>JAMZAV010000515.1:0-600000 GCA_024449915.1 Sweltsa coloradensis
TGTACAATGGGGGACACTAAATTTAAAACAGACCAACCCTGTAGCCAACATCAACAGCAAAATGACAGTATTAAAGTCGAAATGAAACATCATGAATGTAATTACTGGAATTCATAATATACTCTTCAAAGTGTGCTTTTTGATAATACAACTAGCAGAACGGGGGTTACCGACTTATTTAAAAATCACGTAATTTGCTTCTTTTAACATTGCAGGTATACAAAAATCTACACTTTCCAACATTAAACGCACTACAGAAGACTGACTTTAAATGTCATAGGCCTATGACTAAATTAGTATATCAAATAAAAAGTACGGTACTAATTAAATACTGAAAATAAATTGCTTTTACAAAATGGTTGTTTTGTTACCGAACGTCATACAATTTAGATACGACTGCCGAAAGTCCAAAAATAATGTTGGGGGACGAGAGCACCAGTGGAAGCGCGGCAACGCTGCGTGACGTCAGGCCACGGCCACGCCCGATTGACCAATGGCAATAATGGGAGCGAATTTTTAAACGTGGGTTTGGCGACAGTACTAAACTGTGGTCTGGCTATCTCTCAGTGTAACAACATGTTACATTGTGTTTACTTTAGTGTATTATTGCGTGGTAACAGTTAACAGTACTGACACACACAATATTGAACTGAAGTATTTTTCCCCTGAATAATTCACGATCAATAGATGTAAATGAAAAAAATCATTTGATAAACTTGTAAAGGTAACAAATAACTTCTTGCAAAATACTATGATTGCAGTATTTTATGGAAGTAGTTTATGAATTTGTATATGCCAGGAGCTAAAAATATTTATAATGCTTTGAGAATTTTGATGCACTTGAATCATAGAATGTCTGTTACAGGTCCTACAGACAATTTTGTGCGGTCGTCCACGGCAAATTCGGGCCTGATAAAAAACATTAGGCCCAGTAAGAAATACATAATAAAATCAGTCTTAGCCATATTAGATACCGCGTCATTAGGCTTAACTACGAATCAAGTGAAACATGTGTTGTGTAATATTGTTAGAGTAGGCCTAATCATTTATGGACAACCATTTACATTCTACAGTCTGTCTATGCGAAAAAGAATGTGCTAGATGTAAAAAAAAAAAAAAAAAACACCAATTAATCAAATTTTACTATTACTAATTAGATCCAACCCCCATGGATCAACATAAAGTCCATTTTGAGAGGTGTAGGCTTACTGACGTAAAGAGCAAATGTTGAGGGAAGAATGTCTTTGTATTAGAGTAATTTCCAATAGAAAAGTTATAAAAATCATACCTGGCATACTCATATATAAGAAGTGAACAATAAAGATGGATCGAATAAAAAAAATTAAAAAGTTTTCCCAGTCGGGACTTGAACCGGCGACCTTTCGCGTACAAAACGAGCGCGCTAACCGTTGGGCCAGCAGCAACCACAGAGTATGGGCAGTCCAGAGTGATCCGTACGCTTCCTTTAACCCAGCAGATGTGCACGCCGACTCAAAACGAGCGTAAAAGTTTTGCTATGGCAATTAGACACTTTTATTACTTTTAAAGCCTTCTGCCAATATTTATTGAATGTAATTTACGTCTGTAAATAGCAACACATAACAAAAACTTGTAGAAATACAGCCAAACCTTACACACTCAAAAGAAATGAGATCTAAAAAAAGGGCCAAGCTCATCTACCCTTCCACATAAACGTACAGTGTCCCATAACAGCATCCTCGAAAAGCTTGGCAAAATAGAATTTGCGATTATTAATTTAACGTAATAGTTTATCCAAGTTCTTTTTTTCTAATTAATTTAATTGAACGAGTGAGCGTAGCGAACGTAGTGATTTCCATTCGACTTAAACGGCCCTTATTGTTTTTCTGCGTGCGTGTGTGTGTGTGTACGTTGAAAATCAGCCGAATCGCTGAACAGATTGCGCTGATATTTTAAACAGACATCCGGTACGAGTTTATAGAGAACTGCTAACAAAATCAGCAAGATTCATTGCGATTTAAACCTACAAGAAATGATAAACTGAAAAATAGACTTCCGATGTTTAGAAATTATTTTAACGACAATGTTTTAGATTTTGAAAAGATATTTTTTGTTTGTTTTTCGCCTGGCCGTGAAATGCCGTGCCCATGCAAGGTCAGTCGAATGTTGGACGTCAAGGTACCCCCAAATTCCGCTCGTAGATTGAGTAAACCTTGCAATATTTTCACGTATTTCGTACTGGCTATGTTTACCATAGTAGGCCCTATTGCCACAGATGATGGACTACACTGCGTTATATGCATTTCAAAACATGTTTAATTATTTTTGAAATACAATCTAGAAATTACAAAATCTTTCCCGACCAGGGGATTGAACCCACGTCTCCCACATTTCGGCTACAAGGGCGCTTTACCCAACTAGACTAGGGAAACGCCAAAGTCGTAGTTAGACGAGTGAGCGAGTCATGTGGTGAGTACCCGGGAACATTTTGCATTTTTTAGGCCAACATGCTCCACTGTAGCCTATGATAGGCTAGGGAGGCCTAAGGTAAGGGGAAGAAAAGAAATGTTACCGGGTACTCAACACATGGCTCACTCACTCGTCTAACAACGACTTTGGCGTTTCCCTAGTTTAAACGTAATAACATGCAAATTCTATTTTGCCAAGCTTTTCGAGGATGCTGTTATGGGACACTGTACGTTTATGTGGAAGGGTAGATGAGCTTGGCCCTTTTTTTAGATCTCATTTCTTTTGAGTGTGTAAGGTTTGGCTGTATTTCTACAAGTTTTTGTTATGTGTGTGATCTCATTACTTTTTCAAGTTCCATTACAAAATTATTTGCTAAAATATAATATTTTTATCAAAGTTGATTTAAATTCTATGGTATTAGCAGTAACAATATAGGATGTAAAAATACAGACAACGTTAGAGACAGAGCTTCCAAGTTGTTAGGATTTGTCAGTCGTAATCTATATAAAAGTAAATCGAAATCTTTAAAAACTGCATATCTATCTCTTATTCGCCCTATATTAACGTATGGTCTACCAGCTTGGCACCCAACTTCTCAACTAAACATGCATAAACTTGAGGTTATTCAAAACCGTGCAACTAAAGTTATTTTAAAAAATGTTTTTTTATTCTGAAAGTGCCTCTGAGCGCTTAAACAAATGTGGACTGCCATCAATACAAAATTATTGTAAACAAACTGATGTTAGATTTTTAAGTAACTTAATTACCGGTGTTACTGACCTTGATCCTTTTAAAAGAATAACAATTCAGAAAAGACAGTTTAACCGACATAATACTGGCCTAATTTTAAACCCTCCCCGTGCTAGAACATCTATATACCAAAATCATTTTTATAACCGTGCTGTTACTTTATGGAATACTATTCCTCTAGAAATCAAAGATGCTCCAAATTTCAAGAATAGAATAAAAGAATATTTTAGTTAAATTGTTTTTATATGTCAGTATACTACATGAGGTCTACCATATTTTGATACTACAACATTATGTTAATTTATTGACTATTTTATCCATTGTTTTCAAATAACATTAGGCCTAAGTTATTTTAATTAGTTTTAATGAAGGGAATCAGGCATTCTTGCTATGGGGCTATGCCCTCTCTGATTCTCTTCAACATGTTAAGTGTACATTGTACTTTGTAGCTTGATTTGTTGAAATAAATAATAATAAATAATAATAATCTAGACCCGGATTCATGTACATCCTGGGTATAGGTGGTATAACCATGGTATAACGACGGTATAAGGACTGGACCCCAATTCTTGAGTTCGTGGGAGATGAGTTGAAAACGCAATTTGAAAACGAAGTCGTTTTCGTTTTCGAATGAATTGGTGTTCTTGAACGGTATCGTGGAAAACGTCATGGGTTGTGAGTTGAAAGCATGGTTGAAAGAGTATCACGAAATCCAAACACTTTAAAAAGATTTGCGTATAGCAAAGAGCTCGAAAAAGTTCTATATTTATTCTAGATGGCAGTGCCTTCATAAACGCGGGCCAATCGAAAGACGAGTTGTATGAAATGATTTGATTGTTGCAATTATGTAAACAAACAGATGAGCAAGCTCATATCAGAACAGTTGTGTGGCATAGGGTTGGCTAGGCTTGTCAAACATGTAATGTAAGTATGAATTTTACTAGTCCTATAGCCAAATGGAACTGTAGACCTACACTTTTGCATTATAAATAATTTTCCACATCTGGGCCTAGGCCAGGGACGGTTTCTGATTTGTTTTATGAGAGTATAATGACACCTTTTCTCGTTCCACACAAAGAAGAAAAATTTTAAATGTCCGCTATTTGTTTACGTATCGCACTTTCCCGCCTAACTCTGCTTATACCGTCAACAAGTGTCAAGTAACTATGGTTACTTGTTGATTGTATGCCAAGTGTTTAAGGCTTATTTTAAAACCTTTATTTGGAAGCCTTCCAACAAACTTTTTCAACTTTTTTTTTCAAAAGAGACTATATTTCTATAACCTTAATGTCCATGTAAAATATGAACATTGTAGTCCCACCCGTCTGGTCAGAATCGCGGGCCGACGTATTAGATGTTAGCAGTAGCAGTAGTAGGCAGTAGTAGGCAGTAGTAGGCAGTAGCAGTAGCTAACATCCTTAAAGTGATTTTGAGCATGTTTCAAGCCATTTTTTCACCAAGAAGGAATAATCGTACCCCAATAAAATTTGGCATGTGTTGTCAGGTACCTAAATCCCCTCGATTGTGATAGTTTTCAAGTTCACATCACGTTACATGACGGCTGGGTAACACCTCGAAATCACCCCAACTCTGCTTGGTGTATAAGGTGCTTGAGTGTGTAGCGCACCGCGGCTTGGCTGCGGCGCCCTAACGGGCACCTAGATATGTACGCAACTACAGTTTATTTTGGTATAAAACACTTTCGAGGTGGCAGTTGTCTCGGCGCATTTCTATCCACTGGATCAGAATGAAAGGCAGAAGGCTGCTGGTGCCAAGCCAAATACCAGGTTGGCCAAACTCTCAAGAAGAAGTTTCCAACTATTACAAATTGTATACTTATTGTTGCAAACTACATGAGAGACAATCATTTTATACGTTTAATGTTTATCAAACATAATATTACTTTGTCCATAGGCCCAATAGCCTACTTTAGTGATTTACCGGGTACGTGTTGATTTGATTTCTGAGGTTGGCAAATACTGAACTAGATAGTTAGCAACTGTACCAACAAGAGAATGAGATGCAAATAAATATGTTTAGATCCTAAAATGTAACAATTAAAAATAAATAAATACTTGAGAGTAGTATAATAAACTACAGTTGTAAATTATGTGATGCAAAAATACCAAGTTGGACCTATTTTTCAAGTTGTAGCTCTGAATAATAATATTATACTCTCGAGTCCGCTGGTAAACTCGCTGGATGTACTTTAAGTAGGAAGCACCGATCAATCAAGCTGGACACGATTCCACCCGCAGACAGCACCAGAAACAACAAGGATTCAGAGCAATCTAGGAATTTATTATGCGAGTGCCTCGTTGTTGGGAAAGTCACCGTTTACACATTCGCAAGTCAATAACCAATGGACTCGAGTCCATATAAAAAGTTTAAGAACTTTTGCCTCAAACGGGAATCGAACCCTGGACCTTCTGCATCCGAGCCTCTAGCCTCAAGACCAACAACATTGTTACTGTACTTGTTGGGGATCATTTCCAGAAACTAGTCAACTTAGCATGATGCGGGACTTTGTAAGGTTGTCAAGCAAAGATTACAACACTTTTATGAAAATTTTAACACATCAAGAAATTTCTAAATCTATCTCAGCCGGGTCTCCCAATTGCCAGGTAAATAATAATAAAAACAATAATTTAATTAACACAAGGTTTTTGAAGCATAAGCCTGCTGTGAGGAATATAGTGATAACATGATGATAGCAATTGTCGTAAACGTTTGCCCGGCTGGGGATTGAACCCAGAATTTCCGGCTTTACGCAACGATGCTCTACCAACTGAGCTATCGCTACCCAAAGCAAACCTATATTAAATTGCCCATTGTTGTGATTGTTGAATGTCATTATATACTAGGAAAACACTTAAGAGCCTAATGCATAGACAGGTTTCAGGCGCGGCTGCAGAGGGTTAGAAATAAAATAACAAGCTCTACAATTATGATCAAATAATTATGGAAAAATTCAACCATACTCAAGAATAAATTTTGAACACATCGCATTTGTCTATTTTTTTCTTTGGTTGGTTATTGCTTCGGAAAAAAATGATAACTTGGGAACTTGATGATGCACTTTACTGCATTGAAATAAGTAATATCCATGTTTCATGACAGCGATGTTTAAAATATTACTATTTCGAACACTGTGGTAAAAGTTGATCTTATTTGAATCATAATTAGGATATAATCTTTAAAATTTTTCCATCAGTAAAAGCTACACAAAAAGGCACGGAATGCGCCTAAAATGGGGATTGATGGCTGCAGGGAGTTCCGCGTCTGTGCGTTAGGATCGTATGTACGAAGACGATAACGGCAGCTCGGGCTATACGAACGCCTCGCCCAAGAAAATACATAAACGATGGACGACATTTTTAATTTTGTGTCTATGCGTAAAACGGAAAAAGTTGTCATTACGCTCATAAAACAAAACAGAAACCATCCCGGGCCTAGGCCCAGCACGATAAAAAAATTATTTATAATGGGGCCTACAACAGTGTAAGCTTCAAGTTACCTTAGGCTATATGCTAAAATTGAATTCAAACACACCCACTTTGACAACTCCTAGGCCTCTCCTAGCCACCCTAGGCCTGCACGACCGGTTCTGACACTCCCGCACAAATAACTAGTTTTGATTACAGAAACCCTAATGTGTTGAACAATAGTAGGGGATGATATCCTAGGCTATACAAAAATTTACGGAAACCAATACCCTTTTTCTTTTTTTCAATGCTCCTGTCATTAGATAAAAAATGTTAAACAAAGGCGGTGCGAATTTTCAGTGTTCATTTGATAATTTTGTTGATTTGGGATGGCTGTGGAATGCAGTGGGAAAGGTGGAAAATATCAATTGTTGTGTTTGTTGCTGCATTGGAAATTTTTTATTTTATTTTGATTTGATTGGCTACGAAGAATACTGGGTTATTTTTTAGTACGTGGCAGATGTGCAATGTAACTATGTAGTGTATGTATGTACGTAACTGTAATGTAAAGTGATTGGAAAACCAACGTTCAAATCTGTTTTGAGATCTCTCTATTCCAAAAATACGAATTGATTTGCAAGTTTTTGTATTTTAAAATGTCTCAGTATATTCACAAGTATATTTTTATTGGGTAGCTGATTCTGCGTGTGCGCTCCATCCTTCTCGGGCTGCAGTAGTGACCTTTCGTCAGTCTCACAAGGTCAATGTTGCTTTGCGGACGATGATTACTGATTTATACATTCAACATTGTGGTATTCTTACCCATGCATGTATCTATACTCGGCATGCTTTTACTCTAGATGAGAGTGGCGGGTATTTTTATTCTTTCAATTCGGTTACCATACTTTTGACCTTTTTGTTGCATGTTTTGCCTTTGGGGGCTAATGGCTATCAAATCAACAAAAACTGTTTTCACTGTTTAGAGTGAAACTTCATTAGCTATGCTATGCTTCTCCTAAACAACAAACAAAATAGTAGTGGGAATGTGGGACTATGTAAGTACTAACACCTGGTTGTAAATGTAGTGACAGCTAGCGTGTATGTAAGCTACTTTATCAACATTTTTAAAAAATTCTTGCATAGGGATTGGTTTCTTGCATCAATCGCTCAGGAGCGTCACATCAGTTTTTGGATGAGCGAAGGAAGACTTCAATTTCACTGACCCCCAAAAAATATAGCTCGGGTGTTTGTTATTGTTTGTTTTTCTGCCCTGTTTGTTGGGCTAACAACCAGGCAAACGGCAAAAACCGATCTTGATGAAAATTGGAAGGGACCTTCGAAATCTCTAAACTTAGAGGTTTTATTGGTTTTGGGCACAATCAAAAGAAATATTTTTTATGAATATCGTACTTTTACGATTTTTTTTCGATTTTAAGTGTGATATTTTCGTGATATTTGGTCCGATTCTGACCAAACGGGTAGGGGTCACAACGTTCATATTTGACATGGACATTAAGGTTATGTAATGTAGTACCTTTTGAAAGAAAAAGTTGAAAAGTTATCAAATCCATAGAAATAAAGGTTTTTAATGAGTTGTTTTAGGTTTATAACAACAATTAACAAGAAAACAATAGAAACTTGACAACAATCACCTACAATGCATTCAAAAAGCACTTGCAAAGGAAAAGTGCAAACAAACGCAAAAAACGCAAACAAAAAACTTACAAAAAATGATCATCCATCAACGCGGCCGGACTTTAGCGTTTTCCTAGTCTAATGTATTTGTGTTTAGTGCTGTACACCACAAACATGTATTCAACATTTTTTTTGTAACACCAAACTTATTATTCTCCGAAAGCAACTTATGTTTTTGTGTGTCATTGTTGGACTTTGAATAGCACTGGCATAATTATTATGATCCACAATTTAAAATCATAAATGCAAAATATTTTTCAATTGAAAATTATACTTGTGTACATAAGTACGCAATCTATTTAGTAATAATATTGCATTGCTATTTTTTTTTTGGTGTTCTTGTGTATTTACATCATCGTAAAGCTACATCCCGGAAAATATACCGTATTTAGGTAGTGAGCCGCCCCTAGACAATTAATTTTGGGGCCCCCCCCCCCCCCCCCCCCCCCCGCCCCATACCACCACCAAACCCCAAATCACTACTAAAAGGGTTTGGTAACGGTTTTAAATTTAAATTTTCTTTTGTTCTGCAAAAAAGTTGTCTGTCTCAGATGCTGCATGCAGCAGCTAGCACCACAGTAAAACACGCAAGAGTCTTACTTTACGAACCCTTTTATTACGGGATCGGGGTAAGAAGACTTTTAAAAAAATAAATAAATAAATAAATATTTTGTATTTAGAGTCTACCCACTCAGTCATTTAACTGAAATTTTAGTGGGGAACCCGTAAACCAAAGCGACCAAGCCAACCATGTAGGCCCCGAAATAATGCTATAGCTGTACGAAGGACCGATCGCCCAAGGCGAAATTTTTGGCAAATTTTCAACTTTTAAAAGCTCCAAAACACGTTTTAAAAACCCAAAATTACATAATAAAATATAATAAAAACAAAACAATAATAAAATAATTAAAAATAACATTGTTGTATTTTTTTCGCTCTTGTTTCCGCCCCCCCAAGGGCTGCCGCCCTGGAAACCCCTGCCTAGTTGGCCTAGGTACAAAGACGCCCCTGAATTGCCGCAAACCTCAATACCATGATCGGGGCAAAAAAAGACGTAAAGAACTGTAATCCCAAGGTGTTCCTTTTGTTTAGCGCTATCAAATGGTGCAAATATATTTTTAATTCTGGGCCCGGGTAGAATTGGCCCCGAGCATTGGCTTTTGCTTATCGTAAAAGGCGATTCAAGAGAAAAAGTCCACCCCGCAACATCAGCTAGAAAGAGCGGAGTATCTTACTCCCCGAAACTAGAGGCGACTCTGGCAATCGTCGTCGGGGACCTTGCCCCCTTCCCCCTTGACGACCCCCCCGCAACGATGACAATGACACAACGAACGATGACAAAGACGATGACGACCGCCCACGTGGAGAAACCCCCCTTCCTCCCCTTACCCGTGGCTGGTTCTGACCAGCATGGGCCCCTCCTCCCCCACCCCCCTTAGGCAAGATGGTTTCATTTTGACTAACGGGTTTACGAGTCTTTAATCTAAAAATAAACAAGAAGGACACAATTATCTACGTTAACAACTTCGTGATTATCATGGGGTCAACACGAAATAGGAATTTCAATGCGAAAGGCCTTCGCCAATTAGGGGTTAATTTGCACCGGAAAGTCATAAAAAATTGTTTCCGTCATAAATTACAGTGAACAATAAAAATGGGATGAGTAAAAAAGTAAAAAATGTTTTATAAAAAAGGCGACCTCTCGCATTCAAAACAAGCGTGCTGACCAGTGAGCCAACACGACTACGGTGAGCGGGCGGTCTCCAGTGATACTTGCAGATGCACGCTAACTTGAGACGAGCGTAAAACATTTATCATTACAATTAGGGCACTTTCAATAGTTTTAAAACCTTCTGCCGATATTTCTACAGTGTAATTTACGTCTCTATTTATTTATTTATTTATTTATTGAATCCATGGACATGTACATGGTACACATATCGGATATACAATAATACATATATACATGAGATGTACATTATAATTGGATGAGCGTGGCGAGTGAAGCGAAGATTCCATTTCACAACACTGGAGAAAAAAATCCGGATTGTTTTTTATTATTTTATTCTATTTGTATTTTTGTGTGTCTGTTAGCACGATTCCGGCTAAACCGATACTCCAATTGCGATGAAATTTTCTGGAGACCTTTGAAATCTTTGAACTAAAAACTGCTACGTTTTTGAACGCAATCGAAAAATTATTTCTCATGAAAATCGCAATTTTACGATTTTTTTTTATTTTTAAAATTACGATTAATTATAAAAATTAAAAATTAAAGTTTATTTTTTATTTCTTTTAAATAATTTTAAAAATAAACTTCAATGAAGTAATGATTTTTACTCAGAACAACAGAAAATCCGCATAACACATGGCAGCTCAATGCTCCAATTACGCTCATCCAACAACGCGGTGGGACTTAAGCGTTTTCCTGGATGTGGGAGTCAGTCGGCAAAAAATCATCTAACTCACCACCAAATAATATCTCGTGGTTTGAAACGTGGCTGGTAATGCGGGTAGCCTAGGACCCTAGGGGAGAAGACGCAACTGTATTGACAGAGCTACCGATAGCGGGCGATTTAGTTTAGGTAGTCGCCGCAAAATTTGAAAGCGCTCGGCCCTGCTTTCGACTCTTAAGTCGTTGTTGGACGACTGAGCGAGTCATGTGTCAAGTACCGGGGAACATTTGCTCAAGTTTGATAATAAATATGTAGTTAGGCTATAATTAGTAGGGTTTTGAGTTTAGTTCGTGCAAGGGCACGTCAACTATAAGGCCATAATGCGCCACTCTAGCCTATGATAGGCTAGAGAGGCCTAAGGTAAGGGGAATAAAGGGAATGTTACCAGGTAGGTACTCAACACATGGCTTACTCACTTGTCTTACAACTTTGGCGTTTTCCTAGTTATTATCAAATTTAAATGCAAATATTCCCGGCATCCCGGGTACTCAACACATGACTCACTCACTCGTCGAACAACGACTTTGGCGTTTTCCTAGTCTAGTTGGCTAAGGCGCCCTTTATAGGCCTACCCGAAATGTGAAGACCTAGGTTCAAACCCCCGGCCGGAAAAGATTTTTTAAATTTATGGATTGTATTTAAAAAATTATAAAACATGATTGAAATGCATTCAGAACTATGGAAAACATAGCCAGTGCAAAATACGAATAGGCCTAAAAATTGCAAGGTTTAGGCCCCTACTCTATCTCCCAGCGGAATTTAGGGGAACCTTGAGCGTGCAAGATTCAATACACCTTGGTCACTGGCTCACTGCATACAATCACAGCCTGACAAAATGATTCGATAAAAATGATTTCTTCAAAAACAAAACCATTGTCGTTAAAATAAAAAGTAGCAATTTAACTCTATTTTTAAATTTATTATTTCTTGTAGGTTTAAATCGCAACGGATTTTACTCAATTACATAGCAGTTCTCAGTTACCTGGTCACGGATGTCCGTTTAAAATTTCAGCCCAATCTATTTGGCCTTGGCCGTATGGGACCGCACAGACATACATTTAACAGACAAATTAATCACGACGAAGGCTCGTTCGACTTGTTGGCTACGCTCACTCGTCCAATAAAACAAACAGAAGACTGCCATGTAGCTGCCCCAACTCAAGGGAGATATATAGGCATGTTATTTTTCAGTAATGACAGCAACATGGCAGTCTTCCGTTTGATTTATATCATGGCACTCAACAATCACAACAATGAGCAATTTAGTGTGACAGTTTGTCTTAGGTCCGATAGCTTCAGTACGTAAAGCCGGAAATTCTGGGTTCAATCCCCAGTCAACGCAAACTTCTACGACAATTGCAATCACTCAATAAATTGTGGCCTATTTACTCTTTGATAACATTTTCTATTTATTTTATTATAATCTTTACTGTGGCTCGTTGGTCTTGTGGTTAGCGTCTCTGCTTCCAATGCAGAAGGTCCAGGGTTCGATTCCCGTTAAAGTCAGAAGTTTTTTAACTTCTGATTTGTACTCAAGTCCATCAATTCTTGTCTCAGGAATTTGTAAACGGTGACTTTGGAGCCGTCCTAGCAACAAAGCACTAATAGTAAATTTAAAGTTGTTTTGAATCGGCCTTGTTGATTCTGCCGTTGATTCGCGGGTGTTTGCACTTTCCATACTACACATTGTTACATTTCCTATTAAAAAATAAAAATCTTTAGTTATCGCTCACTCGTCGATTGCATCGGGGCCTACAGGGTTGGCTTGGTCGCTTTGGTTTGCTGTCCCCCACCGATTATCAGTTGTGTGAACGAGTAGGTCAACTCTAAAATATGATTTTATTTATTTATTCATCATCTTTAGATTTGTGTAGTTTGATTAAGTGGTTGAAGTGATGTGTCTTATGATAAGGGAGGGGGAATTTAATAGGTTGGAGGAGGTAGTGCTGGTGATAGGGGTAAGGTTCTAGTCACAGCGGAATATATGCACATTTCTCTAGTACATTGGATTGGAGGGAGAAGGTAGGTTGCCAGAGTTCGCTTGTTAAAATATGGCTCATGTCAGTCCATGTAACGTTTCACAATAAAAACCAAACATGACTATAACTCCTCCCCCCGCCACAAACAAAGATGATGCAGAAAGTTTTTGGGGACCGTAGATGTCAGGGGAACGGGGCTATCCCTGCAATCATTATCTAATCCGGTCTTACCACCAACAGAGATTAACACTAGTTTTTTGTTTGTACCCTTCGACAAACTGTTGCCATAGGGAGCTATACAGGGGGGTACAGGGGGCATAGGCTACTGGGATGGGGGGGGGGAAATAATTTTATTGTTTTGGGTGGGATATCTGGACTCTGGAGAAAGGTCTGGGACAAGGCTTGTAATAGCTGGAGATACGGGAAAGTAGCATTTTGATTTTGAATATTAATTTTTGTAGTTTTTTAAGTTTTTAGGTTCAATAACTTGTTTGAGATTAGGGCCTACACCCAATAGTATTTTTACGAATCTGATTTAATCGTTTAAGAAACCGGTTTTTGCTCAGCAAGACTTTGTGTGTACATTCCGCCCGACGCCGGGCTGACGTGACAGCTGTACGGACAAACGATAGGATGGAGGCGGAGTGGGGGGGGGAGTGGAGTACGGCGGGGGGGGTGGCGATGGAGGGGGGGGGGGGGGGGGGGGGGGCGGCTGCCAAACAAGCTGACTGGTGAGTGAAAGGGAGTGACTGCCAGCCGAGTGCCGACTGCCTAGGGCACCGCGCGACCTCAAGGCCAAGCGCTCAGTGGCAGCTGGAACACGAGAATGCGCCTTGTGTTCACGGGAAAGCGCGGCGAATTTTAAAAACATGTTTTTTGGATTTTTGAAAAACCGGTTTACAAAATGAAAACCGGTTTAGGATTATTCGATGTAGGCCCTATTTGAGATTACTTTGCTTGTTGATATTGTTAAAATTAAAACCAACCAACTTTAAATTTTGATACAAAAGTAGGCCTAAGAGTATGCTACTGTAACCTAGGGCTAATTAACCGTAACGTTAAAAACAGCACTTGGATGAGTTTACACATTGCAATATCGGTAGACAATTATTAAATTAATCATTTATTTATAAACAATAAACATGCTACTTCCACGGATCTAGTAATAAGGTGGTGGTCAAGACACATTAGTATGGGGCGGAAGCATGGAGTCTGCATCGGAAGGTGCGGAGAAGATGCAACGTAGGGCAGCAAGAGTGCACGGGGAGCGGGGTAAGGCACAATAGGGAGGGTGAACCGGTCGAGTATGCATAGATCAGTTAGGCGGAAGGGGGAGGGAAGGGACATCGGTGATATGCAACAGGAGCAACTTTCTTTAGTTTATACGGTTAATAATGCCACGGCTGAGGGATCGCAGCACTGTGGCCCCCGGTTAGGTAATAACACATATGACAGCATGCTCTAGAACCGATATTTGGTGTCAAAACTGCATCGTAGAATATGATCTGGATGTCGAGTATTTGAGACTCGAAGTCGATTCCTCAATTTGCGATACCTAATGTAGTTTAGTGATCGATCGAGTCGCCGTCGCCGGCACGTTATAGTTATAAAGTTCGCCAACAGAAAACGCTGCGAGTTTTTCGTTATCGAGAACTCGAAATTGTCGCAAGCGATATATTTTTAATAAATCGACTTTCCACAGAGCTTGCAAAATCTCAAAATGGCGGATTTTTCTCGACGCGTACATTCTGGACACTTGAGATAGCAAGAAATAGTTATTTATTGTTGATGCTGGCTTGACCTTGAGCAAACTATACGATATCGGTTGCACTAGAGTCAAAACAGATGCCAATGCGCTCAATTTCGTAATCGGAGCGCAGAAACATTAAGAAAATGAGCCCGGTCGTAATGACGTTTGACTGTAGGCCTACGAGTTTGCGATGATTCAAAAGTGCCGATGTGAAGACGGGAAGGGTGTTGAAATTGGAGACTACTCGCGCGTATGAATGAAACAATGACTGTAAATTGGTTCGTGAGAATACACAGTTCTGCTGGTCGCACAGGATAAAAACAACATATAATAAAAATTGTTTAAAACTACTGAAATTAACTTGGGCTTACCAAAAGTGATCTGCTTGGACACTGCTTGGATACTTGTACACTTTTTGGACACTGTATACTGTTCTGTTTGTTTGGAAACTGTTTGAGCACTGCTTGGACACTGTTTAGACACTGTACACTGTTTGGTTGGAAATAGCTTGTCCATTACTTGTAGCGAGAGGATCTCTATGTGGGCTAGTCTATGAGCGGCGCCTGGTCTTGAGGCAGCGACACTTCTGGGGGGCGGTGCTTCATCCAGTAACTTACACCGTACAACAGCTGAAAAGAAGAAAACATTAAATTAAATTAACGACTTTACTTCTAATCACGGGTAATTCCATGTCGAATCAACTCTGGGCCATTTCCATGACCATCTCCGATTTTGGTGAAACTTGGCAAATCTACTCTTACTAACATGTAAATTGATTGTGGAAAATTTTGTATTCCCGACGCGCTTAGTTTTCGAGTAACGCCCCGCTCAAAAAATCAAATTTGGCGACGCCGAGCGGCGTATCTAAATTGGTAACTTTTATACCGTTGGACGTAAAAGGCTAATTTTTTTTAAATGTTACGAGTTTTTTATTGGCAATTTAATTTATATGAATGCATTCCTGATTGTGAAACCATGTAAAAAATCTCAATTTGTTTTTAAACCTATCCTACAAGAAAAAGTATTTTTTGAAAATAAAAAAGTGTTTTTGTATAGATGTTTTTTACATGTACAAAATAATTGGAATTGGATGGCATTGGGATCATGATATCGCAGGGTCAAGCACCAAATGTGTATAATGTGTCAGTTTTTACCTTCCATTTGTAGTGAAATTCAAATTTGCCGCAATTACTTTCTTTGAAATAAAAAAAATTGGAGGGGACCTTCGAAATCACTGAACTTGGACCTGCCACGTGTTTTGGTATAATCGAAGAGATATTTTTCATGAACATCGTACTTTTACGATTTTTTTCAATTTTTAGTGAGATATTTTTGTGACATTTGGGCCGATTCTGACTAAACGGGTGGGGCTACAATGTTCATATTTTACATGGACATTAAGGTAATAGTAGTGATGTATTGCCTTTTGAAAGAAAAAGTTAGCCAGAATCCATAGAATAAAGGTTTTAATACGAGTTTTTTTAGGTATATAATAACAATTAACAAGTAGCAATAGAAACTTGACAACAATCACCTACAATGCATTCAAAAAGCACTTGCAAAAGAAAAGAGATTCCATGCAAAGTAAAAATTTACAAAAAAGCTCAGCCATGAACGCGACTAAAAAAAGCGTTCGCAAAGCGGCCTCTAGTTTAAATGATGAACTAGTACTAGGCCTAGTTAAAAAAACAAAACCGATATATATTTGTACCCCCACCTCTTCGTAACAACCGTGCCAACTCGAGAAATAACTTTGCAAATAATCCCATAGAAAAGCAAGACTGGCTGGGTGTTGGTTTTATTGTCATCGCTATTAGATCTTTAGCATCTAGAGCTGTGAAATTATAGCATTAATTTCTTGGCTTTGTAGTGCCATTAATTTTTCCAAAAATAGCATTTTTAGCATTAACTTCCCAGGAAGTCGTAAAGAGGGAATTCAAGTCGAGTCCGAGTATCGAGTCGAGTAGTAAACAAAAATCTACAAATCTCAAATATCAAGTTGTTTCTGTATTTATATAGGCCCTAAGTATGTATGCAATCTATATCAAATTAAATATTAATATTGTGCCGCTTCAATGCATTAGCTTTATAGCATAGCCTTTGCAGGGGGGCTAAAATAATTCACCATTACGTACTACTTTACAAGGTACTACATGGTAGTAAATTCAGTGCAATAAATGAAATGATATAAGTAGGGTTGCCCTTGATAATCGATTCAAGTATTTTGATATGATATGATTATCGATTTGAATAGTGACATTGATGTTTTCGCGGTTTGCCATGCTTAAAATTGCCGCGCTGTCGTATCAACGTGCCGATTGGTTGTCGGAGCAGCCAATAGCTGCAAGTATAACGTCACGCCCACCGCCGCCAGTGCGCATGCGCTCGCAGCGCGAGACAAAAACATCGCCGATCGCGATGTATTCAGTACGGCTCGACGTGTTGTGGCGTGTACTTCTCTAGCGCCGGTCTACCCAATTATACTGAATTCATGATGTTTCTTCCGTCCCAAAGAAGACCTTTGCCACTACTTGTGACGTCGCCTAACAAGATGAGTCATGACATGGCAGTTTTTTTTATTCAAAGACAGACGACGAGGGGATCGGGAGATCAGGCTGAGCTGGAATGTCGAGCAGATCTCCCCATCTCTCTCTCGCTAGACATGCATAACATGTAAACAGTGACACCCCATGCAAGTCAAGACGTTGTGTTAAATAAAGGCTATGTAATTGAAATTTAGCTGAGCAATTTTATTTTTAAACATTGTAATGATCTCTTGTATTAGTTTTAAAATTTTGAGTTTTTTCTGCTTCCTAGGCTCAATTTGGAATTGGATATGATAATCAATTTGGGTCTATGATATCAATATATTTCGATATGATTATCGATTCAATGCCTCCGATTATCGATCACGATTTTCACATCGAACGGCAACCCTATATATAGGACTTGGAAGACACCGACATATAAAAGCAATTGGAGTCGCCCCCCCAACACACCCCACACCACCCAATATATACCGTATAGTACCGAATATAGGCCGACCCCTAAAAAAAGGAATTTTGGAATTTAAAAAAAGGAATTTTGGTACTTGTTCATTAACGGGACCCCCCCCCCTCAATTTTTTGTTAGTTGGTCCCCCCCATAGTCGTTTTTTTACTTATTTCCGTTTACAATAAATAATTACAATTTGCAAAGAGCTGAATATATATATATATTTTTATGGCGCGTCCTTCCCAAAAATCGTGCGTATTTTATGAATAATAGCATTTATCGATATAAAATGCTGATATATCGCATTAATTCGCGAAAATTAAAATCGTATTTTTGGCTCCCAAACATCATGGAACGTAAAGAAATGAAAAAAGTTAAAAAAACGATTTTTATTTTGATCGTGCATATCGCAATAACAATATTTTCAAACCTCAGAGCATAACTAATGATTATCTCATCTCTACCCTACACTAACACTGCAGATTTTGTTATTACACTCAGGAATAAAACCAGCAGTGTGTTTAATTATTTCAAAATGTTGACTAATAAAACATATCTTACCTAAGCACTTTGTGTCGGCGTAGAAGTCTTGAGCCAAACTGGATAACTATGACGCTGACTGAAGAGTTGTATAGGAGATCACTCAGTGCAGACGACTTTTCTTGGAAGACAGTAGACAAAGTACCAGTGAGTGGAGTCATTCGCCAGTAGAATAAGCAGACGTGCCACAACTAGAAAATAAAAAAGGTTGATATCAATGATTGAATGTCAGGTATTTTGATGCATGTCAGGAGTAAAAGTGGGTGGACTTAAAGGTATTAGATTTTAATTTTATCAGAGCTTAAAAAAATTTAGGCTAGTTCAGTAAATTCTTTTATAATTTAGGTATATTTTGTGAAATATTTAATAGATACCTATCTGTTAAAACACTTACGTTAAATTTAAAATGTAGGCCTATAACTCTTTGTATGAAATTAAAGGTTTGGTGGTGTGGTATAAACTAGGAAAACGCTTAAGTCCCGCCGCGTTGTTGGATGAGCGAGTTGCCAAGTGTTATGCGGATTTTCTGTTGTTCTGTGAAATAATTATTACTAAGTTGAAGATTTTTTTTAAATTAATTTAAATTAAATAAAAAATAAGCTTTAATTTTTAATTTTTTTAATTAATCGTAATTTTAAAAAAGAAAAAAATCGTAAAATTGCGATTATCACGAGAAATAATTTTTCGATTGTGCTCAGATTTCACACGAATACATAAATTCATGAAATTAATGTTCTGTGAAAAAATCATTACGATCGGATAAAGCATGTAGGTGCTATAAGCTAAAGAAATTTTAAAAAAAAAAAAAAAAAAGTCGTAAAATTGCGATTTTTTAAAGAAATTTATCTTTCGATAACGCTCAAATTTCACACGAATATATCAATTCATAAAATTAAAGTTCTGTGTAAAAATTATTACAATCGGAGAAAGCATATAGGTGTTATAAATCGAAGAATTTTGTTAAAAATAAAAAAAAATCGTAAAATTGCGATTTTCATGAGAAATAATTTTCCGATTGCGCTCAAAAACGTGGCAGTTCTAAGTTCAGAGATTTCGAAGGGCTCCATAAAATTTCATCACAATCGGAGTATCGGTTTAGCCGGAATCGTGTGGACAAACAGACAAAAATACAAAAAAAAAGAAAGAAAGAAAAAAAAAAAAAACATTCTGGAATTTTTTCTCCAGTGTAGTAGAATGGAATCTTCGCTTTGCTCGCTACGCTCATCCAATAAACCCACCATTATTTGTGCAAAACAAGAAGAAACCTTACAAGTTGAGAAAAATAAACATTTCAAATTAAAATGTTTTATAGTCAAATACCTTACCTATTAGTATCAAGAAAGGTGATGTGTGAGTGGGAACTGCTGTTTATATCCATCTAACTTGGTAAGTGGGTAAAAAAAAAACTATTTGCAAGTACTACCCGAGTCGAAAAGAAGTTTCCCCATTGGGAAGGTCCCCTAACTCCAAAGTCAAAACGGAATCTAACGTCCTGTGCGCTGAGGGCAGCTCCAATGTGAAAGTAATAAAAGCACTGCACGCTGAATACGGTCAGTAGATTATCGATGTGCAGTGACGCTGAAATCAACAAATGACAGACGAAACGTAAACTTCAATTTTATTTCAATCATATTAACCCTGGGCCCTAGTCTTTTAAAACGATTTACTTTTCATTTATTACTGTACTATAAAGTGTTGCGGAGGCGTCACTGACATTTTCGTGCGAAATAAATTGAGATATGCCTTGTTTAAGCCTAACGGACGTAAGTGTAGCCTAGGCCCAAGGCCACAATACTGTTTTCAGACGTAAGTACGCACTTTGCATTCAAATCGAAATAGTAAACAATACATTTGGTCGGCCTAGGTTCTAGGCTTAGGTCTACTACATCAGAAATAACCTCATCAATAAAGAGAGTTTGCTTTATGCAAAAACATTTGCCAACATTAGATCGTATTTAATATTTTGACGTTTCACGCCATTTGTCGTCAGCGACTGTTAACTACTAGGGGTGGGCGAACATTCGAAAACTCGAGCCCGAGCCGAGCTTTTTTTGAAGTTCGGCTCGGCTTGGGCTCGACTTTTTAAGCTCGAGTTCGGTTTTTATCAAAACTTCGAACTTTAAACGAACTTCGTCTTGAAATTACGCCAAAAACACGCAAAAAACTGATTGAATACATAGTGAATACATCGTTTTCCGCTGTAATAAAACAACAAAGCAGCGGATCGCCATACTGGGATTTTTACTAACAGGCTGATTTCCAATTCCAGCGCCTTGAACAAGTTCTCGTTTTTGTCACGCCATGACGTCACGACGAAGCTATCTTGTTGAAGGCGGTGCGCATTTGGTGATTGGCTCTATCAGTCACAATTCACACCGTCGTGCGGGTAGGCAACATAACAACACAAAACTAGAAATTTTGCTTCTGATCTACGAAGTACAACATTATGAATCTTAAACGGCGGGAAATTTGAAAATACGCAAAATTTGAAAAAATAGTTTGAATTAATTGAATTTTTTATGACGAAATGGAGCCTTTATTTTGAGCTTTTATATTTAAATTAAAAGTTAATACTCCACCTACAAGCCCTTTACCGTAGCTGTTTTAAATCTAAAGTACCTTCTACACCTTTAACGTTGCTATTTTAAGCGAAAGTACTTTTCCGTTGAAAGTCCTTTATACCTAATTAAAATAGCGGCGTTAAAGTTTTGTAGGTGGAGTATTAGCCATACCCACGTCCGCTCTACTCACAGGTTTACCCGAAGGTAGCACTACGACCATCTATTGGTGTTTCACTGGTCACTAGTGTTATGCTATTGGGTTCTGATTGGCGCTTGCTACCTCAACTCGCTCAGGAAGTTGAACAAGTCGGACATTTTTTTGGACTTTGCGCAAGCCAAAGCGAGCTGGCTTCCGCTTCTGATGGCGAGTTCCATGTTAAGCTCGATGTAATCCTACTCCCAAGGAGAGTTACTCACGCGAGCTCAATCGTCTGAGGGGCTTTAACTGGGTAGATAGGGCCTAGGCCTAGGCTGGTAGGGCTGTATAAGGTCAGGCGAGCCATTACAATACCCAGATGGGCTGGCCTTGATGCCGGTTGCCCAACTATGGCCTGTACTTGTAAAGTGTTTAGAACAACAAGATTGATTTGATACTCGCTGGATATCATGGCCCGCCCTAGCCTAGGTAGTCCCCCACGCCTTCCAAGCCTAGGAGTCTATGGCCACCAGAGGCAACACCAGGAACGCTGAAGAAAATTTTTTTAACGACTCGTAAAATTCTAGGCCTAGCCTAGTCTAGCTAGACATGAGCCCACGAACGAACATCCTAGGAGTTGACGTGGCCTAGGGCCTATGCGCTAGCCCATAGCCAGCATCGGATGACTTCTCGCCCCCGAAGAGAAAATTGATAAAATCAAAAAACACAAAACTACCCTGCAACAATATCGTTTCATTCAATGCCCAATTGTACAGGGACACAAAATAACTTGGATGGTTATCAACCTTACCATTGATTGATGACGAATCTGTCTAGATTCGTCCACGAAGAGTGTTTTAGGCCAACCAACTCATTCCTTTAGCCCTCGGTCAAACGGAAAACTATCAAACCCAAGCTCCAAACGAGACTGACGCCAGTGACGTATCACCTGAGCCAAAAAAAAAAAATAGAGCTCAGTGCTGTCAGTCCAGGACCCTTATTCTTTCGATTCGACAGCTCTCACTTTTCACTTTTTTCGCACGTCTCATCTCACGACCAAATGTGACACCTCTCATGTGTGCGATTCAGTTTACAAGTCGAAATCGAAAAGATCGATGTCCGACCGAGTGCGAGTTTTCAAGAAAGTGAGACCCGTCCTTGGCCAATCCAGGAGGTTGGAATTTAAAATGCGCGCTATTTAGAATAAAAAGTGGGGGTTATGTTTGTATTTGCACTTCGATATCTTTTACGAGAATTTGTGTTTTCAAATGATACAATTGTAGTATCCTCGTGAAAATATGTAAACTATGATGGTTGAAAATATGTAGATACATTCATTAAGCAGTAATTTAGAAGGCGATGAAACATATTACGGAACATGTAAACATTTGGTTCATGATGTTTGTTAAGTTAGGTTTTGGTGTCTGCGTCTACCAGACATAAAACATGAAGTATTACGCGTAAATGTACTGGAATATGCCTTTCTGATGTAAAATACTTGCATAGATAATATTAAACCTCCTTTAACTACATGGAAAAACTTAGGCCTAGTTATTCAGAATTTGATTGTTAATGATGTTGTTGTTGTTGTCGATTTTTAAGGCCACAAAGCGTAGTACGGCGTAGTAGTTTTCCACCTAGTTTTTCACAGACCAGTCCACCACGGACCCGTCCGTTGCCGGCCTCGACCAATCACGTAGCCGTGATGACTTCTCACCAAGAATTATTTCAGTGAGAACTTGTCACTTTTTTCGGTAAACGATATATCGCAATGTTCGATATCGATAACAAACAGAATCGCAGTTGTCACTTCTCACCCAAGTGAGAGCTGCGAATAGAAACCGCAATAATGGTCCCAGCAGCTGTTTAACAGTCGAAATTAATATTGAGAGTCGATTAGTCGAACTTGCGGTCCTCGCGTAATGGAAATCGAGGTGGCGCAGAGACATCAACGCGGCTGTGGCGAGAAATACGAAGCAAAGCGCGCGTTAGATATGCGCTCTCGAAACTGTCAATCGACTTTGTGTATGGACGAAAATAACGTCCGAACGTGCATTCATAAATATATCTCACTTTTTATGTGTTTGCCTAGCTATATTTGTGCCCTCCTGTCAGTTATTTATAATTGTAACACTTAATTTTTATTTACAGAACCTTTGAATATCAAACGTTCTTTACTTGCGTTATTTTTTGTATGTAAGGCCACCTAAACTATAGTGTAATAGTTACATTAGGAAAACGCTTAAAGTCCCGCCGCGTTTGTTTGGATGAGCGTAAATTGTGCATTGAGCTGCCATGTGTTATGCCGAATTTCTGTTTTCTGTGAAAAAAATTATTACTACGTCACTTTTTTTTAAATAAAATAAAATTAAATTAAAAATAAACTTAAATTTTAAATTTGTTTAATTAATCCGTAATTTTTTAAAAAAAAGAAAAACGCAAAAATTGGTGTTTTTTTTTTATAAGCAATTATTATTCGATTGCGCTCAACTTTCACCACGCATAAATAAATTATTAAACTTAGGTTCTGTGAAAACTTATTACAATAGAATCAAGCATGTATGTGTATAAGTAAACAATTGTTTTCAAAAGAAAAAAACACAAAAGTTTCTACTTTCATGAAAAATAATTTTTCGAATGGCGCTTATATTTCCACGAATATCTTAATTCATGAAATAAGTTTCTGTGAAAAAATCATTAAATCGGATAAAGCATGAAGTTGTTATAATTAAAATAAATTCAAAAATCGAAAAAAAATCGTAAAATTGCGATTTCATGAGAAATAATCTTTCGATTGCGCTCGAAAAACGTGGCAGTTCTAAGTTCAGTAGATTTCGAAGGCCTCCATAAAATTTCATCGCAATTGGAATAATCTGGTTTAAGGCCGAATCGTATTAACAGCAGACAAAAATGACAGAAAGAAAAAAAAAACATTCCCGGATTCTTTTTCATCGCAGTGTAGTGAAATGGAATCGTCGCTTCTCTCGCTACGCTCGCTACGCTCATCCAATTATATATTCACGTGTATAATACCTAGAATCTGATTTAAATATAGTTATACCCAAAATAGAATATAACAACAGTATTTTGTACAAGAGCAAGACCACTGGTGAATATATTGCGTTTTGATATTATCATTTTTAATGTTTGAACTTTAGCATTTAGTTCATTTTATGTAAAAAGCTATATCGCACTTGTGGAGGTAACTCCTGTTGTTTGTGACAATAAATAAGAATAAATAATATCCAATTACAATCTTTGTATTCAATCATGTAGCAATCTGTACTTACATTTGCTGAATTTGCATTTGCTTCTACTACGATTGAAATCAATAAGATTCAGATTCAGATTCAGAAAAAATTTTATCCTCAAGAAAATAAACACAATTGGTACATAAACAAACAAGAGAAGAGAATAGTCGAGAGAAGCCACATTTGACAGCACAGTGCCGTGTGTGGGCAGATTTTTTTTTGATTTTAATAATACCTGTTAAATTTAAAACAATTACAAGGATGTTTAGCAAAGATAGAATTTAAATTAATAGTAGTGTTGTACACACATGAAAAAATAGAAATAAATAAATAAAAATAAAAATAAAATATGTTTATGCAAGGAAGCAATTTATATGGTAAAATTCTTAAAACAAACTAAACTAAACTAACTAAACTAAACAGATTAGACATAGGAATTTTTAGAGTAAATTTAGCCTTGAGTACTAAGTTGACAAGTAATAGGCTAGAACAGGATTGGGCATTATTATTTTTATTTAATCCCCTTTTCAAGAATGCCATTTTCTTCACGTTATTTTTAAAAGAACATAGAGAAGAAACGAAACATTTTTTCGCAAGGTATTATGAATTAAGGGTCCTAGAAAAGAAGATGTCTTTGACCAGACACGTTTTTTCCTAGGTAGGAATACATCCATGTCTGGTTGAAAGCCTAGTATTATAGCGGGAATCATACACGATTCGCTGTTTAAAGTCCATTGAGATTTTTTATGAATAAAGAGGAGAATTTTTAATATATATTGTCTAATGTGTCAAAACCTTTGCTTGATCAAAGGTAATAGTGGAAGAGAATCCTATGGTTTTTTCATCAGTGTTTGAAGGGCTAGTTTTTTTAATACTTGATAGGTGTAAGATGTACATTTTGCACACCACCCCATCCATAATGCCAGATTCAAAAGCTTGACTGTAGCAAATCAAAATATATAGTTCTAAGGGACCTTAAGTTCAAAATATTTCTTAATCTGTAAAACAAACATAAAGTAGACTTTTTGATTTGTTACATAGAGCAACTAACAGGTTCATTCCATTTAAGTGATTGTCTATTTTAAGACCTAAGTATTTAGTCGATGAACTTTTTCAATCTTATAACGAGTTAGCGGTACATTTTGATAATTTGCAATTGCATCCGAGTCATGCCCAAGAAGAAGAGTGAAGTAATACATTGAGGTTTGCATCATTAGGCTTAGCTGAGTGACTTGGTGGTGAGGAAGGTCTATATAAGCTTCATTTCGTTTAAGGTCAATATGTGGTCATTTAGCCATTGATAGATGTCATTTATCACCCGGTTTGCTAGTTTATAGACACTCCAATAAATTAGTAATAGTAAAAAGTAATAAATTAGTTGAGCGGCTGTTCGCTTAATCGGTTGTTACCAAATTATCGATCAGTCCTACAAACATCAATAATTAATTGAGTAGAAAATGATATTATCGATTATAAGGGAGCATGTACCTGGTTTGTGAGGTTTGTTTTCTGTTCTGTGGTTGGATCGGATCATTGATGCTCTGATGCTTTGATCACGTAGCATTGAGCTCTGTGATTGGTCGCAATTTCTGATAGACGTCGCGACGCCGCGGACACCTGGGTAGAAATACAGCCGTTCGCCGACCGCAGCCCCCCCCCGCCAGCGTCATAATCGACGCTCGACCTTCGCACGTGACACATCTCCATGCTCCCCCGCATTGCCTGTCCCGAGGCGAAGACCCCAAGATACCCTGGCGAGCCCAAGCAGCCGAGCAAGATATCTTCCGCCGAGCCCTCCCTTATGAGCCCCGCCCAGGCCCAGCTGCCAGATATGCTCCCGTCGCAACCCCTGCCCAGCCCTGCTGCCAGATATGCTTCATCTCCCTTACCGAGTTTCAAGTCAGGGGAGCTTGGTCTTCTAACAACACCCCCCCTGACTCGTTGGGCGAGTCGTGCGGTGTGGGGTTTGGTCAGTTCCCCCCAACTAGTAACCTCTGTGTCAGCCGGGTGGCCGAGCCACCCAGCAGTACCCCGTGCAAGCACAAGCGAAGACACCACTTGGTGTTCGTTTAGCCCTTCAGTGCCTCATCCCCAGACCCACTAGTTTTAGCCTTGTGCCAGCCGGGTGCCGAGCCACCAGCAGTACTGGCGGTGGCGAAGCACAAGCGAAGATATACCCACTCGGGTTTTTTAGAGTGCCCTTCAGGCTGACCCCGACCTGAACCCTAGAGCGCCAGCCCTTGCCTGACGACCACTCAACTCCTCACCTCACCCGGTCCCGGGCCTTCCGCCACAAGAGCGCGAGCAGAATGAAAACCCAGACGAAGCCTCCTCTTCCTTCACCCCTAACCTTGGCCTCCTAACCGGCACAAGCCATTCTATGGCGGCCGGTTTATATCACGCAAGGCAAACTTTGTCGATATTCCCTCCATTCATACACTCTCACACCTTGACACCTCTACCCTAAACCCTGAGATGATGTGGCCGAAGCAGAAGGAAGACCAAGACGAAAGCCTCCTCTTCCCTTCACCCCCAACCACGCTCCCTAACGCGGCCACAGCCATTCTAATGGGCGGCTGGCGTTATCACGAAAGAGCATAATTCGTTGATCCTCCCTCCTCTCCTAATTAAGACAAGAGTGAAATCTAAAAGACGAATGTGGACAAGTACTAATTTTCCTGACCACGACGGTGGTCGAGTGGAATGATTGTGGAGGAAATGCAAGTTTTAAGACAGCAAGTCATTGTCAATGGGAAACCATAAGTAAAGTGATGGTGATGATGCCAACCATGTTGGAGGGATAAGGATACAAAATAAAAGATTACAGCTGGTAAATAAATGGTAAAACATGGAAAAAGTGAGGGAGTAAATGGAACTTATTGAAAAAAAATACATATACCGGTATGGATTGTGCCCATGGGGCACAGAGGTTTCTGATTTGCGCTCCATTTACTTTTTGTTTTTGCCACTCAATGTTGGATGAGCAGGAATACAAATAGTACTACAATCCCAACTCGCACATTCCAATACAGACCGTTAATTATCGTAACATATTGAAAGTTCCTTGTTAATCGGGGTTCTTGAAATATACTTGGTTTATAAATTCATATTGCTGGAATTTTTTAGCAGGGATATAGCGAAGGACATGCCATACAAACTTAGAACAGATATTGAACATCATTTAATACCCGTCTAATACGATATGGACATTGTTCCAATCGCTACATCCCTGCTAAACATTAAAAAAAAACAAAACGTTGGATAACCATCAGATACCAACTAATAAAACAACAGACTTTGGTCGGCCGCAACCAAAATCCTAACGTTGGTACATAGTCGTCAACCACCCAAAACCCATGTTGATTGAGACGGCTTCAACCAAAACAAAACGTTGCCACCGCTTTAAAACAGGTTGGATTTTTGGTTGAGACCTGATCCGTCGGATTACTATACGTCGAAAACCTTTGTTGGCCCGAAGACAACTACGTAATTGTGACATAGAATAGAAACATTGGACCAACCCAACTCGAAAACGTTCGGCACAGCACTTGGTGCGACGTATGTGTTCTCGGCGGGTTTCCATTGTCATATTTAAAGACTGTTAGTCCTACAGATTCCTTTGGTGTCTCAAAGGTTTTAATGTTTAATACAATTGTAGCTACAGTATGGCATATTAATACAACTGATTACTGAATATAAAGTCTTTTAAGCTCAAGCCCGCTTTAAGGACATATTATTGATTTTCTGATTATGTTCATTAAGAGGTTGCAGACGTGTGGCTCTACAAAGACTACGCAACTCGATGTCAATATCCTCTTACAGTCGAGTATGCTCGCATGAAAAGATTCCAGCATAGATAAACTTTGCCCTTTGTACAACAATAAATCACAAAGAATATCACCAAGATGAAAGGAAAATAGCCTCAAGTATTTGAAGCAATTTTGCAATTTCCCTGAATTTTGGAATGCTCCATTGAAACTTTTGCAAACCCCCTCCCCCCGTTGAATTACTTTGTTATACGCCCCTCCAGCCTAATACCTGTGGTTTCTTGTATTCGAGTCCATGAAGTAGGCGTAGCCTGTCCTCTTCCTTGAATCCGCCCCATTCGCTGGTACAGCTCTCGTCCTGCGTGTTCCAACACAGATATTACATTATTGTAGCTTGTGGTTCTAGAACCCCTCGATATACGAACTTCACCATGTTTACTTATAAGCAAGACGGGGTGTCAGCAGATTTAATCACAACAAAGTGGACAAATAAAAGTTGTTGTGACAATTTGTAAAATTATTCATATATTTGTGACTATCTTAGGTATTTGATTGGAGTGGCCAAACGGCTTTCTTCTACAAGAACCCTGCAGTTCGCCAACCAGGTACTGGTGGTTCCCTGTCCAAAGCATTTGACTCAGTCTTGTTATGATTGTGATGAATATAACAACAACAGAGGGTAAGAAATTGTCGAAACTTTCAGTCCCACATGGCCTTGATAGCTCGACAGGTGGAGAAGAACTGGTTTCAATGACAATTTACACTCTACCAATAACCACAATGTATAAAGAACTACAAAGTAAAACAGTTCCATGTTCAATTCAAGGGCCTTGGTCTGGCCGAGCGGAGTCCCTATGAGTTGTTGTCAAGGAAATACCCAAATAAAACAAAATCAAAATGTGAAAAAATAATAAAATACAACAACCAACTTAACATTGATTACAATGTATTTATTTTTTCCTTGAATTAAAGAAATGTTTGAACACAAAACAATTGACCGGTAATTTTACTACCGCTAAGCCCTCCATAGGTGTAGGTGGAAAGTTTGGAGTGAGGGGTACCTACCTCGAGGTTAAGGCCTTGGTAACAGTGCCAAGAACTCCTCACTACTGGACGTAGGCCTACATTCCGTTTGACACGCAGTGGACAGCCCAAAAGTTGGCCACGTTATGCATAGTTGAATCATGGCTCAGATGTTTTCTTGCCCTCCACCTACTATGTTTGAACCCCTGCTTGGCGCCCGGAACAAGATGCCCTGCTTGTTGTTTGCCAGCTCCTCCAGGGAAAGGACTGACTGGCCGGCCAGGTGGCCGTGTTGAAGACATCACTCCTGGTTTTTCATACTCTCTGTGTTGATCACATCCACTGGCAGGGGAACCCCAGTGGGGCAAATAGAAAGAGAATACAAGTCAAGGAAAGTAAACAGGGTCCAGGGGCGGCAGCCAGGGGTTGGGGGGCGGCGCACCCCATTGCGCATACCAGATGGTCTATTTCTCGATTTGGTTAGTCGGGAAACACTCCCGTCCGTATCAATTGTTAATTATTTCTATTTTAAATATTATCAGTTGGTCTAGGTTGTAGATTGTTGAAACTTTAATCAACATTTTTTAAATACTACATGTAAATTGAGGCCAACACAGGGTTTCAAAGGAGGTGACTAGAAACGGATTTGCGTGTCATTGTTTGAACCTAACCAACCAAACACAAAGCTTGGGTCTAGCCTAGTCTAGATTGTGTAGGGATATACAGAGGGCCATTAGAAATACACTACTCGACAAAAATATTTTAGTAAATATATGCTGATGGACTCATCTTTAGTTGAATAATTTTGGATTTGCATTGAAAACAATTAAAATTACTATACAAATCACACGGTATCTACGGAATAAACATATTAATGCAACTTTTTGAAATTGTAAAAAATCTCGTAAAGAAAAAAGTTAAAAAAACATTAAAAAGTGTCTTTGATTACAAACTCGCAACAAACTTGCAAAAGTCTTGTTAGTCGACATATTTTCCATTGTTTCTAGGTTTGGAATGCTTTGGAAGATCCAAGTATTTTTGTTCAATAGATTCCACAAGATTTGCCTGTAATGGCATGTTCAAGTCTGTTGATTCAATTCCACAATGATTCACGTACCGGTAGGTTGCAATATCAGATGTAGACATTCTCTAAAAGATGCGAAGTCATTGCGCATTTCTAAAATATATTCAGGGCGACTGAAGCATGTAAGTGTATACCGTACCATTGTTTTTCAAATCCTCCCAGTTTCAATGTCAAGAGAGTTTTTAGATCAATCGCGTCTTCGAGCTCATCAGCTTGATGTTGGAGACGTCCTGTGTCTTCGCTATAAAACTCGACCTACAGTCTCTTCCATAACATCTTTGCTGGACCGCTGGACTCGTCTTCTGAACGGTGTCTCGTTGTTGTACCACTAGACACACAATCTTCTGGACGTATTTTTCATCTGTATTTTTTCCCACAACAAGACAAATCCAAGTTTCTTGATTTTTGACCGAACATCCACATAACTTCCATATTTTGCTTCCCGTGCCGGACTCGCGTAAATAAGTACAAACTGTTCCAAAGCAGTCTTCGTCCCGTTGTATAGTTGTGTGTTGTAAAAACTAAACTGGTGTCTGGCTTTGCATTTGAAAATTTTCGTCAGGTTGGGGGTCTTGCTCATTTAAAAACCAACATCATACTAATTCAACGGAGTCATCAATGTTGCTTTCTATAATACAACACATCAACGTTTGGTTATTGGCGTTTACTGCTGCAATCGTAAAGCCGGCTTGGTCCGCAGGTGAAATCGTAAACTGGTGTCGGTGGGATAGTAACATCGATTCAAACTGTCGGGTTGCGGGCGGTCCTCGCCTTCAAACATACACCTCACAAACTCTACCAGGTGTTTTTTCATTGCTTTTACAGTACAAACGTTACAACTTGTTGCACACTTGTGGATCTCTTCTCTCAGTCTTGGATGGAGTATTTGGTTCAAGTTGGTAGAAACTACCGTGTGATTGTGTTCATCCGCTGTCGACATCACAATCATGAATCGTATCGCACCAGTGGGCGGACTAGACGAAAGAAGATCCTTGTTCAGCTTGGACATGATCTGAAACGTGATGATTTTTTTTTTACATCAAAGATTTCGAAGCTGCACTAGATGGCTGTGTAGCCTACGTTGGTTGTGCTCAAGTCCCATGTCCTTGGCAGACAATCAAACAATATGTTACATATATATATATATGTATATGTATATATATATATTGTTTAACCTTGGCTTTATAGTAGGCGACTTTGACGCTGTTAGTACTTTAGACAGAAATTAAAAAAGTGACTACACTGGGGTTTGAACCCGGGCTCATCTACCCTTCCACATTTGCGCATTCTTAATTCATAAACGTACAGTGTCCCGTAACAGCATCCTTGCATAGCTTGGCAAAATAGAATTTGCAATATTAATTTAAACTTTATAGTTCATCCAAGTTCTTTTTTTCTAATTAATTCAAAAGTAATATCATGCAAATTCTATTTTGCCAAGCTTTTCAAGGATGCTGTTACGGGACACTGTACGTTTATGAATTAAGAATGCGCAAATGTGGAAGGGTAGAATGAGCTTGGCCCTTTTTTAGATCTCATTTCTTTTGAGTGTGTAAGGTTTGGCTATATTTTTACAAGTTTTTGTTATGTGTGTGATCTCATTACTTTTTCAAGTTCCATTGCAAAATTATTTGTTGGGTGAGTGAAGCGAGCAAAGCGAAGATTACATTTCACTACACTGGAGAAAAAAATCCGGAATGTTTTTTTTTCTTTTTGTATTTTTGTCTGTCTATTAACACGATTCCGGCTAAACCGATACTCCAATTGCGGTGAAATTTTCTGGAGGCCTTCGAAATCTCTGAACTTAGAACTGCCATTTTTTGGAGCGCAATCAAAAAATTATTTCTCGTGAAAATCGCAATCTTACGATTATTTTTTATATTTAAAAAATTTCTTCGACTTATAACTCCTACATGCTTTATCTGATTAAAATGATTTTTTTACAGAACCTCAATTTTATGAATTAATATATTGGTATGAAATTTGATTGCAATCGAAAAATAATTTCTTATGAAAATAGCAATTTTACGCTTTTTTTTGTTTAAAAAAATTACCGTATTGTTCCGAATATAACACGACCTCGAATACAACACGACCCCCAATTTTTCAGAATCATTTCAAGAAAAAAGAAAAAAATCAAAGAAAATTAAAATGTCCATGAAACACTTACAACAAAACATTTTGAACAATGTTAGGGCCTAGGCCTATGGTTTTTAACAGGGTAGGGCCAAGCACAAGCTCACATGTCAACCACAGTTCACCAGTCTGATTCCTGGTCTTCAATGTTTATGTCGTAGGCCTAGGCCTAGCTCCTTCGCAATCCCTTGCTGATTTGTAAGGCAGAGGAACCTTTCTTTTCCACGCGATCAGCAGTCTTCATTTGTTCATCTTGAGCCATTTCATCTTCTCCTTCATCACTCATTATTACGTTACGTAGACTCTTAGCAACGTAGATAGACAACCCCGACGAACAAAATCTATGTTGGTCAAGCTAGGTCACGATGTGATCACGGCCAAGGATTCTGACGACTAGCAGACAGTTTTGCCCGAGGTTTGGCCGAGTTCAGTGGCATCGAGTGGGTGGGCGGGGCGAAGCGCAGCAGACAATGCGCGGGAGTTGTATAGAGGCGTGGCCTATGTTCAGGCGCTATTTCAAATGCAAGCGCGCGGAAATAACGCGAGTGCTGTTTTTGAGATTGTATTTTCGGAAAAAAACATCGCGCTATATTCGGAACAATACGCTACGCTCATCCAACAACGCGCCTGAAAAAGCGTTTGCAAAGCTTTCTAGTTAAAATATAATAATTTTATCAAAGTTTATTTAATTTCTATGGAATTACCAACTAACAATAGGATGTTAAATATCTAGTGGCCCAAAGACTTGCTTTTTGTAAACAATGTAGTCGATCATTGTCAAGTAACTATTCTTGTATAAGGCTTGTATTGAAACTTTTATTTGGAAGCCTTCCAGCAATCTTTTTCAACTTTTTCTTTCAAAAGACTTTATATCACTATTACCTTAATGTCCATGTAAAATATGAACGTTGTAGCCCCACCCGTTTGGTCAGAATCGCGGGCCGATTGAAACTGACAAATTAGACAGTAGTAGCAGTAGTAGCTAACATCAACAAAACCTTCTTTTTAGGTATGTTCTACTTTGGCGAGACTGTAAAATGTGCAAAACTAGAAAGGTTAAGAGATATTGTCAAGTTGATAATCCGAAGTGTGAACAATTGAATAGACTTGAGTCGAAAGTGATTTTGAGCATATTTCAAGTCATTTTTTCACCAAGAAGAAATGCTCGTATCCCAACCAAATTTGGCATGTGTTGTCATGTACCTGAATCCCCTCGATTTTGATAGTTTTCAAGTTCACATCACGTTTCATGACGGCTGGGTGACACCTTGAAATCCCCCCCAACTCTGCTTGCTGTATATGGTGCCTGAGTGTGTAGCGCACCGCGGCTTGGCTGCGGCGCCCTAACGGGCACCTAGATAAGTCGAAGAAATGTTTTAAAAATAAAAAAAATCGTAAAATTGCGATTTTCATAAGAAATCATTTTTTGTTTGCGCTCAAATTTCACACGAATATATTAATTCATAAAATTTAGGTTCTGTGAAAAATTCATCACAATCGGATACCTAAAGCATGTAGGTGTTATAAGTCGAATAAAGTTTTTAAAAAAAAAAAAAAACTGAAAATTGGGATTTTCCGATTTTCACGAGAAATAATTTTTCGATTGCGCTAAAAAAAGTGGCAGTTCTAAGTTCAGAGATTTTGAAGGCCCCCAGAAAATTTCATCGCAGTTGGAGTATTGGTTTAGCCGGAATTGTGTTAACAGTCAGAAAAAAATACAAAAAAAAAATCCGGATTGTTTTCTCCAGTGTAGTGGAATGGAATCTTCGCTTCACTCATTCAACTAAACCAAATAACTTTGCATGCTAATCAAATACAGTAGTAGGCTGTTGAGAATATTTTGCAAAATGATTTTGCAATTTGAATAAAAGTCTCTGCCATGTGACATGCATGCCCACTTTTCAACCCCATGACTAGAAAGGTGTCAAACATTCTATGCAAGAAAATACTGTAATGTCATTAATAATGTTTTGAATCAACAAACACAAACCATGGCCACCCTAGGCTATCCAGTGCATCAGGGTGGTTGGAGGGGCTTTTTAAAACCTGAATGCATAATAGCCTACTTGCGTAATTATTTATCAACACCAGTCTTAGTCTCTATTATAGCCATGTAAAATAATAACCGTATTCAACGTGATACCAGTTTCATACTATTTACTATAAGCTAGGCCTACATTATCTAAATCTACTTTTTGATAGTTTTATTACCAATCTGTTTTCATAGGAACCATCTTTGTAGGTCGATGATTTAGCCTTGTAGCAGTCTTCATTGAAAATCCTTATGCATTTCACCGTCATAAGGGCTTTACAGCCAATCTTCTTGGTTGGCTGCAACGAGAAGCGTCGTTTCTTTGAGGGGACGTGTCCTTGCTGTGGTAACAAACAAAACATGTTAATATACATTGAAACAAAGTGGGAACTATGGTAGGCTAAGGGGTTAACATTACCTCATATTCAACTCAAAGCAAGTACGAAATGATTTTTCCAGTAACTTGAGAAAGTATTTGTGATTTTGTGTGATTTTTTAATTTCTGGATTTTCATAAAAACAAGTCAAATGTTATGTAGTCATTTAGTTATTGATTTAGTTGGACAAGTACATACGTAATTTAGAGTAGAAAGTTTAAGAATTGGACAATTGATTCAAGCGTTTGAAGAGCAGCACATTAGGGTGCTAATTAGCTGCTTTTGTGATAAACTGTATGTAGGCTACCGGTATTTTATTAGATGAGCTAAGCGAAGACTTGAATTTCACTGATCACTCAAAAATTTAGCTCCAATGTTTTTTTTGTTTGTTTTTCTGTCTGTTTGTTCGCGGGCAAACGGCATATGCGATCTTGATGAAAATTTGAGGGGACCTTCGACATCTCTGAACTTAGACCTGCCACGTTTTTTTGGAACAATCGAAGAAATATTTCTCATGAATATCATACTTTAGAGATATTTTGGCCGATTCTGACCAAACGGGTAAAGCTACAACGTTCATATTTCACATGAACATTAATAAGGTAATGGTGATGTATTGCCTTTTCAAAGAAAAAGTTGAAAAAGTTAGCCAGAATCCATAAAATAAAGGTTTTAATATGAGTTTCTTTTAGGTATATAATAACAATTAACCAGTAACAATAGAAACTTGACAACAATCACCTACAATGCGTTCAAAAAGCACTTGCAAAAGTAAAGAGATCCCAAGCAAACTAAAAACTTACAAAAAGCTCTTCCATCAACGCGACTAAAAAAAGTGTCCGTGAAGCGGCCCAGTATTGATACGTAAATACAAAATTGTGCGAGCCCTCAAAGACCATTCAAAATTACGAATTTTGGTGGATATTTAAAATTGTGTGGCCAAACGGGGCCCATATTTGAAAAACAAGCCATGTACATGGATTGACATCACCTCTGAGTATGCACAAAAGAATATCTTGGTCAATTTTAAAATGTTTGTAGGGGTAGTTTGAAAAGTACAAACACACTTTTTTGGCTCGAATCGTAGGGTTCCCATGCTAAATTCATTGAAATTTTGAACTTTGTTCGGTTGTACGCAATGCTGTTAAATAGTTTCCATTAGTACCATAATTTTTTCCTTCATATAAATGTGCAGCATTTTAGTGTGTTGATTTTGTTCAATTTAAAAAATGATTCCCAGAGGAGATCCAAATCCTTGAAAAGATTCAGGAAATATTCGGAATCGGGTATATACATAGATAATATACCGGGATTTATAGCATACGAGATATGTGTGAAGAAAGAAAAATAGGTACTATGTCTGAGATAGGCCTAAGGTACATTTTCTAAATAAAAACGGTTAGTTCTAATAATAATAATAGAATAAACAAGCAAAGGGGTACGCAATATCGAATTAAATGTGAAAGTTTGATGGATTGTTGCTCAATCAAAATTGATTGTTATTTTCTAATTTATATTTTAAGAAATGTGTACAATGATCACACAGTTTGTTTCTTTATAAGCATTCACATAACAAATAATTAATATGGTATTAAAAGAAAACACACAGAAAATCCAGAATGCAGAGCGCTTGAAATTGCCTCCGCACTAGCCTTAACGATGCCTGTTCAATGCATAATTATGTCGCATTCTAACAATTTGCGACATTTATGGGTTGTGTCTGCGTGAACATCTACTAAGTTACCTCTTGGACTACTTTAGTAAAAACGTTGTTCAGGTGTCTTGCTACTTCTAGTTGATCAGTATGGCGATTTGTTTTGGGGCAGTGCCCCAGAAAGAAGAAGAGTGTTCCGCCTTAAAAAAAGGGCAATTAGGTACACAGCCTTGAGTTCAACACAATCTTGCAGAGAAGCTTTCAAAACACTTGGAATTCTAACCCTACCCGGAATCCATAAAAGCTTTGGCACTATTCATCAGAGACAACCCACACTAACAATCACAGGTGCTAAAGTTCACAACCACAACACTAGATCTGCTGACAAAATCTTCATCGTAAGTCACAGGCTGAAGAAACTTGAAAAGAATTCGCTTCACCTAGGGCTCTAGGAGTGAGAGTAACAAACAGCCTTCCACACGAGACTGCGCAGGCTCCGACCCAAGAGATCCTCAAATAGAAACTCCCACAAGGATCTCCTAAATGAAGCATTCTATGACACCAGTGAGCTGGCCTTGTAGCGCAAAGGCATTAGCATTGTACATATTCTTAACTCTAGTCTTATAATATGACAATTTTTTCATATTTGGAAGCCCTTGTTGGCTCCCACATGAATGAAAATGAAATGCTAGATAAATAAATAATAATATATATATATATCAAACACCCTTTTCCAACATTCGTCGGGTCGGGGAATTTAATAATTGGATGAGCGTAGCGACAAAACCGATACTCCGATTGCGATGAAATTTCATGGAGGCCTTCGAAATCTCTGAACTTAGAACTGCCACGTTTTTGAGCGCAATCGGGAAATTTTTTCTCATAAAAAACGCAATTTTACGATTTTTTTCGATTTTTAAAAACTTTCTTCGACTTATAACACCTACATGCTTTAACCGATTGTAATGATTTTTTCACAGAACCTTAATTTTATGAATTAAGATATTCGTGCGAAATTTGAGCGTAATCGAAAAATTATTTCTCATTAAAATCGTAATTTTACGTTTTTTTTCTTTTTTAAAACAATTCTTTGACTTATAACACCTACATGCTTTATCCTATTGTAATGATTTTTTTGCAGAACCTTCATTTCATGAATTAATATATTCGTGTAAAATTTGAGCGCAATCGAATAATTATTTCTTATGAAAATTGCAATTTTACGATTTTTTTCTTTGTTAAAAATTACGATTAATTAAAAAAATTAAGTTATTTTTTTATTTAATTTAATTTAATTAAAAAAAATCTTCGACTAAGTAATGATTTTTTCACAGAACAACAGAAAATCCGCGTAACACATGGCAGCTCAATGCACCAATTACGCTCATCCAACAACGCGGCGGGACTTAAGCGTTTTCCTAGTAATTAAATAATTTATGTCATGGAAGTCAACATTCACAACAACTAGCAGTTTAGTAAAGGTTTGTTCTGTAGTCCCGGTGGCTCAATTGGTAGAGCTATGGCATGTTAAGCCGGAGGTTCTGGGTTCGAACTCCAGTCGGGGCAAACTTTTACGGCAACTGCTATGAATCAATAACTATGTCCTTAAAGGGGCTATTAAGTCAAAAAATTATTTTTTACCACATGATCTATAGCACAATACTACACTAAAATAACAGTTTAAAAAATTATATCTTGTAACTGTGATTTAACACGAAATTTTTATTATTTTGATCCAGAAATTTGCAAAAATTGGTGTTTTGGGAAATTTTTTAAATCGGCTTTATCCTGCTTCTTTTTTGGTCCACATAGATATTAGAGCATAATACCAATCTAAAATGCTAATTTTTCACATTGTGTCTTGAAACTGTGCCCAAATATACCCTCAAACACGCAAAAATATGCATTCCAAAATCACACCCCATTTTGGTAATCAGCATATTTTGACCAAACTACTTGCCAGGCGCGTCGGAACGTTTTGAAAGTTGGGGGGGGGCAAATCCATTAGTAGATCTTGTAGGGTATAGCTGGGGTGTGGGGCAAAGCCCCAGCCGCCGGAGGCCCTTTTCGCCAAGGCGAAAAAAAAAATCACTAGCCTATACTATTTCGTCATGTTTTAACAGCACTCGGACGCTGAAAACGATGTTTTTCATCAACTACTGCGATCTAAAAACTCAAAAAATTAACGTAAAGTGGCCCATTTTAATAAATTACAACATATTTTTTTATGAATTGACGAAGTATACAGGCAAACATATTATTGTGTTACCCTCTTTAAAAAAAAAATACTAACTGAAGGCTGTTTAGTACGTTTCATATTTAAAATTACGATATCAATTTAATCTTTAACACCATTAAACACGAAACACTACACACACCCACACTTACACTTTACTTTACCACTTCAAAGATGACAGAACGCATAATGATGCGACACGAGCGAACCGACTCCCAACTTGCGATATGCCAATAACTGTAGCAATTCATTCAAAGGGATGTTTGGATTAGACGTGACTCTGAGTCACGTGTCCACTCTTACTGAAGCGAGTGACCGGTACACAATGCAAGACGGGTGGCTGGTTATAAAGATAGTCGGATAGACGGTTCAGGCATGGGGTACGTTCTTCCTGGAAATGAATTGTTGACAGGATCATCCGACGTTGCTTTCCCCAAAAGTAGAGTAGAAATCTTGATTTTTCAACTCTTAAATCTGCCCCCCTATGCCCCCATGGCATGAAAGTTAGGGGGGGCAATGCCCCCCTTGCCCCCCCTGTTCCGACGCCACTGCTACTTGCCCAAATTACAAAACAAAATATAGAGAATTTACAGAAAAGGCTGTAGAGTACGTCAATAATGGCCGATATGTTTTTGGATCAAAATCCTCCAAGGTCACGGGGCATAAAGATCGTCCCCATGTTATTTCTTATGGGAGATTTATGCCGATGGGACCTAGCTCGAAATATGTCATGTTTGACAATTTTTTGGGAGTTCATGGTGGCCCCAATAATTTTTCTGTTGATTGCTAAATTCATTACGAGTTAGCCTGAATGAAATATATTTTTTGAGTTTAGCGGTTAAATACCCCTTTAAAGCGGGCTTATGCTTAAGAGAGTAAAGGACGGGTTTTAGGCAAATTGCTGTTCACTCGGCCAACTGACACCACAGGTGTCTGAAATTTTGAACATATATGTCACAAATGTGGAATTATAGGGCTCTGCAGTAACACATTTTTAAATTTTGTTTTACTAGGAAAACGCTTAAGTCCCGCCGCGTTGATGGATGAGCGTAATTTTTTTTAAACGAAAAAAGCGTAAAATTGCGATTTTTTAATAGATAATTTTTCGATAACGCTCAAATTTCACACGAATATATTCATTCATAAAATTAAAGTTCTGTGAAAAAATCATTACAATCGGATAAAGCATGTAGGTTTTATTCGTCGAAGAAATGTTAAAAATTGAAAAAAATCGTAAAATTGCGATTATCATGAGAAATGATTTTTCGATTGCGCTCAAATTTCACACGAATATATTAATTCATAAAATTTAGGTTCTGTGAAAAAATCATTACAATGGATAAAGCATGTAGGTGTTATAAGTCAAAGAATGTTTTAAAAATTTAAAAAATCGTAAAATTGCGATTTTCATGAGAAAAATTGTTTCGATTGCGCTCAAATTTCACACGAATATATGAATTCATAAAATTAAGGTTCTGTGAAAAATCGTTACAATCGGATAAAGCATGTAGATGTTATAAGTCGAAGAATTTTTTTAAAAATCGAAAAAAATCGTAAAATTGCGATTTTCATGAGAAATAATTTTTTGATCGATTTTTCCCTCCGTGCAGTTCTTCGTTCAGAGATTTCATAGACCTCCATAAAATTTCATTGCAATTGGAGTATTGGTTTAGCCGGAATCGTGTTCACAGACACACAAAAATACAAAAAAAAAAAAGAAAGAAAGAAAAAAAAAAAAAAAAAAACATTCCGGATTTTTTTGTCCAGTGTAGTGAAATGGAATCTTCGCTACGCTCGCTCCGCTCGCTACGCTCATCCAAAAATAATTTATAAAAATTAAATTAGTTTTCACGAATTTTGATTTTGTTAAAAACTCCACAATTGACCACATTTGTGATTTTTTTCTGACTGATTAAGTCAAAATTTGGAAAATCTATGACCACAGGGCTGTCTATGTATGCTTTATTGACAACTTTGCAAAGTTTCATATACGTCGGATGCATCTTGGCCGAGCGAATAGCTATTTGCTAACAGCCAAATGTGTCCCATTCCCTCTTAAAAACCTTATATTCATACTACCCAACTCATGGGAGATGAGATGTGATTGAATTTATCCATGTGATCTTTAAAATTTGACAGCTACATTGCAGTCTTTTGTTGGATTTATGTCATGGAAGTCAACATTCACAACAACTAGCAGTTTAGTAAAAGTTTGTTCTGTAGTCTCGGTGGCTCAATTGGTAGAGCTATGCACGTTAAGCCGGAGGTTCTGGGTTCAGACCCCAGTCGGGGCAAACTTTTATGACAACTGCTATGAATCAATAACTATGTCCTTAAAGCGGGCTTATGCTTAAAAACCTTATATTTATGATAATAATAATAATCAAACAGTCAAAAGTAGAAACGTGAATGCACATCCCTAATGTTTAGGGCTATGAAGTATAAACCAAGACGAGAAAGGACATGGATTTTCACTTACCTGTAAGGGGCTTAACAGTTGCGGCCTGTAGTTTCCACCCTGCGAGCACAACAAGTAAGAAGACTTGATAATTTGGAATGGTGAACCAAAGTATGGAATTTTGAATTCGGAGTTTCTCATCGAACTGCTAAAAAGGATTCGACCTAGGGCAAAGAAAGCCATCATTAGCATACGACCTGAATAGAGCATGCTGTGAGAGTGCAGGGTTGGTATACCCTATGTATGACTTTTTACTTATAATTGCAAAATACATTCAATAATCACGTTGTTTTTGCTAAAATAGGGCAAAATCAGGTTTTAATGTATATTTTAAAACAAAATCATGACAGTAAATTTGCAACGATGTTTATATGAAGAAGCGATGACTTCATAATATTTGGCTGAACTAATAGCTTTTTTTTTAAACAAAATTATAATTTGTCTTGTCATTTCTATAGCCAGGTCGGGTGTTATAGCTGGCGTGAAATATGTCGCATCCTCTCTTGGTATGCCTCCTCGAGGTATGCATAACAGTTGTCCAATCTGTACATCTGAAAATGCTTGGTAACTCTTGTAGAAAAAAAGCTGGCATAACTATCTCAAATTATTATTAAAAAATATGCATTGAATGCTGGAGAAATGAATAGTAATATTTGTGCTTATACATAAATAAGTAGGGGGCCACATAAATTAGTCTCGCGGGCCGCCTGTTGCCTACCCCTGCCCTAGATAATGGTGAAAAACCACTAGCCTACTCAACTCGGCATAGTTGGAACTGAGTTATGATTATTAGGCTATAACTTATGCCTATGGGAAAGATAATAAATAGGCCTAAACAAGACAGAAACAAATTTAAATGGCAGTTGTAACACTTTATATATGTTATTGATACTATGGTAATAGGCCTACAGATGTTTATTTATTTATGTTGATATTTACTTGTCTTTCTTTATTTTATTAAATTATTTTACATTCCTTAGTTATATAATTTTGCCATGTTCTGGCAATAGGCCTACATTTTGCAATTTTAGAGTTACAATTTAATATTGTTTATGCCTCGATGCCGTAGGCCTAAGACGTACAAAAAATGATAATTTTGCAATTTCAGTGATGATAATATGAAAGAAGATATATGCAGTAGTTCGGGGCGGACTCGTCCGCCCACTCTTTTTTCTTGGGTGGACGCACCGTTGAACTGGTTTTTGCACTACACAACGATAGTATTTCGGTATTGCATTCAGTTCCGTATTTTTTCTGAAACGCTCAGAAATCACTCTAAAAACCCCGATTTAAAAACTTTTGTCTGTGGCGCTGTGGTTGGGGGGCTAGCCCCGCAAACCCCCTTGCTATTTTTGTCTGAAATCGCTTGTCCAGCAAACTTCACTTTGAAATATGTTATCCTAGCCACGACCTCGCACTCCCCCCCCCCCCCCCCCCGAAGAAGGATATCGTCAGGCGTCCACCCACTTATTATTTTAGAAATTAACCACTGAAAATATGTAGACCTAAAATCGTGCATGGAGGACAATCACAATTATACAGTCAGCCGTACTAATAGTTAAGCACTAGTAGTAAGTTGTCATCGACGATACCATCTTACATCTTTCTTTATAAGAGAAGCCACCACAACAGTGTAGGTTAGAGTGGTAGCGGGTTTGACTTCCATGTGAGAGGTCAGAGGTTCAAATCTTTTTCGGGGTATTTTATTTAACTACCGTATTCTATTCTTTATGAATGAATGAAAGCTTTATTTCCACATAAGAACAAAATGTATACCTATAGGGGCCTATATATACATGTGTTTGTTTTTTTAAATACCCTCAAACACGGTAGGCCCTACCTGCCTGTTTTAGCAGGGTTTATGGAAAGAATCTAGATAATTAATAATATTTACAAGAAGATATGAGATAAATAAATATAATATACATTTACAGGTCTAGGGTATACAATCTACAGTAAGCCTATATTAACAATTATTGCCATTTTAAAACTAAAAGATATATTGTCATTTTAAAACTAAAAGATACATTTTTATCCCATTTTATAGTATGTAGGGCCTATACAGTCATAGGCTAGTCATGTGTAAACTTAATGCATGGATTTGTTTGTTGACACAACATAATAGACACAAATCGCACATTTTATAATACATGCAGTAATACAATAATATAAATCAGATAACTTAGATAACAATGTGGAATCAATTAGGTACCAGTGTTGGGTCTAGGTTTCCTTTTTTTATAAATTTAATTTGATTTACTCAACCCTATGATTGAACTCAAAGTGAGAAGTCTGTATCTTGAAGGTATTCAGAAATTGAGTAGTACCTATGCTTGTTTTAGAAGTACTTTTGATTTTGTGCCTAAATGTATGTAGTAGGTTGGTTAGGTTTCTTAATGTTATTGGAAGTTTGCTAAACAAATTTATAGGCCTATGTATGTGTGATGAATTTTGTTGGGTTATTTAGTCTGTATGAATGTTAACATTTTATCCCGTGTTGTGTGGTGAATGGCATTATTTAATATAGCATTGTTCAAGTTTTTCTTTGTTGCCAGACTGAAGTGTAGTAGGCCTATGTACATTTCTGCAAATGATTTTGTTACATTCGGCCTTGTTGCAGACAAATTCTACGTCAGAGATAATAAAAGTGTGGAAGCGCTAGAAGAGAGTCAAAAGGTTCACCCTGTGCCACGCATCGAGTGCCGAGTGCCCTCCCCCCCCCCCCTTGCCCTCCACTAACCTACTTTTCATCGCAAAAATTTGACGAGGTTAATACACCTGTAATGTCAGAATAATAAATTGTGGTTTTTTTGTGTTACTTTTCACGTGCCGGTAGCCTATACAGCATAATTAGGCCTATCGTAAATATTAATAAATACGGAGTAAATAGTCGTACCTACGTATTACTAGTGCAAAATTAGTCGTACGGTCATCGACGATACCATATAACTAGGCCAATAGCCCACGACATCACAGTGCAGTGTGGCAGAGTGGTAGCGGGTCCGAATTCTATGAGAAAGGTCGGCGGTTCAAATCTTCGTTAGGCCGTTTTTTTAAACATTCTCCTTGTTTTTCTGCAAATGATTTCACTACATTCGGCCCCGTCGCGAACGCAATTCTAAGTCAGATATAAGTGTTTAAAAAGTGCTAGGGCCTAGGCCTATTTGAAGGAAAAGCCTTATCTCTCTAACCTATGATAGTGAGGGGAATAAGCCCCTATATATGAGGTTGATCATGCACTTTTTGATTAAAGCACCAAACTTGGCACATAGTAGGGGACCATACTAAGGATCATTTCCAGGGGCGGAGACACGAGCTAACATGCCCAAGTTAACTTTTAAGTTATAGTTAAACTTTTACATGCAGGTGTACGAAAATCATTTTTTTTAAGCGAAGATTTTCACTTTAGAAAAACATTTGTTGGAAACTATTTGTTCTGTACAGTGTTGTTTAGTACTGAAAAAAATCAGTTCCCTATTAGCAACAGTTAATTATTCACAATATTTTAAATGCTTAACTTTAATGTCCTTCGGGCACAAAACACAAAACTTTTAATATGCAGGACTAGGTTTTCGAAAATGGAGGGCAAAGAACCAAAGATATTCATTTTTGAAAAAATTAACGTATGAGGAGGCTAGGCTATACTAAGTGTCATTATCAGGAACAGAGCAAGTCCTCCATGCACAAGTTAACTTTAAAAGTTAAATTTGTAACATGGAGGTGTACGGTAAATAAAGTTTGGGGGCGAAGTTATTTAGTAATGAAACATTAACTAAGGAGGGGGCTACACTAAGGGTCATTGTCAGGGAAGAGACACACGTTTACATGCACAAGTTAACTTTAAAAGTTAAAGTTAAAATTTAAACATTGAGGTGTACGGTAAAAATAGGTTTTAGCTCCAAGATATTCATTTTAGAAAACATTTAGATAGGAGGGATCTTTTTTAAGGATCATTGTCAGTAGCGGAGACACGCGTTTACATCCCCACATTAACTTTAAAAGTTAAAGTTAAAAGTTTTAACATTCAGGTGTACGCAACAAAAGTTTTAGGGCGAGTATATTCATTTCATAACATATTTACCTGAATAGTGTTGACCCGTAGTGTTGTTTAATGTTTAACATTGAAAACAAAAGTTCGTACCATTTATGCATTACCTAACTATTTGAAGAACTTTAAATGCATGCTAAACTTGAATGACCATCACAAACACCTCAAAACATAGCACTCGTTCTGAAAATTAACATGATATTCGTTATGTAAGACGGCCATTTAAGTGCATGGGATGTTCTAATGATAATTTTCAGAGGCAGGGTCACCAACAAATGTATTTACTTAAACTTTAAGGTAATGTGTACGTGCAGGTCAAACAAAATAAATTGGGAGATCATGTAAAACTCAGTAAAAAAATATAAGTGAAACTGATTTGTTTGTGTAGGGCTTTACACATTGATAAATTTTTTTTTAGTTTTCACATTGAATAACAAACAATGTGAATGGTTATAATAGTTAAGTTGAATGTACATTTCATAGTTTGAATGGTTCATTATTATTATACCCAAGTGTGATCGATAACTTATCCTTATCCTAGATTCATTGAGATACTCGACTAGATTACCTATAAAGCTATACCATGAATGGTTGCATTTTTGGTTTCAATATCACCACTCTTTTGATCTAATTGTCGTCTCCTATTGTATAGTTGTACAAGACATTTGAAGTGATAAAATGCATCTATTGCAATCATATCTTCCTACAGATAACTTTGCAAGAAGTTTTTTGTCTTGAAGAAGCAGCGCACTCTCTGTAACATTACGATCAATATCAAAAGTCTCTGCTTCGTGTTTTTACAGGACTAGTTGGTGAGATAATACGGCAATTTTCGCACTGTGTTTTCTTTTAATAGCTCTCTCTATAGCTGAGTATTTGTGCCAAGTGGCATTATGGACTGAACTGAAAGTGTGTCAGAAATTCCATTGCCCTCGTCCAATTGCAATAACATCAATGCTAACAGGAAGTTGGTTAATATTGTTGAATTGTGTAATGTTTTCGGTAAGGGTCTGGTATGTTTTAAACCATCTTGGCGTCCTGAGAGATAGCAGGTTCACTGAATGAAGTTGAGTGTCTAGTTGACATAGTTAGTTCCTACTAAGAAATCACACAAGTTTGACACTACACCTAGTATGACTTATAAGAGATTTGCAACAATTACGGCATATCTGTGAGTTATTGCTCTGGGGGGGGGGGAGGGCATGATATTATTAGTATGATGTTCTTGAACAATAGAATAGGTGGAATCCAGTATTGGAACGTCCTACACCTGTTAAAAAGTATATCTATCAAACTATTTCCAATCGGTCTAATGTTGGCTGAAAAATTTAGGTATTAGGCCTACATATTCATGTGAGTAAATTTCATAAACTTGTCTTGATATCCACAGTGATAATTCACTAGACTTCTAAACAAACTACCCAACAAACTGTTAGAATTCTCCTTCATTTAATATGATAATGTAGGCCTAGGTTACTACACAAACGTATTATACATACATTGTAGTTGCAAATATAATCTTACCTGAAAGTCTACATTTAGCGACAGATAATAATAGAAATAAAATTTAGAAAATATAAATAAAATAAAATAAAATAAATCAATTACACAAGTGATCACTACACAGGCTAGTCCGCAAATGAGTCATAGTGTGGATGAGTCAAACGAGCAATGCATTCTATTCTGCCAGCCGCGTTTGACATGTACAAATCGTTCAAAATATATTAACCCGGGCGCAGCGTCACGCTGCATTTTAGATTACTATACCTTGGTAATTATTATTTTAGTAGAACTAATTGAAGTCACAACATACTAGGCCTACACGAAACATGGAGCTTCGTTGATTAAAAATCATGGTCATTTTAAGAACGGCTGATATGTTACTTGGTGTTTTGTGACCGAAGGACATTGAAGTTAAGCATTTAAAATACTGTAAATAATCTGTTGCTTATAGGGTGCTGATTTTTTGACAGTACTAAACAACACTGTACAGAACAAATAGTTTCAGATAAATGTTGTTCTAAAGTGAATATCGTCGCTTTAAAAAAATGTTTTCCGTACACCTGCATGTAAAACTTTAACTTTAACTTAAAAGTTAACTTGGGCATGTAAGGTCATGTCTCCGCCCCTGGAAATGATTTTTGGTATAGCCCCCTCGTGTGTGCCAAGTTTGGTGCTTTAATCAAAAAGTGCACGATCAATGTTCTTATTCCCCTCACTATGACGTGTAGGCAGCCTAAAGCTGTGTTTAGATGGTTCAATGTTTCATTCAATGCCTTGAATTCAAGGAATTGAATTCAATGGCTTGAACAGGTAGGCCTACTTGAAGGAAACATTGAACGTCCATTTACACGGTCCTTGAAATTGGAGGAAAGGAAAGTCATAGCCGTGTAAAATATTACAGCTGACAGATCAATGTGACAGGTAAACATCAGGTATAATAACTCAGAAATCAGAATGATTGCTGAAGATGTAGGCGTACTAGGAAGATCTAATAGTAATTATTTATTCTAACCTACTTTTCTCAGCAAAAATTGTTTTGGGGACCAAGATGTTCTGCCAAACGTAGTGAAATCATTTGCAGAAAAACATGGGACCTAAATAGAATGTTAAAAAAAAATCGATCTAACGAAGATTTGAACCGCCGACCTTTCGCACAGAATTCGGACGCGCTACCACTCTGCCACACTGCACTGTGATGATCACAGCTATTGGCCTAGTTATGTGGTATCGTCGATGACCGGATTGACCGCACAACCAGTTTTGCAGTAGTAATACGGCTGACTGTACAACTATGCACAGTTGTTTTAAAAGTTTGTCGGGAAACGTGCAAATTGCTTATATATCCTCCAAAATCCAAAGACCAAGACAAAACCTAGTGCCTCGCAGAAGCACTTGCGCGCGCACTGTGTGACGTCAGATCCAACAAGAATCCTGATAGGTTGGTTTCTTTCAAGCTTGAACGAAATCAGGACATGCTCTAGGCCTAAACGAAACGGGTTGAATTCAACCCACCGCTCAAGGGGTTGAATCAAGAACTTGAACCATGTAAACAGAGCCATTGAATCAAAAAGTATTGAATTAAACCCTTGAATTTAAGGCAACAAAGGAAACATTGAACCGTCTAAACACAGCTTAAAAAAGGACTTTTTGTTTAGAATAGCAACGTCAAAGGTCTTGAAGGTTTTTTTGTGACTAAAACAGCAAAAAGGACGACGACGACATTTACCAAAAAGGATTCTTGTTTTTTTTTTTGGATGAGCAAAGCAAAGACTTCAATTTCACTGACCCACCCAAAAAATTAGCTCAAGTGTTTTTTGTTTGTTTGTTATTTGTTGTTTTTCTGTCTCTTTTTTTGCGCTCTACCGGGCAAACGGCATAAATGCGATCTTGATGAAAATTGGAGGGGACCTTCAAAATATCTGAACTTAGACTTGCCACATTTTTTGGTACAATCGAAGAGATATTTCTCCTGAATATCGTACTTTTATGATTTATTTTTTATTTTTAATGCAATATTTTTGTGATATTTGGGACAATTCTGACCAAATGGGTGGGAATACAACGTTTATATTTAACATGGACATAAGGTAGGCCCTTTAGAAAGAAAAAGTAATTCCCTGTTGCACTAACCTAAGTAGGGTCTAGGTGTAGGAAAAATTTAGGAATGAAGGTAGAGGTAAAGAAACTGAAAAGGCCAGCCCCCAACCCAACCCGACCTGTCTCAGATCTCACATCTTAAGGGGAAAAATTGCCCCAAAAATTTTCCGCCTCCCACACAAGTCCATACAAAACGAAAATCCATGTGTCCCGGTTTTTACTTTCAGAATTATGGTAACCCTAGCCTACATAGGCCCTAGAAGTTTTACCTGTACGCTTAAGCATCATTCACAATCAGTTCTAAGGCGTAAGGCGCAAGGCTTCAGGCGTAATAATTTGTATTGCCGAGTATGTATTTCAATCAGAACGTTCACAACACGTCCCAAGTCGCAAGGCGCATGGTTTATGTCGTAACGAATTGCCCAAAATCCAATTCTTACAACGGTTTCTTACGACGAGCCAATCACGAACAAGAAAACTCCACAGCTGACTGTACGCGCATGCGCAATACACAGGAGCAATGAAAAATGGTATGGTTGTTGTAAACGCCTAGCATTTCTTACGACTTACGCCTTAGACCTTGCGCCTTACGACTTATGGTCAGTTCACATAAAGTCGTAGTCGTAGTCGTAGTCCTAGTCCTAGGCCTAGTCGTAAGAAGCAGATGAAACATATTATGAAACACATGTTATTGTTCACACACGGTCACAAGGTTTAGTTTTATGGTTTAGTCGTACCGGTAGTCGTTGTCATAACAAAGCTGAAAATGTTCATCTTTCTTTTGACTAAACAACAAATTCTTACGACTAGCGAATCATGGTCAGTTCACATAAAGTCGTAGTCGTAGTCGTAGTCCTAGTCCTAGTCGTAAGAAGCAGATGAAACATATGAAACACATGTTATTGTTCACACACGGTCACAAGGTTTAGTTTTATGGTTTAGTCGTAGTCGTAGTCATAACAAAGCTGAAAGTGTTCACCTTTCTTATGACTAGCGAATCAGAGATCAAAACATCACTTGCAACAAAGCAAACAACAAAACAACAAACCATGACGACTACTAAACCTTATGACTAGGACTAAACCATACGACTACGACTAAACCTTACGACTTTATATGAACTGGGCATTAGAACTGATTGTGAATGATGCTTTACACAAGCGCAAGGCTACCCAAAGTAGGCTATGCCTAGGCCACCGCCGTCTGGATGTATGCAAGATACAAATTTGTATAGTGCCTAGAGCCTAAGACCTACTTACTGTGTTTATAAATTTTCGAGTTTTCCGTCGAAAACGAATATCCCAACGCTTTTAAATCATCAACAAATAGAGTGAACTCTTCTTCACTGTCAAGATGGCCTGAATACAGTTTTCCGTCACCGCAGACTTTCAAATTTTGAAGGTGACGGTACACTAGGTTATCAAGGGATCCCAGGCCTAGGACTAGCCCTAGCCCTTCCTCCACTTGGCCCATCTCGGTCATGTTTCCTCCTGACAAAAGAAAATAGATACATTTAAATACTAGATAGACCTAGGGCCTAGGCTAGCTAGGCCATTGATAGGCTAAGGTTATCTGCCTCCTGAAATGTTTCCCATTCCATCCTTCTTTTACCTAACTTTGACAGCAGCAAACCAACAAAGAGAAGATTTTCTAGGTTACGGTTGGCATTCCTAGGGTGTGTTCCGAAATTGTTGTTTGGTCAAAGCTCCAATATGGCGGACAAAATTAGCAGAAAACGCGTTTCGGAATGGGCGAAGTACATCTAGACGGCGGTGTGAAATTGTATTGTACCCATGCCAACATACAAAAAATATTCTTCTATGATGGTAAGTAAATAATTTTCTACCATCAGGGAAGAAAAATTAATCAAATCAAAATAAATGGCTAATAAACTAGGCCGCTTCGCGAACGCTTTTTTAGTCGCGTTGATGGATGAGCTATTTCAACTAGGAAAACGCTAAAGTCCCGTCGCGTTGATGGATGAGCGTTTTTGTAAGTTTTTAGTTTGCGTGGGATCTCTTTACTTATCAAGTGCTTTTTGAACGCATTGTAGGTGATTGTTGTCAAGTTTCTATTGTTACTTGTTAATTGTTATTAAATACCTCAAAAAACTTAATTTAAAACCTTTATTTATATGGTTTTTTTTTTTTTGAATATGTTTTTCAACTTTTTCTTTCAAAAAGCAATTCATCACTATAACCTTAATGTCCATGTGAAATATGAACATTCTAGCCCCACCCGTCTGGTCAGAATCGACCCAAATGTCACGAAAATATCGCACTATAAATCGAAAAAAATCGTAAAAGTACGATATTCATGAGAAATATTTCTTCGATTGTACCCAAAAACGTGGCATGTCTAAGTTCAGAGATTTCGAAGGTCCCCTCAAAATTTCATCAAGATCGCATAAGCCGTTTGCCCGGAATCGTGCGAACAAACAGACAGAAAAAAAAAAACATAACATAACATTGGAGCTAAATTTTTTAGGGGTCAGTGAAATTGAAGTTTTCGCTTCGCTCGCTACGCTCATCCAATAAGTTTGTAGTTTGCGTGGGATCTCTTTACTTTTGCAAGTTCTTTTTGAACGCATTGTAGGCGATTGTTGTCAAGTTTCTATTGTTAATTGTTATTATATTCCTCAAAAAACTTATTTTAAAACCTTTATTTCTATGGATTCTGGAAAACTTTTTTAACTTTTTCTTTCAAAAGGTACGACATCACAATAACCCTAATGTCCGTGTGAAATATGAACGTTGTAGCCCCACCCGTTTGGTCAGAATCGGCCCAAATATCACGAAAATATCGCATTAAAAATCGAAAAAAATGGTCAAATATTTCTTCAAATACCCAAAAAAGTGGCAAGTCAGAGAGTTCAGAGAAAACGAAGGTCCCCTCCAATTTTCATCAAGATTGCATAAGCTGTTTGCCCGGTAGAGCGCGAACAGACTGAAAAACAAACAATAAAAAAAAACACCTGAGCTAAATTTGTTGGGGGGGGGGGGTCAGTGAAATTGAAGTCTTCGCTTCGTTCATCCAATAAGTCAGTTATAAAAGTAGATTCCCCCCCCCCCACTTGATGGCTTTGACCCCCCCCCCCCGGCCCACACGGTGGGGTTTCGTCGTTTACTCCATTCTTTAAATTATTTGCTGTTAATCGTTCTAACAATAATTGGATGAGCGAAGCGAAGACTTCAATTTCACTGACCCCCCAAAAAATTTAGCTCGGGTTTTTTTTTTTTTTTTCTGTCTGTCTGTTCGCTCGATTCCGGGCAAACGGGACGGCATATGCGATCTTGATGAAAATTGAAGGGGACCTTCGTTTTCTCTAAACTTAGAGGTGTATTGTTTTTGGGTACAATCGAAGAAATATTTCTCATAAACATCGTACTTTTACGATTTTTTACGATTTTTAATGCGATATTTTCGTGACATTTGGTCCAATTCTGACCAAACGGGTGGGGCTACAACGTTCATATTATACATAGACATTAAGGTTATGGTGATGTAGTACCTTTTGAAAGAAAAAGTTGAAAAAGTTAGCCAGAATCTACAGAAATAAAGCTTTTAATATACTTTTTTTATTTTTTGTGCGATATTTTCGTGCTATTTGGGCCAATTCTGACCAAACGGGTGGTGTTACAACGTTCATTGGATGAGCGAAGCGAAGACTTCAATTTCACTGACCCCCAAAAAATTTAGCTCGGGTGTTTTTTTTTTTTGTTTGTTTTGTTTTTCTGCTCTGTTTGTTAACTCTTCTACCAGTTAAACGGCATATCCGATCTTGATGAAAATTTGAGGGGACCTTCGAAATCTCTGAACTTAGAGGTGTATTGTTTTTGGGTACAATCGTAGAAATATTTCTCATGAATATCGTACTTTTACGATTTTTTTCGATTTTTAGTGGGATATTTTCGTGACATTTGGGCCGATTCTGACCAAACGGGGGGGGCTACAACGTTTCATATTATACATGGACATTAAGGTTATGTGATGTAGTACCTTTTGAAAGAAAAGTTGAAAAAGTTAGCCGGAATTCATAGAAATAAAGCTTTTAATATAAGTTTTTTTGTTTTTTTTTGCGATATTTTCGTGCCATTTGGGCCAATTCTGACCAAACGGGTGGGGCTTCAACGTTCATATTATACATGGGCATTAAGGTTATGGTGATAAAAAGTACCTTTTGAAAGAAAAAAGTTGACAAAATTACCCAGAATCCATACAAATAAAGCTTTTAATATAAGTTTATAGGTAAATAATAACAAATTGACAAAGTAACAATAGAAACTTGACAACAATCACCTACAATGCGTGGACAGCAAAACAAAGCATCAAAGCACTCGCAAAAGTAAAGATATCCCACGCAGACTAAAAACTTTAAAAAAAAGCTCATCCATCAACGCGGCGGGACTTTAGCGTTTTCCTAGTATTATACATGGACATTAAGATTATGGTGATGAAGTACCTTTTGAAAGAAAAAGTTGAAAAAGTTAGCCAGAATCCATAGAAATAAAGCTTTTAATACAAGTTTTTTACGGAAAATAATAACAAATTGACAAGAAGCAATAGAAACTTGACAACAATCACCTACAATGCGTAGGCAGCAAAACAAAGCACTTGCAAAAGTAAAGATTTCCCACGCAAACTAAAAACTTAAAAAAAGCTCATCCATCAACGCGGCGGGACTTAAGCGTTTTCCTAGTAAATAAATCAATGAATCAATATCTAACCCTATTTCCAACTTTGAAGTCAGTCAGGGGGTGGGAGGTTCCCACCACATTATTAGCTCCCCGGGCTTATCGAAGCTGGCTAGCCATGCCTGACGCGCTCCTCCCGCATAAAATAAAATAAATAATAAATTTAAATGTGGTTTTGTGAATGAATAGTTGAGTAGCCACACGCAAGACACTATCACTCACACAACTCAAAATTACAATTAATTGTGTTCATCACAATTATTCTAAAATTCTTTCCAGTAATATACAACAACTTTTTTTCCCAAAAGAGACATTTTAAGATGGAAATTTTCACAAAAAGAGAGTTTTGTTTGGCGTTTAGTAGAAAGTATAATTTTGTGTCCTACTATTTCTCCCGATAAAATGGCCAAATAATAACGACATAAATTCACCCCCCCCCCCCCACAACAACTTGAAAGAAGAAAAGAAAGAAGGTCCACCACCCCCTGACAAACTCCCGCGGTAATCCCGGAAACTCCCTCCGTCCAATGTGTCCCGGGCGCGAACCGTGACCTTCATCCTCGCGCAACGAGGTTCCCACAAACAAGGTCTGTTTCTCGCATGCAGCTGCAAGCTTTCAAGCTTTTTGCGACCGATCATTAGATCAATTGGCGCCATTAGAATAAACGTAAGAAAGCTTGACGTAAACCAGATATATTGCCAGGCGGGCACGACCCTGAGATGAGTCGAGTTATGACGACGTGAGTGAGTATATAGATGAACAGCGATACTTAGTTTTTAGTCTTAGTTCATTTGGATTAAGGGCGCGTCAACCGTTAGATCATAATGCGCCACTCTGGGGGGAGGAGGGGCCCATGCTGGTCAGAACCAGCCACGGTTAGGGGGAGGAAAGGGGATTCTCACGTCGCGGTCGTCATCGTCTTTGTCATCGATCTTGTTGTCATGGTATCGTCGCAGTCAGTGAGGTCGTCAAGGGGAAGAGGAGGTGTACCCGACGACGAATGCCAGAACTCGCCTCTAGTTTCGGGAAGTAACGTACTCCTCCACTTTCTAGTGCGCGACTCTAATGCGGAGGTCCCGGTTTCAAATCCCGTCGAGACCGACAATCCTGACTGAAGGTTTGTTCCGAGGTTATCCTCAGTCGGCGAATGCAAGGGATTAAGCCCTCTAGCCCTCGAACATCCATTCACAAATTGTGCTATCCGCAACACACCTATAGCTGTTATAGACACCTGAAGAGGGGCATGAATTGCACCATGGGCAGGCTTCGCATGAAAAATTAGTTTTAACAGTGTTATTTAATTTTGAAAGCACGACACAAAATAACAATTGAATATTGTATCCTTTTATCAGATGCTGAAGACTACATGGATAGATGACTGTTGCAGATAGACAGATGCAGATAGATGACAGTTGCAGTGTCGCGTATTCACAAAAACTATCTAGAGGTAACGTAACCGCAATCGGAGCATAACTCTGATAAGTAAAGCGTTATTAGAAAGAAACTCCTTTAGCTCTTGGAAATGAGGAGAAAAAACTTGCAACGCGAACAGACATGAGTATAGAGTATCCTGCAGTTTTTAATGTTTTTTGTCCTCGATGCCTGGTTGATAGGCTGGCTTGCATTACCACAGCTCCTCAGTCTGGTCTGTGTCAAGTGCGAACTAGGATGGTTCGTCGTGTGTCAGTGTCACAGTGATGGTTTCATATCGCGCCGCGGTCGTGTTGCTGCTCCTTGCAGCTGCAGTTGCAGCAGGCGCTTCCTGGATTACTTCGGAGGTTGGTGCAGCGCTCACGGGGGCCGTGGAATCACTCAATAACAGCTCAGAGTGGCGGGACGAAGACACAACCTACATTCCTGAGATCACGGGGGCGTGGAATCACTCAATAACAGCTCAGAGTGGCGGGACGAAGACACAACCTACATTCCTGAGATCACGGGGGCCGTGGAATCACTCAATAACAGCTCAGAGTGGCGGGACGAAGACACAACCTACATTCCTGAGATCACGGGGGCCGTGGAATCACTCAATAACAGCTCAGAGTGGACGGACGAAGACAGAGCGAGAGTTTCTGGGAACAGTGAGTTAGTTGACTCGGACAATAATGGTTCACAGTGGCGGGACGAAGACAGAGCGAGAGTTTCTGGGAACAGTGAGTTAGTTGACTCGGACAATAATGGTTAGGGGGGGTTAGGGGTCCAGGTGTGGAGGTGGTCGAGGAGGCGGGGGATGTCAACACTGGTTCAACAAGTGGTTCTGTGACCGGGGGAGCCTCGGAGACTGACGGTATCAGTGCAGAGTGGAGGTTCGAGGTGGAGCCAGGTGTGGAGGTGGTCGAGGGTGACCAAGAGCAAGAGTACCACGATTACCCTAGCGACGACGAGAGAGGGTCACTCCCGCACACGAGATTAACCCACACGAAGCAAACCAATTCAGATCACGAGCAGACAGTATCTGAAGGCAGTGGGTCTCGTCTATCCCCCGACGACTTGCGAGAAGGTGCGAGATTCACCAGCGACGAGGGCATGGACGAGAAGAGGGGACTGATGAGGTTGAGAGAGAGCGCGTACTACAAGATCGACACCTCAACCGAGGACACCGGGTACACGAAAACTGAATACTTTGCGGCTCCATCGAATCAACGCAAAGAGCAACAAATAGCATCAACTCCTAATCAAAGTGTAAGGACGAGCATAAGAAAAAAAACTGTCAGTGAGAATGATCCTCAAGGAAGCAGAAAAGAAACTCTCCTGAATGAAGCTGTTGAGACGGGTCGGCGAGAAGACCGGGTGAGTCCGAGCACTCTACGCAAAGCTGAGGAGACGGCGACCCAAGCAGGCGGCTACCAGAAGGACGGGAGGGACAACCGGATACCGCGCCCAGGTAAGTACACACCTCGCAATAAAGTAAAAACAAGACAATCATATAAAGTATGTTGGTATTGCCGAATGGTGGACGAATTTCAAAGAGGAGCGTAGGCCCGATATAATTAAACAAGGGGCCATCAAATTCCAACTCGCAACCTTCTCGTGGTTTGGCCCGTGATTAGGGGAGTTTTTCTCCCTGAAACTAATGGCGAGCTCTGGGTCGTCGTCGGGGAACTTTCCCCTTCCCTTTGACTAACACCCCGATGGCGACGACAAAGATAACACGGACGGATGATGACACAGACGGAGACGACCATGACGTGGGGGAACCCCTGCCCTCCCCATACGCTTCTGGCTGGTTCTGACCAGCACAGGCCTGTCCACCCCTTGTCCCCCCACGTCATCCATTACGTCCCGCCCCTCGTCTCGATTAGCCAAGTTGCATAAATATGAGACGTTAAGCAATATCCAATCAAATCAATTAAACAAGAATTTACAAATCACTAATTGATAGGCAGGTCCTGGAGGTGTTAAAATTTGAAGTATGACAAAATATTAAAAAATTTAAATTCATAAATTGTTCAATTCTTTAAGGAATGCACAAATTTTCGATTTCGAGCGAAACGCAGAGGACAAGCCCATACACAACAGCTGTGTAGTTTCAGGTGTAGGCGAGGGCTCAGTATCCCTGGCCTTTGTGTTCGACTCTACGGGCTCGATGTGGGACGACCTGGTGCAAGTGAAGAGCGGGGCCCAGCTAATCATGGAGACTATGTTGGAGAGAGAGGACAAGCCCATACACAACTACGTTCTGGTGCCCTTCCACGACCCAGGTATATAGACCATTGTTTGCTATAATCTGTTTGGTTGAAGCAACCGTTGTGTGTTAATAAGATTAGGGCGCTGGTCCGAAGTGTATGGCTCTACGGTCGTGGGTTCGAATCCCGCATAGACCGAAGGAATGTTTTATTTTGGTAATCGTCCTTCATTCTCATCTATCACTAACAAAAAACCAAAGTCATAATTAGCATCATCAACATCACCATCACCATCACCATCACCATCACCATCACCATCACCATCACCATCACCATCACCATCACCATCACCATCACCATCACCATCTTAAAACCACATGAAAGTGCCTTTTAGTACAGATTCCCACAAATTGGATCTTTCAACTTTGTGTTCCTAACGTACGTTCCCCTCACTCAGGCATTGGTCCTGTGACGGTGACCACCGACCACCAGCAGTTCCGTGAGAGTCTTCAGAACATCAGCGTTCACGGCGGGGGAGACTGCCCGGAGATGTCTGTGGGCGCCATCAAGGAGGCGCTGCAAGTCAGCCTACCCAACTCCTACGTGTACGTCTTCACTGACGCCACTGCCAAAGACTACAGGCTGCTCCCTGACGTTCTCAAGCTGATTCAAAGAAAGAAAAGTCAGGTACGTAATGGAGGGGGGGGGGGAATCTTTCAATTACTATGAGCTGATGACCTTTTTTTATTTGCGTGTGCATCCTTCCAACTGCTGACCACAGGATCGTCGCTAGAGTTTTGATTTTTTTTTTTTGGGGGGGGGGGGGGCATTTGATAATGTAATACGCTACCTACACATTCTACATAATAATATTTTCTTCTCAAGATGGCAGGAAGATGGGGTATGTCCCCAACCGGAATGGTGAAAAGAGTGTTCGCTATGTTTGGCGTCAAAAATATCCGAGCAAAGGATGTATTACATAGGGGTATTAGATATCTTTTTCAAAGTTGTAAATTTTTAGTATTATCCTTTAAGATTTTTCCTAATGTGACTTGTCTATGCTTGTTTTCTAGAAAAATAAAATACGATGGCAAACAATGTGTGGGGGGGGGGCGCAGACGATGATCGGGAGAGCGCACGCCTACTACCTCCTAAACCCCCTAAAGTCGCACAATCAAAATGAGAATTTGAGATCAAGTCTGATGAATCCCGTCAACATTGCAAACCATTTCATCTTGCTTGGAGTGTCGAATTCTGTCATGCCTAGTGAACTTGTTTGCTTGTAGGTGGTGTTCGTAATGACAGGAGATTGCGGAGACAAACAGCAGATCAACTATCAGGTGTACGAAAAGATTGCTGCCACCAGCTCGGGACAAGTGTTTCATCTGAACAAGACGGACGTCAAAGAGGTATGACCTGCAACTGCAACTTCTACTTTATATTATAGTAATCGAACGCATGTTAGAAAGACAAAGCAACGCTCATGCTAAGCATTGGGCTCGGTCTTGGCGTCTTGGTTACTTTTATTTCTTGAATAACGTCATGGTAATGCAACGAAGTCTTTTTGATTAAGTTTAGATTTTAGGTGAGTTTGACGATGCACCATAGTTGTTTATTTTTCAAGTGGCCGTTATTTTGCAGTGGCTTAATATGGTGTGGCCATGGATTTCCAGTTACTTGGTGTGACTAATTCTAATTTAATAATGTAGAGCATAATACAACATTAAAATGTCAGTTTAAAAAAAACTCAAACACGCAAAAATAGGCCTATGCATTCAGAAACACCTTTTCTTGGTAATCAGCATATTTTGGCCGAGCCACCACTTGCCCAAATTATAAAACCAAAATGTAGGGTACATGATTTACCGAAAAGGTTGCCGAGTACGTCAATGATGGTCATTTTTTCCTCTAAAGTCCTCCAAGGTCACGGGGCATAAAGATCGCCATCATGTTATTTATTATGGGAGACTTTTGCCGATGGGACCTAGCTCGAAATTACCAAGTATGGTAATTTTTTTCGATAATAGGTGGACCCAATATATTTATGTTTCTTTATAAATTCATAACCAGTTAGTCCAAATAAAAAATATATTTTTGAGTTACAGAGTTTGGACATAGACATCAGACTACATGTTTTACTGCATGTAGATACTACTATACCCATGTTTTACTGTGTCCTGAAGTGAAAATAAATTAGAATTATTAAGATATTGCTTTGACATAAGAAAACCTAACGTAGTTAATAAGATCCAGGTTCTCTACGAAAACCTAGCTGTACACTATTGTTATATCAATAAAGCATGTTTAGCAAATATTTTACCTTTAGACTTTAATTATTGTTTCGGATAATTAAACGAATCCTAGTCACCGGCAGTCTTTTTCAAACGACCTTCTCTTAACTTTCTTTAATTAATAATTAATAATATCCTTTGGAAATTCCATACTTATAGGTCTACAGCATTGTGTACGACTGAAAAGTCGCGCCTCGATTCTAGCATAAAATGTGCGATCGTATTTTTCAAACTACAGTACGTTCACATCATTAATTTTATTAATCTATTTTTTATAGCCAACTCAGGAAGGTTATCCCAATCCTCTAACATGGCTTGTTTCCCCAAATACGTTCCCGTTTGGGTTTGGCCGTTTGATCCCTAAAAACTTTGCAAACATTGATTGGATCTAAGTGAACAATGTGTTAGATCTTTTAAAGGACTCGCAAGAAAATCAATTAGGCCTTCAGATAAAAGGACCACGTACGATAAATGAAAATTAGTTTTCTAACAGAACCAAAAAAATGTTGGTTGATTTTCCTGCCAGTAATCCGATAAGTACCTGTACGAATGATACAAAATGTATTGCAGTTCAGACATTCATTGCCGCGCCTAGACCTCTTTAATTCTTCCCGCCATATTTGCCTAGGTTTCTTTCGTAGGATTAAGGAAGGAGTGTTTGTTTGTTTAAAATATCTGTTAACTTTGCTGAATTAGAACATTTTTTTGAAGTTGATGCTTTGAACGAATTTAACAATATGTTATAAAACTTTATTGAATTTACGTGTTCAAATATGTTTTGTATTAGCAGGAAATGTCATTCATAGGTTGGCACTACACCTCGTGGCTCGGCAACAGCGCGAGGTCACCGATTTACGGAACGCTCAACTATACATTAAGGAAGTAGAGGAACGCGCCCATCCCATAGTTTTCGAATTTTCTGTTGTGTTGTGTTTCTGTTGTTACATGTGAACTAGAATGCGTTGTTTTCTTTTGATTATGCCTCGATTTAACTGTTTAATTTAATGATTTAACTGGAAAACTGAGAGATTGACATTAATGACAATATTCCGTTAGAAAGTAGCGAAAAAATTGGCATGATAGAAGAACCTAACCTTACTTCTAGTCAGGGCTTGGGGCTATACTGTAACCTTACTTCTAGGCAGTAGGAGGCATAGGCCTAGCCGGATGCATAGGGCTAGCCTTGGCGGAGACCTAATAATTAATTGCCAAGAAAACATGAACTCGAAAGCGCAAAATTAAAAGAAGGAAAGAAGATGATGAAAATCAGTATGATCCAGAGTAGGCCTAGGCCTATGGTGCTGGAATGCATTAGGCCTACCGGTAAGTCGGTAACTGCAGATGCAGTGAGTTTCACAAAAACTTTATCTCTTCCCTATAGGCTGCTAGGCGGTACTTGTGTAGCTATTGGTGTGACCCAACTTTTCAAATTTTTTTTTTTTTTTTTACTCAACCTACAAAACCTTTAACGTCGCTATTTAAAACAGAAAATGACTTTTAATGGAAAAGTACTTTCGTTTAAAATAGCGAGGTTAAAGGGTTTGAAGTTTTTTTTGTTACTGTTAGGCCTACACCAAAAACGTGATGATTCTATTTTAGATTTTTGGTGCTGGAATGTAATAAAATAGTAGGTACTGGTACACAATGAGTTGTTCTTGACTTATTTCATCAATGGTGAGTGTTTATGTTGATTTTAGTTGAAAAAAAACAGTATTGAAAAGTTGGGTCACACCAACTACACAAGTACCGGCTAGGCAAGGTTGCATTCATATCTTTAAACCAACTTTTACCTAATTCTTGTATTTTTTGTTTCTGAATAATGCTCAAATTAAGGTAGGAGCCTGTCATGTTAGCTTACCATGTACCGTACTTCTTTCTTTAGGCCTAATTTGAATTGTCCATTGTAATAAAATGAGTTGATTAGTTGGATTGTTCGTCTCGAATAGCCAAAGTGCATTAATATGAGACGTTAAGCAATATCCAATCAATTATGGGTTGATTGGTTGGATGAATTGGGTTGAAGATCACTTCCATTGTAATAAAAAGTCAGAGGTTTAGCCGGGATCGTTCAGCCGGTTCCCATTCGCAACCTTCGGGCATGGTCAGGGCAGGGGGTAGAGTTGGTGAACGCTCTGCCCTGATACAGAAGTAGGCCTATACGAGCAGATGGAGGGTTCGTTCTCCTCGACGTCTGCTCGGCAGTCCGGGCTAATGGAGGAACCTATATGACTTGTCAAGGTTACACCGTCCTTTCGGATGGGACGTAAAGCCGTTTTCCCCGTGGTACCTACTTTTCGAAAGGAGTAGGCTACGTGCCGGTACCGGGTTTCCCCTCCTCCCTTTTATTCATACTTCATCCTCATCTATCACCACTCATCGCCTCGAATAGCCTTAGTGCAATAATATGAGACGTTAAGCAATATCAATTTGATCAGTTGGATGAATTGTGTTGAAATAAAGTTTGTATGCACTTAAGGTAATGGAGTTCGTCAAGTCGTCGCTCCAGTCCGGCCAGGTGAACCTCCTGGCTGTGGACAAGCCCGGCGCGTCCAGCGAGAAGCACTCGCTGGTTGTGGACGAGACTCTCCAGGAGTTCACCGTGTCGGTCTCCGGGCTGAACCCCCGGATCGGGGTGGTCGACCCCGCGGGCAAGACCGTGGACCAGCCCCCGCGACTCACCCCGCTGCTGTCGCTCGAGAACGTCAAGGTGGTCAACGTGAACGAGCCAGTGCCGGGACAGTGGACCGTCACCGTCACCAGCGACTCGGGCCACTCTGTCAGATCCACCGGACGGAGCGACTTCGACTTCACTCACGGCTTCGCTGTGGTTGTCACGGACAAGATGGAGGAGACGTTCTACCGTCCGCTCAGAGGTGGGTTAGACGTCTTGTAATGTGGACTCTATACTCTCTCATGACTTATTGTCTACGTTTGTATCATTGAGCTGGAGCCCACTTAAGAAGCGTTCAGGATGATCGAGAGATAATTATTGCTATTGCTAGTTTCTTCCAATTGCAGGTGAAATGTTTAAGCGTACACTCCATTCTTAATTGCACTTTGCTATAGGCCCTATAGACTGCCATATATTATATAGTTTTTTTTTAAAAAAAAGAAAAAATCACAGTAGGCCCTAATAAGCAATCAATATTATTTATAAGCATTATGACCTAATCAGAAACATTGGTTAAAAACACAAAACAAGGAGAATAGGCTTACCGGTATGCCTCCAACTTATAGGCTTGTATTGTTAACAGAAAACTCCACACCGAAAACCCGGTAGGCCTAGTAAATTTCCAAGTCTCTGATGGCGGCTCTGCCTGTTTTAGGATCACGAAACTCTATCCTGATCCAAGCCACGGACATGGAGAACATGTTCAACCTGACTACGGTGAAGATTGTGGATCTGAAGGGACATGAGGTAGAGATTCTCCCTTTGTTTCCCGTAAGAGGAACATCTGGCCTGTACCGAGGCAAACTGTTCGTGCCCAACAACGACTTCTTCTACCTGGCGGTGAGTCTAATTCATTCAACGCTGCAATACGTAGGTAGTAGATGGCTTGATTTAAATATTAATTCTTAACGGCTTTCAATTTCAATTTTATTCAGGACACGGTGATACGTAGTAGAAGTAGACAATCACCCAGATTGTGTTGGCTTAATCATTACAATAATAACAATAACTCGTCAACAAAATATAATTACCGGTACCGGTACACAAAACAATCTGTAGGCTTCATTGTACTCAATTCTCATTGACATACTAAAATTGTGCTAGTAACCTACTCAAAAATGCAATCTTGAATTGAACATGAAGTGTTCAATCTCAACTGGAAACCAAATAGCCTAGCCTAAATTCAAATTCCAAATCCTATGAGTCCAATCAAGAATCAATGCAGAACAGTGTGCCTGAAAATATTGTAGGGTATGGATTAGTAGCAGATCCTACGTAATAACCCTGCTTGATATTCACACACTGATCAGTATGTGAGGGCTGATTCAAACCACCCAGTCCACATTAAGAAAGGTGTAATGAGATGTTTGGCAGTCCGAGCGGCTTCGAATTGTTCATCAGATATCTTGTTGAACCAAGAACTTTCGTACCTAAATGATGCATTTGTGAAAAATGGTTATCCAAGTGAAGTGTTCAAGAAAGTGATGAAATCCGTTGCAACAGCTGTTGTGTTGCAAAATAATAGTCAAGCTCCTATTCCACCACAAATTCTGAAAACAGTAGTTCTTGATTACTATCCGAATTTGTCCGAAAAAGTCAGACGTCTTCTATCTCCTTTTGGGATTCGTACTGTTTTTCAATCACCTACTACCCTAAGAAGTATATTAACAGTTACTAAACCCAAGAACGAATCCCAATTGTCCAAGAATGCTGTTTACTCAATACCGTGTCAATGTGGTGCCGCGTACATTGGAGAGACAAAGAGACTTCTTGAGGTGAGGTTGAAGGAGCATAAGAACAACGTCACGCAGCATAAAGTATGTTCCTCTAGATTAGCAGAGCATGTTTATGAAAATCACCATTATGTGGATTGGAACAACTCATCCATTATCCTTCATGAAGCCAATCCACATAAACGTAAACTTAAAGAGGCTGCATTGATGTCTGTTAGTAATAATGTGATAAGTGCACCTAGCATTGATTTTCCTGGAATTTGGAAAGTTTTTGTAACTAATAAGCCATAATGTTTCTTCTTCTTGTTTGTTTTGTAAATTTTATAATTTCTTTTATGTTACAACAACAACTACAACCACATTTATTATTATGATTCTTTGGTGGATTGGTGTAATTTGATTTGTTTAGTTGGCATTGTTTATTTGTTTTAAAGCCCATTCTGTTGTCTTGTTTCAACTGTCATTAAAAACCTGATGAAGGAGGTTGATTAACCTTTGAAATATCGTAATCTTTGTTTTATTTTTAGTAGTGTATAGTCCAAAAAACATCATGATCTTAACCCTGCTTGCATTATGTGGATTCAACCATGGTGCATTAAATCAGATTCTTGGGTGCATTATTTTTATGCAAGTCTGCAACTAGTTTACCAGTACTCATATGTTACTCTTGCAGAGTCTGTGATGCGTAATTTAATGCAAAACCCTATCAATTTCATCAAACAACAAAAATCAAACCGTCTTTGTTAGCCATGTCAGAAAGCTCAAGATAATTATTATCTGTAATGTTGGGTACTAATGTCGATGACGAGGCAATTCTGTGTTTCAGGTTGAAGGATTTGGTAACGACGGATCTCCAGTGAAGAGAATCAGCAGCACTGCAGTAAGCTCTCAAACTCCAGGTGAGCCCTTGTAACCTCGCAGAGATGATCCTTCCCACAGTCCTCTTTCGTGACATTACGTCGCATTAGAACATCTTTCAGCAGGTTATTCCTGTGAGGAAGGCATTAAATGGATGCCGATGTCTGTGTGGTATGTTGCTTAATAATATTAATACTCTCGCTGTGCGTACATGGTGCTAGGTGGGTTTATAAGCTATAAAAGTAGTGAATTTGCAAACTTTTTCGCCATTGGCAATAAGGGCGCTGGCAGCTGAATCTTTGCCGTAACATCACTGTACCTATCTAATATAAAATATGTACCGTAGTGAATTTTGGCAATGACTACTTTTACCAAGTCCCCCCATCAATCATCCAATGTCAATTCCTGGACATGGTACAGCTTTTAATGTTAAAAATTGTTGAAATACATAATATTTTAAACAAAGAAGTGCTGTAAATGGCCGGGAACCCCTAATATTGTTCCCACTCTTCTCGCTACACACTATTGACACAGTCGTGGAGAGTCACCCTTGTAGGCAGTAACGATACGATGTGTCCTGGTTTGTCTAGAGCCTCCTATCGTGCATATGGTTACCTCGCAGACAGCCACGCTCAAGTCTCCCACTACGCTAAGCTGCTACGTGGAGTCTCTAGTTCCATTCACAGTCGCTTGGTTCAAGAATGGAGTACCGGTCAACCCCAGCAAACAGTTCAAGTAAGTTTAGTCTTGGATTGATTGTCTTAGGGTTGAGGGTTCAGAAATATGTACCATAGCACAAATATGATACACTCACTATAATGACTACTGTATTTACCCGAATAGAAGACGACCCCCTATTTTCCAGAAGTTAAAAGTGGAAAAATCATATTCTCGAATTTAAGACGACCCCCCATTTCAGGAAGTTAAAACTGGAAAAATAATATTTCAACATATTAAAATTAAGAATATTTATTGATAAAAAACATAATATAATTACTATGTGTACAATACATGAACGTAATAAATATAGGCAACATATCTCACGATTGACAACCATCACTTTAAAATTAGAGTCATACGTTCGTCTGCACTGCACCCCTTCCCAATATTTACGCTAGAAGTGCCCCGTTTCTCAACTCGGTCTGCCATTGTGTAATTGAAAAATGCACTAGATCACGCAAAGAACATCAATAGCGGCTGACTCATTGACACTGGCACGTGCGACCTTGGCCTGAGTGCAGACGCCGATTCTCCGCTGTACTCCGCGCCTTGAAAACATCGCCCCGCTGTACTACGCGCCTATAAAACATCGCCCACCAGTTTTCTCGCTCTGATTTTCTTGATATGCAAATTTAAGATGATCCCCCATTTTTGATTCAAAAATGGAAATAATTAATATCATCTTAAATTTGGGTAAATACGGTAAATACCAATGTAACCCAGGAGTGAAACCCCGTATCTGATTGTGTAGGCAGAGCGCGGAGGTCGTGTGGCACATGAAGAGTACGACCGCGGACGCCAAGGGCAACTACACTTGCCAAGCAAACAACCTCGTGGGGAGGCAAGCCCAGTCCACGCTTCTCACAGTCACCGGTAAGTACACCACACAATGTGCTGGGCCTAATTACTTTAGGTATTTAGGACCTAAGCAAAAAAATTTAATTATCTGCACGAAATTTATTTTAATCAACTTAATTTGGTTTGCATCAATGCAGTCCAGTTTCTAGTAAACAGTCAAAAAGAACAATGGTTTTAATAAATAATAGTGGGATTGTTGTTGTTAATTCACAAATGACATGTGCAATTCTATGTTTAAACTTTAATGCTTGAATTTGAATCATTTGTTAGAAAACAGTTGAATTTATAAAAATAATTAAAACACAATACAGATTATTCTGAGAATAATATTGTTGGAAAGATGCTATTAAATTTAGGCCTAGCTTAGCCCAGGGCTGCCACTAAAATTTAAAAAAAATCCTGTTGGAGGACGTTTAAAAATCCGCAAAAATCCGTGAAAAGTCTAAAAACGTTAATTTCATTGATCAAACTATGAAAATGGCTAAATGTTATGTTTATATTTGTTACCATCATAACCTAAAAGTTGCTAGGGCCTAGGCCTATGCACAGACGAGAATAAATGAGCCAGAAACGCCCGTGGTTGCTTTAATTAAGATTGCATAAAAATGTAAAATGTTACTTATTTACAGAAAATCTGTTTTAAATCTGACCTGGTTAAAAAATTCTTAGGCCTAGCCCTAGCCGCCTAGGCTAGGCCCTAGGAATGTTGCATCACAATTTTGACCTAGGCCCATGTGTTGTGTTTATTAATAACATTGCAGTCTTGCAGAACTTGTTAATAACATTTTAATCATATACCAATTCTATTTTTCACGTTTATGATCACATAATCCAAACTTTATAAACAAAAACGAAAGAAAACAATTTTGTAGGCTCCAATCTTCATTGTTTGTTCATGGCTCCTCCCACTCCCAAAAGCAACTGTTCTGGCAGAAGCAGTTCCTACAATGTCTAGGACACGGCTCCGCCCTTGCTCCGCCCCCTATCGAAAGTCGAATCGATTATCGCCCCGCCTTCAATGTTTACAATCGAAATTAGCCCGCGCAGATTCAAATATACGAAAATGAGCATAGAAAACGTAATTAACGAAATATCCGTAAATAAGACTAAAAATCCGGTTATCCGTGTGGCACCCTAAAGATCCGTAAAAACGGATAAAAGCCGGTAAAACGGCAGCCCTGGCTTAGCCTAATTACTACATAGGCCTACATTCAAATTCTGCATTTCACTGTTATTCAATTCATTTCCATTTGATACAGAGGTACAGAAAGTTTATTTATTAACCAAATGTGGATACATCTACCCACATATCAACATCAGTTGTCTTGAGCGTGAGTAGTGGCTTTTGTTTATGGATTATTTATATATAATTCTTGAAATATTTACTTCTAAACTAGTACTTTATTTACAAAAAAATGTTGCCAAAAGTTTTTTAATACTTACACACTTAGATGTCCCTATTTTAAATGACTACATAATCAACCGGAAGCGACGACTGGTGGCCTTATTACTTGTGATGTAACTTATTTACATTTTGATTTAACTTTACACGATGAAAGAAATTATTCATTTTGCCCAATTGAAGCAATACAAAGCTCTTGTTTTATGTTGTGTAGGCCTACTTTCCTCTCAAAATTTCACACTCTACCAGAGGTCGAAATAAACTTTTTTTGTCGGGCTAATGGCAACAATAGTCCTCTAGTCCGCAAGTATTTTTACTGGCCCGTAATCAAATAGGTTGTTGGATGAGCGTAGCAAAGATTCCATTCTACTACACTGGAGAAAAAAATCCGGAATGTTTTTTTTCTTTCTTTCTGTTTGTATTGTTGTGTGTCTGTTAACATTAACACGATTCCGGCTAAACCGATACTCCAATTGCGATGAAATTTTCTGGAGGCCTTCAAAAACTCTGAACTTAGAACTGCCACGTTTTTTAGCGCAATCAAAATATTATTTCTCATGAAAATCGCAATTTTACGATTTTTTTAGATTAAAAAAAAAAAATCTTCGACTTATAACACCTACGTACATGCTTTATCCAATTGTAATGATTTTTTCACAGAACCCTTATTTTATGAATTCATATATTCGAGTGCAATTTGAGCGCAATCAAAATATTATTTCTCATGGAAATTGCAATTTTATGATTTTTTTCGATTTAAAAAAAAAAAATCTTCGACTTACAGCCTAGCTAGGCTTTGCTTTATCCGATTGTACTGATTTTTTCACAGAACCTTAATTTTATGAATTAATATATTGGTGTGAAATTTGAGCGCAGTCAAAAAATTATTTCTTATGAAAATCGCAATTTTACGATTTTTTTCATTTTATTAAAATATCTTTGACTTAGTAATGATTTTCACAGAACAACAGAAAATCTGCATAGCACATGGCAGCTCAATGCACCAATTACGCTCATCCAACAACGCGACTGAAAAAGCGTTTGCGAAGCTTCCTAGTACCTACCCTATTGATGTAAAATGATCATACAAGAATGTTTTAAGTCACAATTTAAGCCGGGTTTGACAAGTGGGTGTGGGGGACTAGGGAGTGGCCGGAAATTAATTTTCACCACAATAATAATAAGATTAGTCCAAATTAGAGATTTTTATTTTGTTTGCTTATTTTAAAAACGGTTTTCCATACTAGGCGCACAACTACTGGAAATTTGTTAGGTTATCGGCGCCAAATATTAAGATTTTTTGAACAGCAATTGGGAACTCTTGAAAAAAAACTCGCCCATCGGGCTAGTGAAATGAGATTTTTACTAGCCCCATCAAAGTTTCACTAGCCACGGGCGAGCGTGCAAGGGTTTTTAACTACTACTACTAACTAACTAATTAAAGCGTCACAGAAGAATTTACAAAAATAAAATAGCATAATCCATTTCGTTTCTCAAATCTCGTTATTGGTGGAGGTGCCGGGTATTTATATGTAAAGTTTAGTTGACCCCCTGACCCCCAGGGTCCTCGTTGAGGGGCAATGACACACAAAACCCCGCATGTCGATCGTTCCGTCACTTGCAGACATGACGGCGGACAGAAAAGTGATGTTTATAGGGGAGATTCGCTCCCTAATTACACCTAGGACAGTGGATACATATTAAAAATAGTTTCATAACCACATACTTTGATAAGTAGACCTATGTAATACCTTAAGCTATCTATCACTATCATGCAGTTTTATTTGATGACCTGACTCGGTTTTTCTTTTTAATATAATTTTCTATGAATAGGCTACAAAATTCATAAATAATAATTGCTACCAATTGCTAAGTGGGTCCGAATTAGTCCCTTACGCCGAGGCCATAGACAATTGAATTGAATGATAGCCAACCAGCAATATTCAAATATTCAAGGACGATCGCTGGTTGTCTACGATCAATTCTTCCATCTACTTTCAAACTATTTTGTTTTCGCAAGGTCCGCCGCCATTGGTAGAGACAGAGTCAGAAGTGGTTGCTCAGGCCAGCGGTGTTGCCGTTCTGATCTGTGTTGTGACCAGCGACCTCGAGTACGCGCTGTCGTGGGCTCGACAGGGAAGCGGCGGCGACGCGAAGGCTGCAGGTAACTGTTGATGACATAACATTCACCTTAGGTGTATGTATTTCCATTAACATCTTCATCATCTTTACAAAATAATGTAAGTGTCTTATCATTGAATGTCTCGTGTATATCAACCCATAGTTTTCTCAGCTTTCATACTCATTCGTAACTGATAGTGATAACTCATAGTCATAACTGTCTGACTAATATTATACTATTCATTAATCATTATTCAAGTTTATCCCCTCTTTTGTCAAAGATCTCATCTCTATCTTTTGTACTCCTATTCCCTAGTTTCTTTACTCATAGCTCGAAGTATCATATTCTTGGCCACCACATCCACCAAACCTTTAATTCAATGTGTGAGTGAACCTTGTTTGTGTGTGTATGTGTGTAGGCCTATCTCTGTAAATAAAGTAGGCCTACTGCTATTTACTCACCAGTTATAAAACAAACAGAACCAGGTGTTTCTGTTTGTTCTTCCTATTGGCTGCTAACAGGGTGCGAATTAACGACTTTGCAGAGGGGGGGAAATCCCCCCCATCCCCCCCGTCAATTCGCACCCTGGCTGCTAAGCCCACACATTTTCAATTACAATTATTATAACACTACGGATGAGTCTTGGATCTGTTCAATTTCACTACGTCATTCATTATAACAATGTGCCCTACGTTAATATTTCCCTATAAACATATTTTATTTAAAAGTTTATGTCCCCATACTCGGTTTGTTTGCTCGTTTCACTGTTTGCTCATTAGTTCCTCTATGCAATGCATACTAGTACTAGTACTTCATTATTCTTGTTACCCAGCCTTTTGGCATTCTGTTCACATACTTCATTCTTGTTAAATTGGAATTTAATTTCAACATTAAAAGATACACCTAGATTAGGTACCAAGATACAGTAAGAACCCTCTTATCCGATCTCCGCTTATCCGATGTACCGTGTTAACCGAGCCGCAAAAAAAAAAAAAAAAAAAAAAAAAAATAAAGTTTTAAATACATAAATAAAACATAAAAATAATTACAGACGCCGCGCCGCACTTTTTTAAATGTACTCGCATACATTTGAAGGCATGCCTTACGAGTGAGTGCAAAGAAGATAGATCGGCGATATATCTCGACTTTCGAGCAGTCTGCATCAGTTCACTGAGCATATAGAGTTCAGTGGTCAGTGTGCGTCGGGCGCATCGCCGGTAAGCGTCAGTGTAACTGAGCATATAGAGATCAGTGTGCGTCGCGCGCCTGCCCATACGATCCAACCATCTCATCTCACACACAGCCAACACACAGCTGTTCAAAGATGGTCGTTGTGGAACTAGATGCAATCATGTTTCAACCGATTCACGAAATTCGTAATCACGACGCATTGAATTGTTATTCCTGGGCTTATCTTATTTCTTTCCCAGACTTATCTTGCGTCGAGAGCTTCAGCGCGGGCATAGTAGTGAGAGGTTTTCCCACATGAGAAAGAGAGCTAGGCCTAGGCCTAGGCCTATGTTTGCATTCTAGGCCTAGGCCTACTGCGTCGATGTTTAGGCCTAGACATACGTTTTTATTACGACATGTAGGCCTAATTGTGTACGTGTGTTTGTGAGCTTGATTTACAAGCTATTAAATCATTTAGAATACCCTGTATGAAGTGTATCGTGTGTATTTTATGTTCCTTTATCCATTACATGTGTCATATATCATTTTACCATATCAGGCTATGCTACGAGAGCAAATAAACCAATGAACCGCGCCATCCGAGTTTTTCGCAAATCCGAGGTGCCCCCGGTCTCATCCAACTCACATAAGAGAGTTCTTACTAACAATTTCTTCCGGTTGCAATGGGCCCGTCCAATGGTGGCAAACACTTGGTCCCCCAAACCTTATTAGTTATTACTGTGCCCCCCCCCCCCCCCCCACAAAAATATCCTTTAAAGACCCACTAGCTACAACATCCCCAGACAATTCATTCCACTCTCCAACACTCCAAGAAAGAAGAAACCATACCTGCCCAAATATTTTAACTTGCCACACTCCGTTGAAACTTCTACGGATGGTCCCCCTACCCCTGTAAGCCCCCCTGCAGTCTCTTGTAGCTTGTATCTGACACTTGGTCCTAGCACTTTTTACCTTTGTATGCAATTTGGTATAATTCCCATTAGCTTGTTATCATGAAATATATAAACAACACCTACACTGATTGATCCGAGAGAGGTCGTAAGTTTTCAACCCACTTGCATATTTCATGTCAACAGCTGGAGACATCGACTCAAAGCTAATCCCACTGCAGAACAATTCGAAGACGGAGATTGCGGCAAATGGTTCGTTAGTAATTCGTTCCGTCAGCACGGCTGATGAGGGGCGGTACGTGTGTTCTGCTGACAATATCGGTAAGTAACATTCACGCATATTCCATTACAATTCATCTACCTATATTGGAATGTATGAAAAGGTACAGTTTAAACAGGCACGTAGAAACTCTTTTTTGAGTGGGGGGATTGAGCTTATTTTTGGGGGACTTTTGTATGTTTAACATAACTAGACGCTGGTCAGAACACCCTAGTAGGCCTATACTGAACTGACCTAAGCTATTTTTTTAGTGTTTGTCACGGAATTGTACGGCAAATTGAATGTTTAAAATTCTGAAGTCGGGGGCGGGGGTCACTGGAAAAAAGTGTAAGGGTAATTCCTCCCATCCCCCCCCCCCCCTTCCTAGTGCCAGAGTTTAAACTAAACCTATGTAATTCTAATAACTTACAGCATAGTGGAGAGTTAGGCATATTTATATAGCCTAGAACTTATTTCCAGTAACAATTGTTCTTCTAAAGAAGATCACAGACAAGTTTCAACTTCCATGGTGTGGTTAACATAAATAAATATAATAGGTACACTTTCAAAATATATTTTTCTACACAAATGACAGCATATGCTTTGAAGTGATGTGTCAACTCATACGTAGTCACTCCCATCTGACAAGTGGATATAAAGCAATAATTGATATTGATATTAATATTGTGTTCATTATTATGTTCGACAGTAACTAATAATTGTCGTAAAGTTGTGTGGGATGTTCACATAAGATTCATTGATGCAGGGGGACGAAACTCCAGTCGCGTGACTCTGATGGTGAACGAGGTCGTGCGAGTCAAGGTCAAGCCAGAGCTGTTCGAGTTCCAACATGGCGGCACTTTCACCGTGTCCTGCAAAGCCAGCGGTCGTCCAAAGCCCGGGCTTCGGTGGTTGAGGGACGGGAGAGACATCCCGGTAGGAGCTTTATTTAAAAATTAAATTAAAACATCGTATTTAGAGTCTACCCACTCAGTCTGCAGTCATATAACTGATTTTTAGTGGGGGACATTAAACCAAAGCGACCAAGCCAACCCTGTAGGCCCCGACGCAATCAACAAGTGGCGATAACCAACCAAATATTGATATTTTTTATAGGAAATATAACAATCAGTTGTATGGACAATTCGAACATCCGAAGATCAATGCCAGAATCAACAAGGCCGATTCAGAACAACTTTGAATTTATTATGTGCCTCGTTGCTAGGACGGCTCTAAAGTCACTGTTTACTAATTCCTTACCCAGGAATTGATGGACTTGAGTCCAAATCAGAAGTTAAAAAACTTCTGCTTAGAGCGGGAATCGAACCCTAGACCTTCTGCATTGGAAGCAGAGTCGCTAACCACAAGACCAACGAGCCACACAATATCAACATTGAGCAAGAGCTTGTTTCTCTACCTGGACGATGATGAGCGCAGCTGCTCAGTGCACTAGTCACCACCCCTCCAGAAAGAGGCACAACAAATAAGAGTTGCAATAGCCAATAGATGCCTTTAAAATGAAATAAGTTTATGGTGATTCAAACATGCTTTGTATCTACTAATTTATATTGTGATGATGTCACAATGATCGAGCGCTGGACAGTGTTGGACCCAGAAGTTCAGTGCTAGTTGCCGCTTCAACGTAGGCGGTTTAACCATTTCCAGTGTCGGGCTCTCATCGACGTGTTGGTATCAAAAACCTGTTGGAATTGCTAACAGCATGCTTATCCATTACGAAAGTACATAGTTGAAAACGATTCACTTACGGAACTTGTAAGTAAATTCTCAAGCATTTTCCTCACGCTGAATATGCCGTAGGTTTTCGTTCAAGCAACTTGAACATTCAGTTATTATGAAGGCATTTTCAAAATATTCATGTTAATTCATGGTAGAATATCCATTCAGATGCTTTCTAGATTCAATTTCAAACTGTGACATATTTTCATTAGTTATCTTTTTCCATGCCTTGTCCTTCCCTTTATTGATCCATTTTTTTTGCACTCTCCTCTTGGTTTTTGTGTTAAGAGTTCTGCCTTTACTTGCAAATGTAACAGATTCTTGACTACTTGGGGCATTTTGCTGCCTCTCTTTGCCAGGTAATCTGCCTGCTCATTACCATACAGTATACACTTTAAAATGTGCTGGAATCTATTGCAGCACTACCTCTCTTGCATCATACTAGTATAGCCTTAGCAGAAATACCTTGCATTCTCTCACCTCATAATCCACCCTATCCTTACTAGCAATGGCCTGAATGGCTGCCTTTCAGTCCGACATAATCACTATTTTATTTTCTCAGTTTGCTTGTCTTCCCCATTGCCAAGTTTATTGCCTTCAATTTGCCAAAATGCTCTATTTTTTTCCCCGCTGCCTAGTCCAGTATTCAAACCTGTTGCAATACACTTCCCTATACGCGTTTCCAAGCAAAGATAGATGGCAGCACTAAAACGCAACATGTCGGACCGATCGGTGATAGAGACGAGCTGCTTACGGCGGGCGCTGTGTATTCAGTTAGGTTCAACTTGATTTTTCTTACATTTCTGGTCATTTGCGAAACCATTGTTGATTATGTCATATCGTCCGCGTATTTTATTAGTAAAATTCGTTCGTTTTGGGGATCGACTTTATTAAAAACGGGAATTTAATCGCATTTTAAATTGCAACAAATAATTCAGATTATTTGATGATATTAGCTCGAAAAGAACAAACCCCACTGTTAAACTATTAAATACAGAAACAAGTTTATCAAATAATGTTGAATGATGAAGATCGATGATATTTTGACAAGAAAATGTTGCCCACCAATACTAATAAATTCAATATTTACTAATGATATCTAAAAATCAAAAGAGCTTCTAGCAAATTATAGCCCTACACTTGTTTTGCACGTTTTCTACATCGTTTTACAATGTAAACGCAATCGGAGTAGGCCTATATATATTTATCTACTATACACTTAGGACATACTGTTTTTTTTTTCATATACCGGTACATTTAATTTATTAAAAGTAGGCCTATTGAATAGCTGATGGCCTATTTTTATTATTGTTTTGTATGTCAATAATGGCATGACGCGTCATTCTGCAGACAGCTTTAAAATCTTGTAGGTCATATCATTATACTTATTCTATTGTAATAATATAAATCGTATTTATTATATTATGTATAATATTATGTAATAAATGAACAATGACGGTAAACGGTATATGTAGGCCTACATTAATTATATTAGGTAGAAAAGGAGTTGGGACTTGTGCATAAGCCCTAATACAATTATTATTATTTTTGTTATTGTTTTGTTATTATTATTATGACTTTATTTATATTAAATTATCATAATAAAACTAAAGAAGTATATCTCAATTAAAAGTGCCATGAGAAGCGAGCAATACTGTATGTGTGTGTTTACTATGAGTTGTGAACATTCTTGACGGTTTGAATTTGATTTAGTATTTATCATACCCTGTTAGCCTATATTTAGTACATAGCCTATAAATACCAATGATTTATTATGAAATAACAATTATAGAATTGTAATATGGATACAAATGCCATCCTCGTAGTCTCATGGGTGCATGGGGCGCAAGTCTGAATATAGTAATATTATTCTGGTGGACATGGTCTCGAATCCCGCATATTGGAGAGCGATTTTATCATTTTGGTGTACACCCATGCTTTTGATTAATCATCAATTAACAACATTTTGGGAGAGCAACGACAATGTACCTGTGACTGTACATATTTATAAGTGACAAACACGGAATGACATGTGTTCTTCAAGTAAGCACATAGCGCGCTCCTCCGACTATCACTGATCGGACAGTTGCATTTTTCGCCACCAGGTAGCAACCCCTTTGCTTGGAAACGCGTATACTGCCCACCCTATCCTCTCCAGCTGGTAACACTAAGTACACTACATGCATAAACAGTCCAACTAGGTATGCACCATTTGTTCATTACTCTGTAAAAAGAAAAACACAAAGTTTTAGTTTTTGTATCCTGTACTTGTTTGTTTTGTTGATCATTACCGACAGTGTTAACTCAATTGATAAGCGCAAAATTTGGATTCCCTTGAGAAGTTATTGGATGAGCGAAGCGAAGACTTCAATTTCACTGACCCCCCAAAAAATTTAGCTCGGGTGTTTTTTTTCTTTTTTTTCTGTCTGTTTGTTTGCACGATTCCGGGCAAACGGCATATATGCGATCTTGATGAAAATTGGAGGGGACCTTCTTTTTCTCTGAACTTAGACTTGCCACTTTTTGGGTACAATCGAAGAAATATTTCTCATGAATATCGTACTTTTACGATTTTTTTTTATTTTTAGTGCGAAATTTTCGTGACATTTGGGCCGATTCTGACCAAACGGGTGAGGCTACAACATTCATATTTCACATGGACATTAAGGTTATGGTGATGTAGTACCTTTTAAAAGAAAAAGTTAGCCAGAATCTATAGAAATAAAGGTTTTAATATGAGTTTTTTTAGGTTTATAATAACAATTAACAAGTAACAATAAAAACTTGAAATCAATCACCTACAACGCATTCAAAAAGCACTTGCAAAGGAAAAGTGGTCCTACGCAAACTAAAAACTTACAAAAAAGCTCATCCATCAACGCGACGGGACTTAAGCGTTTTCCTAGTTTTAAAAATATACTCTCTCATATTGAAACACTAAAAGAAACTTTTAATTTCAGGACAACAATCGTCGAGTGGACTACATTGAGCAGAAACACGGATTGGATCTCAGAATCAGCCAAGCCAGCGAGGAAGACGAGGGGATATACCGATGCGTGGCCGAGAACGGCATTGACGGAGGTAACTTGAAATGAAAGAGCTAATTGGAGAGAATGTTGCCAAGCACTGTGATCAGACCAGGCTGTTTCAGATGCCGGGACAGCGGAGGGCGTGCTGGTGGAGGCTCCAACTGTGATAGCAGAGGAAGGAACGGTGCTGGCACGAGCGGGAGAAGATGTCCAGCTTAAGTGTTTGATAACCGGTCGCCCTGCGCCAGTTGTGTCGTGGTGGCGAGATAACAAGGACATAACCTTGGACAACAAGCACCAGGTATATCACACCGTACTTAATTACGTATCATCGTCATCCATCACCGTTTCCTGCTTCTGACAGGGCGACTGGGTCAGCTTGGGTTTGGCAACAAAATGTTTCCACTTCTTTCTATCCTCTCATAATCATATCTCTTCCAAGCTCTCTCCTCTTGTCTCCTGCTATGTTATCCTTCCATCTCTTCTTTGGCCTCCCCCGTTTTTTATATTATTAACTATAAATTAGCTTCACATAAGAGTAGATAGGTATTAAAATTGCAAAATCAGCCGTTTAAAGATCATTATTGTAAAACATTAACTTCGCATTAGAGTAGCGGTAAATATTATCGGCCCAAAAAACTAACCAGTTGGAATCGTCCTTGACCCAACTACAAGTGACAATCACAGACAATCTGCACTGCGCTTCTATATATTGTATCAGGCTCTGAATTAGTAGTCATTCTCCTCTCTGCTCGTTTGTGGATGTGACTGAAGGAAAAGTCTTCGTACACCTGCTATTTGGTAGGTTTGTTTGTACACGATTTGTTTTTAAAATTTGGTTATCTTAATCACACAAAATTTGTAAACATAGACCAAACCAAAATACACATTTAATAATAACTATAATTATGTCTTTATTGACAACAGAATTCAAAATTCCACAAAGTGCCAATAGAATAATACCTGGAAACAAGAAGTTAATTATTACACATGTGACATAAAGATATATTAAATATTAATACAATTATACAAATTCTGATGGTCTTGGAAGATCTGTGACACTCATAAATTGAAAAGCGGCTATCTGCGAGCGAGAAATAAAAGATAATGAAATTATCTACCGTGTGGCAGGTTCTCGAGGACGGAACCCTGAGACTTGCGTCCGTCCAACTCGCCGACCAGGGAGACTTCACGTGCTTCGCGGAGAACCAGCTGGGCAGCGAAAAGGACTTTGTCACTCTCGAGGTGGGCACGGCGCCGCAGATAGTGAAGAAGTCGTTAGGTGAGTGAGGGACCCGGGCCACGCCTTGCTTTGATTTGACTTGTGTACTTCACATGACAGCCATGCTTCGAGCATGTTACGTACATATCAAATAGATTTATGTACTAAAAATATTAATACTCTATTAATTATTAAAACATACTACACGTAGCAGTTACTTAAACGCAGTCACGATCAATATAATATCAACAATAAAATAGTCAGAAGCAACCTAGATTGCAACCTGTTGTTTTATTTATTTATTTATTTATTTGCATTCTTATATTAACATTTGAGCATGTTACATTATTTATAAGACTTTCTTATTGCATTAATAACAATGTCATTAAGACATTAGAGTATTGAAAGTTATCCCATATAGGCCACAAACTAAAAATTAACTTATAACTAGGTACATAGGTGGTATACAATATACAGTAGTGCCTGATGGCATGGTAGACAAAATTATTAGGTAATAATCAGAGATTATTACATATTAAAAACTACAGTACAACCTTGATAGTACGACGATCAGGAGAGACAGGCAAAACGTCGTTATATCACGATCGTCGTACTATTAAAATATAAATTAAAAAATCAATTTTAGATTACTGTGATTAAGCAATACAGCTTTAATGGTAAAACACACAAATATCAGTACAAATGCCATAAATAATAATTAATAATATATGTATTACTGTTTTATAAATGTTTATGATAAAACTAAACATGCTACGTAACGGGACATAAATATTTACAAAAGTCAAGTGCCATTCATTGCCAGCGTCAGAGTGACAGCGCCTAAGTGTATGAGTGGGAGAGAGAGAGCTGCGGAGATGTAACTTGTCGTAGCTGTGCCGGCCGGCCGGCTGAGGGGTGAGGAAGGATGTGCGCAGACACCAGCGCGCATACGATCCACTTCACAGCTGATTGTGCACGTGTTGTGATGACTGACTGAAAGGAGGGGAGTGGGACGAAATGCGCACACCCAAGTGCGCGATCGATCCATCTGGCCCGGCTGAATGTTTACGTCGTGTGTGAAAGGAATTTAATGACTCTGCGTCATTGTACACATCTGTCGCGGGCCGTCGCCTACACTTTACTTCTTGCGTTTAAAGAAATCCGATATTTTTGACTGCTTTGCACCTTTCTCGTTTATTTCGATCAATGCGGCGTGCATGGAGGTCACGTTCCTTTGTACCTCGTCATTAACTTTATGAGCGTTCACGTATCTTTCTACGACTTCAAATGCCAACATCGCGTCAATGAACTTTGGCACTGGTAAGTTGTCTTCGATATCGGCGTCGCTGCCTTGATCGTCAACATCACTATCTGCATCCGGCACCGCCATCATGTCATCGACAATGTCATCAATAGACAACAGCTGGCCTGTGACGAGATTCTCGTCAGCTTGCATGTACTGTTCCACAGTGCCTGTACCGCCCATGTTTTCCCAAGTCTCGGAATCAATGTCAATAACAACATCGTCAATGTCATAAGAATTGTCGTCATCAATGTCTTCGTCGTGTTCATCATGACTAACAAAGCCAGCTTTTTTGAAGCACTTTTCTATGGTTAGTGGTTTAACCTGGCTTTCTTTGATGTAATGCCGTGCCGCTTTTTGAAGTTGTGCAGCCATCCAGCTGACGCGGTAAAATCACTTGTTACATTCATGCGCAGGCTTATTTCTCGGGCCTTTTCAGACAATAATGGGCCACTGACGGGTAAGTTTTCAGCGCGGGCCTGACCAAACCATTGCACTAGTGCAGTCTCTACGTCTGCAAATTTGCCCTGACGAACACGAATCTTCTTGCTGCTGGATGGACCACTAAGTGACACATTTTTTTGAATCTCGTTTCTTTTAGCTAAGATAGTTTTGAGTGACGATACTGGCAAATCCAACATCTTAGCTAAATCTACTTTTGTCATAGTTGGATTGTCGTCACAATCTTTAATTATTTTAAGTTTTTCGTCCAAAGTAAACGACTTTCTTTTCGACATGATTAACTTTATGTTAAACTGTGATTTATGAAATTAATCAGTACAACAATCACTATCACAACACAGACACGTTCGTTTGATACTCCCGGGCGATATTTATCTTGTTACGATAGCGTGGTACCACACGGGAATTACACGGGTGACTGAAGCACTTTGGGATAGGTCAGGCTCTCTACCATCGGGATCGGCTCCGCTCGAGTTTCAAGTGGCGGGAACAAACACAAAGGAAGCGACCTGCTACGCTGGGCGGTCAGGCGGTCGGGGGGGGGGGGTGTTTATGGGTAGACCCTTGAAATCACCGTTTTCCGTGCTCTAAACAATTTATGAGTGAATAGTAAATAAAGTTTTTGTGAGCTACGAGTTTTTCAAAGGTTTTTGTTGCTTAGCGGACCCATTCAACGACGTTGTAATGAGAGTGTCCCGTTATGATGCAACGTAATATTAAAAGTGAAATACATAGAACCTTATGGGAATTTGTAGGAATGTCCAAAAAACGTCGTTCAATTGCGATCGTCGTTTTAATAAGGGTCGTTATAGCAAGGTTGTACTGTAGTAGGCCCTACATACATATACATACTAGTACCTTCTTATATCAGCAATAGTAGGCAGCATATGTTCGTTGTGTGACAAATAAATACAGGAAAATTAGAAATACATTCATTTCCAGGGGATTTAAGACTGTTCTGGTATAAATATACTATTGGCAGTTAGCATGGCCCCCTAGTCACTTCATAAGTAGCAACAAAGTAGGCCTACATAGATATAGTATAGATAGAGCATGCAATGGAATGAAATTGGACTTTACTTTACATAACCTATCTTAAATTCAGCAAGTGTGTAAAGAGCATTAATTCTATTAGTAAGTAAGGTTCTAGTGTGAAAAATGCCTATTGGCTGATCCCAGTCACAATTTTTAGTAGGGCAGCTTCTCTCGTTGCCATGGGTCTTGGTTCAAATCCAAGTTAAGACATGGTTGTTTTGTCGCCCAAGCACCAGAGTCTAGGAGGGAAGCCCCCTCACTGGTTGTGCTGTTGTGTTACTTTCCACCCTTCCTATCTCTAACCCTTTCTCTAAGTATGAATGAAAATGCACCCTGGCCGAGCAACAACAGAAGGGGCAGCTTTTCTCTTGTTGCCAAGGGTCCTGGTTCGAATCCAGGGTGAGTCATAGATGTTTTGTCTCTGGAGCACTAGAGTTGGGAGGGAAGCCACTTTACTGGTTGTGCTGACGGTGTGGCTCAGTATGAATGGTGTTTGAAGTAACCTTGCTGATGATGACAACATGCATGCAGAATTTACTTCTTGCGTGGCCCTACCACAGGTTTGTTTATGTGTGGTGAGTTTTGTTTGCATGTAGTTAGCTGATTTTTAGTAGCCACCATCTGCCTGATGAGTCCCAGAAGGAGGAAACGCGTCGTGGATTAAGGTAACAACTTTAAATTAGCTGCAGTTGTCATCAGCAGGTGAAAAGTTTTGTCGTCCCCAGCCCTTCAGGCTGGGATTTATGTTCTCTTTGCTTTCCCAACCTGTCAACCCTTCTCCAATCCTATTAGTAAGTAAGTGAGTTTTTAGCCTTGCTTGCTGATACTAGCAGGTGTGGTGTGTTGCAGAGCCCGTGAGGGTGGAGATCGGATCGCAGGGGATCGTTCCTTGCGTTGCGTCCGGATACCCTGAGCCCGACATCTCCTGGACTCGCGTCGACGCCGCTCCGGTCTTGTCGGAGAGATTTCACACCTCCGATAGCGGCAGTCTGCTCATATCTGGTATGGATTACTCATTCATCGGATCATTGGCTTAGAAGTGAGATGCGTGGAAAGTAGCTAACAATTCTTTGTCATAAAAGCTTGAATTCGACAGTAAAAATTAAAATTAGTGAAGAAGATGAGATGAGATGATGGACCAGAATGACCAGGATGAAATGCATTAACTGCAAGTGTACGTAGTGAGTTACACATGAGCTTAATTGGCGCATGAGGTAGCATTCAATCTTTAAACATTTACTCCAAAGTCAAAACTATAATTTTCAACTTTAGGAGAGAAAAAATGCACTTGGTGTCTCAAATTTTATCAGTTATTCATCCCATCATCATTCATCATTATCCATCGCCGTTTCCTGCTTCTGGCAGGGTCAGCTTGGGTTTCGCAACCAAATTCTTCCACTTCTTCCTATCCTCCCACAATCGAGTCTCTGCTACATTCTCCCAGCTCTCTCCTCTAGTTTGTAGGTCTCTTGCTATGGTCTCCTTCCATCTCTTCCGTGGTCTCCCCCGTCTTCTTCTTCCTTCGATTCTTTTCTAATACATTCTCCTGGGCATCCTCTCTTCCGTCATTCGTTTCATATGCCCAAACCATCTCAGACGTGTCCTTCCCATCCTGTCACCTAACTTCTCCACCCCAAGCATCTCTCTGATGTTTGTATTTCTAATTCTATCTCTTCTTGTCTTGCCCACTGTGCTCCTCAGGAATCTCATCTCCGTCGCCTGAATTTGGCTTTCTTCTCTGTCACCCATAGTCCAGGTTTCTGCCACATATGTGAGGATCGGTATGAAGTATTTCTTGTATAGTGTCATCTTGCACTGTATGGGTATTTCTCTATCCCACACCAGGCCTTTTACGCACTGGTAGAAGTTGCTGGCCTTTTGGATTCTGTTAGTGATTTCCTTTTTTATCTTCCCGCTTGCCATTATTTCACTTCCTAGGTAGCCAAAACTCTCCACCACCTCCAGGGTTTCTGCTCCAATCTTGATCTCTGCATGGTAGTTCCTTACATCTCCTTCTCCTGGCATAGTAACAACCTTGCTCTTGATCACACTTATCTTCATGCCGGCCTCTTCAATGTGCCTCTTCCACAAGTCTGTGTACCTCTGGAGTACCTCCTCATACTCCGACCATGCCACGAAATCATCGGCAAACAGCATAACCTCTACCTCTTCCGTTCCCTCCATCTTTACTTTGTTGTGGATGTCATCCATCACTATTATAAATAGCAGTGGTGACAGCACACTTCCCTGCCTCAGTCCTTGTGTTATTTGAAACCACCCTGACAGCCCAAACTGTGTTTTTTCACAGCTTTCACATACTATGTACATACTTCTAACCCTGTCTATCAGTCCTTTGTCCACCCCTTTTCTTTCCAAGCTTTCCCACACTACATTCCTTGGCACACTATCATAAGCCTTCTCGATGTCTAGGAAGACCATACTCATTTTTTTACCCAGCTCCCAACTTTTTTCCATTGCTTGTCGCAGTACAAATATCGGGTCTATAGTTGATCTTCCCCATCTGAACCCATATTGTTCTTCATTAAGCATATGGTCCACCTGTACTCTCATCCTTCTGTCTATAATCCTTTCATATATCTTTGATGTATGGCATAGTAGAGTAATGCCTCTGTAGTTGCCACACTTCTTTCTATCTCCTTTCTTGTTGGTACAATCACTCCTTTCTCCCAATCTCTCGGCACCTTCTTTTCTTTCCATACCACTCTGATCACTCTGTATAGCCAATGCATAGCAACTGGGCCCCCAGCTTTGATCATTTCCACCACCAGTTCGTCAACTCCTGCAGTCTTCCCATTCTTCATCCTTTTTAATGACATCTCCACTTCTTGCCAGGCCGGTCCATTCTCATCTTCTTCTTCCGTCACCCCTTCCAACTCTACATCTCTGTCTTCTGCATCTGCTCCTGCATTGGTTATTACTTATCTAAAAAAAAAAAATATTCCATTGTATTTTTTCCCTAAATTTTATCTGCTAAAACTTAAAAGCATTGTTTAATTTATTGCAAAATTCTTATAAATTAAAATTTAAAAAATATATAAATGGATGAACTAATTATCATACCATATTTACCCGATTGCAAGCCTACCTTTTTGACACGGTTTTGCAATTAAAAAGGCACCTGGCTTGGAATCGATGGCAAACTTATGGGTTGCATTCGGTCGGCTTGCACTCCAGTAAATAGACGCTATTATAGGCCTACATTACAAAATAGTAGGGTGTCACCACAAGGCATGCTGTGAAATAAAAAATAGTTGTGTGGCTAACAATCATATTGTCTGAAGCTGGTTCCTGAATATCACATGTTAAAGCTTACCACACTTCTTCCCTTAAGTTAGCTGCTCGCCATTTAAATGTGAAAGATTATACTACACATTGTAGGCCCTAAAACTTTCATGTAGGCCCTACTTTCAATGTTCAAATCAACTTTTGAAAAGTACCTCCAAACCATCATTCTCTGTTCTTGTAGCAGATATTGAGACTTAGGTGCTATTTTTAGTTCAAGATTTAACCTACGGTAACTAAAAAAAAAAAAATCTTGCCAGTGAATGCTAAGTGAGATGTGGACTTGCATCCCCCGTGCTTGAGCAGTGACATTGTGTGCACTGCAACCCACTGCCGCGTTCTTTACTACCTTTAATTGTTGCAGGAGTGAACGTCGAGGACGAAGCCTCTTACGTCTGCACTGCGGAAAACACATTCGGAAAGGACGAGGCTCTCACTGAAGTCCAAGTAACCGGAATTGGTGAGTTGTGGAATCATTTACACATACCGGCTTTATTCATACCTAGGCACAAGATTTATAATTGACAATTATACATGCAATTTAGGTTTAGAGGCCTATAAATTTAAATTATATCTATTTATTTCATTTAAAAAATTTGTGGACATTTGTAGGCCTAAACATATTATTTTTCAATGAGTCTTTTAGCCCTATTGACTTTAGTAGTTGAATAGAGATAGTCATAGCAAACTATTTATTTCATAAATGGCACATATTCCAAAATCCATTGTTTACATATCACATGACTGTGGATGAGCTGGAGCCTACTTGGCTAACAATCTTAAATTCCATTTCAAAATTGCTAGATTACCACATCAAACAAATTTCATTCTGACTGAAGTTTCTGTCCGAGGTTTTCCTCTGTCGTTAATGCTATTGCAAGGGATTGAATCCTCTTAAACAGCCCTTGGACATCCTCACTCCAATAAACCTATAGTTAGACAGCTGAAGCTGTGCGTGCATTGCACCCTGGGCAGGTGTAAAACTCTTGTCTCTGTGCAGTGAAGCCCGTGCTGGACTCTGTGTTGGGTCCCGAGACCAGGGTTCTGCGGGGAGAGAGGCTGGAGCTGCCGTGTCGCGTGTCCCTCGGGAACCCCCGGCCTGGAGTCACGTGGTACCGAGACGGGGAGGTGCTGGACGCAGAACACCTGGCTCGCGAGGGGATCGCCGTCGTTGAGGACGCTCTCATCGTGAGCCACGCCCATCTCACTCACAGCGGATTGTACGAGTGTGTGGCAGGCAACGTCGGGGGCTCGGCCAGCCAGGCTACGGCACTCACTGTCCTAGGTAGGCATAGCCTAGAGTAATGTATTGAATGGTTTTGTCAGCTCATTTCTCTGACTAAACATCACAAATTACTTTCAAATCTAAAAAGATTATGAAAAACCTTTTGTCTAGTCAAGATTTCTTTATTTCCACTGATCTTTTCTTTTTTAACAATTGCCTTCTCTTTTCTCACAGCCAACTCAACATGTACGTATTTCAAAACTCAATGTATTACCAGTTAGATTACAATAGCCTTGTTTACATGGAGGACTGGTCCAGTACCGTACTGAAATTTAAGTACGATTCCAATGTCCTTGAAGTGTTTACATGTCGAGTACCCAACTAGAACTGAACTGACATTCGGTGCAGCATCAACGCCATCTTGCTCAAAACATCACTGTTACATAACCTTACTTTCATGTCATTTTCGTAGACGAGTAGGATTGAAGGCCTAGGCCTAGGCGTGGATGATCTACATTTGAAGTTGGGAGCCCACGAATAGAAGTTAAAAATAGATATAACATTTTAAAACTTATTTATTGACATTTGCAATTAGGCTGCATGCTTTTCAGTTCGGTTCCCTCTCAGGAAGCTGTTTACATGTGAGTACTCAGTACGGTCTTCCAGTACGGTAGCTACTTTTCGTCGGACCGAACCCAACCGGTACGGTACGGTTTTTACGTGTTTACATGACGTACTGAGTACAAAAACCGTACTCAATACCGTACTCAGTCCTCCATGTAAACAAGGCTATTACAATGAACTGTCTTCTTACTCTCAGAACCGCAAGTTGCATTCGAATCGATCCATGTGGCTAGTGCTGGTCATGACTCATGACAGAACATTCCGTGATTAATTGTGTTTCCAAATGCTTAAATTGCTAGAGAACATTGGGTCAAGCAAATATCAGGGTTAAATTACAGTCCCGTATTTTTATTTTTATTTAGTACTTGCTCCGCAACACATTCATTAATTAAATGTGTGTTGAGGGTGGTAGAAAAGACCATAGTTCCAAACACAATTGTCAATTGGTGACTTTCAACTACAGTATCACTTTTAACAAGCACAATGACTCTAGACAGAACATGCGGAAGGAAGTGCTTTTTTTCTTTTTTCTTTAGTCAACGCTGACATCTTCATCAAAGAATGTTGTTTATTTGTCTAATGTTTATTCTCAGCCTACAGCTGCTACTGCTTGCTTCCTGCGTGGTGTGTAAGTTCATGCACTTGTTCACATGCTGGGTTGTTGTACAACGACAATCCTTCAGTGAGGTGCCATCAATGGCAGGGTTCGACCCGTATTATAAGTACAGTACAGTAGTTCTAATTCAGATATGACCTTTTATACTGCCCTCATATAACTAACACTCTTGCACTCCTCAAAACTTTATCCAATTGAAATGAGAAACTTTTAGTTTGGGTTTTGCAAAACAAGTTTAATACGTACCAGGAGTCACCCTTGCTAATGCTTTCTCCCGTGTCTTGTTCAGAACCACCGAGCTTTGGGAGCGGCAACGAGAGGGTATTCAAGGTCAAAGCGGGCTCTGCACTTGAGATTCCGTGCGAGGCTGGCGGATTCCCCAAGCCGCTCGTAACGTGGGAGAAAGACAGGATGCCGCTCTTGCCGAGTCAAACAGTGTAAGTTACGTGCTGTCATTTTTTATATGTTAAGTTTATCACGACTAAAAGCTCACTTTCAATGTTTGATGGACGTTTAAAATCAAGGCTTTAATGTGTACAGCTACTGAAGAAGTTAAGGTACGTTTAGATGATCCTGAAAAGTAGGTGCTACCCTGATAGTTTCAAGGTCAAAGTACCAAGTATCAAACCTCGTAAATGAACTACTTAGTTGGGATTTTCTTTAACTCTTTCCTCGCCTATTGCGACCAGCATGCAGCTCACGTCGCTCTTTAGGAGTGTGGATTGTCTTTAACTCTGTCTCGCTCGTCTCTTACCCGCGTCTGTCTGTTCTGCGACAGGTTTAAACACCAGGATGACAACAGCCTCATAATCACGGAGGCCCACGAAGACGACACTGGGACTTACGTCTGCTTTGCAGAGAATGCGGCAGGGACGAAGAGTAAAGCAGTTGTGGTTGTTGTGCAAGGTAACCCGTCAACTTTAAGAGCCTACGTCTATGCCGAGTGCACATTTTCTATAAATATATATAAACAGTAGTTTTGAGGTAGGCCTATGAACATCGGTTGAAGTTTTTTGAGATGACCAAATCTATAATATTGTTGTAATTTGTTGATCTCTGCTGCACTGCTCTGCATACTTCCATAATATTAGCCACTCTTGTGGCTTACAAAATATTCTTTTTACATATTTCCACAAAAACAAACAGTATGCCTAAAATTACTTAATTTTTAATTAAAGCTTTTTACTTACCTTACTGTTGGTTGTGGTGTGATGTTTTGAAATGTGTACCTTTACTATCTTGAGTTTTTCATGGGACGCGTGTTGTTTGTTTTAGTACCCCCTATCGTGTTGGAAACGTCCGAGTCTGTGAGTGCAACAGAGGGGTCCTTGGTCACTCTAGAGTGCCTAGTCTACGCCGCGCCACTACCTAGGACAACCTGGTATCGAGATGACATCCTGGTGTCTTCGTACAGGAGCGAAGTGGAGTTTCTAGATAATGGTGCAGGAATCAGGTCAGTTTCATGTTGGCACTAGATTCTTGCAGTCAGTGATTGGTGTGATGACACGGACGGCCATAACATTGAAAACATGTGCTTTAAGGAGCATTCATACAATGAATAAGATTTGTAATTTTAAATGAAGGCTGATTAAAGTAAAGGATAGGAATGCATGCAAGACAGTTACTCTCCTTGTGCTAACGGTGATCTTTGCTCACGGTTGATTCTAACTTTTAACCATTCTAAAGAAAAAAGTAACCCGAGAAACAATTAAAGTTGAGTTGTAGTAGTTGATAGTTATAACAAATTAAGCTCAGTTATAAAGTGTGGACCTTTAAACAATGATTAGTTCTAGTGTGAAAAATGCCTATCGGCTAGTTAGATTGGAGAAGGGTTGACAGGTTGGGAAAAAGAGAACATAAATCCCAGCCTGAAGGGCTGGGGGCGACAAAACTTATCATCTGCTGATGACAACTGCAGCTAATTTAAAGTTGTCACCTGAATCCACGACGCGTTTTTGTCCTTCTGATAAGTCGTCCTGATGAGTCCCAGAAGGACGAACGCGTCGTGGATTCAGGTAACAACTTTGAATTAGCTGCAGTTGTCATCAGCAGGTGAAAAGTTTTGTTGCCCCCAAACCTTCAGGCTGGGATTTGTGTTCTCTTTGCTTTCCCAACCTGTCAACCCTTCTCCGAATTCTCCAAACTATGATTAATATAAAATGGGTATTTCAAGTCGACCCACTGACTTACACAGGAACTGATTTTCAGTGGGGGCATCTTTAATGTTCATTGTTGCCTGAATCAATCAATCAGTCATTCATTCAGACTGTTGCCAGAACTCTTGCTGGGCAAACTGATGACGTTTTAATGTTGTAGCATAATCATAATATTGCCTCCATCATGTTATTTATAAAAATGTAGGAACGTTCAAGAAAACAAGTATTGAAGATTATTTTGTATTTTTATTAAATAGCAAATCTGTTACCAGTTATAATTTTACGTCTCGTGTGTTGCAAAAGCATGTCTTAATTTTGAATTTTGACTACTTATGAATTATAATAATAGAAATTCAATGCTATACGTATGTATTTTGACTGTCAAAGTGCGATTGATTATTTCCTTGTTGTGTGTTTTCCTACATTGTTTTGTCAATGTAAAACACGTCATTATTCTAGGTTTGTGGCCAACCTCTCCGACTCTGGCTCGTATAAATGTGTCTCCACCAACGAAGCAGGAACCTCGAGTGCTGTCTTGCCGCTCGTTGTAATGGGTAAGAGGAAACAGTCTTGCAATATATCCGTACCATAAAATGTTCCCACTTTACTTACAACAATAATGATGGCTCCAAATAAAATTCCTATTACTCATATGATTAATAAAGTAATTAAAAAAAGCCAGGGGAACTCAGAAGATGGGAGTTAGCACATCAGTGGATTACCCAATCCAGACTGCCACCTAACCTGAACACCCGCTAGGCTCCTCCCCTACCTGTCACAGCCACACCCACCAACAGCGCCTTGTAAATTTGTCCATATTCTCTGACTTTGATTATTTTTAGCCGCCTTTTTTTTTTATTGTTGCAATCAGTGGCCATTTTCCTTTCTCCCTTGAGTGAACAAGACCTCGTGTCGAAATGTCTTGTGTTTTTCTGTATTTTGTATATATTTATGTTACTATTCTTCAAGAAACTCAACAGCCACCATCACTTTTTTAGAGCTGTTGGATCCTATCTCCCACCAATATAATAAAATTAATAATTTTATTAATATATTATATCTTTCTGACTCCTGTTTCCAACTTAAGTTAGGTCAGGGGGTGGCTATAGCCACCAGTTTTCTAGGGCACTATATGAGTTGTAAACATGGCTTGCCAGGCCTGTCATGTCCTCTTCAAGTTCACTCGCACTTCTTCCTACCAGCTCACGCCATCCACTTCTATCTTCCCACAGTTTCCTTGCTTCTACTTTTTCCTACTTGTCACTATATCATTTCTTATTTGATCTTTCCACTTCTCTCTTGGTCTACCAACTCGTCTTTTAACTTTGTCCCCACTTTCAAATTCTGTCCTTGGAATTCTTCCTTCTCCCATTCTTCTGACATGTCCATACCATCTCAACCTTTCTCTATTAATATATAAAAATAATAATAATAATATATATATAGTTTAGATTGGAGAAGGGTTGACAGGTTGGGAAAGCATAGAGAACATAAAGCCCAGCCTGAAGGGCTGGGGGCGACATATATATGAGTACTTTAGACAGAAATTAAAAAAGTGACTACACCGGGGTTTGAACCCGGGACCTTAGCTTACCGGGCTATGCTCTTACCAACTGAGCTATGCGGCCACCAATTTAAAACTATCTAATTTTTGTGCTGTTTTTGTACATTGTTAATAACGTGTGTAGAGCAGATTATATATATATATCAAACACCCTTTTCCAACATTCGTCGGGTCGGGGGGTGACGAGTCACCAGTTTCTCGGGCTATCTTCTAGTGCTTGCTAGCCAGGCTCAGCACCCCTCATCTTCTTCCTCGTTTTCTTCCATAACCGGCATTTCTAATAATTCTCTCCACTTCTTCCTGTCCTCCCAGAGTCTTTCTTCATTAACCCTAGGGATGTAAATGGGAAATATTTCCACGGGAAATTTTCCGGAAATGGAAATTTTCCGAGTTTATCTTTCCGGAAAATTTCCGGAAATATATTTTAAATTTCCCGCACAAAATGTAGCAAAGATGTAAAGGAATGAGGTGGGCAGTGCACTTGGAAATAATGCTAATATATAGTTTTCCAAGCTCATGACACCCAGCTTCTTCCATTTTCCCTTTTGGTTCTTATTTTTATTACTTATGAATGAATGAGTTATGCATGTACCATGTGCACATCAAGTTGAATAAAGTCATTCTTAAGTTATTCTTAATGCAATAAAATACCTAGATATTAACTGGCCACATGGTCCAAGCTTCCAAGGCCACAAAAAACAAGAAGAAGAAGAAGGGTTGATCCACATGTGAATGTGACCAAGTGACAAGTTCACATTGTATTAATTGTTTAGTATAGGCCTAGGCCTAGTTTGTAAGTTTTGCAGTATGGGGAAACATAAAAATAAACTAATAAGAAGTTACTTTATAAAACAACCATAATTTAAAACACTAAAAATGATTCCTATGGGTGCAAGTTCTGTGCAAAACTGTATATCATGAATGTTACAAGGATGCGAAAGCACTTGGGAGGGTGTTTTAAATGTCCTTTAGATGTTAAGAAAAAGTTTAAGCTCACACAACACGCAACCAGTGGCAGTGGGTCTACACCTACCACAACCTAGTATCTCTATGTAGGATTCAATAGTAGGCCTATCATCCTGCATACAGACTCAGGTAACCGTATCCTTACACTCCACCACATTATATTTGCAATTTGCATGTATTTTAGGCACGGAAATATTTCTGGAAATATTTCCGGAAAATTTCCGAGATTATCTTTCCGGAAATTTACATCTCTAATTAACCCTATCCCATGTTTTCCCTCTTTCTTCGACGCTTCGCGTTATTTGGTCCCGCCATCTATCTCTTGGCCGGCCAACTCTTCGTACTCCCCCACATGTACGTTCAAATTCTCGTCTTGGGATTCTGTCTTGCTTCATTCTTCTTACATGTCCATACCACCTGAGTCTTTCTCTTCCTATTTTATCTCGTAGACTTTCCACTCCTAATTTGTTTCTTGTTGTTGTGCTTCGTACCTTGTCTAGTTTTGTTATGCCCACCGCACCTTAGGAATTCATCTCTGCTGCTTGCAGTCTGCTCTCTTCTTTCCTCCTATTGTCCATGTCACTGATGCATATGACAAATTGGGAGAAAGTACATTTTGTATAATATCATTTTACATCTGTTTGATATTTCCTCTTTCCATAGTAGTTTTCGTACGCTTTGGTAGAATTTGTGTGCTAGTATGATTCTTTCTTGATATTTCTGCTGTTTTTTTTGGCATCCTTTTGTCAAAATACTTCCCAGGTATTTGAATTCTTCTGCAATTGACAGCTCTTCTCCAACGTAGTGTTACTTTTTTCTGGTTCGGTTTTAATTTCTTGGTTACTATTAACATCTCACTCTTTTCAATACTTATTTTCATGTTAAATTCCTGTGTTTCCTCATTCCCCTTATCTATACTTTCCTGGACTTCTTCAATGGAATCTCCCCATCTCACTATATCGTCGGCAAATATCATCGTCTTTGACATTTTGCTTTCGGTTGGTTCTACTTTTCTTAGTATGGCAATCCATTACAATGGCGAACAGTGTAGGTAGGAGACATCACACTGCCTTGTCGTAGACCACTGTTTATTTCGAACCAGGTCGTTCTACCCAGTGGTGTTTTGTACGCAGCTCTTGTTTATGGGCCGGCATATGTACTTTGGATTCTTGCCACTAGACTCTTTTCCACTCCTGTAGCTTTTAGGCATTCCCATACTTTAGCTCTTGGGGCACTGTCATATGCCTTTTCTAGGTCCAGGAAGACCATATACATTTCTTCTCCTTGTTCCATTTTTTTTCCATGATTTGTCCTGAGTGCAAATATAAGGTCATGGTTGAGCGGCCAGCTCTAAACCCATTTGTTCCTCTCTCATATTTGGCTCAACTTGTTGTCGTAGTCTCCGATCCAGTATTTTTCTCGTAATTTTTGCACATTGGCTCATCAGGGTGATTCCTCGATAGTTTCCACATTTCTTCTTATCCCCTTTCTTGAAGGTTGGTACTATGATTCCCTTCCCCAGTCCTCTGGCACCTTCTTATTTATCCATGCTGCACTGATAACTCTCCACATCCAGTCTATGCCCGTCTCCCCCCGCTGCCTTAATCATCTCTACTACTATTTCGTCTTCTCCTGATGCTTTTCCATTTTTCATGTATTTTACTGCTTCGGCTACTTCCTGTCTAGATATTGCATTGTTTGTAGTTTCTTCAATTGTTTCCTCATTGGTACTTGTGTCGTTTTCTTCTGTTGGATCCGTTTCTTGGTTTGGTTAGGATTATTATCAGTAGGCTTAGTCATATTTAGTAGCTTTTGAAAGTAGTTTTTCCACATGTTTTTCACTTTGTTTGGGTCAGTAACAAGTGTTTCAGTGTTATCGGTCAAATATCTTGTCATAATATCTCCTTTATTTCTTTTGTTTCTCACAAGTCCATATATTAGTTTTTTATTTGCATCAAAGTCCCTCTCTAACTTGTCTGCAAATATTTCCATAGTACTTTTCTTTTCTTCCATTACTATTTTCTTAGCTTCATTTTGTATCTTCTATATTTGTCTTCATTATCTTTAGACCTGTTCTGATCCTTTCTTTTCTGGCTACATTTTTTACGTTTCACAGCTTTCTTCACTCTTTCATTCCACCACACGGTTTCCTTTTCCTCCTTTTACCGCCTGCTCTCCCACATATTTCTTCCGCACTACTGACAAATGCTGATTTTAGTAGCTTCCATTCCTCGTCTACTGGATTTCAGATCTTGTTCTGGGTATTTTCCTCTATCAGTCTCCTGAAGGCCAGCATGGCAGTCCTCCTCCTGTATTTTCCATATCTTGATTTTTGGTATTTTCATCCTGGGATAACTACCATGGGTTTGGTTCATGGTGTCCCACTCTTATACAGCTTACTAGTAGTCGATGATCTCCATCTAACGATACACTTGGGATTACTTTTACATCCGTGACTTCTTTGATTAACGTCGTTGCTTATAATTATATAGTCGATCACAGACTCCGATGCGCCATCCCAGGAGTACCGTGTTATTTGCTGTTCTTTTTTCTTCATGACCAGCTATTTGCTACTCTCAGGCCACTCCTCGCACACATATGTAGCAGGTTCTTCCCTTTCTTTATTTCTTGGTCCGTACCATGGGCCCCTAGGACTTCTTCAAGCCTTTTCTCTCCTTCCCCACCTTAGCATTGAGATCCCTATGACTATTCTTTTTTCTCGTTATACTTTCTTCTAGTTGTTTTAGCCATGCCTCTTTTTCGGCATGCTATTCCTACTTGGGTGCATAGCATTGGATATCTCTAAGGTTGTTTTGTTCACTCGTATTTTTTATTTTCATCAGTCTGTCACTTATATTGTCTGTGTGTGTAATATGTTTCTTTCCACTTAGGGCTGATTATGTTAACCCACTCCATTTTGCCTTCATTTGCTCCCAACCACATTAGCTTGTAACCTCCTCTCAGTTCCTTAGTCCCACCCCCTTCCACTTTGTTTCACTCAGTCCTAATATATCCAGTTTTTTTGCTATCATTACATCCACTATTTCTTCGATTTTCTCATTCCAAAGTGATAATGTTTAGGTTCCTATTTTCATCCTTTAGGTTTACCGGTACTGAGATTACATCTATTTCTTCGGGTCTAGTGTCCCGTTCCTTCCCTTGTATAATCGTTTGATTTTTTAATATTTTCTCTTGTTCTCCACACCCACGTGTTGAAATCCCTTTTCTAGTATGTTTGTGTGTTTTGACATGGTTGTACTTGTGCGCCTATTGTATGGTCTTTTTCGTTAATCCGCATTATGTTACTTATGTACCTCCTTGTTCGTGTCCCCATTTGTGCTTCTCTCTCCAGTTTTTTCGGTTATTCCTTCAAATCCTGACATGTCTATGAACATTACATTTTCTTTCTCACAAATGGTTTTTTATCTGGATGTTTGCACTGGTTCCTGTCCATGTAGTGAGGCCAGACATAGTTATTTGTGCCCCTTAAACTTCTGTTTTGTTTGTTGATAGTAAGGTCCTGTACCTGTGTCATTATTTGCTCTCTGTTGTCCAGCCCAACTCTTTCTGCATTTCCCACTTGTATGGCCACTATTGCCACTTTTTCTTCACCATATTCTTGGATTTTCTGTTGTAATTCCTTTATTTTGATGCCTGAGTAAGCTCTGGCTCTGTATCCATCTTCTGTGCAGAATTCTCCTGCCGTTCTTCCCCATATGTCACCTATCAGTAACGCCTTAGTAGGCCTATCCTTTTCTAGGTCCAGGCCTACTCCTTGTTCTTGGTCTAGTACCGGTACCCGCTGTCCCAGGCCTGGCCCCTGTTTTTTGGTCTCGTACCTGTACCGCTGGCCCTTTTGTCTAGTATATAATATGCTTGACATGAAAAGTCAAACTGAGAACTATGTGTGGTTGTCCGCAGTGGCGCCCAGCATCCACCCGCCCCAGGATGAGCGCCATCGAGTGACCTCTGGCCAGAACGTGACCTTGACCTGCCACGTGTCCGGGTACCCGGCCCCGAGCGTCGGGTGGACGCTGAACGGCACTCCGCTCGCGCGCGGAGGCGACGGCGCGCTATCGCTGGTGGCCGTGACGGAGAACGACGCCGGCCACTACGTCTGCGACGCGGAGAACGATGTCGGGATCACCCAGAAGATATTCTACTTACAAGTCAACGGTATGTTGCCTCATATATCGACTCGACTTTTGTCAACAATCCCGCAGAGTGGGTGTTTTGGCAATTGAATAATTAATTTATAAAGACACAATGTTTGATTCTGTTCAACAGAATACTTATTATTGCTATGGAAATCAAAATTTTCAATTTTCAATTTCCAAATTTTATTTTTCAATAAAAACAAATATATCTCCAGTTTGAGTGCACGAAGAACACAAGAAGATGGAGCTGGCATAGAATAATTGGAGGTAAGATTCAAATGTAACAACTAAGTCTTGATTTATCATTACAACATATCCTTATGTGAAGGATTGCTCTAACAATAGAACTTGGGAGCTACAGTGAAGTATGATTTCCTCTGCAGCTCAACGCTTAGCTACATGTTACTAACAGACAGTTCCTATTGGTTAAGCAGGACAAACTGACGAGGCTTCCAGCATGATGGAGACTACCCACAGCCAGGCAACCATCATGGACTTGCCAGAGGAGATGCTCATCTATATATTCTGCTTCCTGGACAGAGATGAGCTGTTCAACGTCATGTCCGAAGTCTGCACACTCTGGAGATATCTTGCACGCAGTCCTCAGTTTCTAAGGGAATTAACCTTCAATATGAGCGACGCGATTACAACCAAAGACGCGTGCACCAAACTCAAGATATTCTCAAAACATCTCCGAGTTCTCTCGATCTTGGACAGGAACGACACGATTCCCATCCTATGTGCGGTCGCTCGATGTAACCACGGTCTACAATCGCTCAACATTCGCAGGAGCCGGGGGACTCGCACGAAAGTGAGTGTCAACGCCAAGCTCCTCAGGAGGGTGGTGAACAATTGTCCGGACCTGCGTAGCGTCGCGGTCCGAGATTCCCTGGGCTGCAGCCGTGTGTTCCTGAAGGAACTGGCCGCGCTCCGCAACCTGAGGAAGATCAACCTGGGATACAGCCAGCGCGCCTTGTCTGGCTCCCTCAACCTGGGGTACTACGGCCTGGAGCTCGACGAGTGGCAAGCCTTGGCGACAATCTTCTCACCGACCGACGCGGAGATGGAACACTTGTGCTCGTCGTGCACCCAACTCACCGAGCTCAAGCTAAACGCAACCGAGTGGACAGATGCAGCAGTGTTTTCAGTCTTACAGTTGAAGCAGCTGGAGGTATTACACATCAGGTTTGGGCTGCGCGTCACCGAGGCAAGTCTCTGCAGGATACCCCAGCTCGGATGCTTGCGATCGCTCGACCTATCCGTTGTAGGGCAGGTGACGTCTGCTCTGTGGGTCAGGATGTTCAGTGAGCCGGCCCTGATGCAGCTCAGGGTGCTCGGTCTGTCAATGTGCGCCAGAGTAGACGACGACGTGATCGCCGTAATATCCGCCAACTGTAAACAGCTGGAACGAATCCGACTCGCTGGCTGTACGGAGTTCACCGAGCTCGGGTTCGAGCAGATGATAACAAGTTGTACGAACCTGGTTGACATCAACGTCTTCTTCACTCGATGGTGTCTAGCTAAGTGTTTTCCACTCATTCCGGTGCACATACCGCGATTGCGGAGACTGATGTTTGGGCCAGTACCGCTGCCTAACGAGTTTGAACAGTTTTTAACGGCCCTGCGGAGCCAATTGCCAACGTTGAAGCTACAAACCCACCCGTCTTTAAAACTTTAGTGATGAAATAATGAGTGAAGAAGTTTTTAAATGTTGTATGTGTAATAAATTGTGAAGTATCAAACTGTATATGAAAGTAATTAAATTCACCAAGTATTGTGGTTGTAATTAATTCTCATAGGTTTGATCATCAAACTTAGGTTATAATTATGGCTCAATCATAGATTAGTTCGCAATATGACCTAACCGGTTGAAGCGCCTTAGTTTCTCACGTCGTCGTAGTTAACGTCACAATTAAAAATCTCGTACTATTTAAAATTAGGCCTCAAAATATATTATTATGGATTATTCGTAGGCTTATGCAAGTGTCTGCCAATGCTATTAAAGCTGCCTCTATAAGTTTCCTTTTCTTCTAAAATGGTTCTTCCAACTTTAAACAAGCATAAGAAAAACTTTGATGAATCAGGTGGCTGTCATGGCTGTCTTATGTCATCAAACTTATATTTGGATTAGTTTATTCAAGTTTTGAGCTCTTTTGCTTGGATACAGAATATTGAAGAACAGTATTTTTCATTATTATTAGAGAGTGAGCGCAGCAAACGTAGTCTACAATTCAACTCAAACGGTGCTTATTCTGTAATTCTGTGTATGTACATAGAAAAAGAGCCAAATCGCTGTACAGATTGCGCTGAAATTTTAAATAGACATCCGGTGCAAGTTAACTAAGGACTGATAAAAAAATCGGCTAGACCCATTGCGATTTAAATCTAAAATAAATAATAAATTGAAAAATAGTCTGTAAAATGTGTAGGAATTATTTTAACGACAATGGTTTTGTTTTTGGAAAAAAATATTTTTTATTTGTTATTTGTCAGGCTGTGAAAATTACATGCAGTGACCAAGGTGTATCGAATCTTGCACGCTCAAAGTACTCCCAAATTCCGCTTGGAGATTGGGTAAACCTTGCGATCTTTACATGTATTTTGTACTGGCTATGTTTTCCATAGTATATTATCACAAATGATAGACTACACTGCGTTATATGCATTACAAAACATGTCTGTTTTTATAATTTTTTAAATACAATCCACAAATTACAAAATCTTTCCCGACCAGAGGATTGAGCCCAGGTCTCCCACATTCCGGGTAAAAGGGCGCCTTATCCAACTAGACTAGGAAAACGCCAAAGTCGTTGTTAGACGAGTGAGCGAGTCATGTGGTGAATGCGCGGGAACATCTGCATTAAAGTTGATGATTATTATTATTATTATTATTATTATTATTTATTATTTATTTGCAACAGGCAATTTAGCCCACTTGTGCAAATTTAATAGAGAAGGGAGGAGGGGAAACCCGGTACCGGCACATAGCCTACTCCTACCGAAAAGTACCAAGGGGACCTACGGCTTAACGTCCCATCCGAAAGAACGGTGCAACTTTTGACAGTCATATAGGTTCCTCCACTAACCCGGACTGCCGAGCAGACGGCGCCAAGGAGAACGAAGCTGTCACACAAGCTTACGAACCCTAGTCTGCTCTAGCCAGCAATATACGTGTGTTTCAGGGCAGAGCGGCGACCCACTCGACCCCTGACCACGCCCGATGTCGCTAAACTTCAGTGTTCGAGTGGGAACTGGTTAAACGACCGCGGCTAAATCGCTGGGTATGGTTATATATAGGTATAAATATTGTATTTTGAGTTTATTTGTTATAAGGGCACATTAACTGTAAGGCCATAATGTGCCACTCTAGCCAATGATAGGCTGGGAGGCCTTAGGTAGGGGGAAGAAAAGTAATGTTACCGGGTACTCAACACATGGCTCACTCACTCGTCTAACAATGACTTTGCTGTTACCCTAGTATTATGATTATACATGGGCTCTATTCCCAATAGTAGACCTAGTTACAAACTTACCGTATTGTGCCGAATATAGGCCAAACCAGAATATAAGCCGACCCCCTCACTTTCATTGTTGAAGTATAAAAAATCATATGCATAAGCATGCATATAAGCTGGTAAGGGACTTTTGAGACTTAAAAATGAAAAAAACAAAAAAGGGTAGGCTTATATTCAGGACAATACGGTACTTAAATTAGGCCTAATTAATTGGTAAAAAAAAATACATAGATGTTTCATTATTATAATTAGAGGTACGTGTATATAGCATTTTCAAGTGTCATTTTATAGCGTTTTGAAGCATCTATATTTTGGACACTTTCAAAAACTTAAGTATGAAGTTTAAAAAAAATTATTGAATTTATGTCATCAAGGTTAAACTAATATCAACTTAACAAAAATGTGTGTAAACAAATTATAGATTCTATGTAAAATAAAATAGGACTGGAAAACCATACTTTTTAGTGAAAAAATAGCACTTTGTAGCATCTATTCGCAAAACGCTATTTTCACGTACCTCTAATTATAACCTTTTACAATTAATTCTCTGCTAGAACACAGCAACGTTTGTTGGTACAGGGTTGTTCTAGGTCATTCATTCCAACTTCTAATTGTCAAACCCACAAATGAGGGGTTCCCAGTGCAACATCCCAGTTATTAATTAACATGCATACCATGCAATGGACAAAGTTCATAAATGCAATTTTATGCAATCTTGACATTTTTTAAAGAACCATGTTGGAAGAAATGGAAACTGAAAGAGGAGGCTGTAAAACCATTAAAATACACTTTCATTAGACAGAATTGAGTAGGCCTACCTATTTTCCTTCAATGTGGATTCCTTTAGGAAATAGGAAATATATTTTATTTTGTCACCTTGATTTGTCAACTTCCCTAGGTACTAATTGTTTATTGTTAAATCTTTGTCAAATAACCTCCTGCTCAACGTACCCCAACAGGGTTGGCTTGGTTGCTTTGATTTACTGTCCCCCACTGAAAATCAGTTATATAACTGAGTGGGTAGACTCTAAATACAATTTATTTATTTATTTAACCCCTAGTAGACATATCTGTCAATATAGTTGGTTCCACCCAGGGTGTTTTTGATTTAAATTAATTCATCAAATTCATCAATCCAAAGATTTAAATCAATTCATTTATGTAATTGAGCGAGCGTCTCCACTTGACTCTTATGGCTCGAATGTCTGTTTTTTGTTGTTGTTTGTTTGTTTGTTTGTTTGTTTGTTTGTTTTTTTTCTGTTACTGCTTCGATACAGGTCGCACCGTTTCTCTGATCGACCTGAAATTTTGCACACGTGTACATACCACCTAGGCGGGTTGCTGTATAGTTTTTGAACAAAATCCGATCGTTGGTTATAAAAAATAAAAAAATAAAAAAAAATAAAAATGTTCCGATCGTTATGAAATTTTGCAGGGTCAATAAGTACAACATTCTCTCCTATTTTCCAAATTTTCAGCTAAATCGGTCAAGACCTTAAAGACTTATTGGTAATCATAATTCGAAAAATGATGTTAAAAAATGAAGGAGGCAGTGAAGATTGAGACTATACGGACTCTCCCTGCGTGGACTTAGGTCTTTTGGCAATGGTCAGTCGAAGATAGAAGTCGATGCAGTTGGTCAGTGGAAGGAGAGCTGTGTATTTTTCATGAGCTGGTTCGAGGCTACTACTGAAGCAACTGGCTTAAATGTGTAAACCATAGATAAACTAATTAAATACTAATAATACAGAACGGGTTTGATTTAAATCAGAAACTAGAGAAAAACTCATTTTATTTCAGAAAAAGAATCATATTGTGATTCACTTAAGTATAACAATTTTAATATAAAATCTATGTCAATCTATTTTATTAAATTATAGAAAATGCCAAGTTCATATTTCGTCATTTTCGTATGATGCGTCACCCGGACATTTGTTTGGACCTATTTCAGTTTGATGACGATGTGTGCTGTTCTCTGATTGGTTATGATAACGCTACGATCGTATTTTGTATTGTTGAGAGAGTTAGTTGTTTGAGAAACGGTGTTGGAAGATGTCGTGTTCGTGGGCGAGTTGAGGCGATGTGTAAAAAACTTAGGGAAAGTGGAATAGGGAAAACACTTTGAAGATAGGAAACGCGTGTTAAAAATCCGCGAAAGTGCTTATCGAAAACGAACGGCGATCTGCCTAGAAGAAATACAAGTAAACGTCTGTGAAATCAACGAGAACTGTAACCAACCGAGGTACATTTTACAAGTCTAGCCGAGACCAGGGATACGTGAGTGAACGAACTTTTGCATGCCTTAGGCGCATATTAATAAACCGAAGGACTTGATAAAATACAGCATCGATAGCCAGAAAAGTTGAGAATCATTCATAGCCGAAGGGCCGAGAGTCAGTTGTGGTCAAAAGAGCCAAGAAAGATTATAGCCGCGTAGCCTGGAGAATAGGACACGGAAAACGCAAGCAAAGTTTGGTGGTTGTATTACAACGAAATATAGATTGAAATATCACAAAAAGTAAATCGGTGGGGATAAAATCGTTTATAAATCCAAATATAAGAACATATATAAGGAACGGTTATTGACAATCCAATATCTTGGCAAAGGTTTAGTATTTGAACAAATTGGTTTCGAAGTCAATAAATGCAGATTATTTGAAATCTAAAATGGCGAATTTTAGTTGCAAAGAGTTTGAAGATGACATCAACAATAAAAACTATGAACATTCGTGAGTGACTGAGCCACCGACGTCGAACACTTTGTATTGTTGATAAAGACGCGTGAAGTCAGAACTGTGTCGATAAAAGTTGTCGTGTTTACATCATTAACTGTCTGACAGTTTACCGTGTGAGGAACTGGAGAACTTGTTTATTGAACTTGGGATGCTGATATCGAGCAAGTGTGAAACATTAGAACGTACGGTCGGAGTTGATTTATCCGAATGATAAATTAACGTAGTTAATCACCGCTCGAACAATATCAAGTGACATTTGAACTTCGAAAGGAATCACAACCGGGATACGAACTCAAGACAGGATCGTCGGTACAAAACTACGACAGTCTACAAATACGCAGCAAGTTATTGAACTACACGTCGGACTTCTTCGACTTCATAGGGTTTCGATGGGAGTCATGATCATTTGTGATGAGTATTAAAATAAGTATATTAACAATTATATTTTCCTAAACTTTCGGAAAACTTTACTGTTGTCCATCAGACCAAGAGATATCTTAACTAGATATCCATTTTGCTTTTAGCCATCAGTACTGATAGGTAGGGTTTGAGCTGTATTCCTTGTCAATGAAGGAAATTCATTTGTGTTATACAATATAGCCCGTTCTGGTTTGACTTATTAACCGTTGATTGTCTGTTGTAATGTCATCCTAGATCTAGTATAAATTATAAGTTGTATTTCAGAGATGTTTGTCTTCGCTGTTGTACGATTTCTCAATTTTGTGGGTCTTGGTGAGTTATAGGAGGGTGTTGTGAACTAGTTAGGCACCTTTAGACTTGAGTACCAGGTTCACGCCTAGGTAGGGTTTAAAATTCAAGTTTGAGGGATTTTAGCCTTGATCAGTTGTTTTTTATTCTCAATTAATATTTTACTTCTAAGTGAGGTCAGAAATCGTGTTTCACTTTAATTAGGCGACCCATCGCCGAGTATGTTCTTGATCATTAAATCGTATTTTCCGGAGTACATCTATCTAGCGAGGTATCCAACGAGAGCCTATCGACTACCTGAGGGGTCGTAGGTTCGTTGTGTTACAAGATACAAAGATACACTTTAGAAGGCATGACATGAATTAGTACAATCCAAAGATGTTGGAATAGTATACAGTGTACAATGTCAATATCCAGTTAGGCCTACACTGTGTGGTGGGCCTTATGGGAATGTCGTACTCGGGTCATGTTGCACGTACCGGTGCTCGCTCAACAACGCGTCCAACTGAGCGTTTTCCTAGTAAAAATCATTGATTTAAATAAAATGCACTTTTTCTTCATTTTAAGCAACAAACACAAGAGTTCTAACTGATTTAAACAAAGTTTTCCTTAAAATAATGTTTGAATTATATTTTTTGAAACGCTTGTGAAAGTATTTGATCTGCTCGTCAACTTGACTAGTTTTGTAATACTAATATTGTTGATTTAAATCAATAAAAAAAATACAATTTAAAAAAATATGATTTGAATCAAAAAGTTTATTTAAATCAAATAAATCTGATTTAAATAGGCCTAAAATAAATCATGATTTTTTTTTGTTATAAAAATCAAAAAAATCACACACTCTTACCTTGTTTACACCTGTGTCGAGCTTAATGTTAAGGTGGACTTACGTACTTCTCTTGTTGCATGTATCACATCAAGTCCCGCCCAAGATCGTTGAAGATCTCCCGACACGAGTGGAGCTGATGGAGGGGGAGGACTATTCCATGCCGTGCACAGCCAGCGGACACCCTACTCCCAGCATCGGCTGGAGGCGAGATGGCAAGCAGATAGTTGGAGACGGGACAGGTAGCGATTACACACCCGCAGGTTGTTCAAGACATTTTAAACATGATGTTTGTTCTGTATTGGTTCAAGTGGTTATGTCTCCTAGTACATAACTGCAAGTACATAAATAATTAAAAGGAAAATATTTGGACTAAACACTGTTCTTAGATAAATATTTAATGTTAATACGTCAACTCTTTTCTGGAGCATTTCTCAAAACTAAATGTTGAGTCAAAGATATTTTTTTAAATTCAAGTAAAATAATTAAAAAATTAACAAAACGGCTATGAAACCATTTCTGACAACAAAATATGATTAAAGTAAAAATAAAGCATTGTAGAAATAAATTATGTAGGTCATATGGAACACAGAACATAATACATCAGAACATAATAATAGGTGAAGGCCAGAACATTCAAAGCCTCATGTTTTAGACAATAATGCATTGGGCATTACATTAGGACAAAATAATAAATATATTCCATATTGGAGGACAATGTGCACTGTGGAGTACCCATGACTAGAGGTGTGTGTATTTGGTTTTATTTAATAAAACTGAAATAACACCTTTGAATGGTAATAAAACCGTATAACGCACTAAATGTTAGTAAGAATAACACCAAATTCACCCTACCGTATAGTACCGAATATAGGCCGACCTTTTTTTCATTATTTTAGGTCTCAAAATCCCTCCTCGGCCTATATGCGAGCATCGGCATTTTGACGCGCTAATTTCAAACACCCAAGTTACAGCGCCGTGTGACAAGGAAATACGTAAAGTTCACTGCTTGTGTCTGGCGCTGCGCCAACAATACGGCAGGCACGGAGGACGCGACGCTATCTCCAGGCCTTCTGCAGGCCATCTGACAAGTGTAGAATGACGTGGAACAGATAACTGGGCGATATGAACCGGTCTGCTTGGAGATTGCGTCATAGCGCTACGTCATCACGGGCTCCGCGTCAATAGGCCGCGCGGGGAAAACGACCTTGGCACTGGCTCCGCCGAAACAGACCGCAGGAATAACGGCGCGTAAAATAAAAATATTTAATTAAAAATTCCTTTTTTAAAATTTCGATGACCAAAGTTAGGGGGTCGGCCTATATTCGGTACTATACGGTAATTTGTTAAATAAAACAATATTTTGCCATTTGCTTTAAAAATAACACTGTAATAGGGAACTGGCCTTGGTTTCAAATATATCTTACACGTATTTCGTAATTTGTAACATTCAATTAAATAAACATCGCAATTAAAATAAACTATAAAAAATAAAATCTGTAGATTCTATGCATGTTCAAAGTTCCTGGGTTTGGACTTCCCGCACAAAGACTTAAGTCCGCGCTCTTTTGGTTGTGACGTTATCGTGAGGTGAGGAGAGGAAGCTGATTGGCAGAACTGCCAGCTCGCCGCCTCGGCAAACCTCACGATCACGTCACACCCACCTGCAATGGCGCATGGCCGTTTTCCGGCGCGAAGCCCGGTTCAAATTTTTCCTCGCTCACAGTTAGCGCTAATAAAAGCCGGACGCATAAAAAACTTTACTGGTCGGTATTTGAGGTTATTAGTAGGGACATATTCAAATTTGGTAATGAAGGACAGTTCCCTATTCTATTCGTAGTCACTTTTCACTACAAACTTCTTGATAAAAACAATAAAAAACAAAAACAATGGCCTACTTGCAATTTAAAAAAAAAATGATTTTCTTCTGATTAAATAGTGCTATAGTGGTCCCAACAAAAGAATGCAGATAGCTCAAAATTGTTTTCCCAACATAACAACTTGGTCAACTCTATTCACGCTAGCTTAGTGTGGACCTAGCACACGGAAGAACTCTGTGATCTAGCAGAGATAATTTTTGCTTGCGATGGTAAAAGATATTTCTCTTTCATACACAAAGGGGACATTCCATTTACCGCCTATTCATACTACCCCCACCACTACAAAGCATATGCATTCTTTCGTTGGAGCAAGTATATTGTGTTTCCACTTGTTTTTTAAATCACTAGGTGGTATATGCGAGATAAAAACTGTGGTGACTTATGCACATATTGTACATATTTATTATATCAGTGTTTTGCAATGTGAGAAATGCAAAAATACAATAAAAATTAACACTTTTTTCCCATTTTCCAAAACAAAATTTTGGGAAAAATAAAACCATTTAAACTCACCTCTACTCATGACATTAGATTGAGGCCTGCAGTACATGCCATGAAGCAAGCTTCTTTAAACTTCCTTTTATTTATTATATAGTTGTGATAGAATGCATGGCTAGGTTAGTGTGTGTGATTGGGGAGACTAACAAGTTTCACGCAGCTGCCCACCTCGTTCAAGGTAAACTGTTGGTCACCTTTCTTCTTTCCCAATAACACACACTTTTATTATATACATATTTTGAATATGTTTTACTATTATATACGTACATAGATAGATAGATACATTGCGTACATGAAGCGGTACTGCTTATATCATGCATTTGAAGCAGTTTTATACTGACCAATAAACTGAACTGAAACTGAAACTTTTTTAACTGTTCTGATATGTGGGTCTAAATGTTTGACTCTTGGGGCCTAAAACCTAGGCTAGGGAACCAAACGACATTCCGTAGCTTGTACTGGCCTGTGGAGAGTTGAACGTAGCATAATACGTACATTTTGTTCCCAGATGACACGATTGTTTTGGAAGATGGTACGCTTGTGTTGGTGAACGTGTCTGACAGCTCGACCGGCATGTACACTTGCTCGGCAGTCAACGGAGCAGGCAGCGACACCAAGAACTACATCATCCTAGTGTTGGGTACGTAGGCTACTTGAAACTTGCACTCGCAATGACAAGCACATGCGTGTATAGATACAATACAATACAATACAACAATCACTTAGTAGAGACCCGTAACTCAATACTTCAGAGATGTACATGATGAAAACTTTACAGTGAATCCGCCATCTTGCAGAGACTGGGCCTTTGTTATGTGGACAACCAAGTAGGCCTACCATGTCATTAATTGACTCCACTGTAAAAACAAGTAAAACTTAAATGGTCTTTATTAGTCTTTTTTAAACTTTACTTTACTCTTCAGTCTTCAGTTAGATGAGATATAAGATAGAAACTACCACGTTTCTTAGTAGCTTTTTTCGATAGTCCAGGGCTGCCACTGACATTTAAAAAAAATCCTGTTGGAGGACGTGAAAAATCCGTGAAAATCCGTGAAAAGTCTAAAAACGTTAATTTCATTGATCAAACCTAAAAGTTGCCAAGGGGCCTAGGCCTATGCACAGGCGAGAATAAATGAGCCAGAAACGCCCGTGGTTGCTTTAATTAAGATTGCATAAAAATGTAAAATGTTACTTATTTACAGAAAATCTATTTTAAATCTGGCCTGGTTAAAAAATTCTTAGGCATAGCCGCCTTTAGGCCCTAGGAATGTTGCATCACAATTTTGACCTAGGCCCATGTGTTGTGTTTATTAATAACATTGCAGTCTTGCAGAACTTGTTAATAACATTTTAATCATATACTAATTGAATCAGTTGTTGTGAAAGGGGAATAAGTCACGTTTTGACGAAAATGAGTTTGCACCAAATTCTTGCTTATTTTATATAGACGCACATTATGTGTGAAAAGGAAACAAGTCAGATTTACTGTGGGCTCAGTAGAGGGGGGTCCCAAACGCGAGTTTGTTTGAAAAGGGAATGAGTCAAGTTACTTATTCCCTTTTCACAACAAACGGCGGCGCTCTCTGTAATATGCTGCAATTTGACAGCTGTTGAAACTGCTTGGATTTATTTATCAGCTGTGTTGTGAAAGATGTCGGCGTCTGAGGATGAATAATAAAAATAAAGTGCATAATATACTGAGTTTTTTAATGAAAAAATTCAATCCCAGTCCCATTCACATGAAAATATATTTTTTTTTTCGAAAAGGGAATAAGTCAGAAAAAAAATTTGTTATGGCCTAGCTATAGATTCTAAATTTGAAAAATGTATCTTAATGACATATTCTGACATGCTGTAATTAAAAAAAAATCACATTCCCATAACCATGGATATTTAAACATTATAGTTTGCAAAGAGGATGAGTCAGAGACACAAAATATTTTTTTCTGATCAGACTATACATAATAAATTTTATGTAAATACATATTTTGATGCATATTTATATGTGTTTAGAATAAGTATACTTTGAATAATGTACTACAATTATTTCATTATGAAAAAAGTTTTCCTCGTTTATCTCAAAACTATAAAAAGTGACTTATTCCCTTTTCACAACAACTGATTCAATTCTATTTTTCACGTGTAAGATCACATAATCCAAACTTTATAAACAAAAACGAAAGAAAACAATTTTGTAGGCTCCAATCTCCATTGTTTGTTCTTGGCTCCTCCCAAAAGCAACTGTTCTGGCCGAAGCAGTTCCTACAATGTCTAGGACACGGCTCCGCCCTTGCTCCGCCCCCTATCGAAAGCCGAATCGATTATCGCCCCGCCTTCAATGTTTACAATCGAAATTAGCCCGCGCAGATTCAAATATACGAAAATAAGCATAGAAAACGTAATTAACGAAATATCCGTAAATAAGACTAAAAATCCGTTTATCCGTTTTGCACCCTAAATATCCGTAAAAACGGATAAAATCCGTTGAAAACGGCAGCCCTGCGATAGTGTAATCTACTACGTATCCAGACCCGCATCAAGTCAGTGAAAGCCTGTTGGTCAGCTGCCGAGGACCACTGAGCTACGAAGTGATTGTTGTGTGTTCAAGCCAAGGTCCGGTATTACTCGGTTGTTTGTTTCGTTACAGTTGCTCCGTCGATGGCCGACAACGGAGAGACGAGGCTCTCGGTGGCTGAGGGAGGTCGCGTTCTCATGACGTGTCCGGCGGTCGAGGCGATTCCACCTCCGATCTACAAGTGGATCAAGGTACCTCACCCCACCCACCCCAGCCAACACAAGTATTTGAAAACATTCCTGAAATATGTGAATGACACAAAGAGATAAGGTGCCAACTGCCAACAGCTTACCTTAATGGAGTAGGCGTGCTGCGAAAGATAACATATAAACAATTAACTACACAATCAAAACGTTTTGGAGAGAGATTGATTGATTGATTGATTGATTGATTGATATGCCCAAACCATCTCAGACGTGTCCTTCCCATCCTGTCACCTAACTTAGTAGTTAGTATTTAGTAGTACTGGTAATTAGTATTTAGTCTAAAAGACATTTACTATAATTATAATATCTACATTAAGATATCTCTTTGTCCAAACTTGTCTCGTCTACACCCGGTACAGATAACGGATTGGAGTGTATTATGTATCACTTATTAGCTGTGCTACAAGTGGGTGTCAATGTTGTCAGGCGGAGCGTCTGGTCACACAACAGACAGACCTGGCCCTCACGGAAGATGGCCGCTCCCTCACGCTGCGCAATGCTAGACCGACCGATGCGGGGCTCTACACGTGCATCGCTACCAACCTGGCAGGCCGAGACAACGCGACCTTCAAGCTGGACGTTCTGGTCATGCCGAGCTTCAAGGAGACGTCGTACAAGCGAGAGATGCGCGTGGTAGAGGGGCTAGGGCTGAAGCTCCGGTGTGCAGCTGACGGCCGGCCGCAACCCAGGGTAGGCAACATTATCAGTTCTAGTAACCTTGCGTGTGTTGGCAGCAGTTCGAATGAACACTGCACATTATGCACATTATGAATTTTTGTTGATAACAATTTTTTCATGGGAAATCTTTCAAAAGACAATTAAATGTTCCTCTTCATCAAGGTGAAGTGGTTCAGCCGCAGCATAGTTCTGCAGAGAATTGCCGAGATATGGACTATATTTTAAACAAATAAATATCTCGAGAAACCTTGACTCGGGAGCTAATCGAGGTATGATTTATTTTCTTTGGTAGGGCAGGGCCTTTAGGTTTTCCATTAAACGTTTCACTATCTAGAAAGTATCACATGTCACGTGTTCACGTCATGTCATGTCATGGCTGAAACATGTTTACACTGGTATGTAAACTCCCTCCTAGTTCTCCTGCACTCCACCCCTACCCAACAGCGCCACTGGCGTGTCTTGTAAATAACTGTATATATCTGTACAAACCTAGTTTAGTTAACTCTCCGCTCTCGTCGAGTTTGTTTGGTCGAAACAGTTTCGACGTTTTCTTGTATTATGTTTATTTATTTGTGTCTTTCTTCTACGAGACCCCTGCAGTCACCGACCAGGTAAGCTGTTGGGTTCCCTTTCCACACCCCTACTTAACACAAAAAACTATTTTTGTTACAAGTATAATTTTTGAAAATTCAAAATTTCGGTCTACGGTTTGGTTTTTGGTTCTAACTAGTTCAACGCCTTGACTACAATAGAAACTAATCACATTTAATCACCATTCCTAACCAGTTTGTTTTGCTCCAGTTTTCTTGGAAGAAGAACAACATTCCGGTGACGCCTCACACGACGCCGGGAGTCGTTCTGTCGCTGGACAAGCAAACCCTGTACATCCACAAGGCGAGGCTTCACGACGCCGGGCTCTACCAGTGCGCTGCGTCGAACCTAGTGGGCCGCAGAGACAGGGACTTCCGCGTCACGGTATTAGGTAATCACATCGGTTCAATAATATATCATTGGTGACCACAATACATAACATTCATGCTTATTATATCTATTGAAACTAAATAATTACCAGTATAAACAAAACATCAAATAGTGTGATAGTATTTTAAGATTACGGCATACCGCTTCACACAGCGAGGCGTTTTGGGAAAAAAACAAACGATTTTGACCCAAAATAATACTACAATATCTTTAATCTTCTGAACAAGACCTTTTATTATTTTATTTTATTTTGGACAACGTATTAAATACATCCACAATGAGTCATTGACACTGCAGTAGTATCGATGTTAGTTCATGTTTCACTTACATCGGCAATGGTCACATGCTCATGCTGGAACAAACAGCATAAGGGTGCTATCTCTAAAGAAAGATAAATAAATATTATTGATATCTCCCTTAAGTTTGTTTCCAAGATTTAATTGAAATTATATAATGAAGATAAAGTAGACAATATGCTTATAATAGACTGTGAATAATGTTTGTTACTACTGGTTGGTACATCAACCAAACTCGTGATAGCGAACAAGTGAAAATCAAAATGTAATATGAATAGCATCTCAAAACAACTTTCAAACCTTCTGGCCCAATCTTTCATACCTACCACATGCTTTGTTGGTGTATGTTACTAAGTAAGTGGCTGTGTTTTAGTTCCCCCTGAGTTGGAGGGTCCCTCAGAAGAGAGCATTGAGACCTCTAAGGGAACCACAGTCATCCTGCAGTGTCCGATCACGGGAACACCTGAGCCCACAATCAGGTGGAGGAAACTGAGCGATGGCTCCGAGATAAGGTATAGTCCTCATTGCTTACGTGCTTGGCGGTGATGCCGTACACTGGGTTAATGTATTTCCTTGCTTGCAGAGAGTCAAAGAATATCATCTTGAGCAATAATAAAAAGATATTGGAGATGTCGAGTGCTCGTCGCAAGGACGAAGGCACGTACGTGTGCGAAGCAGTGAGTGAGGTGGGCGCCGCCTCCAAGAGATTCGTCGTGTCGGTCCTCGAGCCTCCGTACATCTCGGACAGCGAGTTCACCGAGGAGGTCAAGGTGGCCGAGGGCAAGAACACGCAGCTCTCGTGCCGGACAAGGGCCAGACCCCAGGCGGACGTCGTCTGGCTGCACAACGGACACTTGCTGGACGAGCAAGGAAGCAACATGGCCGACGAGCATGTCCTGCCCATCACCGGAGTACGGACATCGGATGCAGGGAAGTACACTTGTTTAGCGTCCAACGAGGTGGGCGTGGCGGAGAAGAACTTCCGCGTCAAGGTCCTGGGTAAGTCTGAAGCATCGCACTTGTCACGCAACTCAAGCTGTAAACACCACAGAACACAGATGCTCTCGTCATTGTGTATGCATGCTCACACTCACAGCTGCTTGCAACTCCTGTCATGTTATTCTGAGACGCTGATGTCCATTGAACATTTCAGTCGCACCAAGGCTGGCGAGAACAATGGACGAGCCCAACACGATAGAGTCGATTGAAGGTCTGCCCATCACGATCCGATGTCCGGTAGAGGGTCACTCGTCCGTCGACATCCACTGGCTCAAGGACAGCCAGCCTCTGGAGGCGGGGGACCTGCTTCGCATCTCCAACAGTCGGCCGGAACATGCCGGCAACTACACTTGTGTGGCGGGGAACCCTGCTGGCAACGTGTCTACGAGCTTCCAGCTAGACGTGTTAGGTAGGTCTCAATGAGGGCGGGGGGGGACATATTATACAATTTAGTGAGGACACTATGTTATTACTAAATAGCATTTGCTTCAAAATGTACTTTTGAGGGGGAGAAAAGCATCAACTGAAGAATTATGGAACAGCGGATTTTTAGCGGGAAGGTCATAAATGTCCTCTTATATTTTAAACTGTCCATAAATGTGTACCAAAAATAAAATGTACAAAGTGGTATACATTTTATTTTTTCAACGTTGATTGATACTAATAAAGTATAAACATTGGTAATAAAATGTGATTTTTCCTTTTCTAGTTCCACCGTCGGCAAACGACAAGAGAGAGAAGACAGACACTTATAGGCTGACCATCAACGACACTCTCCGACTGGTGTGCAACGTATCCGGCCATCCCCTGCCTCACATTGTCTGGCTGAAGGGAGCGACGCCGCTGTCTACTCTCAAGTGGATCAATGCGAAGCTCGAGAACTTCAACCGGACAATGGTGAGATGTTCCGTCCAAATAGTAGCAGAACCAAACCAAATACTGGTGGGACTGGGAACTTAACATTTTAAAGTACATTTTTCATAGAACCAGCTTATGAATTTAAGAAATTAGTATCTAATCTTTATTTGTAGCCAATTGATTGAAATGTCACTCACTCTAAATGTAACTTGAAAAACATATTTTTATACAATAAAACAGTCTCAATTTATTCATGATACGCAATCCAATTTTAGAAAATACATTGTTTCACATTCTTTTAATCATGCCACTCAACTCATGGGAAAAGAGAGTTGAATGTGATGATCAGTGACGACAACATGATGCACTTCTGTTGGATTATACTAGGAAAACGCTAAAGTCCCGCCGCGTTGATGGATGAGCGTTTTTTTTTGTAAGTTTTTTTTGCGTTTTGTGCGTTTGTTTGCACTTCTCCTTTGCAAGTGCTTTTTGAATGCATTGTGGAGGTGATTGTTGTCAAGTTTCTATTGTTATTTGTTAATTGGTATTATAAACTTCAAAAAACTCATATTAAAACCTTTATTTCTGTAGATTCTGACTAATTTTTTCAACTTTTTCTTTCAAAAGGTACTACATCACCATAACCTTAATGTCCATGTGAAATCTGAACGTTGTAGCCCTACCCGTTTGGTCAGAATCGGCCCAAATGTGACGAAAATATCGCACTAAAAATTGAAAAACTAATATTAAAACCTTTATTTCTATGGATTCTAGCTAACTTTTTCAACTTTTTCTTTCAAAAGGTACTACATCACCATAATCTTAATGTCCATGTGAAATATGAACGTTCTAGCCCCACCCGTTTGGTCAGAATCGGCCCAAATGTCACGAAAATATCGCACTAAAAATCGAAAAAAATCGTAAAAGTACGATATTTATGAGAAATATTTCTTCGATTGTACCCAAAAACAATACACCTCTAAGTTCAGAGAAAACGAAGGTCCGGTCAAATTTTCATCAAGATCGCGTATGCCGTTGGCCCGGAATCGAGCGAACAAACAGACGGAAAAAAAAAAAACAAAAAAAAAACAAAAAAAAAACAAACACCCGAGCTAAATTGTTTGGGGGGTCAGTGAAATTGAAGTCTTCGCTTCCGCTCGCTACGCTCGCTCGCTCATCTAACCATGGAACTAAACATCACTACATAGCAATTAAGTACAAGTTTGCCTGATAGCTCATTTCAACCGGAGGTTCTGGGTTCAAACCCCAGTTGGGGCCCCTGTAATAGACCCTGTGATCATTGTCCTAAAGTTAAGACTGGATCACTGAGGCAGATGGGCCACAAATACCTGCTTTCCTGTCTCATTCTGGTTTTGTTTACACGGTATGTAGGCCTACTTATTCCAGAAACCAGCTATAATCAAGAATACATTAACAAAACATCTTATTAAAAAATCAACAAAATTCAAAATTTTATTATAGTTTTTATAAAATTTTGAGATTTTATTTATAGTCATGTTGGGTATTTGGCATCAAAGGGTAGAGAAGGGTAACAAAAAATATTTTGGGGGATGGTGTAGGTGCCAGTCCAGGATTTACTTACTTCATTGGTGGATGTGCCGGTCCAGACAATTTTTAGTTTATAGCTTAAATTATATAAAATGATAATTTCTAAAAAAATACAGAACAGAAATTGCGATTAAATCGTAATGTAAGATTATTCACAAGTAAAATTCAATATCCATTTTTACATGCAGTATTATGACGGCCATCTTTTCCCTACCCGAACCGACTCGAAGCAGTTTAGTATCCGAACATGAGCCTACTGTCAAAACCTGTACGCGCACAGACCTAATATGCACCACTTCCATCCATAAAGAACATGAACGACTGCCTTATTCAAGATGTGCTTCTGTATCTCCTTCTAGACCATACCGCGCGTGTCAAGAGATCACGCCGGCCAGTACTCTTGTCTCGCCATCAACATGGCCGGGACGACCGAGGTGGTGTTCACCGGTACAAGTGCAAGGTCAGTGGAGGTGCCGGTCTAGAATTAGATCATTTCAAATGATTGTTTAATGACGGGTTAAGGCCCCGAAGAATAATTTTGTAAAAATAAATACTGACACAAAACCATAAACTTTTTTTATTAGTTACTTATTAACATTAAAAGTCAGCACATCGAAAAGAAAATATTTTTATACAGTGTACCCAGTTTTCAATTCAAGACAAGATTATTTAGGTACAAATTTTGTTTTGGTTCAACTCCCAAAACAAGTGGTTTAAAATACACCTGAGGCAAGGCCTATATTTGCTTATTTAAAGTGTTGAATGTTAGATAATATGCAGTGGTGACGCTGACATAACTCCAACTGCCAAGTGTAGAGAACTCTGTTTGGTGTGTTTTGTAGAGCCACCGAAGATGGACGGTGACACGGGTTCGATAATATCTAACCACTCGGTGAAGCTACACCGAAGACTGGTCCTCAGGTGTCCCCTGTCCGGTTCTCCGCAGCCTAACATCACATGGTACAAGGTAAGTGTGGAGGTGATTGCGCGCGTGCACATGCCCCTAGCTCCGCCTCTAACGCCCGTGTCTTCCCTCAGGACGGCCTCCCAGTCAAGGTGAGTAAGTGTGGAGGCTATCGTGCCCTATCTCCGCCTCTAACGCCCGTGTCTTCCCTCAGGACGGCGTCCCAGTCAAGTCTGGCAACAATGTGCACCTCTCCTCGGACGGGAAACAGCTCCACGTGATGCAGGCGCTGACCAAGAACGCAGGGGAGTACGACTGCGTTGCCGAGAACTCGGCCGGCACCAAGAAGCTGCACTTTGTCGTCGACGTCGTCGGTGAGACAACTTCACAACGACACTTGACTTGACGCCACCATACACGAACACACGCATGTATCAGCGATCATCTTGTGACTGACTTAAGACGAGCTAATGCATGCAGACATCGTTGACTCGGGTCTTGCCTGTCGGTGAGACAACTTCTGGCCTGGACGTTTTTCTTACAAACAATATGGAACTGGTCTTGGTTTGTAAAATACATTTTGTACAACGTTATCATGATTAAAATCAGAATTTCCATCAAATAATAGAAAGTTAAATCTGTTTGTTCTATCAAGTTGTTAGGTTTTTAATTCCCACTTACAGAATGTTAATATTAATGGCCGTGACATAGAGAATAAGTAAGGTAGGCCTATGCGAGCTTTAGGTCACACACAACTGTTCTGCGAGCTATCTGCTAGCTTAGGCCTACTTCCAAATGACATCACATCATGTTTTTTTTTTGGTGGTGAGCCAGATTAAATTTTTTTTTTTCGTTTATCTCGAGGCACTAATAAATAAAATCATCATCATTATCCATTGGCACCATTGCTGTTTCCTGCTTATGGCAGGGCTTGGGTTTAGCAGCCAAGTTTTACCAACACTTAAACCCAACTAGTAGTCTATATTTGAAGTTAGTGTTAGTTAACTATGCGGGCATGAAGCCTTGGACAGTTCCATGTGCTATATCAGGTCTAACAAGAGTGCGCTTGGTGTTCCAGTCCCCGCGGAATGGAGTGACTGGAGCGACTGGAGCGAATGCAGCGCCATCTGCGGGACGGGTGAGCAAGTTCGAGTTCGTTTCTGCAACTCGGTTGAGTTTAGTGGCCAAACTGAGAGTTGCCCTGGGGAGAGCGAGGAGTGGAGGGAATGCAAGATGGCAGAATGTCAGGTAGGCAGTGCCGCTTTGATACGTAGTAGTACTGTTGTGGTAGGTACATCTTTACCAAACAAAACATTGTTTTAGTCTGAGTTAATCGGACACACGCTAAGTACGTATTGTAATTCTGTGAGATTAATGTTGGACTTTTCTTCTTGTGTTATAAATAACAAATTAATGTTAGTGTGTGTGATTGGGGAAAGAAGAAAGGAGACCAACAGCTTACCTTAAACGAGATGGGCAGCTGCGTGAAACTGGCTGGTTAACAAATATATTTACAAAACAGATACACAGTGCCGTACGTTTCGGCCAACGTGGCCTTGGTCCCGTGAACAATAACGGTTGACACCCCCTAAGAAAAATTATGAGAATGTTGAAATTTAAAACTTCGCGCCAAAAAGAAAATTTAGAAAAATATTCAGTGGTTGAATATTGGAGAAAATAATTCCTCGGGGTAGAATTATCTTCGAATTGCCTCGGACTAGCTCAAATCGGATCGCGGATGGTCTAGAAAGGTGTCAAAAATTATCTAAAAATAACACAATTTAAATTTATTAAGAACAAAATTAATTTCTAATTATTCAAAATTACTGAAGTTAAATTCAATAGATTATGGAATACACAAGTCAAAGAAATTTCCAAATTGTAAAAGGGTTTCACAATGATGAGCACAAGAGAAGGGTTATTTGGGAATAATAGTTCATCTACGCTACCCCGTGTAGCCACACAGTTTACTTACTTTAACGTTGAAGGTTTGTTCTCTTGTGTCCCAGCTACTAACCATGCGGTATTGGATTACCTGTCACAATTGGGGGTCACTCTTCACTTTTAAGTCAATGTATTATGAATCAAACTGAGATAAAAGTCTGCAAAGATTATGCTTGAAGAGCTGATATTAATATTATAATAAGAAGGGCCAATAATGATAATGATGTACTTTTTAGGAAATATGTTGAGTCTAAATAACAATAATAGAAAACAAAATAAGAATCATCCACTTAGGGTTTTATGTAATCACATATCAGAAAAAAGTATACCAAGTTGTACACAAATAGTTCACTCTAGATTGCCTAGGCCTACCTAGCTGATCAGCTGTTTTAGTTTCTATAGCCTGGTTATTGTTTACAATTGTCTCCTAAAATAAAGGTAGTTACATAATATTTAGATTTAGTACACAAATTTCAGATACTCATCGTTAGATGGTTGCTGCGACTAGGTATTTGAAAGGGCAGGTTCCTTCCGTATTGGTTTGTCCTCGGTTCGAGAAGTTCTCTCTCTCACGAGTCACTCGGAAGTTTTTGTCATCCTCTCGACCAAAGGACTCACTAGCGCCATCTGTCGGTCTCTGCGTGAATCGACGCTTGCTGTTGGCGGCTCCTGACCTGGGTCAACCTCGGCTGGCTGAATCAGATGTGATAAAATACGACGCAAGAACTGCTCAGTAAACTGGCTTCGCAAATGTAAAAAATAAAGTTTTTAAAAGGCAGACTGAAGTCCTGACTAGATCACGTTTCGTGGTTACACTCGTACAGCGTTTACTGATCACCAAAAACTCCTATGGCCTCGGTTTGATTTGGTAAAACCCTCGGTTCTAGTTCTTTGAATAGCAATCCTTACTCCAAAAATGTTCTAAAATTCAGTTGATTACACGGCGGCTGACGCTAGGTCCTACCATGCTCCTTGATAATTCTCTATTTCTCTCTAATTTATCGCCACACTCGCGTAGTATGCAACAACGTGGAAACACTAGGCTTGTCTTGTTGTATCAAGGTGGCTTCTAGGCCCTCAATACCGCTTAAACTCGTCTAAAAAGAATCTTACAGCGACCACAAATCTTACTATTACTTAATAATGTTCTAAAATGAAACCACAACGACTTGTTGTAGGCTCACGGCGTAAAAACGATGACTTACACTTTTCAAATACACGTGGTGTTTAGAATGGTTCACTATTCAATGCTGAATAAAACCGACGCTAACTTGGCGAAACTTAATCTCGGGAAAATATCAAAAATCCACGAACCGATTTCTATGAATTATACGTCAAAATCAATATTACCTCAATGGCAACAATAATCCATACTTATTATAACGGATTCCTCTCCTAAACCCGTAATTTTGCTGAAAATGAAGTGCAGCCTTCCTAGGCTCACCCCCGCTTCGTAGCCTCGCTAGCCAAGATGTCTGGCTTCAACAGGTGTTCCAACTCTCCTTCCGTCTGTTCCCTAAGACAATCGACTCAAACGAACCGTTGTTCCCCCCGCTCGACCAATCACAGTGCCGCAACCCTTCAAATACTTGACGGCTGTTGTTTATAACTAAGGATCGTAATCAGAATGGGACCAAATCAGCCCGCTACAAACATGACATTGAAAGGCACAAAATTATACAGAATTATATAAAGAGTTCTGATAAGAGGGTTAGGTTGCTAATCATTAGATAGTAACTAGGAAAACGCTTAAGTCCCGACGCGTTGATGGATGAGCTTTTTAAAGTTTTTAGTTGCGTGGGATATCTTTACTTTTGCAAGTGCTTTGTTTTGCTGCCTACGCATTGTAGGTGAATGTTGTCAAGTTTCTTTGTTTCTTGTCAATTAGTATTATTTCCGTAAAAAACTTATATTAAAAGCTTTATTTCTAGGATTCTGGCTAACTTTTTCAACTTTTTCTTTCAAAATGTACTAAATCACCGTAACTTTTATGTTCATGTATAATATGAACGTTTTAGCTCCACCCGTTTGGTCAGAATTGGCCCAAATGGCACGAAAATATTGCACAAAAAATCGTAAAAGTACGATATTCATGAGAAATATTTCTTCGATTGTACCCAAAAACGTGGCAAGTCTAAGTTCAGAGATTTTGAAGGTCCTATCAAATTTTCATCCAGATCGCATATGCCGTTTGCCCGGTAGAGAGCAAACAAACAGACAGAAAAACAAAAAAAACAAAAAAAAAACACTTGAGCTAAATTTTTTGGGGGGTCGGTGACATTGAAGTCTTCGCTTCGCTCATCCAATTATCAGATGAAATACGTTATTTGAAGTTATTTGAAAGGCAAATTCAAGACTGTTTCTAAGGAAGATTATTTTAGTAAAGGCTACCTGGATGCCCTCTATCGGTGGAAAAGTGAAGTGCATTACTTCCGGTAACATAATAATGCAAAAATGAGGTCGTTGAAGGCTAATTAAGTAATTCACTTAGCCTATACAAACTCATTAGTTCGATGGAAATACATAGAAATAAAATTAGCATTTTTAATTCAATATATTATAAAAAAACAATAAATTTCGATGTAGCAGTGAAAATTCATAGATATTATTTGAAAAAATAGGCGGCAAGGTTGGTTCGGCTACACCCGACCGTTAGAGAAGAACGCAATATAAAGTTATTGACAATATATTACAAGGCGCTGTTGGGGGTGAGTGAGGGTGGCGGTGCAACAGGTGGGAGGGGTCTAAGGGGGAGGGCCTAGGCCTATCATAGATTGAGGTTAGGTTTTTGGCGCAAGCTGGTGACTATTTGATGCGCTAATTCCTATTGTCTCAAGTGTTCCTCATTGCAGGATGGGGGTGAATACTTTACAACCCTTGTGGTATAGCAGTTATTGAAGTCCCTGTTGTGGGTTCCTGCATGTTGTGCCACTGGTTTTAGGTCTAGTTTCCTGACGGTGTCCTGCCTATGCCCGTTCATCCTGGTGCTCAGGGAATTTGTTGTTAGGCCTCTGTACTCGGCTGGGCATAGCTGGCACTGTAGTTGGTAGATCAGGTTGGTTGTGGTGCAGTTGTTGTGTTGCCTGATTGATGGGGTATGTTATTCAAGCCGCTCAAGCAGTAAATGTTGAAGTGGGAGAGTGAATTTTACACTTTTACAGGTTTTGCAACGGGGTCTCGTACAAGGGTGTGAACCCTGTGGCAGGGGGAGCTTGTCGGTCTTCATGGCAAAATAGTAAAATTCCATTTTTATCTTTGGTAAACTGTTGAATGTTGTGTTAGCTTAGGTGCAATTCACTTTGAAATTATGTTGAAGATGCAATATTTGCTGTGTGGGCCTACCTGATGTTTTGATGTTTAGGTTTCAATTCCATTCACTAATCTAATAGTAGGTAATAATAATATTTTTATTTTATTTGAGAAAGTGTTTTGAGGTGGAGCTGTTGATGTTGGTTGATAGACACATTGTATTTGTGTATTGCACTTTTCTATAATCTTTGTTATGTCTGTACAATATGAAACCAAAAATTACTCTTCTTTCAGGAGTTGGTTTTAGATTTCTAGATGAATGTATGTAATGTTGTAATGTATGATGTTGATGTGTTGTAAATTGTAATGTATGGAAGTATTTTATATTCAAAATTAAACCAAATTTCTACCATCTTTTTATAATAAATCGACGATTGTGTCTGATGACTTAAATGAATCGAATGCAGATCCCAGGCTGCGCTTCTCTATTAGTATTAAGTATTATAGTATTAGGTATTAACAGAGTATGTTGCCCGTGTTCTAGATCAACGGCGCGTGGGGCAGCTGGTCAAGCTGGACATCGTGTTCAGAGTCTTGTGGTCGAGCCACACGACGCCGCTACAGGAAGTGCGACAGTCCCAGGCCGGCCTACGGGGGTCAGCCCTGCCTGGGTTCGGACGGACAACAGGAGACCTGTAGCATGCCACCGTGTCCCGTCGACGGTAAGTCTCAGATCAGTGGGGATAACTCTGTTCATTACAAGTGAATTGTATGTTTTAACACGAACCTATAAAATTGAAAGGTTATATCCACGAATTTGAGCAAAGCTATTTAAATTTACTTCTCACTCACTTATAATGTAGATACATTCAGTAAGCCCATTTAGGCCTAAGAACTGTTCAAAGAATGTTTATGGTACGAAATATTCATCAACAGAAACACGATTGGATACTTAAATTGGAGAAGGGTTGACAGGTTGGGAAAGCAAAGAGAACATAAATCCCAGCCTGAAGGGCTGGGAGTGACAAAACTTTTCACCTGCTGATGACAACTGCAGCTAATTTAAAGTTGTTACCTCAATCCACAACGCGTTTCGTCCTTCTGGGACTCATCAGGCAGATGGTGGCCACTAAAAATCAGCTAGCTACATGCAAACAAAACTCACCACACATAACCAAACCTGTGGTAGGGCCACCCAAGAAGCAAATTCTGCATGCATGTTGTCATCATCAGCAAGGTTTTTCTCAAACACCATTCATACTGAGCCACACCGTCAGCACAACCAATAAGGGGGCTTCCCTCCCAACTCTAGTGCTCGGGAGACAAAACATCCAAGACTCACCCTGGATTCGAACCAGGACCCTTGGCAAGAAGAGAAAAGCTGCCCCTTCTTTTTGGAGTCAAGTCAAACATTCGGACTTATCAATCACTAATTTTATCCATAACACTTTCCGGAGAGTTCACCGTCAAAATGAACTTAGTTTCGCGTCTCTGCTGTCACAGACGCCACGCCAAGGTGTTCAGTCGCTGGAATCATCATTTAGTTTGACTATATTCATGCACTTGTCACTCTATTTGGCAAAAAATGTATTTATATCAGATAAAATGTTATGTCGTATGAAAGTGGTTGGACAATAATTTCATTATTTGTTTCTACCTCCTACAAGGATACATAGGTATTACAGCAGTACGTACTTAATTTATTTTACAATGTACATATTATTAAATATTTACTAATTAAAGTTTAAAAAAAGTTTAAAAGCAAATTCACCAAAGTAAAAAGGTAATCTAATTTACTACATTGCATAGTCAGTCAAGAGTGACATTCACATTTTATGTTAATTATTATTGAACTACCTAACTGTCTGTACAAATAAGATTATACTGATGGTTAATATTATAACTTTTTAAACTGTTACAATACAAAAATGAAATCGCACAACAAACCAGCTCTGTTGACTCTGGTTATCACATAAACATGTCAACCCCTAGTAGACCAGATTGAGGCAGTACAAGAGTATGATATAAGTGAGAAATATTTCTTCGATTGTACCAAAAAATGTGGCAGTCCTAAGTTTAGAGGTTTTGAAGGTTCCCTCAAAATGTCATCAAGATTGGATCAGCTGTTTGCCCGGTATAGAGTGAACAAAACTAAATTACCCAGGCTATTTTTAATTTTTTATCAGGATACTAAAATTGATGTCGTTGCTAGGCTCATCCAATAATGATTTTTTCCGATATTTTTATAGCCCATATTGAACAATGAATTGTATATAAAAATAAATAAATATAAATCAACTTCAAATGGGTAGGCCTACTAAAAAAGTAAAATATGCCGCATGATCTTTCATTGTTTGTAGGAAAGAATCTCGTTACAATTAGCACGGGCAAGATAGGGTAAACATAGTGGACAGTGACTCCTTAATAAAGCTATTGAGGTGGTGAAAGTCTTAAACACCTACAATCTGCAGAGTGAACATTTGAGTTGAACTGTGAATGTGTTGAACGCAGGCAAGTGGTCTGCGTGGACCGAGTGGAGCGACTGCAGCGCTACGTGTGGCCGAGGGACGAAGCAGCGGAGCAGGCAGTGTAACAGCCCGATGCCAGCGTACAACGGAGACATCTGCAACGGACCAGAGGTGGAGACTCTCGACTGTAGCGCCAACAGGTGCCCTCGTAAGTGCTGCACGTCGTATTGTGTTGCGTATCTAGGTGGAAACCATTCTGTAAGTAGATAGTATATAGGCCATTGTAGTTTAACAATAAGCTAATTACAACTTGGGCTGCCATTTGAGTAAGGATCAAACATTTCGTAAGTAAATTGTAATAATATGATGAATAGTGATTTGAAATACAAGTAACAAAGTTAAAACATGAAATGTTGTGTTTAGTTTACAAGCAATGCAAATACTGAAGCTTAACTATTACTTCAAGAATCAGCATTCTTCATTTTGGGATGTACATAACTGGAAAGCGGGAACTAGGAAGTGCATTGTAACAACTTTTAAGATTAATTATTAATTAATTTAATTAAGAGGATCTGGGTTCCATGCCCAGTCAGTGCAATCTTTTATAACGATATCGCTATCAATCAATATTGAGATTGTTTGATTAGAATATTTCACCGTGTCAGTTCCTTATTTTAAATACTAGTAGTTATAACCTAGCCTAGCTTGTAGTGACTACTCACGCTGAGTGATAAAAACCACTAGTTGGTCGAAACGTATCAGCAACTTGTGTGTGTACTCATCTATGTGTATCTGTGCGACCTACTTAACGTTCTTAAGGTAAGCTGTTGTACTTCTGTACCTTCACCTTAAACATGTTTATTCATGTTCCCAGTATAAGTAGCTCGTCATAAGAGGATGAGCATAAGCTAAGAATGAACGATGATCATATGATGTTTGATGTTGTTTCAGAGCATGGCCAATGGGCGACGTGGGGGCATTGGACCCCTTGTTCGACTACGTGTGGCGCTGGCATCAAGAAGCGACATCGTATGTGCAGCGACCCGCCTCCTAGGTATGGCGGAGGGCCGTGTGCCGGCGAGAACCTGCAAGTGAGTACGGTAGTTGTTTCTCCTCTAGCCTCGGTCTGGACGCAATGTTAGAGCTCGTATAGGTGTCCAGTATTATACCGCGGCGTTCACTCAACGCTATAGTACGCTAGTGCTTGTAACTCTACTGTTGAAACGTGTCCAGTACGTCTAGAAGAATCCTACCACAAGTCTTGGCCACATTGCTGTCGCTGTTGCGAGCTCGTGATCAACCGTAACGCACACTGTAACCTCTTCCTGACCTGTGATTGGATGGTTTTAAATCATGTGATACAAAACAAGTACGTTTGGGTTAGTAGTAGCTTCATATTAGTAAGTAAGTAAGTAAGTATTTTTTATTCATTGGACAAATACATGGTATCTGTATAACACAATTCTCTGTAAAGAGAGATAGTGCAATGAAATATGAATAATTCTAATATTAATTCTAATAACTAATAATATTAATATCTAGGATGATTGTGCCGTCTGGTGTGTAGAGATGTCCGCACCGGATAAGATCACCCAAACCTTTGCCTCTGAGCTACTTTTTGTTCAGTGCGCTTATAGCATTCACATTCTTTATCCCACACATTGTGGTTTTCATTTAATTGTAAACCATATCTGTTATATTTTTTTATTATTTATTTATTATTTTATATTATGGATGCGGTGGTCATAGATTGACAGTTCCCTGACAATCGCGCCTGCCTGGTTTCAGATAGACAAGTGCATCATGAGGAGCTGCGACAAGATCCCCCTCTCTGCGTCTCTGCGCGTCAGAGGGAACCTCAACGGAGAAAAACTCACCAACAAGGTGATCGCAGCGAAGATATCCGACTTCGGCCCCAAGCGCACGGTGACCGTGAGCATTGACGACATCCTCAAGGAGCAGCCGGGATGGTTCCCGTACCTGGCGTTCCTCCTCTCCCCCGTATCCTGGAATACCGCATACGAGATGGACCTCGCAAACAACGGCTACTCTCTAACAAACGGAAACTTCAGGCAACAATCACAAGTGGAGTTTGCAACAGGTGGGTGGGCCTTAGATTATTATCTTATCTTCATTTGATTTGATTTGATTTGATTTGATTGTCGTCTTTATTGATGGCGGGATTAAGGCCTGTTAAGCCTTCTCTTCCATCCAACCACTTCCTAATTACAACAAATCACGACATTACAGGATTACATAAAATAATGAAAAAAATTTAAATACTATGATCACACAAGTTAAATGTGCAATTTAAGAGCTAAAAATAATGTTAACATCATACTAAAATAACTAAAACAAACTAAATTATGTAATAATACATTAGGAGTAACATTATTGCAAAGTTAAAATTTTCTAGGGATATGGTAATGTTATGCAAATTGTGGCTTTAAATCTATTTATGTAAATCTACAATAGCTTAAGAAACATTCATTCATCCATTCACACAAAAGTACACAATTAATATGGCTTTATAGCCATTGTGTGCAGAAATACAAAGTGAGCAGGAGCAGGTTGTGGTGTGCATTACTCAATCATTGACAAAGGCTGTAGCGGCTGATGTTTATAGCTGCTAATTAATTATAATTACTCAAGTAATGTTGATATACTTTACGCTTGAAAGTGTCGTAACTAATTCCGTAAACATCCCTGATACTGGTTGGGAGAGTATTCCAGACTCGAATAGCGTTTATTGTAAAAGAGTGGTCAAGAAGATTGGTTCTATGGGTTGGAAATGTTAACTAAGTACAGTAAGATCTCTCTTATCCGAGTTGGATGAGACCGGGGGCACCTCGGATTTGCGAAAAACTCGGATGGCGCGGATCAATTGTTTATTTGCTCTCGTAGCATAGCCTGATGTGGTAAAATGATATATGACACATGTAATGGATAAAGGAACATAAAATACACACGATACACTTCATACAGGGTATACTAAATGATTTAATAGCTTGTAATTCAAGCTCACGAACACACGTACACAATTAGGCCTACATGTCGTAATAAAAACGTATGTCTAGGCCTAGGCCTAGGCCTAGGCCTAAACTCGACGCAGTAGGCCTAGGCCTACAATGCAAACATAGGCCTAGGCCTAGCTCTCTTTCTCATGTGGGAAAACCTCTCACTACTATGCCCGCGCTGAAGCTCACGACGCAAGATAAGTCTGGGAAAGAAATAAGATAAGCCCAGGAATAACAATTCAATGCGTCGTGATTACGAATTTCGTGAATCGGTTGAAACATGATTGCATCTAGTTCCACAACGACCATCTTTGAACAGCTGTGTGTGAGATGGCTGGATCGTATGCGCACGCGCAGGCGCGCGACGCACACTGACCTCTATATGCTCAGTGGGTGGCACTGACGCTTACCGGCGATGCGCCCGACGCACACTGACCACTGAACTCTATACGCTCAGTACACTGATGCACACTGCTCGAAAGTCGAGATATATCGCCGATCTATCTTCTTTGCACTCACTCGTAAGGCATGCCTACAAATGTATGCGAGTACATTTAAAAAAGTGCGGCGCGGCGTCTGTAATTATTTTTATGTTTTATTTACGTATTTAAAACTTTAATTTTTTTTTTTTTTTTTTTTTTTTGGCGGCTCGGTTAACACGGAACATCGGATAAGAGGAGATCGGATAAGAGAGATCTTACTGTACCTGATCTAGATCTAATGTTGAAGTTTTGGTTTGAGAATAAGTATTGAAAATTAGATGCTAGATACGAAGGTGTTGATGTTGAGAGCAGACGATGAACAAGGCATGGGTGGCATAGACTTATTTGTGTACGCCAGAGCCATTCCATTGCACAGCACCAAGCATGCTGGCGTTGTAGTGTCGACGAAAAAATCTCATTAATGAATAATTGATTATAACAAAATTAAGTATCAAAGATCTTCCTCGGTATTCTGAATATTTTCTTCATCAAAATAAATAGGTTGCAAGAGTTATTGAGTTTATTTGGTTCCTTAAACTAGCATAAGATGCATTCTGCAACTTTAAGAGTTCTGGTTGATCACTGATACAGGCAAAACCACAATTTACGTCCAAAAAAATCCCTATTTTTTATCAACAAACAAAATGGCTGCTCATTTATCTTTTTGGATGAGCGAAGCGAAGACTTCAATTTCACTGACCCCCAAAAAATTTAGCTCGGGTGTTTTTTTTTTTTTGTTTTTTTGTTTGTTTGTTTTTTTGTCTGTTTGTTAACTCTCTACCAGGCAAACGGCATATCCGATCTTGATGAAAATTTGAGGGGACCTTCGAAATCTCTGAACTTAGAGGTGTATTGTTTTTGGGTACAATCGAAGAAATATTTCTCATGAATATCGTACTTTTACGATTTTTTTCGATTTTTAGTGCAATATTTTCGTGACATTTGGGCCGATTCTGACCAAACGGGTGGGGCTAAAACGTTCATATTATACATGGACATTAAGGTTATGGTGATGTAGTACCTTTTGAAAGAAAAAGTTGAAAAAGTTAGCCGGAATTCATAGAAATAAAGCTATTAATATAAGTTTTTTTGATTTTTATGCGATATTTTCGTGCCATTTGGGCCAATTCTGACCAAACGGGTGGGGCTACAACGTTCATATTATACATGGACATTAAGGTTATGGTGATAAAGTACCTTTTGAAAGAAAAAGTTGACAAAGTTACCCAGAATCCATAGAAATAAAGCTTTTAATATAAGTTTTTAACGGTAAATAATAACAAATTGACAAGTAACAATAGAAACTTGACAACAATCACCTACAATGCGTGGGCAGCAAAACAAAGCAACAAAGCACTCGCAAAAGTAAAGATATCCCACGCAGTCTAAAAACTTTATAAAAAGCTCATCCATCAACGCGGCGGGACTTTAGCGTTTTCCTAGTTTATTGAATTGTTAATTTTTTATGCACATGCAACAAAAACATTGTGTTAAACATTGTAATCCATTGCTGCCATATGTAATTTCTCCATAGGCTTACACTTTGTGTTATAAGTCTTCAGCAATATTGTGACGTGATCAATCAGGAATGAGGGTGAAACATGCATTTCTTATGATGCATCTCTGAGCTAGGTAGTATAAACTTGACTCTAGATTGTGAGAGGCATGATATCCTTGGACCTGATAATGTTTTAGGCCACCAGATGGTGTTGAAACACGTGGGGCGAGGTCTGGATGCCGACGGAGCGTTGCAGGTGGACATCGAAGTTGAGGGTAACATACCGATAGTGCAGCGCGAAGCCAACGTTATCATAGAATCGTTTGAAGGTACGTGAGGCCGTGGTTCCCTAGTTGCGTTGCCAGTCAACGCGCATCCCTGTATGTACTAACATCCAACTGATGTTACAGAGGACTACGTTCAGACCGGGCCCAACTCTCTCTACGTCTCCGCCAGCAACACGCTCAAGATCAACGGACAGAACTTGCCGTATACTTGGAATAACTCTGTGTCCTACGATGACATGCAAGGGACAATGCCGTAAGAAGCTTGAATATTAGTTAAACCTTTAATATCACCATAACTTGTAGTTCAGTTCTTTCAATTGTTCCTGAACTAAGTGGTTAGATAAGAAATATGAATGAGTGGTATTTGTTGTTTGTTCCCATGATCTGCCTATTCTTACTCTTGCCCTGCATAATGGTCACTATGTGTCAAGGAGGCAAAATGTCAAACACAATGTTGATGATGTCATAAGAAGAACACTAGGACTTGTTAAGGTAAACGTTCTCGACGGGCTGATGTTGGTAGGTACCTGGTGGAAAAGCTGACGACATCGGACATCGACGCCGAGTACGACTCGCGACTCCAGCAGCTCAAGTACGTCATGTCTACGGAGATCGGGCGCAAGTTCGACAGCAACCGGTGTCTGGAAGGGTTCGAGAGCGAGGGCCTGAGTCCGTACTGCAACGACGTGAACGAGTGCGCAGACCCTCGCGCTAACCTGTGCCACGCCTCCCAGCTGTGCGAGAACCTCCTCGGCTCCTACCGCTGCTACTGCCAGCCGGGCTTCAAGTCCGCCGGCGTCGGCCACCGCTGTCTAGGTAGGATAACCGGGAATCCGTTTGTCTCGGGCCTGTCACAAGAATGAGAATGTCCTCCTTTCGGCAACAATACATTGATTTTCAATACAGTATTCTGCTTAAGGCTTTGAGTGACCAGATCTGCTCAGATTCTTCTCTAGGCTATCTTGAGGACAACAATACCCCTAAACTATCCGTTTCCGGGGCCCCTTTTGGCCCACACAAGTCCATAATTAGGAGTCTCCTTGTGTCCGGTATTTTTTTTAAATTATGGTCACCCTATGTCTTGCCTTACAATTTATGTTTAACAACGCAACTTACATTAAGACTATTGTCTCACCAATGCCCTGCTCATTAATAGTACACAATATAAGCCTTCATGAATGCTGTAACTAAGGTTGGAGAAGCACTGCTTACATTCTTCATACTAATCGGAATAAATTCTCGTGATGTGGCAGCCTTCAGACTCATCTTTTGTGAGTAATTGGGAGCATGTTACGCTTCCCCGTGCAACACTTACGATGGTACAATTAATCCATCCATAAATAAACTATTTGTACTTGATAGAACGCACCATTCAACTATGCTTTGGTGCCGTACATGACTATAGGTAGTAAAGGAGCGGTGATACCTAAACGACAAAGTCAGAGTACACTGAAGTAAAAAAATAAACCTCTCTAAACAGTTAAGCGAATGTGAACGCTTGTTCCAGATATCAAGAGTGTGTTCACGTCACTAACGTTCTAAACAGTTATGCGAATGTGAACGCTTGTTCCAGATATCAACGAGTGTGTTCACGTCACTAACGTTCTAAACAGTTATGCGAATGTGAACGCTTGTTCCAGATATCAACGAGTGTGTTCACGTCACTAACGTTCTAAACAGTTATGCGAATGTGAACGCTTGTTCCAGATATCAAGGAGCAGTCTTGGGGAGGAACGCGTTCCTAATAACGCGTTCCCGGGAACTCGTTCCTTTTTCAGGAACTTTTGTGGGAACGCATTCCTTTTCTTAGATCAGGAACTTGTAACGTCAAAGTTACTATTTCGTGGGAACTTGGAACGAATTTAACGTTCCTTAATAAGTTCCTTTCACCGTCGTAATCCCGTCGAATTCCAGTACCTGATATCGTAAACTGCAGTATGAAAAAATCTTGTGACATCTTGTGTTTTCGAAAATGGCACCACCCTTGACAGATGGTTTGGGACTCAAATTAATAAATAAGAGTTATGATAAATTAACTCTCATCACATTTATTATTATTTAAATCAGTGATGGTATAAGGAACGTGAAAGGAACTAAGTTCCTTTTTGTGGAACGAGGAACGTTTCAGTTCCTTTTTTTTGAAAAGGAACGAGGAACGTCTCAGTTCCTTTTTAGGCAGAAGTAACTTAACTTTTTAAAGTTCCTTTTTGGGGGGAACGTGCCCAAGACTGTCAACGAGTGTGTTCACGTCACTAACGTTCTAAACAGTTATGCGAATGTGAACGCTTGTTCCAGATATCAACGAGTGTGTTCACGTCACTAACGTTCTAAACAGTTATGCGAATGTGAACGCTTGTTCCAGATATCAACGAGTGTGTTCACGTCACTAACGTCTGCTCGCACGAGTGCCTCAACCTGAGGGGCAGCTTCAAGTGTATCTGTCCACCAGGATTATCTCTGTTAGAAGATGGCAAGACGTGCATGGGTAAGTCCCACATATGTTTTTTTAAATTTCCGGATCGTCTCGATTAGCCAAAGTGCATAAATATGAGACGTTAAGCAATATTCAATCAACCATTAAATTTCCGGCATTTTAGTTTTGTTGATTACAAGATTTTCCTGTAAAATGCACGGATTTATAATAAATAATAAATAAGTAAGTGATGTTTTCAATCAATTCATTCTCTAGGCCTATAGATAGCTCTAAAGTATCATGTCAATGCTAACATAATATGTTATATAGTATTAGTTGATACTACTAGTGGATTTATGAACACGATAGATAAGTTCCCTCGCCCTGTTAAACAAAAACAGATATTGTGGTGTGGAGCATTTTGTATTCGACGTTCGTATATTGTTTGGGTCAATAATTAATTTGTTTAGGTCATCAAAAACTAAGCAAGCTCCACAAGTATGATGTAGGCATTGCATTACAGTTCATTAATACTTTATACCAAAACACATTATTCAAAAACAAATAATCTTAAGAAGTAGGCCTTAACATAGGAATCTATGGCAAGCACAATTTTTATACAGTAAGATCTCTCTTATCCGAGTTGGATGAGACCGGGGGCACCTCGGATTTGCGAAAAACTCGGATGGCGCGGATCAATTGTTTATTTGCTCTCGTAGCATAGCCTGATGTGGTAAAATTATATATGACACATGTAATGGATAAAGGAACATAAAATACACACGATACACTTCATACAGGGTATACTAAATGATTGAATAGCTTGTAATTCAAGCTCACGAACACACGTACACAATTAGGCCTACATGTCGTAATAAAAACGTATGTCTACTAGGCCTAGGCCTAGGCCTAAACTCGACGCAGTAGGCCTAGGCCTACAATGCAAACATAGGCCTAGGCCTAGCTCTCTTTCTCATGTGGGAAAACCTCTCACTACTATGCCCGCGCTGAAGCTCACGACGCAAGATAAGTCTGGGAAAGAAATAAGATAAGCCCAGGAATAACAATTCAATGCGTCGTGATTACGAATTTCGTGAATCGGTTGAAACATGATTGCATCTAGTTCCACAACGACCATCTTTGAACAGCTGTGTGTGAGATGGCTGGATCGTATGCGCACGCGCAGGCGCGCGACGCACACTGACCTCTATATGCTCAGTGGGTGGCACTGACGCTTACCGGCGATGCGCCCGACGCACACTGACCACTGAACTCTATATGCTCAGTAGACTGATGCACACTGCTCGAAAGTCGAGATATATCGCCGATCTATCTTCTTTGCACTCACTCGTAAGGCATGCCTACAAATGTATTCGAGTACATTTAAAAAAGTGCGGCGCGGCGTCTGTAATTATTTTTATGTTTTATTTACGTATTTAAAACTTTATTTTTTTATTTTTTATTTATTTATTTTTTTTTTTTTTATTTTTTTTTTTTTTTTTTGGCGGCTCGGTTAACACGGAACATCGGATAAGAGGAGATCGGATAAGAGAGATCTTACTGTACTTGTAATGGCAATAAAACATAGAAAACATTTTCGTTTTGAATCCTTGAAAATGATAAGTGTAGTTAAGGGGGTGATGTTGTTTCTAGTTTGCTTTGTTTGTTTGGCATTATTTGTATGTTTGTTTGCTCTCTAACGGACATACGGTAACTCGGATCTTGATAACATTTTCATGGGACGGTCGGAATCTCTGAACTTCGATGATTATTGATCACAAAAATATTCCTTTTAAATAAGTAATGCAGGAGATATAAGTAATGCAGGAGATATAGGCCATAAGCTCATCCATGAACTTGGCTTAAAGAAGCGTTTGCGAAGCGGCCTAGTAAACATAACTTGTTACCTATGAATTTAACTTTGTTTCTAAAGTGTCTATTTTTCAGTAACACTTTAAAGTCAATATGTAAAAAGAAAAATAATATCATTCTCATATTTGGGTGTTGAGGTTACATTAAAGTATTATTATCATGTTTGAATTCGTAGTTCCAGAGTGTAAAAAATGTGATTACCATAACACTTCCTTGGTTTTCCAGGTAATAGATCATGTACTATAAGATTAATGTCACGTGGGCCTGGTTTCTTGTCAACAGAAGTACGCGACAAGTACAGGGCGGACTCCGACGCCAGTAAGTACTACGAGTTTTACAGGAGCCCGTTCAACCTGAAGCGACAGATGCATCCCAGAGACGACGAGAGCGGTTCCTTCGAGGACGGAGGGGACTGGGGCTGTCCTCACGGGTTCCAGCCGGTCAACGGGATATGCCTAGGTGAGAACAGTTCTTTGGTGAATGTGGGCTGGAGGACGGGGGGAGTGGGGCTGCCCACACGTCAAGATCAAATACTCGATGCATATATTATTCATTTACACATGCCGTCGCTTCAAATACATTATCTCGGGATGTATTTGTCGGAACATAAAATGTAAGGACTCATTGAATACATAAAGAGATATGCTACGAATAAACAAGCCAAATATATCCAAAAACCGTTTTGGTCATGTAGATATATGCGCCATAAGATCCATAACGATGACGAGTGTGGTAAATAATTTAAGTTTTTGTAACATAACCTCACTAAATATTAAAGTTTCAACAAAATGGTAAATATATAGTTTATTCGTCATTTAATTACCTTTTCAACGGTATACGTGAATTAAAAATCGGGTATATACTTTAAATGATATGCGAGTCAAAAGGTTCATTGGCGGCGGCCATCTTGTTTTTTGCCATGGGAAGAGCTCAGTAAAAAATCGAAATTTTTCCCATCAAAATTGTTAAATCACGGTTCATAACGAATCGATTGATACCCCAAACATAGTTGTTTCACCTATTGTGCTCTGAAAAAATCGTTAAAATTACTAAAAATTCAAACCAAACATAACCTCAAAAAAATTAAACTTTCTGGAAAATTGTTGGTATATCGTTTGTAGCTCTTTTTATTACCTTTTGAACGGTACCATTACAATTGAAATCGGCGAAATACTTTCAAAGATATTTTAGTTAAATGTTCAATGACGGCCGCCATCTTGTTTTTGCCCAGGGAAGGTCTCAGTAAAAAAATCGAAATTTACTTAATCAAAATTGTTTAAGTTCGGTTCATAACGAATCGATTGATACCAAATATCTAATTGTTTCACCAATTGTGTCTCGACAAAATGTAATGAAACATAAAGATCACACAGTAGTAGCATATATTCATCTACACATGCCATCGCTTCAATTAAATAAACTCAGGCTATAATTGTCAGAAAAATTTAAAAGCATGGATTCATTAAAAACACAAATAAATAATCCACCAAAAATGCAACTTGAGAAAATGTAAAACCTTTTTACCTAGTAAATATCGTTCCATAACGAGAAAGTGTAAAGTAAACAGTTAAGGTTTTTGTAACATAACCTCAAACAAATTGGATTTTCGTGAAAATTTGTAAACATTTATTTAAATTTCTATCATTTACCTTTCGAATGGTACCTTTGAAATTGAAATCGGTCAAATATTTACGAAGATACGCTAGTTTAAAATTCGAAAGCGGCGGCCATCTTGTTTTAGATATGGCCGGTCTCAGCCAAAAAATCAAGACTCTCACCATCGAAATTGTTTATCTATGGATCAATACGAATCGATTGATACCACATACATAGCTCTTTCACCGTTTCGGCCACGGAATTACCTATGCTCCCCTACTAAAGTGTTACTGTCGTGCAGATATGGACGAGTGCAGTGAAGTTCCCGGGGTGTGCAGCTCGGAGCAGACCTGCCTCAACACTAGGGGGACGTACAAGTGTTTGGATACGCCGTGTCCCAGCGACTTTGTCAAGAACCTCGACACGGGGTAAGAAGCTGAGCCACACACACTATCAAGGGTAATCTTTTACCGACACTCTCGGGGAATCTCGGATTTGTTCTAAAAGGCACCTTCACACTGAGTTAGCACTCAGCGGATGGGCAAGGAGTGCACGGCTTGCCATGTTTATGTAACTAGAAAAACTGGCTCTAATAATTGATTTCTACACTAGAAATAAGCCTGTGCTAAGGTTATGCAGTGTTTGGTGAATCCATTTCTATACACAAACCTTGTTCTAATATTAACCCTTTAAGCGCCGGTTTTCTGGCATCGGTCACACGCCCTGGGCCGAGTTCTTTTTAAAAAATTGTAGGTTTCGGAATAGGCCTGTGTTCACTCGATTCCCCGAAAGTAAAGTTCTCTAAATCGTGCTCGTCTTCATCATAATCAAAAATTAATCTTCTTACCTTGTTTGATCGAATAGGCCTAGATGTTGTCTTAGGGCAAAGCAAGAGTGGACGACACACGGCAACATGTTCTGTTGTAGGCCTCGGTAAAGACTTACTTTCCTGATTACTTGATAGTTCTTGGTCACTGTTATCACTTCCTTGATCATAAATAGAGCTCACATCACTGTCACACGGTTCTTCATCGGATTCAGCTGTCAAAATTATCTCCACAATATCGTCTGTTGAAATGATTTTATTTTGGCGCGAAGTCAAGTTCCGTTTAGCCATGCTCACTCGAGGCGCGCGCCTTTGACAATGAAACTGGTAACACGACATCAAACATTCACGCTCGTTTCAAAAACACCGACAATCGAAATGTTGCACTTGAAGCTTCATCACTTTGCTGTAATATGTCGCAAGCGTTTGCAATTTACCAGACGTCGATATCTACAATATATCGTCTTATATTAATTACCAAAAAAAGCGGGAGAAGTAAAACGCGTATACTCGGGCGTGGCGCTTAAAGGGTTAACTATACTTAGGGCTCCGTTTAAAAAAATCTCAATTGGCTAAATGTTAAAAATAAGTAAAATAGGGCCACCATTTATCTTCACGGACTGTGACCTCAGTGAGTCATGGCTTTGTGAATAGAATGACGCCTGGATGAACCGAATATTTACAAGTGAAGTCGATTACGGTACGGTAGGTTTTTCTAGACCCCTTGATTCTTATATTTATTTATTTCAAGTCTATCCTATTCAGTTAAAATACTGATTTACAAAGGCGGGTGTACAAACACTGATGATGAGCGCTCACACTGTGCTTTCAGGAGTTGCGTGAAGCGATGCGACCGACCGGGCGTCTTCTGTGTGGACGGAGCTCAGATATCCGAGAGTCTGAGCTACAACATCCTCGAGCTCGACGGAGACAGCGTCGAGCCGTACGAAGATCTGATGGAGATAAACACCGCGCGGCACTCGCACAAGACCAGATACAGGATCATTGAAAACGAGAAAGGTCGGCCATTCTATTTGCATTGAAAAGCATCATGAACATATTATATAGCTATCAGTTGAATCATTAAGCTAAGATTGTAGTATGCAATGAGAGACTTGGTAGCATGCAACTACAATTCAGAAGTTAAATAGTTACCGTCTCGGTGGTCTAGTTTAGTTGGCTGAGACGCCTACCTGGAATGTGGGAGACTTGGGTTCGAACCCCAATCGGAATGGATTTTTTAACTTCTGAATTGTATTAAAGATTAAGTAATTAATCATTTGATAAGGTAAGACTGTTGGATGAGCTTGGACAAACCAGGTTCTAATACAGAATGGAGAGGTTTGTTCTAGATCACTTTGTGATTTTTCTAGCGGGGCTGTTTGTTGGGTCCTCTGTTGCTTCTGCTGTAGACACGCGCAAGGATGGTGTTGTTGTTTGTTGTTTTCTTATGTTCGCATCTACTTTATAGTCATTGTGCGTCTAGTCGCCCAGTAGAGATATGCCTCCCTCTCATTTCTGTCCATGCCCTCTGGCATTTCGTCGGGCACTTCCTTTAGTTTAGTGCATACGTGTAAGTGAAGTCTGTCCTGCACTCCGTCATTACACAATCTGCATACGTCCGATTCGATTATTCCAAATGAATGAAATGTTCAGGATTCCGCATGAGAATGGTTAATGTAATGTATTAAATTTGTACAGTACAGTACAGTACAGTACATGGATTTGGGGATTGTAATTTTAATAATAAGTGCTGTGTGGTTTAATGTGTTTCTGATACACATTTTTGTTTGTCCAAAAATAATGTAAGCGATGATGTAGCACTGATATTTGCGTTGGGGGTGGATCATGAAGTGGATGCACTAGGTAGTTTACGCTGAGCACCTATGAAATAAATTATGGATAGGCACTGTTATGATATTGAAATGTCAAAATGTAATTGTTTGTACAAAAATTTAAAATAAAAAATATATAATTAAAAGAGTGGGCCTATTTTTAATAATTTGTGGCCAAATAGAGTTGATAAGGTATATCACCAAAAAAAACAACAACGATTTTAACGATCTCACAATCGCGTTAAATGACCCGGCACCTCCACCATATGTATCAGCCAGGTTAATTTTATTTTGATTACCTACTTGGCACCTCCACCAACATTACGAAATTTATAATTTTTGTGTAAATTTCGATATAAAGCCAAATATTGTTATCAAAAATATTCCCAGTTATCGATATCGTATTGAAATATAATTTTTTGGCCCAGCCCTTCTTTTAATCTACTTTGCATCCTCTTCGTCATCATTTGTTCCATTCACATCTTGTTGTAACGGTCAATACCAAACATAATTCAACATTAGATAGGATTTTAATATCAACAATACAATACACATAGTTTTTATTTTTGCTTATATATATTACTGTTGTGTTGTTGATGTTATATTTAAGTATTTGTTTTGTGTAGGTAAACCATTCCGTGTACGGCTGGATAATGGACAAGGCCTGCTCTATACCCAAAAACGATTACTGTCGAGCAGAATATACAGGTAAGAAAGCGCATTAGGTACTCCTAGGCAACCATCTGCCCTTATCCCAATCACACAGCCAGCCGGTCTATAGAGATCGGAGATGCGTATAAGTCTTACGTGGTCCTTCTTTGTGATAGATGTTAAATAAATAAATATCTCCTTCTATGTCCTGTTTTTCTTCCAAATAATCTGTAAGGCAAGTAAGTAAGTATTTTATTCATTGGACAAATACATGGTATCAGTATAACACAATTCTCTGTAAAGAGGGATAGTGCAATGATTATGAATAATTATTCTAATTTGAATCCTAACTAATAATGTTAATTTCTAGGATGAATGTACAAAAAATGAAATATAACTGAGCTAGGTCTCAAACTCTGTAATATAATAGGTAATTAATAATTGATTGATGAATAGATAGGTATTTCTATTTACGTTAATTTCATGCATTTTCATGCAGGGAAGAGCATGCTTTGTTAGTAAAAAAAATGCTGTTACCTGTTTGTTGAAAATTGTAGATTGATACAATTTGTTTTATATTGCTAGGTAGTTTATTAAATAGTTGTTTTGAAATAATTAGAGTTAATATAACATGTAACAAGATCTTTAAATACATTGGCAGTTCTGTCCAAGCCTAGGCCTATTCAGTGATTTTCTATTCTATTTTTATTTAATTTTTTATGACTATTTACGTACTTTATGTGTCCATAATATGTTACTATAACAATGACTAATTGAAGCAATGAAATACAAAAGCTCTACCCAATATCGGTTTGTCATTGTTTCAGAATCACGGTCCTCGCACTAACGTACGAAGAATCCGGCAAGAATGTTCTCTACACTACGAGGTTTATCATTTACATTCATTTATCAAATGAATAATTATTTTACTGAGGATATTATGAATAATTCTGTATTTTAGTTGCCATAAATAAAAACAAAACCTGTAAATGGATACATTTTTTTTTCAAGCTTTGTCTAAATGTAGCAGCTTGTTCGACAAAAGCTACATTTTTATTTGCAAATGAAAAAACTTATATGAAGATCCACTGGTAGTTTAGTTAGAACTAATCTAAAGTAGGCCTAGAATATTGAAGTACAAATCTAGAAATCAATTTGAAGGTCCAGTTACTTGCTTATTGCTAGAGATATGAAAAAATAGCATTTATATTCTGAATAGTTAGCATTAATTTTTCCTCATTTAGCATTTTGTAGCATTAATTTTCTTCTTTCCACCAAAACCCCAAATGTGGGGAGTTTCTTGTATTTTTAATGGGGAATGAATTAAAATTATGCTTTATAGGAACATTTCAATTCAATGTAGTCACTTTAAACTAGGGGTGTGCGAAGCTTCGAAATTATCGAATCCGAATCGAATCTTTTAGTATTCGAATTCGATTCATTGGTCGAATCCGAAATCGTAAAAATCCGAAGTATTCAAAAATTCGAATCCGGCGCCAAATTCCCGAGAAACTCTCAAATATATTGATAAGTCGATTTAATAGTTTGCAATCGATCACGTGATAACATGTCCGCCGTGTACGTTATCGAAGAATTTCCGTTCGCGTCTTGTTGTTCAACAAAACGCAATGTTTTTCTCGCACGTAGCACTCGAAAAACAACTGTGCGCTTTCTTCTCTTCTCTCTTGAACGATGCTGGCAGGCTGCCTGCAGGCGATGCGCAAGGCCCTACGGCGCAGCGCGCTCTGTCTCTCTCACTCACGCGAGCCCTAGCCGGACGGCTGCCGGCTCGGAAGACAGGCGGGGGCCATGTTTACGTCAGTCAAGTCAGTTTGCATTGAAAGATGCCCATCTCCGAACTTGTTCATAATAATAAGTGCGGGTCTATGAAAAGGCCAGCGGATACAATAAATGTTATGTTTAGGCCTACTAGTGTGCTCTTAAATAACACAAAGTTTCCTCGCGATGTTATCTTGAAAAGTAGAACAATGCCAAAAGATAAGATAGGCCTACCGCGCGAGATAAATACTTCGCGTTCAGAGAAGGCTGGATGGATGACGGTGTTGTTGATTGGCTGAAGATCTCACGGAGTCCCGAAAAGTGATAAAAGCAACGGAAAACATCACGGGACCATGAAATTATGGCATTTCTTTATGTTACTTGTTCCGTGTGAGGTAAACTAATTTTGGATTCGGATTCGAATTCGGATTCGCGAATCATTTTGCTTGGGATTCAAGATTCGGATTCAAAATTCAAAATTGGATTCGCACACCCCTACTTTAAACGTTAGAATACAATGCTAAACCAATTCTCAATTGGTATAGGTAAACCTTATTTTCAGTAAATTTAGCATTTTGGAGCGTTTTTAAGAATTTATACTCACTGATTTAGCATCAATAACCTAAAATGCTAAATTTTCATGCCTCTACTTATTGCTTTGGTCCTATATGCTTAAGTGAAACAATGTATGATAGGTCTAATGTCATTTCACACAATATCGATTCAGTTAACTTGCACATGGTTGGCTAGATGTAGGTGTGTGTTACGTGTTCTTCGGTAGAGAAACATGAATCTCCCAACACAGATCTCTGAAGCTTGTTCCTCAAGTGTAGGCTGGGGCGTGACGCTCGCTGTAATACAACCATCGGTTGCACATGGATTGTTTGTGACTCGTTGATAATATAATGTTTCATAAATAAATACCAATAAGAAGGAAACACCTACTAGTTGTTATTGTTAGCTTTACAGTTTCCATATTTCCCTTTATTTGTTCAAGTGAATCAAGTGTTCTTGTTTTTGAGGACAGCAATAATATGAACATCACAAAACAATGATTGGGTTTGTATTTTATATAATGCACATACCTACTGGTATTTTATTTTCAGCAATCATACACATTTAGATTGCATTGGACTTTGTTGTTCTCTAATATAGAGGTTTTATTTAACCCCTCTTATAGCTTGGGATCTAAATCATAATCCTTGCAAGGTTGGAAACCAAGGTCTCTGGTTAGTGATTAACAAAATAGTCGTACGTGTACCTATCCTCAGTGTCCTCTTTCTTTTGATTTCTTGACAATGTAAATGAATCACATTCAGTATACTGTATTTGTGTTACTGTTCAAGAACCATGGTCACTCAGTGATGTGCGCATATCTTATGTAGACAACTAGACAACTATTGCTCCAAAGTCCAAACACCTTTAACTTGAACTATCAATTATTCACATTGATTTCTGTAATCTGTAAAAAAAAGAAAATAAAAGGTTATGAATACACTTTTAGATTGTTTGCATATTAAACATGCTCAGCTAACACTTATAGGGCACATTATTTTATGTATCACGCATTCGTTGCTCAATATACACTCACAACTCTTCTTATTGAATTGGAGAATTGCTTCCATGAGTGATTTCACACAACCTTTCAGCACAATTTATAAACACAATGTCAAACAAGTCTTGCATAATTTGTGGTGGGTGTATCAAGAAATGTTACCTTTCATTTGAATGCATATCGGCGTGGCAGCTTACTCGGTTGGGAACGTGACATACCCTGCTAGTTCCAGCAAGAGTCCCCTTCCGCATCAAAGTCTTGAACTCGTCTCCTACAGATAATGTATGAAGCAAGCAGCAGGACGCCTCACTCTGCAATAGCAGCTGTGTTGCAGCCAATGGAGTCCTGGCATGAAATAACATCTTGGACACTTGGTACGTATTTCTTTTACAAACAGCCAGTTGTTCGCACGCACATGGGATTGGGAATGACAGTCGAAATAAAACTTGCGTTTGAGATATGGTAGTTTTAGTTTTGATCATCTTGCAGTTGGTCACATCTGGCCAGTGGCGAGACCTCCATCCACGCTGGACAGTCATCATCATCGCACTTAAAGGAGTATTACACAGGGGTCGCCGCCAATCGGCTACAGTTTTTGGCTACAATCGGAAGTGAGCAGAACGAATGTGTGCATGCTCAGTACTGTACCATAAAATCCCAACCAACGATTGCAGTCGGCAGTTTAGAAAATTTTCTATCTAGGCAATTTTAGCCAACTGCGAGCCAAAAGTGCAATTGGCTTCGATCCGTGAATGACATGGACTGACTGTAGTCCCAATGTACCCTTTAGGTACAAGACAAGATAATAGAAACATCTTGAGGGATCGTGTTTGATCTCTAGTTGGTTATTATTCGCTCATTGACGACTTAGCTGCTGCTTTAAAATTAAGTCCCCCAATGAAAATCAGTTATGTGCCTGAGTAGAATTTATTGTTTTTTTAAAGAAGTATTTTTGAAATATGAAATATTTTCATTTGAATAATTACCGCATTTCTCTTGCCAACCTTGACAATGTTTTGACAACACATAAGTTATTTGAATTCTTTTAAAAATTAAAAAATTCAATCTTAACAGTCTACACTCTACCTTCTGGCACAACATTTACATATTGATAATAAATAGGCCTGGTTGAATCATAATAATCCATTGGTGATACGCTTATTGTTTCTTAGAACTTAGAAAAACAGTAAATTTTAGCGTGTTTTGTTTAATTTCCGAGTCGTTGGTCACAATGCGCTAGCAACTCGGGATGATTTCCGAACACAGTGGTTCCGAAACGCACTTCAGTCGCTCGCTTCCGCAGCGCGCTTGGGATGATGTGGGTTTCTGCACTTGCAAGGGAAGCACCGCCGTCTGGATGTTTGAATGCATGCAAACGGCGGTGGTTTGGAGAATTGTGGGTAATTAAAATGGCGGCAACTGAAGGCACGGGAAGAGTCGAGAAAACTGAAGATTGTGACTTGTGACCAAAGTTGACTAAGCTAAAACTGTAAACCAATAATTAACAACGTAATCATTTTAATGTGGACGGTTTTAACTTAGAAATTGCGTGCACATTACATCCAGTTGCCCGCGCTTCGGTCCGTCAGGTTGGCGCTTTGACGTTTGACACCTTCAGTGCCGCAACTGGGCCATGTGTGGCACTTGGGTTGACGCACCGTGAGCACATTGCTGCCCCTCATAACCTATCTTTTGGTAGTTTGGAAGTTGGAACTGAACACAACAAGCAAGTCTGTCTGTACCGAACATGTGCGACTTACTGGATATGAAAGCTGCGGCTTTTCTTAAGAGTAGGAAAAATGCAAACTGCTTAATTGATATTATCTCAGTTCTAGAGGTAAGCACTAAGCAGGCCCCTAGCCAAGGGCTAAGACCTGGTTACAGTTGAACTCGAGTTGATTTTACTGGAGCAACCCACTTGAGTTAGGCCTACATTAATTTCAATTTACTCTCGTTATCATGTGGTTTTCAACCTTCACACGCAGCGCGCTGCACGCTTTACTGTCAACCTAACCTTAAATTCACGTCTGTACAAAGTCAGGCTGACAGTAATAAATGCAGGCATGCTTAATTAAGTTGATTTGAAGCTGAGCATCAGATGTTAGGTTATGTTTCCTTGAAATGGCGTCACGATAGTTACGGAAGTCAATTAAGCGTCCTCTGTTTACACTACTCGTATCATTCCCTGTTATGCGAGTAACTTCGAGTTTTTACTCGAGTTTAAAACTGAACTGTGGTAGGCCTAGCTACTCGATTGCGTTTACACGCTAAAATTACCCTCGTTATAGACTAATCCGCGTTAGAAAGAGAGTAGTGTAAACCAGGTCTAAGGCCTACCTAGGGTAGAGCTTACTACACTACGTATATCACAGCACTCAATCCGAATTGACTCAAGACGGTTAGAGTTCAATTCGGTTTGAGTCTCTTGATATACACACTCGATTCGCATTGAAGTCAATCCACTTTCCAAAGTGGACTGACATGAGTAAATTGCTTGATATACATTTCAATACGCACTCAATACGGATTCAAAACTGCCTTAAAAATTTAGATTTCAGTGAAAACCATTATTAGGCAGGCGGTGTTTATTACATGTTTACAATAAAATGGCGTCTTGGAAGCTTTAATGAAGACATTAGGCTTTATATTTACGTAGCTGTAGGTAGAAATACAAGTACATAGTATTTTCAAGTGTTATTCATAGAATCTTGTAGCATCAATTTAAACTGCCACAATAACAACTTCAATTCGAATCGAAATAGGTTTGAGGAAGTTGTTTCGAATGTCCGTGATATACACTTAAACATAAACATAACATAACATTTCTTAACGGTTGCAAATGGGCCCTTCCGCCGCCCGGTGGCAACCACTCACTCCCCCCAGACCTAATCACTGTCCCCCCCTAAAAACGATCTAAATTCCCTTAAAGACCCACTACCTACAATATCCCCCGGCAAGTCATTCCATTCCCTAACAGTCCTTTCCATGAAACCATACCGACCCAGATCCGTTCTTACTACTTGACGCTGGAACTTCCATGAATGATCCCCCCTTCCCCTGTAAAGCCCCTCTTGTAGCCTATTGCGGATGTCCCCCCCCCCCCCACTTCCCCTAGCCGCCCTGTACATATTGCACAACCTAACCTCCCTTCTTCTTCCCTCTAATGACTCCCACCCCAACTCTCCTAACATTGCAGTGACACTGTCATATACTCTCTCTACATTCCCCTTATCATCCTCTTCCCACCGCCACCGCCTAACCTTTCCCGTAACCCTTCTTGCCGCCCTACGTTGGACTTTCTCTACCTCCAAAACCTCCCCCAACTTATACGGATCCCATGCCGCCGCCCCATACTCCAGGACAGGTCTAACCACTACCTTATATGCCCGATCTTTAACTTCCCGGCTGGCCCCTCTTAGATTTCTCATAACAAAACCCAGAGCCCTATTTCCCTTCTTAACAACTTCTTGCACCTGATCCCCCCAACCCAAATCCTCTGCCAACATCACCCCTAAGTACTTAAATACGTTCCTACTTTCTCCATAACAGCCCCCATTAAAGTGTATGTCCTACCTACCTTAATTATTCTTCGCAAGAAACCAACCACCTTACATTTACCTAGGCCTATGTTCAAACTCATCTTATTTGCTGTGACCCATTCCTCTATTACCCCCAGATCTGCCTGCAACAGCCTAACATCCTCAATCCCCCTTATTGCTCTATACAAAACACAATCATCTGCAAATAATCTTATTCTTGATGTTATTCCCTGCCCTATGTCATTTATAAACATAATAAACAACAAAGGTCCTAACACTGAGCCCTGCGGTACCCCCAATGTAACCTCTATGCTATGTGACAATGTACCCCCAACCCTAACCCTCTGAGACCTACCTCTCAAGAAATCTCCAACCCACCTCACCACTCCTTTATCCCCCACCACATTGTTAACCTTCTCCATTAGCAAATCGTGCGAGACTTTATCAAAAGCCTTTCAAATCTAGAAAAACAGCATCTACTTCCTCCCCCCACTGTCCAAAATGTCCCCAATATCCTGAACTAATCCTACCAGTTGAATGTCACAAGAAAAACCTTCCCTGAAACCATGTTGAGCATCCGTGAACCACGCCTCCCCTTCCAATGAGTTCCTAACATAGTCTGCAACTACCCTCTCCATAATTTTGCTCCCTACTGAAGTCAAGCTAATTGGCCTATAATTTCCTATTGTACATCTATCGCCCCCCTTCACTTCAAGTCAAACCGAATTGAACTCGAACCAACTTGAGTCAATTCGGATTGAGTGCTGTGATATATTTATTTGTTATCTCTAACAACAGGTATTAAACCCACAAGTGTTAGGTATAGCTAAAACTAAACAATTAAAAAAATATACAATTCAAAATAATACAAATACGTTTCCTATACAAATCAATTTGAACACTATAAAATTAAGTACTATAATTTAACTTAAGATTTTACAACAAGTACAAACAAGAAAAAATTGAATATATAAAAAAAAATGGCTCAAAGCCCAAGATGAATGAAGAAAAATGAGGTTATAAAATACAAAACTAGTGAAAAGTTGATTAGGTACGTAGTGATACGTAGTGATAGGCTAGCTAGGGCCTGCCTAATCCTAGTAGGCCTACGGTAGCTAGAGCATGAAGCGTTAATTTAATTTCAATACAGGTAAGAAGCCTTTTTTATCAAGGTTGCCTTTTAGACTTATGAGTCTATTCTAGGTAGGCCTAGGTACCCTAGGTCTAGTGTTGTAAGCCTTGAAATATTTCAGTGAAATATTTCAAGCCATTCAAGTGATGAAATATAAATAAATATGAAAAAGGTATTAACAACATTTGACTATAAATTAAGTAGAAAAATAATGATTTTTATGATTTTAAAAAAAACAATGTCAACACAAATATAAAATAAAGGCACAATTTTACATAGGCCCATCAAGGAAATACGGAGGCCTACAGGGTTGTCTTGGTTGCTTTGATTTAAAGTCCTCCACTGAAAATCAGTTACCCTATATATAACTTAGTGGATAGACTCTAAATACAAATTTATTTATTATTTTATTTTACAAAGAGTTTAAATTGTCCTTGGTTAATATTTCCATATTTTTATTCTTCAACTACCGTAACCTACTGTACTGCTGTACTACAGAATGACTCCACGCAACGTCGTCATACCTTCCCGTACCGTACCGTAGTTGGAGAAAAGAATGCTTGCCATAGCAATATAATTCTTATCTCGTCAATGTTGCATGTAAAGCTTACGTGATGTGAAATATGGTGACATTACCATCAGGAGGTATATTTTAAAAGCAGTGAAATTTAAATTTAAATATATCACGAAATATTTAACAAAAATAAATTTCATTAAATTTTACAACACTACCTAGGTCTAACACTAAGAATGCTAAGTGGCAAGAAGCTAGTACGGTACTTCTTCGGTTCAGGAGCCCTAACTTGGTTTATCATGCTTTTTAGAATCACGTAAAACCAGACCTGGGTAGTAACGTAACGGAAGTAACGCGTTACTGTAACGAAATTACTTTTTTCAGTAACGAGCCAGTAATTTAATTACAATTTTCTCAATGTAACGGAAGAGTAATTTCACTACTTTTATCATTGTAATTTGGCGTTAGTAACGCGTTACTTTTGCCGCGCGGCCCGCGCCTTTGTGTATCAAATATCAGTCACTGTGCCAGTGCGCCTGCTACCTTTCTACGTATCGCCCGCTTGAACAATGTGCATGTGCATGCAGCATTTCCGATATTTCGTAGGTCTGATCGAGAGATTTCGAGTCCCGAGTTTTTATTTCAGAACCTAGCCATGTTTACTTTTGGTACTTCCGCCTATGACAAGCGCCGTTGATGACGTAATTATCTACTTGACATCAAACATTCAAGTCTGTGTCAAATAAATCGATAGTCGAATTGTTACACTTGTAGTGTAGTTACAACATTTCGCCGATAGATGTCACCCGCGTAATCAATAATTTTCTATACGTCGATATCTACAATATCTCTGTGATAGGCCTCCGCTGGTTTTAAAGTGTGGGCGTGGATAACACCCTGTCTTGAGACCCGCCATCGGCAGACAAAGCACTTGCGTCATACTCGTCAGCATGTCAGATGTATTTTAAATTAAAAAGTAATTTTTGAAAGTAATTTCACTACTTTTTTTCATAAAAAGTAACGTAATTTCATTACTTTCTTGGAAAAGTAACTAAATAGTAATTTAGTTACATTTTGACTGAAGTAATGAGTAATGGGTACTTGTTCATTAACGGGACCCCCTCCAAAAAATGTAAAAATTCAGTAAAAACATAACATTAGACAATCAAAACTACTACATCTACTCCAACTGAGTTTCAGGAGGTCAGGAAAACACAATTATTTCGAACAAAGCCTCGAAAACATCCTTTCCGGCTACATACTTTGCGCCAGGAGTGACACGGCCTACGCCAACATACTCCACCTACAAAACCTTTAACGTCGCTATTTTAAATATAAAGGACTGTCAATGGAAAAGTACTTTCGTTTAAAATAGCGACGTTGAAGGTTTTGAAGGATCATTTGGTGTCTGTGAACGTCAATGTCAGCTGCACGGCGACGACTGCTCTCATGTAGGCCTACGCGTTCCAATGGACTGTACTCGCCTGAGTCACGTTGAACGTGTGAGTCAAGTTCACTGTCAGTCATATTCAACTCCTCGCAAGTTGTAATTATTTATTGTAAACAGAAAAAAGTAAAAAAAACGACGATGGGGGGGAGCAATTAACAAAAAATTGAGGGGGGTCCCGTTAATGAACAAGTACCGAGTAAGGTAATTTCATTACTTTTCAAAAGTAACTTACCCAGGTCTGCGTAAAACTATTATTAGGCCTATAGGCCTAGCTACAAAAACTTTAACGTTGCTATAAAGTGGTGTACAAACCTCGCCACGGCGCTTCGCCCCCCCCTCCCCCCGCCTAACCTGGCAAAGGGGGTTGCTACACATTTTTATTCAATTTGATATTAATTATTAATTCAACTTTGATCACATAGCCTAATTTCAAAATAAAAATATGAAAAACTAGGCCTAGGCCTGCACAAGTTTTTGAAAGTGGCCAAAAAATAGTCCCCCACTGAAAATCAGTTATATAATTGAGTGGGTAGGCCTAGACTCTAAATACAATTTATTTTATATTTATTTATTTTATTTAGATGCTACAAAAGACTAGAAAATGACACTTGTGATACTAGTACCTCTAATCATAAGGCTGTTCTCTGCTGGTACAGAAGTTCATTGTGATGATTGTAGCATATCTTTTATCCTTGTGTACCTATCTGTTACATCCTCTCATAGGCCTACCTCTATTTTGAAGTTTGTGTAGCAGGCTTATGTCGGATTTACATATGTCCCATAGGGCCATAAGTCATAGGGCCCTAACACTAACATGATGTATTCTTTTTTATAGGATGATGTTAGTAAAGCAGAAAAGATAAAATGTATCCTGACTTTAGAAACAATATTTTCTAAAGTTCTGCAACTTGGTGAAATAAATTCAATCATGCCTAGTTTTCAACTAGCCAATGAAGAAGTCCCATCCGATACAAAGTACGGAATATGGCTTCACGAGGTCTACCAGGAAGTGTTTTCCAAGTTTCTTACCATGATGAATGACAGCAACTCACCCTTCCAGTTCGAAGCTTTTGACACAATTATAAAACTGTTGGCCATGGAAGGAAAGTTTCCTATTGAAGAAAATAAGTATGGCGGATATTATTTCCCATGCCAGAGGTTACAGGTAGGTAGGCCTAAATTTTTTATTTTAGTCAATTTGTCTTCTTTGCACATGCCCATAAATTGTTATTACCTACATATATAATATCATCATTTAGTTGGGTAAAGAGATGTTTATTTTGGTTTTGGGAGAGGGAGAAAGGAGAGCTAACTTCCTGTTCCTCAAATGGCGAGCTCCTTTTAATCCCTTAGCCTAAAATTAAAAAACCCTTGTTTAGCCATGAAATACTATTTAAAATCAGATTATGGAGGGAAAAAATACATAAATTCTAAATTTTCTTGGCCCCTTTTCGGAAATTTTATCGGATCTTATCCCACATTGACAATAAAGCGCCCACCGCTTTTCTTTCCTCCACTACCGTTCCCCCCCCCCTTCCCCAGATCACGCTCATTGGAACTCCACCCCCCACATTTTTATAATTCCAAAAAAACTAAACAAATGAAAATTAAAAATTATTTCCCTCGTTGTTTATTTTGTTGGATCCTTTCCAACTTTGACATCACCAGCCCCTTACAGACTTCCCCTCACCCCATTCCCAACTACCCCCTCCCATCATGCCCAACTACCCCAACCCCCTCCCCCCCAAAAAAACTTTACCTCTTAAGCTAGGCTAGTTGTTTGGATTTTATCTGATATTGACTAAATATTTAGCCACCTACGACCCCCAAACAAGTCACTCCTACCACCACCCCCTCTCCCTCCCACTCCCCCACTCCCCCGCCCCACCATCCCCCACCAACTTCCTCCCCAATTTTTTTTGTCGTAATTTTAAAAGAAAAAAATACCTATTTAACTTGGCCTTTCAGGTAATTTGATAGGTTCAAATCCGATTTTGACATTTACTCGGGCCGACACCCTGGCCACTTTTCCCCAGGATCACTTCACCCCAAATGATTGAACTGAAAAATAAATAGGCCCTAACCCCAAATTTTCAATATTAAAAAAACACAATATAGGCCTAGGTATGCAAAATTACTAAATTAGATTTCCTTCCAAATCATTGTTTCACATGCTATCCACTATTAGCAAAGCAACACCCCCTACACCCCCTGTCGCCCGTCTGGCAGACGTGGTAGTATGGTTAGTGGTTAAGGGTGTGTAAAAAAAAATGTGTGTGAAGGCTAAAAAGTTTATGTCTACAAATAACCAAACTTGCCATTAACAACTTGCAGTTCAGTTGGTATTGTTACCCACTCACCAACTTTAGTAGGCTTAGGTCAAAGTGATACTGAAGATGAGCATAGGCGGATATGCCTAGGCCTAGCCCATTATTAACTTAACGTGGGGCCTACTGCTAATGGTAGGCCTACTAGAGTTAGGGCTTCCTACTGTGATGTTGCTAAAAGTGCATAGATTTTCATAAAAATGACTGTCATATAAATTATGCAGAAAATTTTCCGGGGGCAAGCCCCCCGTACCCTCAACGATTGCTAATTCAAAGTCCCTTATTGCGACTTGATTTTCATTTGGCTAGTGCCCCTTTCATTGAAATTTTGAGCCCTGATCTCCGCATTGAGGGGGATAGCAAATTTTGCGTACTTTCGCCAGAGCCTCATTGATTACAGTTTACAGCACGTGCCTACTGTTCACTTAACTCTGTGTGGAGTGCATGCAGCGTGAATATGTACCTATACATCAATCAGTGTAGGGCTATGCATTTGGCGTAACCTTTTCTGAAAATAATGTTGCTTTCATTATAGGTAGGCCCCATGATCCAATGATATTCTTCCTTACCCAGGTCTGGCATTCCGGTGAACGCGTTTGCGTCCAGTCCGCGCATGACGTAATCCCGTTCATCTCCCCGAGCCGGCTACCGCTCGGCGCGTGATAAAATCCCACAATCGTAAACTCATATCCAAATAACTATTCAATTTCCGAACTTAAAACTTTCTTGCTTTTTGTTACTATGTACATACTGTTCAGGAATGATGTGGGTAGATAGTTTTATGAGCTAATAGAAGTTAATTACTTATATTAGCCGTAATATGATGCATAGGGCCTACTCACAAATGTTACTTTGATACACTTTTGGGATAGTGATAGTGTATACATAAAATAACAAGTAAAGAAATCCATGCGTGATTTTTTCACTATTTATGTTTTAAACCTTCCAACCCAAGATTCAACACAAGTTTTTAATAATTGTTATGGTGCAGACGAATTATCTGACATTGAAATATAGGATTACAAATCTAATAAAACCATGTTACCACGCAATTATTTATTGCGTAACAGATTACAATGTAGACTAATACAGACAATCGAAATAATAATCGAATAGTAATCGAAATAGCTAGACAAAATGGAGAAATAATGCACAACCGTTTTCACCAAAATTTTATTAGAATGAAATCAAGACGCAGGAATAAAACCCTTACCTCTTTAGCAATCTCCTTGATTGTAATTAATTTGTAAATCAACTTTACGTCGCCCTCAGCTAAAGCATTATGTAATAAATACGCGTACTTCAAAATAATTAAATCAAACATTTCAGCACTTACAAAATTAATGTGCGTTTCCGTCGGCATGTTCTTTAGGTAGCTGGTAGACTATTCAGTATATTGTTTTATTTCATTCGGATGCAAATTCACGCGAGTGAGAATATTTTCATATTTTTTCTGTCAATGTAAGGCTTTTGATTGACTCTAAAAAAATATTAGCGACGTAAAGCAAGGCCCAGTTCCCACAGGCCACAACCGTGTTTTATTCTTGAGAAATTGTTTTAGTTATAAGAAATCCTAAATCATGATTGGTAAGTAATGTTTTAGTCGACTGTAATAATGAAGTAACTCCTTTTGATTGGTCGTTGTAAGAATTTTGTTTTTGTTTTAACACTTGAGTCATCTCCATATAACTAAGACAACTAATTAGTGGGAACAGGCCCAAATGAATCGTCGAGGGTCTATAACTTATACACAATAAAATTATCATTTGCGACACGCAAAACAAAAAGTAGACCTAATATCAAATACTTCTACGTACACTGACTGGCGTTGTACATCCATTAAACATCCATATGTCCGTATACTAAACCCACTAACAATAATGTATAAAATGCTATTAAAACTGCGACATGAAAGAGAATTTCATTCAAGCAAATATATGTTTGACACAAAATTAAGCAAACTTTTCACAAGCAAGATAATATCTGGACCAGGGTCACGACACTGTTCCACCAAGACTACTGATTACACACTGCTCCAAGAGATCTTGATGGAGATCGGGCACTTGAATCTGTTTTGATTTTGAAGTTGTAGATGCATAGTTGAGATATCGCTCTAATGAAAACCATTACAGTTAATTGCTAATGGAAAAATGTCGTAAGCTGCCACTCACTACTCACTAGGTACTAGTACTACAATAATGTTTGTTTACTGAAAACCCAGACGCAATTTATCAAATAACTTGAAATACAGAGCGGAGCAATGAACACGTGTGGCGTTATACGGCCGGGCGCTATCTGATTCATATGAACGAGAACGGGCTGACGTTACACTCGCGGCGGAGATGCGCAGTGTCATACCTAGCCACACAGAGATATCCTTGTACCATGGGTAGGCCCTACACAACTGTATGTAAACAGTGTGTCATGCTTTATTATAGGGCCAACCTATTTAAAACAAACGGCATGGACAAATTCTAGTACAGTAAGAACAGTCATTGCCAACCAGAGAGATGGTATGGCAACATTTGGACATTCATTTACTAATAAATTAACTTAGTAGGTAAGGTAGTAAGTACCATACTCAAATGGTTTTCAAAATCTGTTTGTAATATACTATAATTCAAATTGTTAGTTAATATTTGTGTAATATAGAATCCAACCAAATACAAAAATTTGTAAAAAAAACGGCAGCCAAGCTCTCCTTCAAAAGTCTTCGGCTGTGAATGCTGTGAGATATAGAAGTTGAGCCAAGCTTTTTATTCTTTCTCCCTAGTTTCGCTTTGAAAATAAGTAAGATCATTTCGCCTGTTGACGAGCGCCAAGCCAACGATTTTTGTGGTAAAAAAGTAAAATTTTTAAACTCGAAATCATAAAAAAAATTCTTGGCCATGAACCAAATTCAATGGCCAAGCCATTTTTTTTATGATTTCGAGTTTAAAAATTTTACTTTTTTACCACAAAAATCGTTGGCTTGGCGCTCGTCAACAGGCGAAATGATCTTACTTATTTTCAAAGCGAAACTAGGGAGAAAGAATAAAAAGCTTGGCTCAACTTCTATATCTCACAGCATTCACAGCCGAAGACTTTTGAAGGAGAGCTTGGCTGCCGTTTTTTTACAAATTTTTGTATTTGGTTGGATATTACATCTTTTTGTTGTTCGTTCGCTATCAAGGTGTAAATGATTAAATTTGTTAAGTTCAAAGTTGTTTTTTTACATTTTTGGGCCTTTGGTCCCCCCAAAGATACCCCTTAAATAAATAAATAAATAATAAATAAATTTTTATTTAGAGTCTACCCACTCAGTTATATAACTGATTTTCAGTGGGGGACTTTAAATCAAAGCGACCAAGCCAACCCTGCAGGCCCCGACGCAATCGACGAGTGAGCGATAACCAACCAAAGATCGATATTTTTAATAGGAAATATATCAATCAGTGGTATGGACAGTGCGAACACCCGCGGATCAACGCCAGAATCAACAAGGCCGATTCAGAACAACTCTGAAATTTATTATGTGCTTCGTTGCTAGGACGGCTCCAAAGTCACCGTTTACAAACTCCTAAGACAAGAACTGATAGACTTCAGTCCAAATCAGAAGTTAAAAAACTTCTGGCTTTGGCGGGAATCGAACCCTGGCCCTTCTGCATTGGAAGCAGATACGCTAACAACAAGACCAACGCACTAGCATAAGCACTAGATATTTATAATGGTTAAGAGCATGTTTAATTTCAAGCTTGTACAAATTACTACGCCTGAGTAATTACGCGTTTTAATTTTGCTAGGACGGCTCCAAAGTCACCGTTTACAAACTCCTAAGACAAGAACTGATATACTTAAGTCCAAATCAGAAGTTAAAAAAACTTCTGACTTTAGCGGGAATCGAACCCTGGCCCTTCTGCATTGGAAGCAGATACACTAACAACAAGACCAACGCACTAGCATAAGCGCAAGATATTTATAATGGTTAAGAGCATGTTTAATTTCAAGCTTGTACAAATTACTACGCCTGAGTAATCACGCGTTTTGATTTTGATTTTGATTTTCCCCGGTCCCAATTGCCCGGTTTTTGTTATATGAGGTACATCTGAGTGTGGCCCAAGTTTCAAAGTTCTAAGATGAACCGTTTTCTCAGTATAGCGTATTATTCATAAGAGTACGGAATTACCTACTTTTGATAATTTTGAGTTTCTCCGGTACCCGTTACCCAATTTTGCTTTCCATATTCAAAAGTGATAAAGAATGAGAGATATCAAAATGTATTCCACGTTTGAAACATCTCAGTTGTAGCGTTTTCTTTGAATGATTCATTTCTTAAAGTTCAGATATGTTTTTTGTCATTTTTGGGCCCATGGTCATCCCCAAATTTAGCCCCTTGTGTTTTGGACGCAAGATATTTATAATGGTTAATAGCATGTTTAATTTCAAGTTTGTACAAATTACCACGCCTTGGTAATTACGCGTTTTGATTATCATCCAAATTTTGATTTTCTCCAGTCCCTGTTACCCGATTTTGGTTTTGAAAGCAAATGTCACTGCGTCTGAAGTACATCTAAGTGTGGTCCAAGTTTCATAGTTCTAAGATTTACCGTTTTCTCTGTAGGCTAAATTAATCTCCGCGGAGAACTCCTAGCCAGCCACCCACCCACCCACCAGCCAGCCGAAAGGAATTTGACGATGTTGAGAGCCTTTTTTAACACAGAACGAGTTGTCGGATCGGGTTGATTTTTTTTTTGGTATGTCATGGACCACATACCAGGTCATATACCGAGTTTCAAGATTGTTACTATTTCGGGGCGGCGTGTGCAGATAGCTGAAAACCCCCAACTCTCGTAGCTGTATATAGGGCTGGAGTTCGTGTCGCCTAAGCAGTCGCATGCGCTTGACTGCCGGGCGACGACCGTCGCCCTAGATTTACTGTCCGTACTGGAGATAGTTCTAGGGAATATTGATTATAAATTAGAATGTAGTTTAAATCCAACCAAATACAAAAATTTGTAAAAAAAAAAAAAAAAACGCAGCCAAGCTCTCCTTCAAAAGTCTTTGGCTGTGAATGCTGTGAGATATAGAAGTTGAGCCAAGCTTTTTATTCTTTCTCCCTAGTTTTGCTTTGAAAATAAGTAAGATCATTTCGCCTGTTGACGAGCGCCAAGCAAACGATTTTTGTGGTAAAAACGTAAAATTTTTAAACTCAAAATCATAAAAAAAATTCTTGGCCATGAACCAAATTCAATGGCCAAGCCATTTTTTTTATGATTTCGAGTTTAAAAATTTTACTTTTTCACCACATAAATCGTTGGCTTGGGGCTCGTCAACAGGCGAAATTATCTTCCTTATTTTCAAAGCGAAACTAGGGAGAAAGAATAAAAAGCTTGGCTCAACTTCTATATCTCACAGCATTCACAGCCAAAGACTTTTGAAGGAGAGCTTGGCTGCCGTTTTTTTTTTTTTTTTTTACAAATTTTTGTATTTGGTTGGATATTACATCTTTTTGTTGTTCGTTTGCTATCATGGTGTGAATGATGGACTTTGAATGATTACATTTGTTAAGTTCAAAGTTGATTTTTGACATTTTTGGGCCCTCGGCCCCCTCAAAGATACCCCTTGTGTTTTAAGCACTAGATATTTATAATGGTTAAGAAAATGTTTAATTTCAAGCTTGTACAAATTACTATGCCTGAGTAATTACGCGTTTTGATTTTGATTTTGATTTTCCCCGGTCCCAATTGCCCGGTTTTGGTTATATGAGGTACATCTTAGTGTGGCCCAAGTTTCAAAGTTCTAAGATGAACCGTTTTCTCAGTATAGCGTATTATTCATAAGAGTACGGAATTACCTACTTTTGATAATTTTGATTTTCTCCGGTACCCGTTATCCAATTTTGCTTTCCATATTCAAAAGTGATAAAGAATGAGAGATATCAAAATGTATTCCACATTTGAAACATCTCAGTTGTAGTGTTTTCTTTGAATGATTCATTTCTTAAAGTTCAGATATGTTTTTTGTCATTTTTGGGCCCATGGTCATCCCCAAATTTAGCCCCTTGTGTTTTGGACGCAAGATATCTATAATGGTTAATAGCATGTTTAATTTCAAGTTTGTACAAATTACCACGCCTTGGTAATTACGCGTTTTGATTATCATCCAAATTTTGATTTTCTCCGGTCCCTGTTACCCGATTTTGGTTTTGAAAGCAAACGTCACTGCGTCTGAAGTACATCTAAGTGTGGTCCAAGTTTCATAGTTCTAAGAGTTATCGTTTTCTCTGTAGGCTAAATTAATCTCCGCGGAAAACTCCCGAGTTGTCGGATCGGGTTGATTTTTTTTTTGGTATGTCATAGACCACATATCAGGTCATATACCGAGTTTCAAGTTTGTAACTCTTTCGGGGCGGCGTGTGCAGATAGCTGAAAACCCCCCAACTATGGTAGCTGTATATAGGACTGGAGTTTGTGTCGCCTAAGCAGTCGCATGCGCTTGTCTGCCGGGCGACGATCGTCGCCCTAGATTAAACTTGATTTAACTGTAACAAGTACAACAACATACCGTAACTGTAACCGGTTCCAGTAAACTAAAGTTCGACGATACACTGACTTAAGTTTGCTTTCAGCAAGTATTGATGCGGTTGTTGTCGCACCACGACAACCGAAAGCGTCTGATACTCAAGTTTCGAGAGATAGCCAAGCATCCAGATATTATTTACTTCAGTTGGAGACTACTGCCAGCGATTGCAAGCAGAGAACAGAACCCTGGCGAAGTCTACATCACAAACTTTCTCCAGCTAGTTGATGCAGTTTCACTTCCCAAGGAGATCAATGTAAATGATACTTTTTTCCAATCTGAAGGTAGGTAGGCATTATCATTTTTTATTTTAGAAGCTGTACAAAATTAGACTTAAAAGGAGGCAGGCAGCTCGTTACCATTTTCTTCTCATTTCTCAGCCAATTTTACTCTCATCTGTTTGTAATTTTACATAGGCCTACTAGGTACCTAATTGTGCAAGCATGAATTAGGTATCTATGAAGGCACCTATCATAGCACTTTTCTATTAATTGTTTAGGCCCTATAGAAAATATCAACTAATAAATTCCATTTTCTAGAATTTATTATCTGTCAAAATGGCCAAAAACACCCAAATAACTACACATTTTCTGACTGATACAATAATAATAATAATATCGAGCCCTATTTCCAACTAAGTCGGGTAGGGGGTGGGAGGTTCCCACCGTATTCTTGGCTCCCCGGGGTTATCGAAGCCGGCTAGCCATGCCTGACGCTTCTCCCACATCATCCTTTTCTTCTTCTGCATCACCTACTTCCCTTTCTTCCTCTCCGCTAAGTTCTTCCTCAGGGACCTCCACCTCAAGAGGAAAAAAAAATCCTTGACTTACCCTGGATTTTTATGATTTGAGACTTTTTGTCTCCCGAGCACTAGAGTTGGGAGGGAAGCCCCCTTACTGGTTGTGCTGATGGCATGTCTGCATGCATGCAGATTGCTGAATTTACTTCTTGTGGCCCTACCACAGGTTTGGTTATGTGTTGTGAGTTTTGTTTGCATGTAGTTAGCTGATTTTTAGTGGCCACCATCCGCCTGATGAGTCCCAGAAGGACGAAACGCGTCGTGGATTAAGCAGTGGCGTAACTCCCTAAGGTTAGCAGTGCTGACGGGCCCCGTGACCACCACCCGGTATTAGGCCTTACAAAAATGGTCTATTTCGACTTTACATTTGACTGTCATTTAGGATACAAAGTCGCCTTGAAATGCGTTTTAGGCCATCAAATATTATAATGTAGTCTAATTTTTTTTGCTAGACTGACAAGACTTATATTATTGTGTGTTTTATATTGTGTAAATTGTCCTGGTGGTAAGATAGTTTGTGTTTTGGAGGGGCTAAGCTCTCATTCTTACCACCAGCAATGTGATTGTCATGTCATGCTGAAATAAATATTAAAGTGGGCTAATGCTTTAAAAACTTATTAATATTAGTTCACTCCCCCGGCAATGATGTCGGTGCAACCGCAAAACCGTAGCCTCTGCTCTAGACTATTCCTTGTAATAATTTACCATTCCTGACCTTGAAATGAATGTTTTCAGATGGGATTCCCTTCACCATGAACACCGAGCATGTGTGTAAATGGATGAGCAAGACGTGGCCGATTGTTATGAAGTGGCAGTACACGCCTGCTAATCGGAAGAAACTGTTGATTGTATTACTAGAGAAGATTCTAGTTCACCTAAAGAAGCCATTGTACCTTACAGACCACCTCATGAATTCATTAGATTCTGGTAAGCCAAACATACCAAATACATTTAATATGCTTCATAACTAGGCCGCTTTGTGAGCACTTTTTCCAGTCACATTAAAGATGAGTGTTTTTAACTGACTATTTCTATCCTTTAATTACGGTTTTGTGTTAACATGTTGGTGCACGTGTTATGTAAAGACAAGCATGTCTGTCTTGAACAATGTGAGGCGAAAGACTGCAGGTTTGCGAGCCAGTGAGAGACCGATAACCGACACGCGCCGCGTCGTGCCAGCCGCAGAGAGGTGTGGGGCGGCGAGGTCATATCGATCTCACATTATAAAAGAACTAGCTACACACACCCTTCACATTGATTATAATACCTCAGTCTTAGTAGATTTCTCTTTGACAATATATATACATGTATATATATATGAAACGAATGACGGAAAAGAGGATGCCTAAGAGAATGTATGAGAAAAGGATTGAAGGAAGAAGAAGACGGGGAGACCAAGGAAGAGATGGAAGGAGACCATAGCAAGAGACCTACATACTAGAAGAGAGAGCTGGGAGCATGTAGCAGAGACACGACAATTGAGGGAGGATAGAAAGAAGTGGAAGAATTTGGTCGCAAAACCCAAGCTGACCCTGCCAGAAGCAGGAAACGGCGATGGATAATGATGATGAATGTTACTCTTGTACATCCTCAACCAGAAGTGAATCAAGGACTGGCTGTTGTAGATATTACACCACGTTTATCACGCGAGCTGAGTCCAGACTGAAACATACGAACTGACCTGAGTGCGAACTGAAATCGCCTACTGAACACCTCAGTCCAAACTGAGTCCAGCTCGGTAACGAAGCCGAGCTAGCTCGGTCTGTGCGGGCTGAAATATTGGTGATAAACGCGAGCGAACTCAAATACATGCTAGCGGCCATCCTTCTTCGTAAGTTATCCAACCACAGCGTCTCATTTCAGTCCGGACTGAGCTTGTACCATACTAGTCCGGACTGACAGCGTGTGATAAACGTTACTGAAATGAGCTGAAAATTCAGTCTGCTCCCAAGCCAGTTCGGACTCGGCTCGCGTGATAAACGTGGTCTTAGATACTACTAAGTTCTAAACCCCTTGATATACTTATGCCCAGTTCCCTTAAAGTCGTGAGGTTTAGTCGTAGTCATAAGAAAGCTAAAAATGTTCATTTTTCTTATAACTGAATCACAAATTCTTATGACTAGCGAATCAGAGCTTGAAACGTCACTTACAAACAACAGACCAATGAGATGATACCTACTCGAGTCAGGTGCACTACTATGTTGAGAGTCAGTTGAGAGACTACTTCCGGTTCCCGTTTCGATCAAGGTTTTACGCGAATGACATCACATCCAAATGCCAAAGAGCTTCGAATGATGCATCTTTAAGGGAAGTTCTTTGTTAAAACTTGAAACCACACCCTCAAAATCTTATACCATACAACTAGGACTAAACCTTATGACTTTATGTGAACTGGGCATTATGGTCGATATGCTTGAGCTGATAGTGCCTTGAGGCTGGTTTAGTGCAGTGTGGGGAAAGATTGATAGGAGGCTAAGAGCCAACAGCTTACCTTGAAAGAGTTAGGCAACTGTGTATATTTGAAGGTCACATAAATATATACAGTACACAAATAAATAACATTACGACAAAACGTTTCTGCTTGAACAGCCTTGTTCACCTGTCGGAGTTGAGATAGTAACTGACTAAATAAATGGCTACTATTTGCGACACGCGATTTCTATGATTTTAAGTGTTTTAGCAAAATGTTTGCTAGCGTAGAAGCCGTTTCATGGCAAAATACTTTTAACTTCCTTCTTTGTTAAATGTAATTATGTCAAGAATAAACAACTTCTATATATTATATAGTTGTTCAATTAGTTTGGAAAAGGCCAAATGGCTAGTTTAGTTTTAGCCACAGGTTTGGTTATGTGTTGTGAGTTTTGGTTGCATGTAGTTAGCTGATTTTTAGTGGCCACCATCCGCCTGAAGAGTCCCAGAAGGACGAAACGCGTCGTGGATTAAGGTAACAACTTTAAATTAGCTACAGTTGTCATCAGCAGGTGAAAAGTTTTGTCGCCCCCAGCCCTTCAGGCTGGGCTTTACATGTTCTCTATGCTTTCCCAACCTGTCAACCCTTCTCCAATCTAATCTATATATAATGGGTTATTGGATGAGCGTAGCGAGCGAAGCGAAGATTCCATTTCACTACACTGGAGAAAAAAAACCGGAATGTTTTTTTTTTCTTTTTTTTTCTTTCTTTCTGTTTTTTTATCTGTCTGTTAACTCGATTCTGGCTAAACTGATACACCGATTGCGATGAAATTTTATGGAGGCCTTCGAAATCTCTGAACTAAGAACTGCCACGTTTTTGAGCGCAATCGAAAAATTATTTCTCATGAAAATCGCAATTTTACTATTTTTTTTCGATTTTTAAAAAATTTCTTCGACTTATAACACCTACATGCTTTATCCGGATGTAATGATTTTTTCACAGAACCTTAATTTGTGATGCGGAATAGGAAAAGGGACCTTAGGGTTAAAAAGTTTTTTGCCTAGAAAAGAGCAAAACGTGATTAAATGTGTAAATTGCTGATTTTTTTTTGTTTAGCCTTTTACATAATTTTCACTTAATAATGGTAAATTATGCTTTGGAATTAAAATAATGCTATCTAAATACTGTTTTTTAATTTAAAAAAAAAAAAAAAAAAAAATAGGCCTAATTTGTGTTTTTTTATAAAATTTGTGTTTTTTTTGGTAGGATGGTGGGTAATTATTTAAAATTGTGTCTAAAATAAAAAAAGTTCCTTTAAATTGGTTAAAATTGATAGAAAATAGAAAAATACAAGGAAAAGTTCCTTTAAATTGGTCAAAATTGATAGAAAATAGCAAATAGATAGAAACTTTACACCTGCTTTTCTCGCAAAGTTGATTTTTAATCAAGTCAGACAGAAAAGTGCATAGCTCACGCAATTTTGAAGTTTTTTGTATAATTTTTATTGAAAAATGATCAACATCCTGTTATTATTGTAAAAATATCAAAAAACATGTTTTGAAAATGTTAACAATAAGGTCCCTTTTCCTATTCCGCATCACATTTTAAGAATTAATATATTCGTGTAAAATTTGTGCGCAATCGAATAATTATTTCTTATGAAAATTTCAATATTACGATTTTTTCCTTTTTTAAAATTACGATTGATTAAAAAAAAAAAGGAAATTTTTTATTTAATTTGATTAAATTTTAAAAAAATTTCAACAAAGTTCTGATTTTTTCACAGAACAACAGAAAATCCGCAAAACACATGGCAGCTCAATTCACCAATTACGCTCATCCAACAACGCGGCGGGACTTAAGCGTTTTCCTAGTGTAGAAAGAATGCCAATCGGCTGGAGTATATTGGTGTGAGATAGGATCCAACAGCTTACCTTCATGTGTTAACTATGTTAACTATTATTATTCAAGAAACTCAGCAGCCACCATCACTGTTTGAAGGTAAGCTGTTGGATCCTATCTCACACCAATATAATCTATATATAATATATATATATATTTACAAATATGTTGCTCGCGTTGGCGGTGGAGAGGGGAACTAGTGAAGATAAGGTAGTTCTCTGGACCCCAAGGTTAGCGTAGGTTGAGTTTGGGAGGCTCACAGGAGCTGGTGACCTGTTGGTGGTTAGGCCTATGTGCTCTGTGGGTCAGTGCAGATATGGTGAACCTACGGGAGAATGTGAGAGCTGGAAGGTGTTAACTGCTGCCTTTGCTGTTGCACTCGCTGCTGCCTGGAGGACTTGTCCCACATGAACATCCCCTATTATTGTACATGTAACATAGACTTTGGTACCTGACACACCAATCCTAGTTCAATTTTTTTTTAATTAATGAAAAGAGATTTAGCTTCAAGCTTTGTGCTCAAAACATCTGCAGGGATTTCATCCCTAGTTTGAATTTTAAACAGAAATGTGAATAAACTATATTTTTTAAATAACAAGTTTTCACTGTAGTATTTATGGCCTACATAGCTACATATAAAATATCTCGTGAATGCCACAAGGCTACCTAGAATGAACTTTCAGGTACTAATCTGTTTTATTTTATCATTTAAACATCGCAATTACAAAACAGTATTTGGTGCGTTTCTTGTACAAACTCGACACTTGGTTAGGCCTATTCGAAGATTATAAATAACTCAAATTGTTTTTCAGGAGGGCCAGTCGCTGTGTTGGCACTTCAGGGAATGCTCACACTTATCCAAACATACAATTTGTAAGTATAACTATGTCACGCTATGTTTTTTAAGGATATTTATTTATTTATTTATTTATTTATTTAAGTAAGCCTTCTACAGTGTTCACTCATATGCATGTCATATAGACATGCGAGTATCATATAAATTAGGGCTGGGCATCTAGGGCTTATGTTAAATAGCAATATCGTCATCGAAGTCAAAAAAATTTCGACATAGAAATTGAAATAGGCTTATAAATATAATATATATATATACAGTAAGATCTCTCTTATCCGAGTTGGATGAGACCGGGGGCACCTCGGATTTGCGAAAAACTCGGATGGCGCGGATCAATTGTTTATTTGCTCTCGTAGCATAGCCTGATGTGGTAAAATGATATATGACACATGTAATGGATAAAGGAACATAAAATACACACGATACACTTCATACAGGGTATACTAAATGATTTAATAGCTTGTAATTCAAGCTCACGAACACACGTACACAATTAGGCCTACATGTCGTAATAAAAACGTATGTCTAGGCCTAGGCCTAGGCCTAAACTCGACGCAGTAGGCCTAGGCCTACAATGCAAACATAGGCCTAGGCCTAGCTCTCTTTCTCATGTGGGAAAACCTCTCACTACTATGCCCGCGCTGAAGCTCACGACGCAATATCGTGAATCGGTTGAAACATGATTGCATCTAGTTCCACAACGACCATCTTTGAACAGCTGTGTGTGAGATGGCTGGATCGTATGCGCACGCGCAGGCAGGGTTGCCAGATATATGAGCGCTGATGTCGCCGCGGCAACTTTTGAAGTCGCCCAAATGTCGCCCAATCTGGCGCGGCGGCCCAAATGGGGGGGTCTGGGGGGAACGCCCCAGAATTGCCCCGCAGGGCGTTTTTTTTTTCATGTTTTTTAAAAGGTGTATTTTTGACTCTACGGAAATATTGGAGAATTTAAGGGAGGATATTTATGGGTATATTTACTAGGCACAATAGATAAAAAAAAACTCTAAAATCAAAAGTAAAATATATTCTGTACTCACGTGCTGAAACGATAATCTTGTAAAATCGGAGCCACTAAAATGATAAACAACACCATCAACAGTTCGACACAACTTCACGTACGCGCACGTGCGGTCAAAAAACAACTGAGCTTCTGTACACAAATAACAAAACGATTAAACGACAAAACGAGACAGTTCTTCGACATTCCACGTCTTGTATCCTGATGTGACTAACCAAACAAAACGTCGCGGGTCGGGCAAAATGTAGCCGGTTAATGAGGATTCTGTATGACTTACCTAATATTTAAATTACAAAATACTATTTAACAATGGAATAATTGCTGATAAACATTTTATGTGTTTAAAGCACGCTGTAGATTGAGAAATTTTTGGAAAGTTTGGATTTTCGTGAAGTAGCCCATTTCGGCGACAGGCGACTTCCGAAATATTTTGGTCGCTAAAAACATTGCTTGGTCGCCCAAACGGCGACAAATCGCCCAATGTGGCAACACTGCGAGCAGGCGCGCGACGCACACTGACCTCTATATGCTCAGTGGGTGGCACTGACGCTTACCGGCGATGCGCCCGACGCACACTGACCACTGAACTCTATACGCTCAGTACACTGATGCACACTGCTCGAAAGTCGAGATATATCGCCGATCTATCTTCTTTGCACTCACTCGTAAGGCATGCCTACAAATGTATGCGAGTACATTTAAAAAAGTGCGGCGCGGCGTCTGTAATTATTTTTATGTTTTATTTACGTATTTAAAACTTTAATTTTTTTTTTTTTTTTTTTGGCGGCTCGGTTAACACGGAACATCGGATAAGAGGAGATCGGATAAGAGAGATCTTACTGTATATATATTTATATATAATATAATATAATATAATATAATATAATATAAATATTAAGTAGGGATGTCAAACGTTCATACCGATAATCGCGCCGAAATGAAAATAAAATCGCGATAATATCGTGTCAAAAAAGTAACGTGCTGATACTGTCACTTTGTAATCATATTACAATATATCGACATAACAATCGCTCGCACTCGCATAACATTTGCGTCAATTTGAATTGCGCGTTGTCTCGGCGCTAGTCGGCGGATTGGCCACCACCTACAACGGTCCCCTCGATGCCCCTCCCACGAGGGAGTGAGAGAGAGGGAGCGGTGGAGAGAGAGAGCGCGAGAGTTGAGTGCCTTAAATAAATAAATAATTAAATAGTATTTAGAGTCTATGTGTCAAGAGTATAGAAAAACGACAGATCTTCAATTTCTTTGGGGAATGCTTTAAGGTACAACTGACAACCCATTTCGTAGGATTCAAATCTGCAATCGTGGAAGAGAGTACGGACGTGGTGTCATAATGAAACCTCCTCAGGCAAGAACTTTGTCCTATCAACAAGGATATTTCTTTCGGATAATTTCATCACTCACTTTTCACATGTCTATACAGTATACACACTTTGTTTTCTATTTTTGTATAGTGTATTTTTTAATTGGATGAGCGTAGCGAGCGAAGCGAAGATTCCATTTCACTACACTGGAGAAAAAAATCCGGAATGTTTTTTTTTTTTTTTCTGTATTTTTGTCTGTCTGTTAACACGATTCCGGCTAAACCGATACTCCGATTGCGATGAAATTTTATGGAGGCCTTCGAAATCTCTGAACTAAGAACTGCCACGTTTTTGAGCGCAATCGAAAAATTATTTCTCATGAAAATCGCAATTTTACGATTTTTTTTTATTTTTTTTAAATTTCTTCGACTTATAACACCTACAAGCTTTATCCGATTGTAATGATATTTTCACAGAAACTTAATTTTATGAATTGATCTATTCGTGTGAAATTTAAGCGTAATCGAAAAATTATTTCTTATGAAAATTTCAATATTACGATTTTTTCCTTTGTTTAAATTACGATTAATTAAAAAAATGTAAGTAAATTTTTAATTTAATTTAATTTAATTTAAAAAAAATCTTCAACAAAGTAATTATTTTTTCACCGAACAACAGAAAATCCGCATAACACATGGCAGCTCAATGCACCAATTACGCTCATCCAACAACGCGACGGGACTTAAGCGTTTTCCTAGTTAATTTAATTGCAATGTATTAGTATTAATATTGAGTAGGTTGCTAGACACTAAATGAGAATGGGGCAAAGCCATTTTTAGCAACCTATAACCTATAACCTTCAATGTGTTAAACAATAAATAAAAATAAAAAATACCCACTCAGTTGTATAGGTAACTAATTTTCAGTGGGGGACAGTAAATCAAAGCGACCAAGCCAACCCTGTAGGCCCCGACGCAATCCACGAGTGAGCGATAACCAATTAAAGATCGATATTTTTAATAGCAGATATAGCAATCAGTGGTATGAACTATGCTAACACCCGCGGATCAACACCAGAATCAACAAAGCCTTTTGATCGTCGCAGTGGGTTGCTGGGGATTGGGGAGTGGTCCTCCTCCGTTGCTAGGGCAACAGATACAAGGTCACTCTAGCGCTCAGCAGCGGGCAATTAAAAAATAGGCGAGCGAAGTGTATGCATTATGCAACTGTTGAAGTGTAGGCCTGCCTCAATTGTGACGTAACAATTGTAATTTGAAACTATCGAGTTAAAATGAGTTTTCAACGTTTTAACGGGATAAGCAAAATTTGCAAAACCAATCATTTTATTTTTATATAGCTACATAATTAACGAAAAACATTGATTTCCAGTTTTCCACACAAAAAATCGATGTCGAAATATACTCATTTCATTTCATTTTATTGTCTTGTTTTGTATACCTAATACTAGCATATAATGTTACAATGTTATGACAAGATAAATAAGTTAAACAATAGTGTACATTATAAGCTAGCTAGCTATTAAACACGTCTTTTCAAAAGACTAAGACTTGATTTAGGATGTATAGAAAATTCTAAAACTAATTTACATTAATTACAAAATACACTTTTACAACAATACAATAATACACAATAAAAATATATACTTTTACACTAATATAAGATAGGCTACTAGATAATATAAGTCTAGGCATCTATAATATGTAAAATAAATTGTATTTTCAAGACATATTATTATTGTCCGCCAAGAAATCCTCAATATCGTAGTATTCTTTTTCAACAAGAAATGTCCTAAGATCCTCTCCCGACATCAATAAAACTTTCATTAATCAATGTCGATGCCAAGCCTTAATATAAATCCCTCTCTTTTGCTAGCTGTGTCATTATTATCTAGAGTTTTTAGACCTTGCCATAGACTATCAATACTTACAATAAGTCAATAACTTGTAATAAGTTCAAACTTCGAAGTTATCCTATATAGGCCTAGTTGCATGGTTGCACTACACTACTACAATAAATTAATATTATCTTTATTCCTTCTCAGTAAGGTCTGTGTGTTCAGTGGTGGCGCTACGGGGGGGGGGGGCCTGGGGGGGCACTTGCCCCTCCTCTGCCCCCCATTGTTTTTGTCTGGCGCCGCCACTGTTCCTTGTAACAAAACATTTCTCATCTTGCATATTATACGTATCTGTTTCCAGCTTGAAATACTACTTACTTTTACTGACTGGTTCTTCTTTCTACATTTAGAGACTACCCAAACATCTATAGAAAGTTGTACTCCATGATTGTACCAAGCATATTCCAAATGAAATACAAGCCACGACTGTTCCACTTGACTGATTTGTTTCTCACGTCTTCGTAAGTAAACACTTTCATGATATATTGTAGAAATAGTTACTGTAGAGAGAGATAACGTGAGATTTGTGTATGGGTCTAAGCTCTATTCTTACCTCCAGCAATGTGATTGTTAAATGCCATGTTGAAATGAATAATAATTAGTAGTACATGAAATTGTTTTGTGCTATAGTACTAGTAGGCCTACTAGAAGATATTAGTATTTTTTTCCATTGAAGACTTACTAAGTTAATTTCTTACTTAAACCAAGGTTTGTTGTGTTTGTTCACAATATTCTTCTTTATGTATGTAGGGCCTACTTTGTGACTGTTTATGTAGGGCCTATGTTCATTTCAATTAACTTAATAATAATCTTCATTCTAATTCTTATAAATACAATTACAAAAGATGATATTAATTTGCTTAAAATCAGCCAAATCGCTAAACAGATTGCGCTGAAATCTTTAAGACATCCGGTGCGAGTTCATGGAGAACTGCTAACAAAACCTATATCCATTGAGATTTAAACCTACAAGAAATAATAAATTGAAAAATAGGCTGCAAATGTGTAGGAATTTTAATGACAATGGTTTAGTTTTTGATAAAATTTTTTGTTTGCTATTTGTCAGGCTGTGAAAATTTTATGCCAGTGACCAAGGGAAGGTGTATCGAATCTTGCACGCTCAAGGTACCCCCAAATTCCACTAGATTGAGTTCCCACTGAAAATCAGTTATGTGACTTGAGTGGGTAGACTCTAAATACGGATTTTTATTTATTTATTTATACCTTGCAATCTTTACTTGTATTTTGTACTAACTATGTTTTCCATAGTATTGTGACATTGTCTCAGATAATAATTACACTGCTTTATATGCAATTCAAAACGTGTTTTATAATTTTTATTTTTTAAATACTAGGAAAACGCTAAAGTCCCGCCGCGTTGATGGATGAGCTTTTTAAAGTTTTTAGTTTGCGTGGGATATCTTTACTTTTGCAAGTGCTTTGTTTTGCTGCCTACGCATTGTAGGTGAATGTTGTCAACTTTCTTTTGTTTCTTGTCAATTGGTATTATTTACCGTAAAAAACTTATATTTAAAGCTTTATTTCTATGGATTCTGGCTAACTTTTTCAACTTTTTCTTTCAAAAGGTACTACATCACCATAACCTTAATGTCCATGTATAATATGAACGTTGTAGCCCCACCCGTTTAGTCAGAATTGGCCCAAACGGCACGAAAATATCGCACAAAAAATCAAAAAACTTATATTAAAAGCTTTATTTCTATAGATTCTGGCTAACTTTTTCAACTTTTTCTTTCAAAATGTACTACATCACCATAACCTTAATGTTCATGTGTAATATGAACGTTGTAGCCTAACCCGTTTGGTCAAAATTGGCCCAAAATGGCACGAAAATATCGCACAAAAAATTGAAAAAAAATCGTAAAAGTACGATATTCATGAGAAATATTTCTTCGATTGTACCCAAAAAACGTGGCAAGTCTAAGTTCAGAGATTTCGAAGGTCCTGTCAAATTTTCATTAAGATCGCACATGCCGTTTGCCCGGTAGAGAGCGAACAAACAGACAAAAATCAAAAGAAAAGAAAAAAAAAAAAACACCTGAGCTAAATTTTTTGGGGGTCAGTGAAATTGAAGTCTTCGCTTCACTCGCTTCGCTCGCTACGCTCATCCAACAATCCAGAAATTACGAAATCTTTCCCGACCAGGAGATTGAACATCTAGGTCCCCCACATTCCGGGTATAAGTTCGCCTTATCCAACTAGACTCCAACTAGACTAAGAAAACGACAAAGTCGTTGGTAGACGAGTGTGCAAGTCATGTGTTGCATACGCGGGAACATCTGCATACAAGTTGATTGATATACAGATACAACTGATAGGGTTTTGAGTTTATTTGTTATTTAAGCGCATCAACTGTAAGGCCATAATGCACCACTCTAACCTATGACAGGCTAGAAAGGAAAGACCAACAATGTCTAGATCCAGTCTTTTGTATAGGGGGAGAAAAGGGAATGATACCGGGTACTCAACACGTGGCTCACTCACTCGTCTAACGACTTTGACATTTTCCTCGTTTTTAGTACACATTCCTGCAAATTGTCCTTTATTCCCTGTATGTGTAATAATTGCGTAAATGAAATGCCCCACAAGTTCAGTGTTCTCCCCAGAGCCAACCAGCTTTTTGCCGGGCGGCCCGCCCGGCAAAACTTCATTGCCGCCCAGCATAGCTTGACTCCACCCTCCCCCCCCCAAAAAAAAATCAAAAACAAATTTTGATTTTTTTTTTCATCTTTTCTAGGTTGGGCATGTATTACAATACTATTGTAACACAATTAAATTCGCCCGAACACGATAAAAAAACTAGCAAGATAAGTTTTTCAAAATCACATCAAAAATTTTGTTTCTGTTTTTGGTGGTGGTGCCGGGTTGGCAGCAGGAATTATTTGATTTTAATGAAGATAGTTTTATAGTGTATAGGCCTAGGTCTACTACAAATCCTAGATACAAGGAAAACGCTTAAGTCCCGCCGCGTTGTTGGATGAGCGTAATTGGTGCATTGAGTTGCCATGTGTTATGCGGATTTTCTGTTGTTCTGGGAAAAAATCATTACAAAGTCGCATTTAAAAAAAAAAAAAATTAAATTTTATTAAAAATTAACTTAAATTTTTATTAATCGTAATTTTAAAAAAAGAAAAAAATCGTAAAATTGCAATTTTCATAAGAAATAATTATTCGATAGCGTTCAAATTTAACACGAATATATTAATTCATAAAATAAAGGTTCTTTGAAAAATATCATTACCATCATATAAAGCATGTAGGTGTTATAAGTCGAAGAAAGTTTTAAAAATTTAAAAAATCGTAAAATTGCGGTTTTAATGAGAAATAATTTTTCGATTGCGCTCAAATTTCACACGAATATATAAATTCATAAAATTAAGGTTCTGTGAAAAAATCATTTCAATCGGATAAAGCATGTAGGTGTTATAAGTCGAAGAAGTTTTTTAAAAATCGAAAAAAAAATCGTAAAATTGCGTTTTTTATGAGAAAAAATTTCCCGATTGCGCTCAAAAACGTGGCAGTTCTAAGTTCAAAGATTTCTAAGGCCACCATAAAATTTCATCGCAATCGGAGTATCGGTTTAGCCGGAATCGTGTTAACAGACACACAAAAATACAAAAAAAAGAAAGGAAAAAAAAACATTCCAGATTTTTTTCTTCAATGTAGTAGTAGTAGTAGTAGAAATCTTTATTTAGCATTTTGCTATTTTTACATACACATACACAAGCATTATACAATTTACTGTTACATATTCATTAAATTCAGTCCTCAATGGACCAGACTGTGCGTCTGGTATTTACATTTTAATCATTCAAAGCATTAAAATGTTCACAATTTACATTATCAACTTTTCGACTAACTAGGGCTACACTAATATTAAAATAATAAGCAAGTCACTTTCTTAAGCTATCCTACAATACTACGTTCTACAGATGTTAGACTTAGAATAGAACACTATAATGAACAATTTCCTGTTCTCCAAATTGTTCTGTGGTAAAGAATCTCTAATGTATGTGTAGCCGTATCAATAACCATGAATAGATAATAACAACAAACTTATGAAGGCTATTTTCAACCATTTTTAGTCTATGATTTCAATTAATTGTAGAAAGGCTCATATCCACAAACCAACTAAGAACACTTATAAAGGATAAAAATGTAGATTTAGGCAAAGGACTAGATTTCAAAAATTAGAAATCCTGGGCCACAAAACCGGACTAAACACACTTTTAAGAGGACTGCAAAACCTGTACCAACTCAATAATCGAATACATATCTCAAAATATATCGGGGGCAGCCCCCGGAACCCACATTTGTTATTCCATGTGAACCTACCCAGCAGTGGTTGCAGTATAGACAATATTTTTTTCTCGGGAGAACACTGAAGCTTTTATTACTACCAGTCACCTACCACACACTGGTGGCAGCATTGTAAACGCTTTCTGTATGACGGCATCACTACCTAAGACATCCAATCTGTTACAGTCTCATGGATACCTTATAATACGGCATCCTGGACTAAAGAGATGCTTGCTTTGTCCTGACTCTGAGGTGTAATAGGTAGTACTATGTATCTTTACTTGGGATCTTGTTCGGTTAATGTTATTATTTTATTGGGAGTCTTCATCAATACTAACGATAATCCGTATTTTCCGAATAAAGCAGACCTCGAATATAACACGACCCCCAATTTTTCAGAATCATTTCAAGAAAAAGAAAAAAATCAAAGAAAATTAAAAAGTTACATGAAACACTTACAACAAAACATTTTGAACAATGTTAGGGCCTAGGCCTATGGTTTTTTACAGGGTAGGGCCAAGCACAAGCTCACATGTCAACCACAGTTCACCAGTCTGATTCCTGGTCTTCAATGTTTACGTCGTGGGAGGGGTGGGGGTTGGGGGTTATACTAGGCCCTAGTATCTATGGTCGTAGGCCTAGGCCTAGCTCCTTCGCAATCCCTTGCTGATTTGTAAGGCAGAGGAACCTTTCTTTTCCACGCGATCAGCAGTCTTCATTTGTTCATCTTGAGCCATTTCATCTTCTCCTTCATCACTCATTATTACGTTACGTAGACTCTTAGCAACGTAGATAGACAACCCCGACAAACAAAATCTATGTAGGTCAAGCTAGGTCACGATGTGATCACGGCTAAGGATTCTGACGACTAGCAGACAGTTTCGCCCAAGGTTCGGCCGAGTTCAGTGGCTTCGAGTGGGTGGGCGGGGCGAAGCGCAGCAGACTATGCGCGGGAGTTGTATAGAGGCGTGGCCTATGTTCAGGCGCTATTTCAAATGCAAGCGCGCGGAAATAACGCGAGTGCTGTTTTTGAGATTGTATTTTCGGAAAAAAAACATCGCGCTATATTCGGAACAATACGGTAATGAGTCAATTAGGGTGTCTTTAGACATGACTTTAATCTAGACTGGTGTGCTTCTTAACCCTTTTTTCACTCTGTGGTTCTACGAATATAAAACAGAAAAAGAAATGATAAATTCACAGCTATAAAATAAAAATTATCGATAATCCAAAAGATATTATCAATCATACGTAGCTGCTATTATCAGACGATACAAATTTTTCCAACACATGTGCGTGATCAAGATATGATATCTGAAATCGTCAAACTTATGGCATAGTAAAGTAGCATGACAATTTTAGCTACCAAAGTTACATAGACCTAGAGGTATCATGTTATCTAATCCAAGGAACGAGTTGAGCTAATTTATAGACCTGTTAACTGCGGATCTCAACACGCAATCAGTTGTCAATAGGTGTATCACATTTCTATTTGCATCACATTGTGTCCGAGTGTTGGTAAAACTATGTCACCGCATTGAGTCTGAACTTTGAAGAGCTGGCTTCCATTTAGCAGAAAGTCAATGAGTAGGCCTATCATACAGATTGTTCAAGATGCGTTTTCGCTTGTCGATCACGATTACTTCCCTCATGAAGTGATCGAGATCGATCAGGGAGAAAACATAAATCTTAGATTCAGGTCAATAAGGTAATATTTTGTCATTCACTTTCCTAAGAATCAACATGTACTTAATTAATGTGCTCTGCGACTATGTCCAAACACAAAGAAGCTTTTGAGTATTTAAGACTTTATTTCTGTTTTATCATATTTTATCTTGGTACTAATATGAATGACTATTACAAAAATGCAACCTTTGTTCCATCGCCACACAAACCTAGCCATCCATACTCCATCCGGACACCAACTGGCCTGATTTCAGATGCCCTAGAGATATTTTTCTTTTACTGATTTATCACATTGTGTCCTATCCTCTCCCCCCAAAGAATTGTTGGTTATTTCTTGATTAACTACTGTTCGAGGAAAGAAAAACATAAAACAACGTGTTAAATCTAGAAATGTGTGTTAAATGTGTGGCTTGTTGGTCTTGTGGTTAGCCTACCTGCTTCCAATGCAAAAGGTCCAGGGTTCGATTCCCGCAGAATAAGAAAGAAAGAAGTCAGAAGTTTTTTAAATTCTGATTTGGACTTAAGTCCATCAGTTCTTGTCTTAGGAATTTGTAAACAGTGACTTTGTAGCCGTCCTAGCAACGAGGCACATAATAAATTTAAAGTTGTTCTGAATCGGCCTTGTTGATTCTGGCATTGATCCGTGGCAAGGTCCTCTAGATCTCCGCCACCTGGCGGAGGCTCGTCTAACTCGCTCGTGTGGCCACGAAGTTAGGTCGTCGCAACCCGTTCCACTATGTATAGCGGCCATATTGGTGATTTGCACGAGAAATAGAGCGAATTTTAAAAAGCAAAGTGAACATCTACTTATAGCGCGCCCTAAAACTTGACCACAAAATGACGATGTAGAGGCCAGAAAAGAATCGCGTGCATTTCGAGATAATAAAATTGACAACCCAATAATAATGAATAATAATTTGTTGTAATGTAATTAATAAAATGAAATAATTTTAAATACCCTATGTTATATTATTATAGTGTAATGTGTAGGATATCCATGAGCAATTTTTTTTACGATTTCAAAAATTTATTTCTAAAAGCCTGTTTCTGATAATTGGATGAGTGTAGCGAAGATTCCATTTCACCACACTGGAGAAAAAATCCGGAATGTTTTTTTTCTTTTTTCTGTATTTTTGTCTGTCTGTTAACACGATTCCGGCTAAACCGATATTCCGATTGCGATGAAATTTTATGGAGGCCTTCGAAATCTCTGAACTTATAACTGCCACGTTTTTGAGCGCAATCAAAATTTTATTTTTCATAAAAATCGCAATTTTACGATTTTTTTTATTTAAAAAAAATCTTCGACTTATAACACCTAGATGCTTTATCCGATTGTAATGATTTTTTCACAGAACCTTAATTTTATGAATTAATATATTCTTGTGAAATTTTAGTGCAATCAAACAATTATTTCTCATAATAATTGCAATTTTACGATTTAAACAGCGTTTTGATAAAAATGCCAAGGCTCTTACAATTTTAATTTATTTTTAAAGTGAAAGGTGTTTTAGATTAAAAAACAATACATCTAAACATTCACAAGACCGATTTTATAATTTTCGTTTTGTTTGATAAATATGATTTTTTTCCTTTGCATTGTTGGAAAATGTATGTTTTTTTGTAACAAATCTATATTTCCCATATTTTAATTAAAAAACCATAAATCTCATCAAAAAAGTGTCTGGTGAATTTGTCAGAATAAGACTTGTGAGCCATTAAAAAATAAATTATCCTTTTATCTTAAAAACTGTAGGCTAGAAGTAGGAAAAATGTTAGCAAATGTGCTAGAATAAAAGTTTTGAGAGAATAGCATTTAATGTTTATTTATGTTGTTTCTTGGTAAATTTGAGTACAACATAGCCTAAAGGCTCAGTTTATTTATTAAACATGAATTCACTGGGCCTTTATAACCTGTTAATCTAGGCTTCTTTAAAATTGATTAAAATTGTTATGAATAACACTCTATACAGCCCTAGATTAGGCCTAATATCAGTACTGGTAAGCCATTTTCCCATGTAAAATAGCATACAGCGCTAATGAAAAAATCAATTTAATGCTTTTAGCATTATATCAGTACAAAATACATTTATGTATTCAATAAATAAAAAGTAAACTTAAAAAGCAATTAAAACAATAATAATGTAAAATTGCCGTTTTTTCATTCATTTTCAGTGAAATACCCCTTAAACAATTACGCTCATCCAACAACGCGCCTGAAAAAGTGTTTGCGAAGCTTCCTAGTTTATTACCAACATTGCTTGTGCCCAAAGCAACATAATATGTGATGATAATAGTGTACACAAATAATCATAAAAACACTAGTAAATGACGGTATTTTTCAAGGTGGCGTGTGAAAAATTACTGTCGCCGAGAAATGCTCGTTTAATGGAAAACGACGATATGTACAAACATAACCATTATATAACGTTATAGTGGCATTCACCCTTATTACAATCATGGTATTCAACCTTGTTGACAACCTCCATATTTTTTTTTTACATATTTAGCTCATTCATATGCAAAGTGCGTGAAAAAGTACTATATGTTCGGGAAATGCTCGTTTTAAGGGAAAACGACCAGATGTCCAAACAAAACCACTATATGACGTTATAGTGGCATTCATCCTGATCACTTACATGGTATTCAACCTCGTTGGCAACCTCCTGTTTTTTAGGTAATCAACTCACTAGTATGCAAAGTGCGTGAAAAAGTACAACATTCCCGGGAAAAGCTCGTTTTAAAGGAAAACGACGACATGTCCAAACATAATCACTATATGACGTTATAGAGGCATTCATCCTGATTACTAACGTGGTATTGAAAGTCGTTGACAACCTCCAGTTTTTTTAGGTAATTAACTCACTAGTATGCAAAGTGCGTGAAATAGTACTAGTTACTACATTCCCGCTCTAGAATTAATCACCAAGATGGCTTCTAATTCGCTGCTGCGACGACCTAACCTAGAGAGTTAGACGATCCTCCGCTAGGCGGAGATCGAGAGGACCTTGATCCGTGGGTGTTTGCACTGTCCATACCACTGATTGCTATATTTCCTATTAACAATATTGATCTTTGGTTGGTTATCGTTCACTCATCGTATGCGTCGGGGCCTACAGGGTTGGCTTGGTCGCTTTGGTTTACTGTCTCCCACTGAAAATCAGTTGTGTGGCTGAGTGGGTAGACTCTAAATACAGTTTTATTTTTTATTTATTTAGAAAGAACTGAAGATGGTTTTTGTTTCAGCAAACGATCCTTATGACATGGCCGAGCAGGACCCAATGCAGAGTCGTGCCATCGACAGCTTCTTGTGGGAGATCTACAACCTTGAACGACATTACCTGCCGACCGTTGCGTCCGCAGCCAAGGAGCTCGTGAGCTCGCCGTTGCCCGCCGTTGAATGGGACATCGGTCTCGTGCTGGAGACCACTGAAGATGACGTACGTCTCTCTGCTCTCCGTTACGTGTTTTATACGCAACGCTCAAGGACCACGCTTATCTTGACTTGCTCTCATCTACTGTTTCAGATCTTTACAAAGGAATTGAAGAAAAAACCTAAGGAAATAACTCTAACCTTTGAGAAACCTACTTCAATGAAGTTGCCACACGGAGAAAAGGTGCTTGAGTATTGGGCACTAACTTGATCAAGTCCAAAAGATGAATGATTTATTCCTTGAAAACTGTTTTTGTTGTGATAATGATATATTTGTAAGAGGACTAACTAAAAAAAGGTGATGAACTTAATTTGTATGTTTTACTGTTTAAGTATTCTAGGGTCAATCGGGGTAAGTGTGACCACTTTTTTTTTAAAATTTACTTTGGAAGTCGGTTACGGGAATAATAATAGGTGCTTGTAATTTGAAACAAAAAGTGGTGTATTTGTGGTTCTGTTTAGCTTAATTATGGTAGGTGTACCAAGTCTGTGTCATATTCATTATACATAAGATTATGGATAATTAATTAGTTATTGGATGAGCGTAGCGAGCGAAGCGAAGATTCCATTTCACTACACTGGAGAAAAAAATCCGGAATGTTTTTTTTTTTTTCTTTTTTTTTTTTGTATTTTTGTCTGTTTGTCCACACGATTCCGGCTAAACCAATACTCCAATTGCGATGAAATTTTATGGGGCCCTTCGAAATCTCTGAACTTAGAACTGCCACGTTTTTGAGCGCAATCGAAAAATTATTTCTAATGAAAATCGCAAATTTACGATTTTTTTCGATTTTTAAAAAATTTCTTCGACTTATAACATCTACATGCTTAATCCGATTTTAATGATTTTTTTATAGAACTTAATTTATGAATTAAGATATTTTGTGTGAAATTTGAGAACAATCCAAAAATTATTTCTCATGAAAATCGAAATTTTACGGGTTTTTTTTCTTTTTTTTAACAATTCTTTCACTTATAACCTACATGCTTTATCCTATCGTAATGATTTTTTTACAGAACCTTAATTTTATGAATTATTATATTCGTGTAAAATTTGAGCGCAATCAAATAATTATTTGTTATGAAAATAGCAATTTTACGATTTTTTTCTTTTTTTTAAATTACGATCAAGAAAAAATAAAAGAATAAAGTTAATTTTTTATTAATTTAATTTAATTTAAAAAAAATCGACTAAGTAATAATTTTTTCACAAAACAACAGAAATCTGCATAACACATGGCAGGTCAATGCACCAATTACGCTCATCAACAACGCGCGCGGGACTTAAGCGTTTTCCTAGTTAATTTAATGCATGTGGTCTCACTTTCCCAATGAAATGGGGCAGGTGTGGCCGCTTCATGGGAAAGTGTGGCCCCCGACTCTTTGGCAATGAAATATTAGATTGAAGAGCAAGGGGAAAGTGTTGTGTGGTTGTAAATCATCTCTTAAAGCTTGCATTATTTTTTAGATATATTATTTCTTCAAAAAACAACTTCTACAGAAAATGTGACAAATCAGACACAAGAGTTAACATCGGTTTCCTTACTGAGTTAGGCCTACATTATTTCTAAAACATCTATAACACCCCGTTCGAGTACCTACATATCTTATCGTCTCTCCTCTCTGCATTAGCACAGTTGTGGAGGAATACCCATTACCCGACTCAATTTCACAAAAGATACATCGTTATCTCGGACGCAGAATGTCTTTTTTGCTGTGTCTGAGCTTTTGAAGGACATGATACCGATAATCCGGTACTCAACTCTACTTCCATCTTTATTTGCCTTGTCATCTTCATCTTCTGGTGGTCTTTGAACCATGCACACATATTTGTAGGCCTATGTATTTACATTCTATTTTCCTTTTGGATTTATTGGGAAAAGACTAGTGATGACATCGGGTACCCGGAAACCGGTTGCGACTTTTCACACCGGTTCCATTTTTTTTTTAAATTACTTATTCTTCAACAAAGTGTTTGTTTAGAATTTGTAATAAATAATTGATATTTAAAATTTAAAATTGCATTTCTTTTTGGTAGGCCTACGTAACTTTGTATCAGCACCTTCTTCTTTTCTCACTGATTGTGAAGTTATTCAGCTATGCTAGGGCTAGGCCCTGGAGTGGGATTCTCCAGATCGCACAATAGGCTACGCGAGTTCAAGGAAGCGCGCATTGCAATGTCTCAAATGAAAACATGTTAATATATTTTACCTATGGAAAGTCAATCTGCGTTTCCATCTTTGGTTTGAACTTTGAAGAATGATATTAAAGGGCACTTTTGACCTGCTGATTGTAAATTGTAACTAATAGAATATAAAATATAAATAAATAAAAAAATAATAGGGTACGTAATTTGTTCTCAACCGGTTTCGGAGTGCAGGAACCGGTACGAACTTTTTGAACTCGATGTCATCACTAGAAAAGAGACAATTACAAAAGTACCAACTCGTTGGTCTTGTGGTTAGCGTTTTTGCTTCCAATGCAGAAGGTTAGATTCGATTAGAACTTCAACAATAAAATTAATTAAACAAAGTTGCTAGAGCGCGGAGGTGAGTCGGGAATTGGGATAGAACTTCATTGAAATCCTCATATCATATTAATAGCAATACTTTTTCTATTACAGCATTCATCCTACATAATTATAAAATAAATCATAAAAAGGTGTCGAGCCTTTATGCCTCATGGTCAAACAGAATGCCTGTGTTCAAGGGGCAAGTCCAAAAGTCATTTTGCATTGTTTTGATTTGAAACTGAAATTACCACATTTTTGATCTGCATAAATCAGCACAACTGCATGCACCGACATTATTACACAAATTAACCACTAGGAACTACCCTGTATCACCCTCATGACAGTATGATTTGTGTGACGATGACTTGAGCCAAGAAAGTAATCTAGCTCTAGAGTGTGTGATCATTTATTAATTTGTGATGTGCAACACAACATACAATTTAAGTAAGTACAGTACATTAAAAAAGTCACCCCTCACTATCACTAGCACTCGCACTGCTACTGCCACTACCACTGAGGCTACTCTTGGTGCTCTTGGCGACACTTCTGGAACGTGATCGAGAGCGGACATCTTTTGAAGGAGTATTTGAACGGGACCTTCCACTTTTTTCAGGACTGCCGGAACGGGATCTTCCGCTTTTTTCGGGACTGCCAGATCGCGATCTTCCACTCTTGGCTGGGCTGCCCGAACGAGACCGTCCACTCTTTTCAGGGCTGCCGGAACGGGAGCGGCTGTTTGAATGAGAGCGAGTGCTCTTGGCCGGACTGCGAGAGCCTGAGCGAGATCTGCCGCTCTGTGCCACGCTTGCGGACCGAGAGCGAGAGCTTCTCTTGCGAGACCCCACACTCTTGGCGGGGCTGCCTGATCGCGACCGGGAAGAATGGTTGCTGCCACGTGACGAGTTACGAGAGCCCGAGCTCTTTGAATGGGCCGCTTCGCCGTCGCTTCCACCCCCTTCAGTCTCCTTGCCGCTTGCCTCTGCGTCACTCTTGTTACCGTCACTGTCGCCTTTGTCAACTGCATCATCTATAACACAATGCACACCATTAGAATTACCATAATATTATGTAGGCCTAAGTACCAAGGGTGGGCTTTGCTCAAGTTTTCTCTACAATGAAAACAAGGGCATTTCCATGCAGAATACTGAAAAGCAAATTATTCAATAGGCCCTGGTAGGCCTACAAGTTTTTTGGATTTTGATTCACGTGAGTTTGAAAAGTTCATCTCTAGACCATAATTCAATTTTTTATTTTTACGGGGGGGGGGGGGGAAGTTGGCATCCCTACTATCACACTACTTAGTAGCCTAATTCGTAGGCCTACCCCCTAAATAAATTATATGTAAATTGCCAGACCCTTCATTTATATTAGTTGGCGGGTGTATCTACATACTATTCAGGGCTTGGTAAGCTAATAAATTGGTGAATAGTTGCAAAGGTACCAGATTTTTTCTCCACTTCAGTTTCATTAACAGCTTCTTCCACCTCCATGGCCTCTTCTTCCTCCTCTTCCTCCTCGCCGGGCGGCTCCAGCTGTCGTTCTCGGAGGCGCTGGCCGTAGAACTCGGACGCGTTCAGTGTGCGATGCTGGACCACCAACCGTGTGTTGTTTGGTGGCTGTCCCTGCTTCTGTCGGCGCTTGCTCAGTCGTACTCTCGTCTCCAACTCATTGTAATAAACACCCTCCGGGCGGATAACAAGAAAATAGTTTTCTTCGTAGCCTTTCGACTGTTTGCTTTTGACGTTCCAGTTGTATTCTCGTGCCATTTTATACTCGTATTCTTCTTCATCTACATATTCAACAGAGTTTGTGACATCTCGGCGCCTCTTCTCCATTGTTTCGTCGGTGGGGAGAAAGTAGGCTACAAACTGCTCTCCGCTCTCGTCCATGACACCTCGTATCATGGCCTGGGACATTTCCTCGATCTGGGCCGGAAGAGAGCGGCCCGTAGGCGCCGGATCCGAGTCAAATATCACCTGAGCACAAGGATATTTCCACACCTTGAAGTCAGGAAACATGGGGAGGATCTCAAGTGGGACAACATTAGGTTTGCTATAGTGCTTTTCTATAGGTATTTTGGCATCTTCAAACGTTTTATCAATAGCCCTGATCTGACTCTCACGGTCCATATACAGAGTTTCATCTTTGAAATTCTTTTTAATACTATAGCCAACTTTTGCCTCTACTTTGTCCATGGTCTGCGGCTGGAAACGTGTCTGCTCCGTAGAGATGTACTCTGTCCTACGCAACCACGAGACGCTGCGTGCATGGTGGCGAGACCGCTTGGAGTCCTGCGGCGTGAGGACATCTTCTTCAAGGAGCTTCTCATCTGCAGCCTCGAGTTGGGCACCAAATTCTCCAGAATATAATTCCCGATTGATAAGGTCAATAGTGACCCCTAAATCATGTTCGGTCAATATATCGTACTTGTAATTACGCTCCAAAGATGTAGGATTGTACTGTATAAATCTGAAATAAATTTGACATTCATTACATAAGAAAGTAGGTACGACAGTTGCTAGTTCACACCTTCTAGCAGAGGAGTATTTCAGTGTAGAATTACCCTGCATGTCGTTACAATGAGCCTGAACAAAGTATCTGTAGGTAGCACCCGAGTGTGCTTACTTACCTTGATGAGTCAAAAGGGTATGTTATAAACTTTGGGTCAAAGGGAATGTCTGGAAGTGTGTTGCAGTATTTCACTCGGCATACCAATTCAGACCTATAAACAAGATTCAGATTTAGTTAGGTCTATCTTTTATTTGGTGGCACAGAGCCAATATACATGTTCATGAAATGCATCAAATTAAACAAACAATATTAATGTAGGCTATGGTAATCATAGGCATAAGAAATAACATTAAATTTCACTTGGGTAACTATTTCATTAGCCTGGCCTAGGACCCTAGACACAATTTAAAACCTGCTCTTTTAACCAAGAAATACAGTTTTAGCAGAATAATATGGCTAAACAAACACCACCTTATATGACTCCCGGCTGCCCCTCTTAAATGTTGTTTTATCTCCTAGTCCTACTGTTGGCCACTTGGTCAAAATATGTTCAAAACTAGGCCTACCCAGCCACGCGATTCTGCAAGGATCGTTCTCGGGCGACAGACCTACACAAAGTTTATGCTAACTGCCTGGTGGCAATTAATATCAACAATTGTTAACATCCGGGGGCAGGACCCTTTTCCTTCCTAACAATTTCTTGCTCCTGTGTGTGTCCGGCTGTGGCACAGTCACCAAAGCTTGTGTAGGGCCATAAGGGATGAAATATAAATAAGTGCATTTCGGAATGCACCCCTAGGTCCGGTACCCTGGAACTTTTTCGGTTGGTATGGACCGGTTTTACAAAAGGAAGTGGCTATTTAACCGTAGCTACGGGAAAATTACGACTCTCAATTCGTCCGTAGCATGAACGAAGATCAGCGGAAATAATCGAAAATATCCGAATCGTCCGCGGGATACCACCTAACTAGGCCAATAGCTTCAAATATCACAGTGCATTGTGGCAGACTGGTAGCGCGTCCGAATTCTATGCAAGAGGTCGGCGGTTCAAATTTTCGTTTGGTCGTTTTTTTTTTACCATTCTATTTGGGTCCATGTTTTTTCTGCAAATGATTTCACCACATTCGGCCCCGTCGCAAACACAATTCTAGATGATAAAAGCGTTTAAAAAGTGCTGCGCCGCGCTAGTTCTAGGATACAATCGATAAGAGCGCACCCGAAATCCTTTTTCCGTTAAAAAACGAGTTAAGATTTAAAATAGCAACGTTAAAGGTTTGGTAAGTAGAGTATTTTATTAAAAAAACGAGTTAAGATTTAAAATAGCAACGTTAAAGGTTTGGTAAGTAGAGTATTTGGTACTGTTTCGGTTAAGAATGGCCAACTTTTCACCAGCACTTCCACCGAGCCGTACACTCACTGTAAGTAACCTTACAAAACCTTTAACGTCGCTATTTTAAACAAAAAAAACCTTCAAAACCTTTAACGTCGCTATTTTAAACAAAAAACCTTCAAAACCTTTAACACACACAACACAGTTTACAAGTGTTTAAAAGTTGGCCATTCTTAACCGAAACAGTGCCGAGTATTTTATTGAAAAGGTTGGTAGGCCTACTAAGTAATGTCATAATAAACATGGCGCGCCGGCAACAGTGAAATGGTAGTGTTTGTGTTCAATCTTTATTAATCATAACATAATTCGTATATTTTCAGAGTGGTTATTATTGAATTAACGTAATTTACTTCCTGTTCCTACGGTTAAATTAGCAGGCCTAATTTTTCCGTATCCACAGTTCGAGTACCTTCGGTGATTTCCGCCGATGTTCGTTCATGCTACAGACGAATTGAGAAACGTAATTTTCCCGTAGCTACGGTCGAATAGCCTCAGCGATTACAAAACTACTTACGTTAGGTTAGTCGACCTTTCCGGACTAGGCCCTAGGCCTAGTTACCTGCCTCGGTAGTTCTAGGATATTTTTGATAAGAGCGCACCCGAAATCCTTTTCGTTACAGAACTAAGCCTACTTACCGGTAGGGCCTAGGCTAGTTGTTTTTCAGTGTTTTTGTTGAAAAAAAAACAGTGTTAAAGTACCGGTCCCCTAATGCCCTAGGGCCTACGTTCTCGTTACTAATCTTTAGGCAAAAAATTTACCCTTTTGTGAGGGTTTAAAAAATTGTTTACAAATACAAGCTAAGGCTATAGGCCCTAGGGTTTTAGGGTGGGGGCCCCTAGTGGGGCTAGATATGAAATATCCCTTTGGGCTAGGCCCTAGCCCTAGATAGACCCAATACCTACCTCTTTTCACCAGTTCTAGCCCCAAGGCCAACTGCCGGACGTTTTTCTGGGTTTACTGCTGTCTGAATTGTAGGTGCCATTATAACTAGAAAATATCAATAAGACCTAATAACAGCGGATCAGTGGCGAGGAAAGCCAACCAAAGATCCTATTATAACACTCGCTGTGGCAGACCTTGGGTCTGTGTGAAGTAAGCACCATGGAACTGAGCTAAACCTACTCCCCTTTCACGTACGCCAACGTTTGAGATAATAATTGTTGTTGGTAGGTACATAAGTATTTTTTATATTGAATAGTTTTAATAAATCAATGTTATTCGACATTGGTGTTTGGATAATTAAACAATATTTACTATTTAGGCTTAAACACAAATTCGCTGTTCACTCATTAATGTTCATGTTCATTGGCTGTTCGTTGTGGGGGCGGAGGTTGGTAAGTGGGGTGGTAGTGATTTTTATTACCAACTAGCTAAAATCTAACTTTTGTATCACGTTTCTAAAAATCATGTCAAATTTAAATTCCAGCTCCGTAGTGTGAAATGCACTTAATTTTATTCTATAAAAAAACATTCCTATAACATGGCTAAATAAATGGTTATATAAGTTATTAACCGAATGTGTTCAAATTGTTAGCGTTGGAAAACATGTTTAACGGCCCCTTTCGTTTCCCAAAGGGGAAGGGTGGTCTAAGGGGAACGCGGCAGTTGGGATACCTCTCCCCTTTTGGGGTAAAACCCCTTTCAGGTTGGGGTAAACCTTTTAGGGGTTTGGGGTTTCCCGACAATTGGCCCCGTTTGGGGTTCCCCTTTCAGTTTGGGTAACCCACAATGTGTATTTGCGGTTTGGGGGTTTCCCTGCAGTTGGGTACTTTTCAGTTAGGGGAAAACCCGTACAGTTTTGGGGTACCCCCAATGTCCCATTTCAGGTTTGGGGTACCCTGCAAATTGGGATACTTGCAGTTGGGATACTTTTCATTGGGGTACCTTGCATTTGGGTACCTAACCACACCCCCCGATACCTTAGGTTCGTTTTTTTTGTCCCGACTGCCGTCGTTGGTGCAGTGTGTAAAAAACACCCAAAACGTTATTCTGTCCCCCCTGGGAACTTACACCTTTCCCCCGGGGTTATTTGTCCCGTTTTAAAACTTCACTTTACCGGGTGTAACACCAGTCCAGAGGTGGGGTTTGCGGTTTTAGTGCAGTGAAAAGATGGCGGCCCAAATTAAGGAACTGTGTTTTTAAAGTAATGTCAACATTTCTTTAGGCTTTTTACCAGGGAAAAAATATTTTTTTATATTTTCATACATTACTTTTTTCATACAAAGTAAATAGAAAACAAAATTGTACAGAATTTTTTAAAATGATCAAATGATGCTACACCAAAGCTTTTTTTTGTCTTGCTGCAGTGTTACTACACTATCGACGTTTACGGTCTACACCTACACCAGCCCCACAGAAAAGTGAGGACAAAAAAACGAACCTCTTGCAGTTGGGATACCTTGCGGGCCCACGCCCCACGCACTGCAGTTGGGCAAAGCAGTTCAAAGTTGTTGCTGCTAGAATGCGCATCTTCTCCTCTGTGCAAGGAGGTCGCAGCTTTATTTGAAAGAGGCTAATTATTCTGCCACTCAAGTGCATTTGCCAGATTACTGGTAGTATTTGCTGTCTTATGTGTGCTTTTTAAAATTTTAAAAACATTTAGTTGATAACAAACTCTTTAATATACGAGTGCAATTTTCGGTAATTAAAAATTAATTTGCCAAATGTTGTTAAAACAGATTCGCATTACATCGTGGGGTTTAAGAGCTAAAACTGAAGTCCAAAAAAAGTAGTTTTGAACTAGAGGGACTTTAAAAGTTTGCTAAAATCTAATTAAGTCAGATATTGATATACTTTCACTATAGCACTTATAAAACATTCTTGAAAACATAGTAAAAAATTAAATCAGATAAAATAATCATATCTGAAGAGCTATTAATTAGGTGAAGGACTTAAGCAGGTTTGGTTTGGATGGTTATTCTGTTTGGAAGGTCTCATTTACTTTTAATATCAACTAGTATAACCTATGTTATGCCAATTGTTAGATTTTATTACGACATTATCTTACCTTATAGTTACCGACTACATTGTTTACAAAAATCAAGTCTTTGGACCACTAAATATTTTACATCCTATTGTTAATTGGTAATACCAGAAATTAAATCGACTTTGATAAAATTATTATATTAAAAAAAAAAATTTGCAATGGAACTAGAAAAAGTAATGAGATCACATACATAACAAAAACTTGTAGAAATACAGCCGAACCTTACACACTCAAAAGAAATGAGATCTAAAAAAGGGCCAAGCTCATCTACCCTTCCACATTTGCGCATCCTTAATTATTGAACGTACAGTGTCCCGTAACACTAACACCATTCTTGAAAAGCTTGTCAAAATAGAATTTGCAAAATTAATTTAAACGTAATAGTTCATCTAAATTCTTTTTTTCTAATTAATTTAAACGTAATATCATGCAAGTTCTATTTTGCCAAGCTTTTCAAGGATGCTGTTACGGGACACTGTACGTTTATGAATTAAGAATGCGCAAATGTGGAAGGGTTGAATGAGCTTGGCCCTTTTTTAGATCTCATTTCCTTTGAGTAGATAAGGTTTGGCTGTATTTTTACAAGTTTTTGTTATGTGTGTGATATCATTACTTTTTCAAGTTCCATTGCAAAATTATTTGTTAAAATATAATAATTATTTTATCAATGTTGATTTAATTCCTATGGAATTACCAATTAACATGAGGATGTCAAATATCAGTGACCCAAAGACTTGCTTTTTGTAAACAATGTAGTCGATCATTGTCAAGTAACTATAGTTACTTGTGAATTATATTCTTGTATAAGGCTTATATTGAAACCTTTATTTGGAAGCCTTCCAGCAAACTTTTTCTTTCAATAGACCCTATTATCATTATTACCTTAATGTCAATGTACTAGGAAAACGCTTAAGTCCCGCCGCGTTGTTGGATGAGCGTAATTATTGGTGCATTGAGCTGCCATGTGTTACGCGGATTTTCTGTTGTTCTGTGAAAAAATCATTACTTAGTCGAAGATTTTTTTTTAATTAAATTAAATTAAATAAAAAAATAACTTAATTTTTTTAATTAATCGTAATTTTTAACAAAGAAAAAAATCGTAAAATTGCAATTTTTATAAGAAATAAATATTCGATTGCGCTCAAATTTAACACGAATATATTAATTCATGAAATTAAAGTTCTGTGAAAAAATAATTACAATAGGATAAAGCATGTAGGTGTAATTAGTCAAAGAATTGTTTTAAAAATGAAAAAACCCGTAAAATTTCGATTTTCATAAGAAATAATTTTTCGATTACGCTCAAATTTCGCACGAATATCTTAATTCATAAAATTAAGGTTCTGTGAAAAAATCATTACAATCGATTAAAGCATGTAGGTGTTATAAGTCGAAGAAAGTTTTTAAAAATCGAAAAAATCGTAAAATTGCGTTTTTTATGAGAAAAAATTTCCCGATTGCGCTCAAAAACGTGGCAGTCCAGAGATTTCGAAGGCCTCCATGAAATTTCATCGCAATCGGAGTATCGGTTTTGCCGGAATCGTGCTAACAAACAGACAAAAATACAGAAAAAAAAACAAAACATTCCGGATTTTTTTCTCCAGTGTAGTGAAATGGAATCTTCGCTTCGCTCATCCAAAAATATGAACGTTGCAGCCCCACCCGTTTGGTCAGAATCGCGGGCCGATTAAAACTGACGAATTATACCGTAGCAGTAGCTAGCAGTAGTAGCAGTAGATATCATCCTTAAAGTGGTTTTGAGAATGTTTCAAACCATTTTTTCACCAAAAAGGAATGTCGTATCCCAAACAAATTTGGCATGTGTTTTATGGTATCTAAATCCCCTCGATTTTGATAGTTCACATCAATTTTCATGACGGCTGGGTGACACCTCGAAATCACCCCAACTCTGCTTGCTGTATAAGGTGCCTGTGTGTGTAGCGCACCGCGGCTTGGCTGCGGCGCTCTAACGGGCACCTAGATTGATTCATAGCAGAACCCCAGTCGAGCCCCATTCGGGGCAAACTTTAACGACAACTGCTATGAATCAAAAATAATTTTTAAAAAATAATTATTATTATAATAATTATAATTGGATGAGCGTAGCGAGCGTAGCGAAGATTCCATTTCACTACACTGGATGGAAAAAAAAATCCGAAATGTTTTTTTTTTTTTTCTTTCTTTTTGTATTTTTGTGTGTCTGTTAACACGATTCCGGCTAAACCGATACTCCGATTGTGATGAAATTTTATGGAGGCCTTCGAAATCTCTGAACTTAGAACTGCCACGTTTTTGAGCGCAATCGGGAAATTTTTTCTCATAAAAAACGCAATTTTACGATTTTTTTTCGAATTTTAAAACATTTCTTCGACTTATAGCTCCTACATGCTTTATCCGATTGTAATGATTTTTTCACAGAACCTTTATTTTATGAATTAAGATATTCGTGTGAAATTTGAGCGTAATCGAAAAATTATTTCATATGAAAATTTCATTTTTGCGATTTTTTCTTTTTTAAAAATTACGATTAATTAAAAAAATAAAGTTAATTTTTTATTTTATTTCATTTATTTTAAAAAAATCTTCGACTAATTAATGATTTTTTCACAGAACAACAGTAAAAATCCGCGTAACACATGGCAACTTAGTGCACCAATTACGCTCATCCAACAACGCGGTGGGACTTAAGCGTTTTCCTAGTTTTAATTTTAATAATTAGAGCAGATAGATAGAGTAAATGCTAAACTGTGTGCTTTTGTGCGTAATTTTTAAAGAGAAAAAAATCGTAAAATTGCGATTTTCATAAGAAATAATTACTCGATTGCGCTCAAATTTCACACGAATATATTAATTCATAAAATTAAAGTTCTCTAAAACTAGGAAAACGCTTAAGTCCCGCCGCGTGTTGGATGAGCGTAATTAGTGCATTGAGCTGCCATGTGTTACGCAGATTTTCTGTTGTTCTGTGAAAAAATCATTACTTAATTGAAGATTTTTTTAAAAATTAATTAAATTAAATAAAAAATAAACTCTTATTTTTAATTTTTTTAATTAATCGTCGTTTAAAAAAAAAATAGTAAAATTTTGATTTTCATAAGAAATAATTATTCGATGGTGCTCAAATTTCACACGAATATATTAATTCATAAATTAAGGTTCTGTGAAAAAATCATTAAAATCGGATAAAGCATGTAGGTGTTATAAGTCAAAGAATTGTTTAAACAAAGAAAAACCCGTAAAACTTTCGATTTTCTTGAGAAATAATAATTCGATCGCGCTCAAATTTCACATGAGTACCTAAATTCATAAAATTAAGGTTCTGTGAAAAAATCATTAAAATCCGACAAAGCATGTAGGTGTTATAAGTCGAAGAATTTTAAAAAAAATCGAAAAAAAAAAAAAATCGTAAAATTGCGATTTTCATCAGAAATAATTTTTCGATTGCTCTCAAAAAACGTGGCAGTTCTTCGTTAAGAGATTTCGAAGGTCTCCAAAAAAATTTCATTGAAATCGGATTATCGGTTTGGCCGGAATCGTGCTAACAGACAAAAAATACAAAAAAAAAAAAAAAAAAAAAAAAAAAAAAAAAAAAAAAAAAAAAACATTCCGGATTTTTTTCTCCAGTGTAGTGAAATGGAATCTTCGCTTCGCTCGCTACGCTCGCTACGCTCATCCAAAAATCATTACAATAGGATAAAGCATGTAGGTGTTATATGTCAAAGAATTGTTTTAAAAAAGAAAAAACCCGTAAAATTTCGATTTTCATGAGAAATAGTTTTCTCAATTTTCACAAGAATATTAATTCATAAAATTATGGTTCTATGAAAAAATCATTGAAATCGGATGAAGCTGTGTGTTATAAGTGAAAAAAATTTTAAAAAATTAAAAAAAAAAATCGTAAAATTGCGATTTTCCCTAGAAAAAATTTTTTCGATTGCGCTAAAAAAGTGGCAGTTCATGTTCAGACTTTTCGAAAGTCCAGAAAATTTCATCGCAATGAAGATGGTTTACCCGGAATCGTGTTAACAAACAGCCAAAAATACAAAAAAAAAAGAATAAAAAAGAACATTCCGGATTTTTTTCTCCAGTGTAGTGAAATGGTATCTTAGCTTCGCTCGCTACGCTCATCCAATAATAATAATTATTGATTCATAGCAGTTGTCGAAAAAGTTTGCCCCGACTGGTGTCAATAACTGTGTCCTTAAAGCGGGCTTATGCTTTTAAAACTAGGAAACGCTCAGTTGGGACCGATTCCTGGTTGGGCTTTGATAAGCGAGACGTGCTAAAAAGCTGACCCACATTACTTTTTTTTAATTTTAAAAAAATTTACGACGTTCGCGTTTCCAGTATTTTTATTATGCCAAGGGTTTTTTGGGTTTAAACCCGTGTTTAAACTTTATTTTAAAAAATCCCCCGCCATTAGAGGCCCTTGACTCTTGGGGAAAACTATTTAAACCCTTTTTTGACAAAAAAGACTGCTTTCCCCGAAAGTATTTTTATAACTTTAGGTGGCAGTGCATTAAAAACTTCCGCGTCCCTTTTTTTTGCCATGGCAACGTACTTTTGTTTTAATGAATTTCCATTACATACTTATCGGACAAAATAAAATTAAAAATTCGGCCGGACGGCATTCAAATGATTTGGTATCTCAATTTTGTCGCCGTTTAGTTTTAAAAAAAAACTTTTTGTTAACTTTTAAAGTTTCTTTTTAACTTTTTGAACGATTTGCCCCAAAATAATGGCATCAAAGGAACAAAAGCGCGGATGGTGAAAAATTTTAACTCGATCCCAGCCTCCCTTCGACCGCTATCAGAGCCAAAAAAGCATCACGCTTTTTTTCCCTTTCCGGTAACGTACTTTTTTTATAAAGTAATTTCCATTACATACTTATGGATCAAAAAAAAAATTAACATATTGTGACCGGACGGGCATTTTAAATGATTTGGCCATTCAGATTTTGTCGCCTGAAGTTTGAAAAAAAAAAAATTTTGATTAACTTTAATCTAACTTTTTAACTTTTTTGAACGATTTTGCCACAAAACAATGGCATTTAAACGAGAAAAAAGCTTGCGGATGGTGAAAAATTTAACTCGATGAGCTCCGTTCGAACGTTTTTCGCGAGACATACAAAAAAAAAAACAAAAAAAAAACAAAAAAAAAAAAAAAAAAAAACAAAACAAAACAAAACCAGTGACTAATTTTTCCGGCAGAGTCAAAAGGAAACGCTCGCTTCGCTCGCTTAAAAAAAACTAATAATACTTCAATTTCACTGACCCCCCAAAAATTTAGCTCGGGTGTTTTTTTTTTTTTTTCCGTCTGTTTGTTCGCTCTCTACCGGGCAAACGGCATATGCGATCTTGATGAAAATTTGACAGGACCTTCGAAATCTCTGGAACTTAGACTTGCTACGTTTTTGGGTACAATCGAAGAAATATTTCTCATGAATATCGTACTTTTACGATTTTTTTTGGATTTTTTGTGCGATATTTTCGTGCCATTTGGGCCAATTCTGACCAAACGGGTGGCGCTACAACGTTCATACATGGACATTAAGGTTATGGTGATGTAGTACATTTTGAAAGAAAAAGTTAAAAAATGTTAGCCAGAATCTATAGAAATAAAGCTTTTTATATAAGATCGAATTTTGGTTTTTTGTACGATATTTTCGTGCCATTTGGGCCAATTTTGACCAAACGGGTGGGGCTACAACGTTCATATTATACATGGACATTAAGGTTGTGGTGATGTAGTACCTTTTGAAAGAAAAAGTTGAAAAAGTTTGCCAGAATACATAGAAATAAAGCTTTTAATATAAGTTTTTTACGGTAAATAATACCAATTGACAAGAAACAAAAGAAACTTGACAACATTCACCTACAATGCGTAGGCAGCAAAACAAAGCACTTGCAAAAGTAAAGATATCCCACACAAACTAAAAACTATAAAAAGCTCATCCATCAACGCGGCGGGACTTTAGCGTTTTCCTATTGTAGTACATTTTGAAAGAAAAAGTTGAAAAAGTTGGCCAGAATCTACAGAAATAAAGCTTTTCATATAAGTTTTTTGATTTTTTGTGCGATATTTTCGTGCCATTTGGGCCAATTCTGACCAAACGGGTCGGGCTACAACGTTCATATTATTGGATGAGCGTAGCGAGCGGAAGCGAAGACTTCAATTTCACTGACCCCCCAAAAAAATAAGCTCGGGTGTTTTTTTTTTTCCGTCTGTTTGTTCGCTCGATTCCGGACAAACGGCTTATGCGATCTTGATGAAAATTGAAGGGGACCTTCGTTTTCTCTGAACTTAGGGTGTATTGTTTTTGGGTACAATCGAAGAAATATTTCTCATGAATATCGTACTTTTACGATTTTTTTCGATTTTTAGTGCGATATCTTCGTCACATTTGGGCCGATTCTGACCAAACGGGTGGGACTACAACGGTCATATTTCACATGGGCATTAAGATTATGGTGATGTAGTACCTTTTCAAAGAAAAAGTTGAGAAAGTTAGCTAGAAATCATAGAAATAAAGGTTTTAATATTAGTTTTTCAATTTTTAGTGCGATATTTTCGTCACATTTGGGCCGATTCTGACCAAACGGGTGGGGCTACAACGTTCAGATTTCACATAGACATTAAGGTTATGGTGATGTTGTACCTTTGAAAGAAAAATTGAAAAAGTTAGTCAGAATCCACAGAAATAAAGGTTTTAATGTGAGGTTTTTTGAAGTTTTTAATACCAATTAACAAGTAACAATAGAAACTTTGTCAACAATCACCTACAATGCATTCAAAAAGCACTTGCAAAGGAAAAGTGCAAACAATCGCAAAAAACGCAATCATAAAACTTACAAAAAAAACGCTCATCCATCAACGCGGCGAGACTTTAGCGTTTTACTAGTCATAATAATCAAATAATAATAAAATTAAATTTTATTTTCCGAAACGTTGTAAATTTATTTGTCTCTAACAACAGGTATTAAAACCCACAAGTGTTTGGTATAACTAAAACTAAACAATTAAAAAATATACAAATCAAAACAATACAAATACGTTACCTATACAAATCATTTATTATTGTACAAATACAAACAAGAAAAAATTGAATAACAAAAGAATATATATTAAAAAAACGGCTAAAAGCCCAAGATGAATGAGAAAAAAATGAGGTTTATAAAATACAAAACTTGTGAAAAGTTATGTTGGTAAACTGGCTTAAACAGCTGATTTAAATATTGAAGTTTCATGTGGTTTGATGTCAATTTCTGGATTAATGGCTCATAATTTATTGTAGGTGTCTTGAATTTGGTTAATGGGGGGAAAATTAATAAACATCATTATGAGCACTTGTAATTTTTTAATAATACTCGTATATTCAAAAGTTGTTATCTACTAAATGTTTTAAATATTATATATAGCACACACATAAGACAACAAATAGTAACCAGTAATCTGGCAAATTGCACATTGAGTGGCAGACAATAATAATTAACCTCTTTCAAATAAAGCGCGACATCCTGCACAGAGGAGAAGATGCGCATTCTAGCAGCAACAACTTGAACTGCGGGCCCAACTGCAAGTGCGTGGGGCGTGGCCTGCAAGGTATCCCAACTGCAAGGTATCGTGGGGCGTGGCTAGTTAGCCCCAACTCGGTATCCCAACTGAAAGGTATCCCAACTGCAAGGTATCCCAACTGCATATCGCAAGGTATCCCAACTGAAAGGTATCCCAACTGCAAGGGTATCCCAACTGAGAGGTATCCCAACTGCATACAACCCGGTCTAAGGCAGTTCCCCGTACGGAAACTTCTTTATCGACTGCTCTAGGCGAAGTTTACTGATCTTGGGCGAAGCGCGTTTCGGAACGCTCGATAGCACCGCCGTTTATATATAGATGTAAACTAGACGGCAGTGAGGGTGAGCACCAACCAAACAACGCAAACAAAACTCACTCACACAAAACTGCAAACTACTTTCATCATGGCTGAACCAATGGAGTGTGTCATTAGTGAAGTGCACTTTAAGAGTGACAATGATGTTCCCCCTATATTAGGTATGGAAATTTTACTTATCAAATAGACTTTAGAGCCTTTAGATAAATTAAGGACTTTTAGAGCCTAGAACTGTATCAACGTGTGTCCTAAAACCTTTTTTAGGTTATGTTATCATTAGGCCATTGGGAACTTCTGCTGGGGGTTGCACGAAGCACGTTGGTGTTAAAATATGTACTTGGTATTAAATATCATTAAACACCAACGCACTTTGCTCTAACTCACCCCTAACAGTAACACCCTACAAAAAATAGCAAAAAGCTTTTCGACCCCCCAACCAAAGAAGTTCTGCTGTGTGTATCTAGGGCGACGGTCATTTGCCCGCAGCCAAGCGCACACGACTGCTAGGGCTAGGGCCTAGTAGGTGATGATAAGACCTGGTTTACATTAGGTTTGTTTGGTTAACCTAGTGTAGTGTAGACTTGTGTAGTGTAGGTGTAGGCCTTGAAATCAAATTACACTACACTTTACCCAGGATTAACGCCGCTTTATCTTCTAGATACGTAGCGCGTTTAGACATTTATTAGGGCTCACCGCCTGGGTAATCCATTGGTTCCTTGATAATTCCTATCAAAATCCTAGCAAAGGCAGTGAGCCCAAGGTCTTGGTAACCATGGCAACCAGAGTCGATAAAGAAGTTTCCCCGGTTTATCGTCGGTAATCCAACGAGATAGAATAGAGGTAATCAACTCAAGGACCAAACAAAGTACAATGTTGAATATACAAATTTGCAGATAAGTAAGGTATTATTCGTTGACAATGGATGTTATAATATATATACATTTTTATATTAGATATTATCATTATTAGGCGTAGGTTCATGCCTCAGGCAAACTATTGGAATATATTAAATTGCTTGGCGTGAATTTGACTACATCCAGTTACACACTTTTGGACGGTGAGAACGCTACATTTCTAGGGCGGTGAGTCCCAGAAATGTTTAACACACGAACATCCAAATGCGCTTCTCTATTAACGTAGTTAATAAGATCCAGGTTCTCTACCCAGGATAGCCCCGTTCCCATAACTTTGGTTTGTCTTAAGAAATTGTTATGGTAACAAGAAATCCAATATATCCTGATTGGTTAGTAATGTTTCAGTGGCCTGTCATAATGAAGTAACTCCTTTTCATTGGTCGTCGTATAAATAACAAAACGTCTGATTGGTCCGTTATAGGAATTATGGTTTTGTTATAACAATTTCTTAGGACAAAAACGTAAACAATTAACACGAATTTCCTATCCCCTTATAGCTACTCTACACTAGATTCGCTCACATCGAACTGTCAAACTAAAAAAAACATAATAAAACAACAAACAGTACCCGTACTGTTGAAGGCACTAAATGAGTCAAAATGATAGAAAATGTGTACTATCTGAACGATGAAAAGCTATTTGGAATATTACCGTATCTTCAATAGTGCTTATCCTAATTGAGGTTAGAGTACCCTACGCATTTGCCCTCATCACAAAACATAGTGCCACAAATAAAATACTTGGAATCAGTTTCTAATACGTAATTATAGACTATTAATTGATTTTAGGAGTTATATCGGATTGTCAATGAAAGAATGTGTCATTCATCATGTTTTAAGCTGTTTCTCTTCAAATGTTGCGCCTAAATTTTTACACCTACACCCTACACGACCTCCTAGAGCTCGTGTAGAAATTCTACACTTTACACTACACGAAGTCAAACCAAACGGCTACACTTTACACTACACTTAATACAAAAACGCTTTTTAGACATTTTGAGCCTACACTAGTGTAAAGTGTAAGTTCGTGTAGCAAACCAAACAAACCTATTACTACAATTAAACGCGGGTTGATTTTACTGTGGTAACCCACTTGAGTTTACATTAATTTCAATTTTCTCTCGTTTTGTTATCATGTGGTTTTCAACCTTCACACGCGGAGCGCTGCACGCTTTACTGTCAACCTAACCAACAATTCACTTTTGTACAAAGCCAGGCTGACCCTAAATTTGAAGTAGAGAGTAATGTCTCACTGTCTATAAATGCAGGCTTGCTTAATTAAGTTAATTTGAAGCTGAGAATCAGATATTATTTACGCCAGCTAAAATAGTTTTCTGAAAATAACAGTTGGTGTAAGAATTTTTTTGTCAAACGATACAAAACTCGTATTTGTACCGTTTGACAAAAAAATTCGTACACCAACTGTTATTTTCAGAAAACTATTTTAGATATAGTCAAGTTATAGCTATAGGGCCTAAAGGTGTTTAGAAACTATGTCCAGAAAACCGATTCTCAAAATTTAATTTTGAACTAGTCTTGTAGCCTATATTACACTTTTGTCCAAAAATCTAAATATACTTTCCAAAAGTGAGGTTATGTCCCGCTCAAAAAAATCACAATTTTTTTTCTGTTATTTTAAAGGCCTTCTTTCATTCAGCAAACTTTTCAGGCATGTTTCTTCGACTTTCAAATTATCGGCCAGAGGTGGTACAATAGCCTTAATTTAAATTACAAGATTTATAGAATAATGTAAGGTAAGAAAGGATTTTGAAAGGCCTAAGTAGGCCTAAATAGTATTGCTAAGCAGGGTGAACATATGGGAAAATGATGTCTGCATTGTTAGGTAGCTGAGTAGTAGGCCTAAATATTTTGTAAAATCTTAGTAGGATAGTGTAATTTTAATTTATAAAGTGTTTTCAAGTTGTTTGTTGTAGGGATAATTGATGTTGAATAGTAGTTGTATGGTATAGGCCCTAAATGTGATGTAAGATGTAACGAAATGGCTAGACTGAGCCAGAAATAAAGAAATACAATACAATACAATATCCTTAAAATATTTCATAGGCCGTACACTAAATATACTGTTTTTGTAAATCGGTTTCGGCAGTCGGCCAGTATTATGCATACAACTTCCTGTCTAGATTGTTAATGTCATGTCGAGGCTACCCTAGGCCCTACAGCACTCTTTCGGTTGGTGTTGGCCAACTTTTAAACATCTTTTTTCACTTAAAAACGACGGAAAACCACTGTAAATGATTTATATTTTATAATTGCAGTTTGTTGTTGTCCTTTTTTTCTATTTAAAATAGTGACATTAAAGGTTTTGTAAGTACTTAGAGTATTTTAAGAGGCTTGGGTGCGATTTAAATACCACTCCGATCGTGCCATGTGCAGTACTTTCGTACTTTTCAAACTACGGACAGGGAAATCATTATATTTTCATTCTGTTTTTTTCCTCCGATAGATAACTAAATTCTTATTTCTCGTACATAGCCCTTTTGTTCATTTAAGTCAAAACATTTCCCCCACGAGTCCTCAAAGTCCATAGAAAATGTTCATTTCCGGTCAAAGTTTACTGCCCTTGTTTGACCAAAGAGGAGCGAATTTGCGAAATCAGGCTATGTACGTAGAATAACAGTTCATTTCTGAGTAAAATAAAAAAAAACTTAATTGAAATCGGACGAAAAATGTAGACGTAGTTTGAAAAGTACGAACGCCTTGCAAAGCACACTTTTGGCTCCATTTGGTGGCGCTCTCTTGTAAAATTCGATCGTGTCTACTTCGAAGCAAGTAGGGGAGGTAATGTGGGCGGGATCTGGACACCGGATGTGCTTGTCATCAGATTATAAAACTCAACCTGCTTAATTGAGGTTTGCTTACAGCTATTTACATCATAGTAAGAATTCTATAATATTCACTATCAGAAATTAATGATGAAGATTATTGTTGTTCAACGTCACTTTTATTGACATCATGCTATTCGGATTATGAGTGGTGATAGACGAGAGTGAAGAACAATTACAGATAACCTATGCCTTGTGCGGGATTCGAATCCGCGTCTGCTTGTGTAATTCGCCAGCGTCCCCTATGTGCGAGACTGCGACCGCGGACGACATCAGAATTTGAGACTGCCTAAATAATATGTATATCGCGTTCTTTAATAGTAGATTATAATTTTGATTCTCCGCAATGCAAGGTTTGTAGTGCTCCCATTCAACCAATCTACATAATTACCCGCGTTGTAAGAACTAAGCAAATATTGTTTACGATTAGTCTATGTAATTATATTATATAGTACCAAACCGAACCTTTATTCTATTTTTTAGATATCGTGTAGCGTTCTTTCAGCACGATAAAGAAAATAACATCGTTTGCTAACGCACGGTAGTCGGCCTTTCGACCGGTCATACCCATAAATAAATACATTTTGTAGGATGCCCGCTGTAGGATATACACATCAGATTTAACGGTGTGACCCTCTTCTGGTGACTAACTATAGGTAGTTTGCGGATAGGATAATTAAAATAATCCGAGGGCTATTCAATCCCTTGCATTCGCATTAGCGACGGAGGAAAAGCTCAAAAAAACGTTCATTCAGGATTGCCGGTCTCGACGGATTCGAACCCGGGTCATATCTATAGGACTGACATCACCCATGCACTACGTAATGATTGAATTAGTATTACAGAATATTTCATTTCATTGCTCTGGGGGCAAGCAAGTCTGCCAAGTAATGTCTGTGACTTGTTGGTCCAAAGGATAGCGTCCCTGCTTCCATAGCAGAAGGTCGCTGGTTCGATTCCCGACTTGAATCAACCCATAATCTATGGGAAGGGTATCGCATTACATCCACTGAGAGTGTGGCTTTGAAACCGTCTTAGCAACGAAGCACACAACAAGTTGTAAATGGTTGTTCCGAAGTAGTTAGGTCTATGCTGACTCATCCGCGGATGAATCATGGTAATCTGTGAACTAGGATTTAAAATGTCCGATTATTTCGCCAATCGATGGCGTCGTCGGTTCGGATCGCTTTAATTGAAGTCCGTCACTGAAATTACACCTTTTACTTTTACATGCAACATACATGTTTGCAATTATGATTTGTATTTTTTTTAAACCCTCATTGCATCAATTGTTTTGATTACCAGAACGATAATAATATCATGCATAGAGGCTTGGGCGCAATTTAAACACCACTCTGAGCGTCTCAATTGCAGTTCTTCCGTACTTTACGAACTAGGGGAAGAAACATCCACATATAATTCATTCTGTTGTTTTATCTGATATAATTACATTCTTATTTCTCGTACATAGGTCATTTTCCCCTGCGAGTGGGACGTGGGAGGTATATTATAAAATTACATGATCGCTTATGCACCTTGATGTTTCCAAGAATTGTTCAGATCATTAAAAAGTAAAAAAAAAAAGTTTTAATATTGTTCCGGGTATAGTACCCAAATCATTGCTATTTGCTTGGGTAAGTTATAATGTATAGAGATATTATGATTACTAAAAATATGCATTATAATGAATAATAATTTTAATTCCCTGCACCGTGGGGATTGTTATTCTGCCAATGTACCAACCGTCTCGATTAACCTTGAAACCTTATACTTCGAATAAGTGATTTCCATTTTACTTTAATTTTGCAAAAACTGTTTGTCCAAGCAATTGAAATCAAAGACAAAAAAATCATCTAAGTAGAAAACCTATAACGTAGTTTTGCAATGCAGTTCATCTCTTCATTGCATGTGAATGCCACTTGTAAAGTGTGGCCGAAGAATTCAAGAAACAAAACAAATGAAACGTGAACATGATTACATTTACATTTTAGTTTTCTCCCGTTTTTTTAAATATAATTATTGTTCCCTGCGTTTATATGTTATAGTAGACGCTAGAGGCGAGCGTGTAAAGTATGTCAAACATCACATTACTAACGTATTTCCTCGCGAGTGTTCGTGAATGCACATAGTTGAACTCAATGTATACCTCATTCTATATGTGTGCACATGTGTAAATAAAAATCCTCAATACCTCATTCTATATGTGTGCACATGTGTAAATAAAAATTCTCAAAGTCTATGTAAATAATGTGTAATAATCCTAACTCACCAGTGTAACAACACATGCCTATGTGTGACGCATTATAATATAAACTACGAGATTTTTTAGATTTATTTTATGTAATATATTTTATGTGTATCCGGTGTCTCAAATGACCACTAACTTTTTTTATTGGTTGTTATCTTGTGTATCCGGTATAATTTATTTACAATTAATATTTCTGTCGAATGTGTCAATCCTAATGTGAAAATACGTTCTATTTAGCCTATCTTTGTTGTGAGTAAAAATAACTTTGTTTACAAGGAATAACGTTCTGAGGTAGGGCTATATTTACATGGAAGTGAGCGTATAGCATAGCATATAATAAATAAATAAATACATAAATTCATATTTAGTCTATCCACTCAGTCATATAACTGATTTTCAGTGGGGGACAGTAAACTAAAGCGATCAATCCAACCCTGCAACCCCGACGTAATCGACGAGTGAGCGATAACCAACCAAAGATCGACATTTTTTTAATATAGGAAATCTAGTAAATAAATAAAAAATAAATAAATAAATTTTATTTAGAGTCTACCCACTCAGTTATATAACTGATTTTCAGTGGGGGACTTTAAATCAAAGCGACCAAGCCAACCCTGTAGGCCCCGACGCAATCGACGAGTGAGCGATAACCAACCAAAGATCGATATTTTTAATAGGAAATATAGCAATCAGTGGTATGGACAGTGCGAGCACCCGCGAATCAACGCCAGAATCAACAAGGCCGATTCAGAACGACTCTGAAATTTATTATGTGCTTCGTTGCTAGGACAGCTCCAAAGTCACCGTTTACAAACTCCTAAGACAAGAACTGATGGACTTAAGTCCAAATCAGAAGTTAAAAAACTTCTGACTCTAGCGGGAATCGAACCCTGGACCTTCTGCATTGGAAGCAGATACGCTAACCACAAGACCAACGAGTAGTATGGACAGTGCGCCCGCGGATCAACGCCAGAATCAACAAGGCCGATTCAGAACAACTTTAAATTTATTATGTGCCTCGTTGCTAGGACGGCTGAAACGGCACCGTTGCTAAATCAGCAGTTAAAACCTTCTGACTTAACGGGAATCGAACCATGGACCTTCTGTTTTGGAAGCAGAGATTCTAACAACAATACCAACGAACCACACAATACACATTTGAGTGTAAGTGCTTTGCTCTAAAGAAATTAAATTCACTTCATATCTGAATACGATTAACAGTTAATTATTATATGTTATATATACTAGGAAACGCTCATTTGGGAAACGCGTTGATAAGCGAGCACGTGCTAAAGCTAGACCCACATTGCACATAAAATTTATGGCCGTTTGCGTTTCCAATGTTATTTAGTATTGCCAAGGTATTTGGGTAAACCCGTGTGTAAAAATCTTTACTTTGTGGATAAAATCCACCGCCATCTAGAGGACCTTGACTTCTTGGGAAAACATTTTAAACTCTTTGGTGACAAATAATAGACTGCTTTCTCGAAAGTATTTGATTACTTCTTGGTGGCAGTGTATTAGATAGAAACTTCACGCGTCTTTTCGTTGCCATGGCAACGTTACTTTTGTTATAATGAGATGTCCATCTACACTACTTATCGGATCAAAATAAAATTTACATATTCTTGACCGGACGGACATGCTAAATGATTTGGCTATCTCAGATTTTGTCGCCGGTTAGTTTGAAAAAAAAACTTTCGATTAACTTTAATGTAACTTTTTAACTTTTTGAACGATTTTGCCACAAAGCTAATGGGATTCAATCGAGAACAAAGCTTGCGGATGGTCAAAATTTCAACTCGATCCGAGCCTCCGTTCGAACGTTATCGCGAGACATACAAAAAAAAAAAACAAACAAACAAAAAAAACAAACAAAAACAAAAAAAACAAACAAACAAACAAAAAAAAACAGTGACTAATTTTTCCGGCAGAGTCAAATGGAAACGCTCGCTTCGCTCGCTTAATTATATATCGTATTATTATAATCAATTAATTTCATTGAGATTTTGAACGCCGAACGTCTCGGACCAGCGCTCTTATCGTATGTGCCACATCTAACGGTGTGACGTGTTATAAACTAACATAAGTAATAATGACCTAAGTTTTAACATTTGACTAATAGCTTTGACCTGCTATTCGCGCAATGTGGTTGGTACAATGGTACCTCGTCGGCGCTCGTCGGGAAGCTTCTGTACTTACCAAGGTCAGTTTCGGAATTTATTGCGGGCAACTTGCGACAAATATAATTATGTACAAACTGTCCTGCATAATAACTTCTAGCAAAAATACTCTGATTCATAATTTATTCTTGAGATGCGCCCCTGTTGATGAAAGTGTATTCGGTACAATACGTGGTTGATTTATTAATCTTCTACACTACACTTCTACAATTCTAGGACATCTAGCTTTAGTGTGTGTATCGAACTCTTGTCCGGTTGGGTACACACCTTTGTAAGACCTGCCGTGGTGTAATTCGCAGAAAAATTATATTATTTTATTATGCTGAGCAGCCCTACTTATTGCACAATACCAATTAATGCGTATTTTTTTATAAATAACAATTGCATTTTAGTTTCATTTAGTTATCTAACCGGAAATTTACTATCAAATTCCCACGTCATTCATGTGGAGCTTTTTCATCCTACGAGCTCAAGATAGCCCAAATAAATTATGCATTTCGTTGTTTCTAGAGAGACACAAATTTGGATAACTTACCAATTACCGTGTTCAATATCAAATTAAAAATGATATCTAATAAGTATGTTATTCATTTCAATTTGCAACAATAAAAATAAGAAAATAACATAAGGATGAGGATAGAACACTTGCTAGAATATCCATCTTTGCATCTATGCAGGTTTGTGGCAATGAGGTTGACCTTGGCAGAGTTTTCGTCGTTGTAGTGAACCGGACATTAATTAATCATGTCGAGCTGTCTATCTGTGCATTACCCCTCTCGCGGCTGGCGGCTAGTGCCATATTTGTATGCCGTAAAATCGAAGTGGGGATAAATATGTTCACGCCTTTCCCTCCCCCGTCCTTCACCCCGCAAGATTGTAAATTTCCAACAATAAGTTCCTACGGGTGGTTATAATCCTGTTAAGTCGAAAAGGCTGGCATAAGTTCGGAAGGAGGCATCGCCTATCCAATATGGCCGTCAGCCTAATGTGCGTGTCTTTATAACCTGTGTAAATTATTAATAAAGCTACCATATTGTACATTTTCAGATCAGTAAATATCAATAAATTGTTCATAATTACTATTTTTTGTAATTACTTTTATATTTACAGTGGTTTTTTGTCATTTTTAATTGAAAAAAAAAAACGGTGTTAAAAAGTTGGCCAACACCAACCAAAAAAGTACCGGCCCTACATAGGTCTATGTAAGGCATTTAGGTCCTAAGCCGTAAGCATCATCACGTTGTTGCCTCTTCTAGAGGGAACTAAACGGCTGTGAGCCTCCCGTACAAAGCCGGCACCTAGTGCAAGCTCCAGGATCTAGGTCCATTGAGTTTATCACGATAGGCAGCATATCATATTATACACATTTTAACCTTAATTTTTTTTGTGTGAACCCATTGCACCCCCAACATGAAATTTGTCACACACCTAGTAAACACTTTGACTTACTTAATTGACTTAATTTGACTAAATAGTGATTAATGACTGCTTAGGTTGGCCTGCATCAATTTGTTTTTCTTTTCTTTTCAGTTTCTTTCACAAATGGAAATTTGTCACCAGAAGAGACTTCCCGCTCAAGTTGCGCTGTTGGGCGTCACAAGTCTACCAATAAGCTGCATTTGGTTATGACTATTGACCAAGATAATGTCTATATGGGTTCAGAAGGTGAAAGTGACTGTACAACATTTATTGCACTTCGGAACCGCAAAACAAATAAAATGCGCCTCTTTGAGGCTGAAAACATTACCTTGTCTCATCATGTAGCTAAAAAAGAAGTTTTGCTGCCAAAAGAAATTCTGACAGAACTAAATGAAGTAACTACTGAAGAGAAATATTCAGAGTTGCATAAGAGTTTTGGGTCCAAAGTGAGACAACGAGGAACACTGCAAACTGAGCGCTATAGGACAGACGTTGATACGTTGAAAGATATTCTGACAGAAGTTGCTAAATCGGTTGAACCTTCTAGTTTATGCCATGTGCCTAGTATTGATTCTACAACTAGCGCCAATCTTCCACCTTGCAACCGCTCTGCTGTCTCTGTGGATGAAGTATATGAATTAACTGATATTATTTCAACACAAACCTTAGACTCCATGAAGGAGGAAGCATTGAAATTGCTAGAAAAGTGATGGCAATTTAGATACATCGGTATATACTCCATTCTTCATAAAGAACTTACCTACAGTGCTGGAAGGCAAAAATGTACTTCAATCTGTGGAAGTATTGCTATATGCTGATTCTATTTTGAAGTTTTTTAAACAAGCTTTCATTGGTAAAGATCCATACACGAAAGCTTGTCCATTTTCCAAAAGGGTTGCTAAGAAACTTCGTCGGGAATTCACTATGGAATCCAATACATCAAAGAGGTGGGTCTACCTAAGTGCATGCATGCAATATTTAACAGATCCGTCAATTGGACATTGCGCTGTACCGTAACTTTCCCACACTCGTAGTGCCAAAAATTAACCAAAAATTAGACAGTTTTAAATTGGTGGCCACATAGCTCAGTTGGTAAGAGCATAGCCCGGTAAGCTAAGGTCCCGGGTTCAAACCCCGGTGTAGTCACTTTTTTAATTTCTGTCTAAAGTACTAACATATCAGCGCCATAGTCGCCTACTATAAAGCCAAGTTTAAACATCATATTTCCCAACTCTAGGGTTACAGAGATGGTTTGTATTTCTCCCAAGTTAATTTCAAGTGCAGTCTAATAGGCAGTGCAATCTGCTCTACACACGTTATTAACAATGTACAAAACAGACCAAAAATTACACAGTTTTAAATTGGTGGCCGCATAGCTCAGTTGGTAAGAGCATAGCCCGGTAAGCTAAGGTCCCGGGTTCAAACCCCGGTGTAGTCACTTTTTTAATTTCTGTCTAAAGTACTAACATAACAGCGCCATAGTCGCCTACTATATAAAGTACTAACATAACAGCGCCATAGTCGCCTACTATATATATATATATATATGTTTTTGGATATTTTCGTGGCCGATATGAATTAATGAACTAGGTTTTTCGGTTATAATGCCACGTTTATATATATATTATGTTATTAACAATTTACAAAACAGACCAAAAATTAGACAGTTTTAAATTGGTGGCCACATAGCTCAGTTGGTAAGAGCATAGCCCGGTAAGCTAAGTCCCGGGTTCAAACCCCGGTGTAGTCACTTTTTTAATTTCTGTCTCATAACAGCGTCATGCGTCATAGTCGCCTACTATAAAGCCAAGTTTAAACATCATATTTCCCAACTCTAGGGTTACAGAGATGGTTTGTATTTCTCCAAGTTATTTTCATGTGTAGTCTAATAGGCAGTGCAATCTGCTCTACACACGTTATTAACAATGTACAAAACAGACCAAAAATTAGACAGTTTTAAATTGGTGGCCGCATAGCTCAGTTGGTAAGAGCATAGCCCGGACAGCTAAGGTCCCGAGTTCGATCCCCGGTGTAGTCACTTTTTTAATTTCTGTCTAAAGTACTAACATAATGTGTAACTTTGGTTTTATAGTAGGCGACTATGACGTTGATATGTTAGTACCCTACTTTAGACAGAAATATAAAAAATTACAAAATTACCCGTTGAAATATATACAGTAGTATATACATGTATATATTACATGACATTTTTAGGTGTAGACCACGTACAAATAACAATAATTAATTAAAATAATAACTCATTTTGACGTTTCGTGGAGATTGCACCCCACTTTTTCAAAAACTGTTTATTTATTAAACAAAACACATGTTAGCCTATATGAAATGAAGATGCAAAGACTGCACAAAGCTATATGAAAGATAATATTATTATTTAAACTAATGTGTTTGGCATTTCAAATTATTGTAATCTAGTGCGACTTCTGGTGACTGGTAGATTACTGGTAACTAGTTTTATTTTTGGATTTGGTTGTGAAGATGACTTTGTTTGGTTTCTTGTGATTGGTCCATTATTATCGTTATTGAGATAAATGATTGGGTTTGGTTGTGAGGATGAAGTTTTTGTCTGGCTTCTGGTGACTGGTCTATTTGCGATTAGATTAACGGCATCCGGATGGAGGTTTGGATCTGGTTGTGTAGATGAAGTACTGGCAGGAATTTTTGCAGTGAGTTTTAGAGTTGATAAAACTGGTTTCCAAGTGACAGAAAGACGTGTGCTATCGACCTGTTTGTTCATGTTCATGGGCCGTTTCTCTATTTCGATGGCTTCTCGGATCATTTTGGTGTACACATATAACACATATATTTATATCTTGACCCCTTTTCCAACATTTCATTGGGCTGGGGGAGCAGTATCACACTACTCCGTTTCTTGGGCTATATATAAGTGACTACACCGGTGTAGTCACTTTTTTAATTTCTGTCTAAAGTACTAACATATCAACGTCATAGTTGCCTACTATAAAACCAAAGTTAAACATATCTATATTGCTACATGTGGATGTCCCACGATACGATATAAGACTATAAGCATTCGTCAATATATATTCCTAAGAACTTCCTGATACTAATATTTTGCTCTTCCATATTTTTTCTGGGGAATGTAACACATTTATTACTATCTTCTTCTTCTCTTATGCCCACATTTTGCCTATGCTTGCCTATGATCTAGTCAACCAGTAGAGACGAGCCTCCCTTTCCCCCTTCTTTATGCCGTTAGGCATTGCGTCACACTCATTTGCCGGACTGGCACAAGTGTACAGATGTCGTCTGTAGGGATGGGCGAACGTTCGAAATTCCGAACTCGAACCGAACTTTTTTTGAAGTTCGGTTCGGTTCGAGTTCGAAATTTGAAGTTCGAGTTCGTGATTTATCAAAATTACGAACTTGCTCCGAACTTTTAAACTTGCCGCTGTCGCGCGCGAGAGAATCCTCCAATGGTGAGGCAGTATTGTTCATTCGACTATCGATTTCCTGCGATATTTTCGATAATTGAAATGGAAGCAGCTCTCCACCAATTGCGTGCCTTCTAATGTTCGACTAATCGATTCGCAGCAATAATTCGATACATCATGAATGTATCCACCAATGAGAAAGCTGCTAATATAAGACGCCAAGACGAGACGCTGTGACATTTAAGCCGCGTTCACATAAAGTGATTAAGACTAGGTAGGCCTATGGTTTAAAGTTGAACAATGTGATTTACGTGGAAGCGTTCACACATATGACTAATGTCTAAGAATTAAGAACTACCTATGACTAAGCTGTGATTAAGAAAGATAACTAACGTTCATCTTCTTAGTCACTTGTTAGTAACAACCTATCAAACGGTCGCTACGTCACAACGATACGGCCAATGAAATCATTGCTACACAAGTCAAATGTTGTCTGTAATTTTCTTGCCTAGTATTTTAATTATAAATTGACTGTTTCCGCTTCTGTTCTGCTTCCTGTTGGTTCTCACGTCTTAAAAATTAGGTTAGGTTTGACAACACATCATAGATGATTTTGAAGATTCTTCCAACGAGTTTGTTGGAATCGAGTGCGAGTATGACTAAGTTAGGGGGCGGAGCCGACGTTCTAACGTTAGTCAGGTGTTAGTCTTAGTTATTAATCATTAAACATTAAACCATAGTCTTAATCATTTTATGTGCACGCGCCTTTACGACGATATTTACGATGTTTTATAGAGCAACAAGTAGCCCTATTATTTGGAATCACTGAACAATGATTAAAGACCGATTAACCACGTTTATGCAATTATGTTAACAAATTAATTTCTCGCAGGCAAGTTTTAACCACATTTGCGTCAGCTTACACTCCTTAATACGATGTCGATAAGCTACATAACCTCAAAATAGATCGTCATTTTACGTTTGTTATTCAAAGTTAGATAACAATAACATGCCCATGCTCTAGGCCTAATAAAATTTAATAGTTGCGGTATTTAGACGAGAACTGGCCGCGATTTCACAACAATCTTTGTTAGGTTAGGTTTATTGACTAGGCCTAGACCTAGGCTAGGTACATAGGGAATATTTTTGGCTTAGGGGCTAAGGTTAGGCTAGGGCTAGGCCAAGTAAGGAAAAGCCTAGGCCTAGCCTAGGTAAGCCTAGAATATAGAAGATAATAGGAGACTAAACATGTTTTATCAGCTCTTATCTAGACCAAGACCAAGACAAGGGTGCTGTGCCAAAAGGGCTAGGCTAGACAATCCTGTCGATGAAATAGATCTCGATAGTAGGGAGATACAGCCTTAGCCTAGACATTTAAGTATGCCCAATTGAAATTCCTACCTCCCTGTTTTTGGTTTTAAGCAGAATTTTTTAAGTTCCGTTCGAGTTCGAAGTTCGAAACTTTTTTTACAGAAGTTCGAGTTCGGTTCGAAACTTAAAAAACCAAGGTTCGCCCATCCCTAGTCGTCTGTAATGTTCACCATTTCCGCACAGTCTGCAAGTACTGGTTTCAAACACACCTATTCGGTGCAGATGCTTCCCTAGCAGGTCATATGTTGTGTCTTTAACCTGAACTATGCTGTTGTATGTTCATCTATCATATTTTTAAATTTTTTAAATTTTTTAAATTTAATTTATTTTTTGGGGTTTTCTTGGCTGTGTGTTGTACTACTAGTAGTAGTACCTAGTAGTAGTCGTAATTTATTTATTGTAGCACTTGGCTATTTTTACATATTAATACATGTTATAACAATACAATTTATAATAATACAATTCAGCTTATATTATTCATCCACACAACTTAATTTAAAAATATTAATCAAAAATATATGTATTATATCAATTCAGGAAGCAGATGTATATAAAACTGTATATAAACTCCTGCCATAGTTTGTCTTGTCCCTTTTCGACCCATTCTTGTCTAGTTTCCTTGGAAGCTGCAGCATTTACATGGGCTTTATCTGAGCAGTAAGTTTGCTTAGAAGTTGTTTTGCTCTATTGTAGCATTTAGCTTCCTTTCTTCGCTATGAAGTCCGCTTTCTCATAAATTGCCGTATACATTACAGTGTGATGGTATTCACTGTAGCTTAATTACCTTATTTGCATTGTGCAGTCTTAGGATTTGTAATTTGCACTGCCTTACCACAGAATCCGCCACTTCCTTGTTGACTATGGCTTGTATTGCTGCTTTTGAGTCTGTTAAAATTACAATTTTATCACTGCGACAGTCCTTAAGAGGACGCCGGCAATACAGAACTTCCGCTGGTTGTCTGTCAAACCCACAGTTCTTTACATAATCAAATAATTTTTTTTGCATTATGTCAATAAAGAACCAATTGATTCTATCATATTCGATTCCCCCCCCCCCCCATTTTTTACCAAGTCGTATTTTAAAAAATGAAGTTTTCTAGACTAGATATACAAATTTTGATAAGATATGTTACTAGAGAACCTTCTCTTATGAAACATAGTTTTTTGTAGATTTGTATCTTTAAAACTACACTTTCTAGAATGGACCGTGTTTAGTGTTCGGCGGGCTAGTCTATACCGCTTGTCCCTGCAGATAAAATGTCGCAAGCGTAGCACCAGAGCTCTCGGCCGCGAGAGGCGGAGCTAGGTAGTGACGCGGCAAACATTTAAACGTTGCCCATGTAGGCTCTTGACCATCGTATCGTATGTTCTGACCTTGGAACTTGTGTGTTTGTTGCTTGTTCACTTACAGTTACAGTAGTGTTGAAATGTTATCGATACGTCATCTAGCTGTCCTCCACACAATGTTTTCATTATTTCAATCATGTTTACTGTACTTGTTGTATACCCGTATGTGTTGTGTTTATTTGTTGTTTGACACAGGTTAAAAAATACATAATTATATTATTATAGTTTGTTTTAAGCATGATTACTCTGTGACACATAAGTCAAAAGATTTCCCTAGCACATAATCTGAATCTGATACCTTGTAATATCAGACTTCTGACAATTATGCATTTTAGGATTTTGTTGTTTCACTTGGTACTTAGGTTCTCTGTTTTGGAACAGAAAGCAAACTAGATTTCATAATGTGTCCCTCTTTAGGCTCCTAACCACTAAGCAAGCTATTTTTTTTGACAATATTAATTGCAAACTTATTGTCTGAAACTCCATTGTATTGTACACCGCACGGCAGTCAAGTACCGCAAATGCTCTAAGCTTAAAAATACTTTTTCGCAAGGATTCCCGCTGTACGGTTCACATCAGGTTCACCCGCTGTGACCCTCTTTAGGTTACTAAGTTATTAGAGTGTTTGTTAAGCAAATGTCCATGGGATTATTAGAAGACCCAAACTTTGCATTCACATTAACTACTGAAGAAAACCTCGTAACAACGTTCAGTTAGGATTGCTGGTAGCGGGGTTCGAACCCGTGACCTCCCGAATCGGGTCTCACGCTACGCATGAGCTATCTTTGGTCGGTGTGCCAAGCTTTGAACCTGGCACCTATCCCCGAAGCCTGAAGATGCAACTTGAGCAAATGATGAAAATGGTTTTAAGTAATTTTAATTTTAATATTTTACCCTGGGAATTAAATCTGTTATGGCATTGAGTAGTATAGAACTTGTTATAGGGTGCAATGAATGTCCCTCTTCAGGTGTACTAGGTATGTTGCTGCGGACAGGACAACTAGAAAGAAGGGATATCCGAGAGCTGTTTAAGAGGACCAATCCCTTCCATTCGCATTAACGACTGAGGAAAACCTCGTAAAAAAACTTCAGTTAGGATTGTCAGTCTCGACGGGATTCGAACCCGGAAAGCGCTTAGCGCTCAGAGCCAACACTGTTGGTATTTCCAGTAGAGACCTTCGAAGATACCGATGGCGATAGCGAGTGCTCTTGTTGCTTATGATTTTATGTTTGTATGGGAAAATAACACGCATTCAACAATTGAAATAGCAACTAGATGGAACCCAGTCTTATGATTTTTAATTAATGTGGATACGGCGACGCTTGTGGATACGACGACGCTGGTTAACTTGTCCCGTCGTGAGACTGGTCAACTACAATAAATTTAATATTTAATACAATTTAGAAATGAAAAATCCATCCTGATCGGGGTTCGAACCAGAGTCTCCCACATTCCGGGCAGGCGCCTTAACCAACCGACTATCCAAATCGAGAAATATACCCTTGCTCATACCTGCGTAAGGTAATGACATAATAAATAATGTTTGTTTGGTCAGTTCAACAGCAACAGTTTTTTGATGCTTTATTGTTCCATCCATTCAGTTCTATAATGTAACTACAATTCAGAAGTTAAATAGTTACTGTCTCGGTGGTCTAGTTGGCTAAGGCGCCTGCCCGGAATGTGGGAGACTCGGGTTCGAACCCCGATCGGGATGGATTTTGTAATTTCTGAATTGTATTAAATATTAACAATTCCACCTACGGGAGTGTTTCCCGACTATCCAAATCGAGAAATATACAATAAATGTAACTGACTAGGGTACCTTCTAAGTCTAACTTTATTTATTATGTTTAGATCGGAATAATAATGTTGGAAGTCTGTCTAGTTTGTTTTATATCAAACTGTTGTATTTATGAACGAATCCATGAGTAGTGATGACTAACACTGGTTTGATGTAGTTTATTTACTTATCTATTGCCAAGAAACCAATTTGAAACCATTGAACCTAACGCCTCCACCCCTTTGTACGACACTTTCCTATCCCCGATTATAATTATTTATGCGGCAGGAAATTGGACAGAGTATAAGAAAATCGGTTGAACGAATCGGTTCAATCTTCATCTGGAATTTTGACGTTGAACAAACCGATAGTGTCATTTCCCAACCATACGCGTTCAATACGTTAGTACTTGCAATTTGTATCTGAGCTAAGTGCCGAAGGTAAAAATATTATTTTCAATTGTACGTGTTATTGTTTTGGAGAGAATATGAAGTAAAGCAATCATGATGGGCGCTGCCAGGATTTTCTCAAATGGGTGGGCAACGTGTCAACACTTCTTACAGTATAATCTTTTCCATTTCTCTCTTGCCCTTCCTACTCTTCTTTTCCCCTCCTCTGCCGCTTCAAATTCTCGTCTTGGAATCCTCTCCCTGCCCATCCATATGTCCAAACTATCTTAGACGTTCTCTTCCTAGTTCAAACCTCAATCTCTCCAGTCCCAGTTCTTTTCTGATTACATTACTTCCTATCTTGTCCATCACCATCATGGACTCTAAAAACTTCATTTCTGCTGCTTCCAGCTCCGACTCTCTTCTTTTGTTACCCACTTCCCACTAGCCAAAGTTGCTGACCCATACATAAGGTACAATACCTTGTACGCTGACTTCTTCTTTTGTTATGCATGGCTGAATACGAGTATAGTAAAAAATGCCTTGAACGAATCGTTCCACCCATGTATACTGCAATTGTGAAGGTACAAAATATGCATTGTACACTGACTGCTCATCTTTGTTCATGCCATTTCTGCCCCATAGTCGAAGGTAAAAATATCTTGTACAATCTTCTTGTTATGTGTTTGATAGTAATATAGTACAAATATGCCTTGCAGGATTTTTTTTTTTCTCACATATAGGTATTGGGCAACTTGTACACTTCTTACGTTATGCATTTTGCCATACTTATATATACTATGCCTTACCTACTCTTCTTTTCCCCTCCTCATGACTGCTCACATATGTTAGTATTGGAATCCATATCCCTGCCATCTATGTCCTACTTCTTGTTAGCGTTCTCCCTACTCAAAGTCAAATTCTCGTACCGTTCCTTCTTTGATTACATTACTCCATGTTCCTGCCCATACAATCATAGGACTAAAAACTTCCATTTGCTGTCAGCTGACTCTCTTCTTTTGTTCCCACTGCCCATGTTGCTGCCCCATACGTTAGTATAGGTACAAAATATGCCTTGTACAGCTGACTCTCTTCTTTTGTTCCCACTGCCCATGTTGCTGCCCCATACGTTAGTATAGGTACAAAATATGCCTTGTACAGCAAAATTTTACATTTTTGTGGGAACAACTCATTCCACAGTAGCTTTCTCACTAATTGGTAAAACCCTTCTGCTTTTTACGCTCTAGATTTTTACATCGTTTGTCAATATACTTCCCACATATTTAAATAATTAATTTTTTTTTTCCTATGCCGAAAGCTTGATTTTTCAATCATTTTTCTTCCTGGCTATCCAGTAAATATGTGCTTCCTTCTCTGGCCCGCTCAGGTTATTTGGCAGGGCGTCAATGTCAGATTTAAGTGCGGCGCAGCTGAAGAGGTGCGCTCTGTCCTGAAAACCCGATGTACATAGTTTGCAAGTTGCTGGTTCCTTTGTGATTTGAAATCGACTGAGGTGGTGCTGTAGGATGTCATGTCCTGTAGCCAGCCGGAACTGCGCTGTTGCCACCTTTCTTGTCCAGGATTTGTCTGGCCCTTTGAGGACCTCGTCCGGCCATGGTTTGTGATACATCTTGGCCTCTTGAAGTCTTCCATAGGATGTCTTGAGGCCCTCCTTGGCAAGGTTTTTGGCAGAGTTGTAGGAGATACTCGCCGTGTCAGGGGCAGACTTCTTTGAGCCCAACTTGGCTAGCGCGTCAGCCTTCTCGTTGCCCAGGATGTTGCAGTGGCTGGGCACCCATTAAATTTTAAGCACTTTTCCATGCATCACATTTTTTATTAAACTCTTTTTAAGAGACAGGGAGGCTTCTTCACATTTTTCCATCTGACAGATCTTCTTGATGGCGGCCTTGCTGTCAGAGATAATGACAAATTTTGTCTTTTTGAGTGGAAAGGTTGGTGTTTCTGCGATTTTCTCTGCTGCTCTGGGGATGGCATTTATTTCTGCATCAAAAATGCTCGAGCCTGGTGCCATCGGGTGCGCCTCTTCAAAGAAGATGCAATGGAAGCCAAAGCCAGTATTCCTCCCCGAGCTGTTTCGGGAGCCGTCCGTAAAGACATGCACCCATTCGGATATTGGGTAGTGCTTCTTCAGATGCGCTTCGATGAGCACTTTCAGCTCAGACTGGCTTTTTTCCTCCTTCTTGCCCATACCTTCCACTTGAAGATTGAAGTCAATTTTGATGGTTGAGTTTGGAAGGCTATTAACATCTAGGCTGGCAAGCTTTTGTCGAGGATGGTGTAGCAGGTCCGGACAGTGCTCCGTTTTTAGGAGTGTTGTCTTTTGGGCAAAATTTGTGTGTCCTGCTGCGCTCGCCGTTGGAAAGGCTAGCCAAGAATTGTGTCAATTCTCGCCAGTTTTTCATGCAGTATGATGGCTTTCTGCTCTAGTCTCTGTATTAGGGGCTCTACTTTACAGTAGGCTTCCATTGCCGCCACCAATGTTGTCTTTACTGCACCGCTGGCTAGTCGAAGGGCCTGATTCTGGATTTTGCTGAGTTTATCAAGGTTATGCTGCGCCAAGGTGACAAAAACTTCTGCTCCGTACTCAAGGACCGGACGCACATAGGTCTTGTAGGTGAGAACCAGTGTGTCAATCCTAGCTCCCCAGGACACTCCGGCCGCACGTTGCATCAGACGCAGCCTCTTTTTAGCCTTCTCAGCAGTTTTCTCGAAATGGGCCTTGCCGGTGAGCTTCTTGTCGAGGATGGCTCCGAGGTAGGTGACGTGCTCCTCTTTTTTGAGCTGCTGTCCCCCGATGTACAGCTCGAGGGTGGGGTCTTCGTGTTTAAAAGTGAAGACCGTGTAACACGATTTGTTAGGGTTCACCATGAAGCGACGGGATGCAAGCCAGCCAACCAACATACTTAATGCGGTGGAGAGCATTATCTGCAGGCCGCCGAGGTTCTTGCAATAATAATAATAATAGTATTAATAAATGCAAATTAAAATACAAAATTTGATGTATTGATAATCTTCTTCTTCTTTTCATATGCCAACAATTGACATTATTCATGTCATCATGTGTTTTCTAGTTAGCCAGTAGAGATAGGACTCCTGTTCGCTCCGATCCATGCCATTTGGCATTTTGTCGCGTTCAAGCTTTATATATGTACATTGAAAAAGATGTTTCCTGTCTTGTTCCCCAGCTCCACACATCCGACAGACACTAGATTCAAAAATTCCAAATCTATGGAGGTGCTTTCCGAGTAGGTCGTGTCCTGTTTGAAGCCGGAATTGAGCTGTCTCTATTTTTCTACTGTAGCACTTACGTTTACCAGTCGGCCTCATTCTAGTGTAATCTTCCCACAGTTTATTCTGCCCCCTCTCTTGCCATTCCTTACGGACTGCTTTGTCTGTCGACGCATGCAGGTGAGATTTGAGAGATTTATGTGACAGTTTTTTACTTTCTTGTTGTTTTTTGCTACCTTGTTTGGCTAGGTAGTCGGCCTTCTCATTACCATATATGCCACAGTGGGCCGGTATCCATTGTAGCACAATTTTGTTCCCATCATTCATGAGTCGTAGAATCTGTAGTTTACATTGTCTAATTTCGGGTTCTGTTTCCTCCCTATTTGCAATGGCTGCAATGGCAGTCTTGGAGTCGGATAGGATCACAATTTTCCGGTTTTCAGATTTTGATAGTTTCAATAGTGCTTCAACTATTGCTCTGATTTCTCCATCATAATTGCTTCCATTAGCACCAGCTGGGTAGGAAGCCTCAAATTCTCGGCTGTATATCCCTGCGCCCGCATTTCCTTCCCCTGGGGATGCTGATCCATCTGTATACAGATGTAGCCATTCATTTTCTGGGTATTTCTGGCGAATGTATGCCAATGTCAATTTCTTTAGTTGAACCAATGAGTGGTTGTTTTTCTTACCGTCGATGTCAGGTATTGTCAATGCATGTGGGATTTCTAACAATGCAACATTTATGTTTGGTGGTAGGAGGTCTTGTCTATTGTTAATTGCCTCATTCCCATATAAAGGCCAATATAAAGGCCTCCTGAAGACACAGTACCTATTGTGTCTATAGGAGGCCTATTTTGTTTTACCTCTAACCGTAATTTAGGAAGATAACCATGGTAAACGTGTGTTTTTTTTTCCAGGTTGCGGCCCCCCTCAATGCGAGAAAAGGCGATCTGTCATGTTATTGTTCTTGGTTTGCTAGTGTGTAACTATAAACTAGACTTAAAACAGATTAGTGAAACTGGATCGGCAGGACCAGGGATAAAACGCTTAAGAGAGTTGAGTAGGGCAGTTGGGGCAACAAATACCAAGCCCGGAGGAACAACAATTGAATTGAAATTACCTTTACCCGTTATCTCCACATTCTCAAGGAAATAATTGCTATAAAGGTGTAATAAAGAAAATCACCATCTACATTGTCGTATCTGATCAATTAATTTGTTTGCTAATGGATATGCACATAGATAGGTATACCGGTACGTATTTAAACCCAATAAATTTTAACATCTTAAAAAATGTATACCCAGTGGCGTAACTAGCCCTTTTTTGGGGGGGGGGGGGGCAAACATTTTTGTCAACTTAACTTACACAATCAATGGTCAGCACGAGCGCTCAACTAGTGAAAGGGGTACCGTATGTGGGTGGGTATAGTCAGTGGTATCATCCCAAAATATATAAGTATCTGCTCTTTCCTGGGTAAAGTACATGATTGATTGTGTACAATGAGGGTCTGGGGGAGCTAATGTGGGTCAAATTTTTCGATGGGTGGTAGTACCGGTAGTAGTAGTAGTAATTTGTTGTAGCACTTGGCTATTTTACATATTACATGTTTTAACAATACAATTTATAATAATACAATTTAATTTATATTATTTATCCACACAAATTAATTTAAAAATATATATCTATATATTATATGTATGTATTATATCAATTCAGGAAGCAGATGTAAATTTTTTAATAATAAACAGGTCACATGCATTCTACATTAGTACTGTTTTTCCCAGAAAGTTCCCTGCTCATATGATTTAGGTGCCAATTTATTTTCTAAACTAGGAAAACGCTTAAGTCCCGCCGCGTTGTTGGATGAGCGTAATTGGTGCATTGAGTTGCCATGTGTTATGCGGATTTTCTGTTGTTTCACCAAAAAACAACATAAATAAACTTTAAATGTTATTATCTCAAAACTTTTATTCTAGCACATTTGCTAACAATTGTTCCTACTTCTTCTACAGTTTTTAAAATGAAAGGATAATTTCTTTTTTAATGTGCTCACAAATCTTATTCTGACAAATTCACCGGACACTTTTTTGCTGAGATTTATAGTTTTTTATTTAAAATATGGGAAATATAGATTTTTCACAAAAAACATACATTTTCAAACAATGCAAAGGGAAAAAATCATATTTATCAAACAAAACAAAAATTATAAAATCCGTCTGGTAAATGTTTAGATGTATTGTTTTTAATCTTAAACACCTTTCATTTAAAAAAAAAAAATGATAATTGTAAAAGCCTTAGCATTGTCCCAGCACCATAGCAAAATTGTAAAATTGCAATTATTAAGAGAAATGATTGTTTGATTGCGCTCAAATTTCACACGATAATAATAATTCACAAAATTAAGGTTCTGTGAAAAAATCATTACAATCGGATAAAGCATGCAGGTGTTATAAGTCGAAGAATTTTTTAAAAAATCTAAAAAAATCATAAAATTGCGATTTTCACGAGAAATAATTTTTTGATCCATTTTTCGAATCGTGCAATTCTAAGTTCAGAGATTTCGAAGGCCTCCAGAAAATTTCATTGCAATTGGAATGTCGGTTTAGCCGGAATCGTGCTAACGAACAGACAAAAATACAAAAAAAACATTCCGGATTTTTTTCTTCAGTGTAGTGAAATGGAATCTTCGCTACGCTCATCCAATGATTTAGTATTTTCTAACTCTCTTATGTCCTTTGGAATTCTGTTAAATTTCTTAGCTCCTTTATTAAAAAAGAGTGCGATTGCCATTGGAATATTTTAACGATTTGTTTTTTACAAAAACTATACTAAAAAAATTATAACATTTAACATTGTAGAATAGGAAAAATATCTCAACCTAAACTAGGCTATATAATATACTATTATCAACAAATAATATCAAAAGTCAAATAATAATTGTTCCCCCCTCGTCCTCTCTGCCCTAATAGATTTGTAATTTACAAATAATTGACAAACGCATTTTGTCTGGATGTTGGTAAAATAGGATTTTTTAACATTACACAAATTTTGAACGTCCCATCAGAGTGCAGAACGATGATCGACTTTTGGTCACCGCCATGTGTAAGTTCTACTAGAACCACAATGTAACGAAACCCCGATCATGCGATCCTGGCGGAGAATCCGGGCGAACCAGCTGGGCATTGCCCTATTCTCTCGACATTTTAGATGAATAGTGGTTAATTGAACTAACTGTTTAAGGCATAATAAAGGAGATCATCATTTACAAACTCATTATCTGATCAATAGATTTGTATAAATGTTCGCCATTATGAACGATTTGCCAAGAATCATTGTGATAAGAGATATTTTACTAATTATTTTTCACGGTTATTCATGAAAAGTATTTTGCTAATGAGTGGGAGCTCTCGTATTCAGGCGCGGACTGGGTCAAAAAGGCCCCGGATGCTGGCATGTAGTAGGGCCCGTATGAGGTCGCGTAGTAAAGCAGGGGTCTGGGGCGAAGCCCCAGCCGCCGGAGGCAATTTCGCCGAAGGCGAAATTTTTTGGGTGGTTCGTTATATTTTATGGCCTAAAACGCTATTTTAGGACGCGATTAACAGGCGCCAACTAAGTAACACTACCCGAGCTCGCAATTCAAATCTTGCGAAAATTATATTTGAGGAAGCCTTACAACCAATAATGTAACTCGCAAGTACCAAATTGACACTCGCAAAATGCGAGCTTGGGGGATGAGTGTATACTGGACATTTTGATTGAATCATGCATAACTTTCTAATAATAATGTGTAAGCGTAAGCTGTAACCTTTAATGAGACGATTCACGGTAGTACTTCTACATCCCCCCGCCGGCGCCGGCCGACCCCCCCCCATCCCCACCCAACGCCATCCCCTTGCTAGTTGGAACTGGCAAACCAAAACCAAAATACTTGCAATCACATCGAAATTTCTTCTCGTAGCGCGGCGGCGAGAAAGTCAATTAGCTAGGCCTATACATGATAGTCACTAGTTCCTACTGAAAACTGAAAAGTGAGAACACTGAACAACCATTCTCTTTTGAAGAGCTGCCTAAGGCACCCCATGAGTCATCGTTAATATTATTTAATGTATTTTGTTCGACAACTCTTTTTCGCAGTAAACAAATAACTAATCATATATATTTTGTCAGAAACTGAAAGTGTAGTGTGTACAAATGTTCCACAGGAGCCCCGAATGTCAAAAGCCCGGGGTGCGATCGCACCCCAGCACCCCCTGCCAGTCCGCGCCTGCTCGTATTTGACTTGGTCACATGTTTAAAAGTAAAATCAATATTACCCGGGTATATAAAAGAAACTACAGTAGTTGAACAGGTATTCTTTAAATAATTGTTTTTGGGACATTACGGTACACTAAAAAAAACTGTTCCATATCACTGAACTGCAATTTTTTTAAATTGAAATTTGATTCTTTGCATTTAGAAATCATTGATGAAAAACTAGCTCAAATCTCTACTTAGACAATCTAGATGGGAAAACATACAACAATACAGTACTACTATACAATTTTGAAAATTATCAGTGCTCAAAGCATTAGAAGAAAGGGCGTTCTGACATGCTACGTTATGCTCGGGTGTGTGGCGGTCTGCGTGCACTACTCGGCGAGTGCAGTGATGTTTCAGTGCGAACTGCATGGTCACTCGCATGTGAATATGAAGGAAGAAGAAAAGGAACCTGCCACCGACCAATGGCCAACAGTAGGAGATACAACAACAAAACAACAACAATGGAAAGCATCATTAGTTTTTCCAGAGTCCATACTAAGGATTCGTATCTTCAGGTACATTTTTAGTTTTTTAGTTAAATTTAACATCATAAACATACCAAATAAAAAAATATTTAAAGTTAAAGGGTGACCATGAAAACTAGGAACTTCTTTGGTTGGTTTGGGGGGGGGGGGGGGGCGGGGGGGGGGGGGGGCAAATAAAATCATCATGTTTTTGTTGTTTTATTAACAAATAAAACCTACAACACATTTAACGTTTCTATTTTGTCAAAACGTTTTGTAGGTTTGTTTTGTTTTGTTTTTTTGAATATTTTACTGGAAAATGTTATGATTTTATTTTGGAACCCCCTAACTGAAGAAGTTCCAAAACTGGACCTACTCAACAGTTCAAACTAAAAAATGTAGGCTAACTGTTTCGTAGTTTTCATGGACACTATTTTTCATTAATATGAAAGTTCATCTTATAATTTGCAATGTTATAACTTTATTTTTATGTCCCTGTGACTTTGTGCTTCAGTTATTACACCCAGCATTTATCTGATGTCCATGTTTCTTATTCTCCCTCCTTGTCTTGCTCACTTGCTCCTCGGGAATATCATCTCTGCCGCCTATATCTAAATAATAATAATAATAATACAATAATAATAATAATAATGTCTTTATTTAGCGTAGTGCGCTATTAGTACAAACACATTACATATTATAATTTTACACACTACAAGTAGGTACCTACATTATAGTATTAGTACATTTTCAATCATACCCTATATCTTGAGTAATAATAATTAATTATTACTCAGAATCTAAAATTATATACTTATTAAACAAAATAGTCAAACTTCTCTCCCCCACTTTATCAAATACTCGGTTACTTTATTTCTAAATTCCTTTGTACTAGTTGCCATTCTAATGTTATATAGCAACTCATTAAAACTTCTCACACCCTTGTAAAACAATGACTTACACAGTAGTTGTTTATTACATGTACCTAAATATAAACAGCTGTTCATTGCTTTTCTGGTCTCATAATTGTGAATCTCATCAATTCTAACCATTCTATTTAGCATATACTCCGGTAACAATCCTTTTTCTAATTTATAAAGATAAGTCATACCACACAACTCTATTTCTTGTTCAATATTCAACCATTCCAAACAATTTAGCATATTGACACATATCTACTGCATTTGAGAATTACCCTCATGCCTCTATTTTGGAGGATCTACAGTCTCCTTATATCAGTAACATACGCTTGATAAAGTACCGATAAACAGTAAGTAAAATGAGGTTTAATGATAGTATCTGACTCATCATCGGCAAAGGAAGGGAACATAAAATGTTTTAGTTCTGTTCTATATTCTTTCCCGCCTATAAAAATATTTTTTTTATTATTCAATTTATTTTCACAAAACACATTAACATTGGAACATCTCAAGGAAACCCACAAAGCCCATTATGCGGGCTCATTATAATAATAATAATAATAATAATAATAATAATAATAATAATAATAATAATAATAATTAAACCCAACTGTCACATATGCTTAACGAATCGACATACGGATTTAAAATTAAGGACAATAAATGTGTATGTCACACAATTTCCCACCTATGGATGACCTAAAGTTGTATGCAACAAATTTTGCTTAACTAAACAGTCTAGTCAATACAACATTAGAATTTAGTCAAGATATCTGCATGGAGTTTGGAGTAGAAAAATGTAAGACGCTACATATCGAAAAGGGTAAGGTTACACAAGCAGAAGAGTTCCAGATAGATGATGGAAATAGGATTGGAATAATGGACGATAACGATGTATACAAATATTTAGGATTCTCACAAGCTGCCAGAATTGAACATAAAGTTATGAAAGCAAAATTGATAGATACATACAATAAAACGACTAAAGTCTATCCTCAAGACGCAACTAAACGGTAAAAACAAGATCACAGCAATAAATACATATGCTGTACCAGTACTGACATATTCATTCGGAATCATTAAATGGACGCAGACAGACATCCACGCGTTGGAAATATTAACTCGTACTACACTTACCAAACACAGAATACATCATCCTAAATCAGCAATAGAGAGATTGACACTTCCAAGAGAAAAAGGAGGACGGGGCCTAATTGATCTGAACAACTTATATTATAAACAAATAGACATTTTAAGAAATACTTTTTTACAAAGAGCAACCAATCCACACTGCATAGGGCTGTGGTGCTAGCTGACAAATCATTAACTCCACTCAATCTAGCAAACGAAAATGTCAATCTACAAGGGAAACTCATAACTGACGCTTCAAAAGAGTTACGTCTCTCAGAAAAGACCCTACACAAGAGACATTATGATGAACTACACAAAGGTCACGTAGATATTAAAGCATCAATAGGTGGTTAAACAACGGGGAACTATTTGGAGAAACAGAAGGTTTTATGATGGCTATTCAAGACAGAGTGATTGCGACGAACAATTATAAAAAATACATAATACAAGATGCGACAGTAAACGATCAATGTAGAAATGTAGTGCAAAGGGGTGAAACAATCGAACACATCATATCCGGGTGCAAGTCACTATGTCAAACAGATTACCTCTACAGACATAACCAAGTAGCTAACATTATTCATCAAAAACTAGCAATCAAGTACAACCTCATTGACACACACACACCTTACTACAAATACAAACCAGAGAAAGTACTAGATAGTAAAGATTACAAATTATATTACGACCGCACAGTTATAACAGACCAAACGATACATCACAACAGACCGGATTTAATAATAATTGACAAGAAGAAACAAGAAACTACCCTTATCGACGTTGCTATCCCAATGTGCCATAACGTCGAGACCACGTGGAAGAAAAAAATTGACAAGTATAGTGAACTTGCAATTGAGATCAAGAAGATGTGGAAACAGAAAAAGGTAAATACAATCCCATTCATTATATCAGCCAACGGCATCATACCGAAGAAGCTACATGAAAGCATTAAACAACTAGATCTTCAACCCAATGTATACATCGAGACTCAAAAGGCAGTAATACTCAACACGTGTAGAATAGTTCGTAAATTTCTAAACTAAGAATGATACTTCGAGATTCCGAGACAGCTTCCATCCTGACATGGTTTTCGTGGTTTCCCATAGTCCGAAGAGCAAATGCTAGGATGGCGACGAGAAATCGGCCACGACCGTACACAGCAGAAAGAAAACATCATCTACGAACAATATTACAATTTATAAATGACTTATTTTAGTTAGAGTTAAGACAAAAATAATAATGTATGTAATAGGTACACATGGAAGTACTTGACGTAAGTCCGTACAACATGTTAGCTCCGGTTTTAACCGAGTTTGTATGAAATACATCCAATAAAATAATAATAATTGACACATTGTCTAAGTATTATTAGGAATTAGAACACAATTTACATTTATCTTCATTTTATTGATCAAACCGATCTAATAAAATACATTTTATAACTTGATATTTTTCTTTTACATTCATCTGTCTTCCCAATCACAACCGCCTTCTTCTTGATCGGTTCTTCACCATGATACCAAGCTGAGCCTTCTTAATGATATTACTAAGGAACAGCCTCTTGGAAGATCATTGCCAATTCAGTAGGCCCAAGTACTAGATAACCAGTGACTAAATAGTTGCACATCTAGTACCTAACTAAAGATAAAACAGTCGCACATGCGACATTTCCCCCCCCCCCCTTAATCTGTGAACTACGGGTTCTGTTTTGCCCATTCCGGTGTAGCCAGCCAGGGCTGAAGTTGGTCTGCATTCGCTCGTCCCGCGCGTTTCTTTGTACATACATCCACTAGCTCGAAGGAATTTGGAGCCAGGCATCTGGTGATTCTATATGGTCCGGAGCGTCGAGCAATAATAACAATAATAATAATAATGAGGAATATAAGGTTTTTAAGCATAACCCCGCTTTAAGGACATAGTTATTGATTCATAGCAGTTGTCGTAAAAGTTTGCCCCGACTGGGGTTCGAACCCAGAACCTCCGGCTTAACGTGCCATAGCTCTACCAATTGAGCCAGCGGGACAACAGAACAAACCTTTACTAAACTGCTAGTTGTTGTGAATGTTGACTTCCATGACATAAATCCAATCACATCTCATCTCCCATGAGTTGGGTAGTATGAATATAAGGTCTTTAACCCTCCGTCACTCGCGCGGAATTTCTTAACACCATCCTTCGCGTGGGGTTACTCAAACCCCAAATTATTTTGGGCTGTAATTAGTGCAGTAGGATGTTTTGGGTATTTCTTTCTGTGCTCATATGATTTGTGGAACTACTATGTAGGTGGTTGTTACTGGGAGGACAGTGAAATAAAATTCCAATGAACGTTTTTGTATGAAACATTTTTTTATTGTATTTTTCAGATTAAAAAATGGACATTTTCAAAATATTCAAAAAAGGGTGTCAAAAAAAAATTTGCAATTTAAGTTTGTTTCACTTTTTAGTAATAAACATGAACCAGTTAGAAATTGCAAGAAGAATTTTTTCAAAAATTCAAAAATTTTAAAAATTTTAGCCAAAATAGCATTGAGTTTCCCTATGCAGTTACTGTAACGTGATCACTCGCGCGGGGTTTCAGCAACCCCAGCCACGTTCAGACTTTATCTTCCTGTAGTGTAACTACACTATCAACATTTTCCGGTCTACACCCTACACCAGCACCACAGAGAAGTGGGCACTCTTTCGGATGGAGTGCCCCAACTTTTCAACATTTTTTTTTTCCATTAAAAACAATTCAACCTTTTACGTCGCTATTTCAAACGAAAGTACTTTTCCTTTGAAAGTGTTTTATATTTAAATTAGCAACGTTAAAGGTTTTGTAGGTGGAGTATTTTAGTGAAAAAGGTTACTATACTGTCCGCCATGTTGGCGTAGTGTTGAAAAGTTGGGGCACTCCATCCGAAAGAGTACCGAAAAGTGCAGGACAAAAAAACGGGTACTTTTTCGGTTACAAAAAACCACTTGAAATGTTTTAAATTTTATAACTGCAGTTGTAGGCTATATAATTAAAAAAAATACTCGCAAGTTTCATTTCATGCTGTTTTATAAACAAAAGTAGCAAGGAGTGACGCGCCTTTAGGCGAACTGAGCACTGCCACCGAGCCGTACACTTGCTGCAAGTAACCTTACAAAACACAATAAAAAAAATCCTAAAAACAAAAAATATCTTCAAAACCTTTAACGTCGCTATTTTAAACAAAACCTTCAAAACCTTTAACACACAGAACACAGTTTACAACAGTGTTTAAAAGTTGGCCAACACCAACCGAAAGAGTGCCAAAAAACGAACCTATTGTCGGCTTTCACGACCCCTTGTGCTGTTGCGTTGAGCAGTGCCTCATCATCGACACGACGCAACAGCTTAAGCATCATAGATAGATAGATTTTATTAGCCTCTTTGAAATTCAACAAGTTAGTATATAAAATATACATTGTATATATAGTACATAAACCTATATATAAACCTACTATATCCTAGATACTTAATTAGGCTACTAATTCCTATTTGAAAACTCATACTTTTTTATTCGAATCTGTTACTTGCAGTGTATGGTTAAGTTGAAAAAAAGCGATGAGCTTAACTTTGCCAATAAAGACCTATTCTATTCTATTCTATTCTATACCATTCCATACAGAAGTCAACATCAATTATAGTTGAAAGTTAAGAATGTGCCACCTAAAAATTAATCAAGAGACAGTAATCACACCTATATTTACTAGTTGAGAAAGTTGTAGCCCTTTTTCACGGAAATCTGTCATCTATATATAATTACCTATGTATTTTTCATTTGTAAATTACATAATAATAATGATGATAATGATTACTATATATGATTTTTATAAAAATAGTGTGGGCTATAGATGGGATCAATTTACATATTTTTAAGTGTTTTTTCTCAGAAGTGCTATACACAACATCAATTAATTGGATGAGCGTAGCGAGCGAAGCGAAGATTCCTTTTCACTGCACTGGAGAAAAAAATCCGGAATGTTTTTTTTTGTAACTTTGTGTGTTTGTCCACACGATTCCGGCTAAACCGATACTCCAAATTGTGATGAAATTTTATGGAGGCCTTCGAAATCTCTGAACTTAGAACTGACACGTTTTTTAGCGCAATCAAAAAATTATTTCTCATTAAAATCGCAATTTTACCCGATTGTTATGTTTTTAAAAATTTCGACTATACACCTACATGCTTTATCCGATTGTTATGATTTTTTCACAAAACCTTAATTTTATGAATTAATAAATTGGTGTGAAATTTGAGTGCAATCGAAAAAAATTTCGAATGAAAATCGCAATTTTACGCATTTTTTGTTTAAAAAAATTTTTCTTCGACTTATAACATCTACATGCTTTATCCGATTGTAATGATATTTCCACAGAACCTCAATTTTATGAATTTATATATTTGTTTAAAATTTGAGCGCAATCGAAAAATAATTTCTCATGGAAATCGCAATTTTAGAGGGCGCTGAATAATGGAACAACCATAGGGGTTTAATATCAATGGGAACAACGCCGAATCGATCGTGTGTAGTGTACGTACCCCGCCCATCTTTTTTTGTTGGAAAAGAAAGGTTAGGAGGAAAATTGGCAAGTAGGCCTACACTACACACGATCGATTCGGCGTTATTCCATTCGGCGTTATTCAGGCGTCCCCAATTTTACACTTGTTTCGTTTAAAAAAACATACGCTCATCCAACAACGCACCTGGAAAAGCGTTTGCGAAGCTTCCTAGTATTATTGTAAAAGACTGATGGAAGTTATCCTCATTTATTTTCGGATGAAAATATATTTTTGAGCTGATAATTTTGTTTATAAGCACATTAATTTTCATGAAAAACCAGATATTATGTTATTTTGCTTAACGTTTTCCAAGAGCAAAAATTGCTTGGTCTTCATTTTTGGGTCAGCGTATTTTTTTTCTGCCGTTGGATACCCTGCGCCGGCTCAACGGCGGCCATCTTGAACTTTGAGATGTTTAAAAAGATGGCGTTGTGTCAAAAAATGTGTGATCTCGACTCATTGGTAAATGACCATTTACAAGATTTAAAGTGCCAGTTAAATCTGTACACTGGCTATATCGATGGCGAGGCAGAATATAACTTTTTCATTACAGAGGTTAGAGCACTGGGATATTCGTTTTCTACAGACCATAGTTCCACAAAGAAAAAAAGTAAGCAAACTTGGCCCTCGAGCCTAGGTAGTAGGGCCTTTGTGTATCCAATGGTAGGGGCCTAGGCCTTTGTGTATTCAATCCCTTTATCCAATCCAATGCCTAGGCCTTGCCATTCTCTAGCGAAGGCATAAAAGATGGTTTCGTTCTTTCATTGGCCTCAGCCTAGCCCATATTATCATCTGAACGCCGTATTATGGTCCCTACATCAGGGCCTAGGCCCTAGGCCTAGAGGCCAATCCATAGGGCCTAGGCCTCCCTACCCTTGCCTTGGTTGCAAGGCTGTTTGATGGGCTTCCTTGCCTTTCTTTCTCTGCCCCTCACAGTTTTTGGGCAATGTTATAGGTATCATGGGAGGCGGGGGGGTAGCCATTAGCCTTGTTTACAAGGAGGACTGAGTATGGTTTGTGGTCTTAAGGCCGATGCACAATTGCCCCGGTAAACGACAACGAGAACGAAACGAGAGAACGGGAAGAAAGTTGAATCACACATTAAAATACGACACGATGCACAATAAAGCTTCCCGTTGCCCGGTCGTTTCCCCTTTATCCCGGCAACGACAACGGGAACATCACCAAGTTTTAACTTTCCGTAACGTTCCCGTTCCCTACGTTACCGGAACCAATCGGAATCAAGATGTGCACGTCCTAAAACTATTTATCAACTGATTGATGGTTTATACGCGAGTAATATGCGGGAAAAAAATTGAATAAACATGAGCGGAATAACAAAACAACAAAATATAATTAACACACTTATTATTTGATTTGTTCCCTCGGCTTGCTTCACGGGCTATTGTGCAATCGAAGCCCTTAACGTTAGCGTTTTCCCGTTCTCGTTCCCGTTCTCGTTACGGGCAATTGTGCATCGGCCTTTAGGGTTACCAACTTGGGTCCCAAATAGGGAAATTTCCGGACAAAGCTCCAATTTAGTAGGAAACAAGGGCCGCCGGAGGCGAAAATTTTTTGGACCCTTTAACCTTCAAAACAGCCGGATAGTAATTTAAAGATTCAATGACTTGGAAAATCGTTGGATTGGAATCTGGGATCAACTCATACATTAATTATAAATTATAATAACAAAGCTTACAATTAATTCTAGCATTTTGTTTAATTTATTTCGTAAAACATTTCGGAAAGATGAAATATGGTTAAAAGTTGTTAAAAAAATGAAATCCAGTTTAACGACTATCCAATTTGTATATTATTAGGTATTAATAATATTTTGTTGAACAATAATATTTACTAAAATTAATGATGATTATATAAATTACCGTGGTCCGTAGGTAGGACCCTACCATTTACTAGTTTCCATCTAGTGCCATTGTTATTTGAAAGTTAATGCCAGCTTTACTTTTTGCAGCTTTTACTTTTTGAAAGAATACTTTTTTTCACTTCTCGCAGCTTGCGGAAGTTCTTTGTTTTTGGACACATGTTCAAAACACTCCATAGGCTACACGAAAAGTTAAGGGTAGTGGGACAGGGCAGTCACGAGCACGACTAGCTAGGAGTAGGACTACGGAAAGGCGGCTACATGAAAGAAACTAACTTTTATTCCAAATTACCAAACCAACTGATGTAGGTACCAACTTTAGAGAGAAAAAACACTAATTCACTGCAATACTCTAAAATTCAATAAAATGTAGTACAAATATGACTTTTCCACAAATTCCGGACAAAGTGCCGTCCGGAATGAGGCAATTCCTCTTTCCGGACAAAGGCATCAAAATCAGGACTGTCCGGAGAAATTCCGGACGGTTGGCAACCCTATGTGGTCTCAGTAGGCCTACCTCATATTTTATGTATTGTAGGGTATTGTCTTCTCTGCTGTTGACTAGTAGTCGGTGGCAGGTTCTTCCTTCATCTCCCATTTCTCATTTTCACCTTCTTCTCCCTTTTTCATCCGTTTTCCTTTTCACCCTCATCCATAAATTTCCCTGATACGGCCTATACTCTTCAAGAGCAAGGCCTCTTCTTACTTCCGTCTCCATGATGCTCAATTCTCTCTCAATCCCTCTCCCCCCTAGTCTGGATTCACCTTTGGCAGCAGCTTTATAGATTTCTTGAAACCAGCCAACTTCTTATCCCCCACTATCCCCTCAGAAAGGCTATTCCATTCCACCACCGTTCTAGCAAGGAAGGAGTTCTTTCCCACATCCGTAGCCCATGCAGCTCTCTCATACTTCCATGAGTGGTCCCCTCTGGCTATATAGCTAGCCTTCCTTAGATGCCCATTCATCTCTCCCCATCCCTCATGTGCCCTGGACACCCTGTACATCTTACCCAGCCTGTCCTTCTTCTCCCTATCCTCAAGCATCTCCACCCAATTTCCCTTACCATACCGTAACACTGGTATGTCCTTATTAATTCCCTTAAATTTATTTCCCCCTAAACCATTTATTTTTATTGATACCGTACCCTTCTGAGCTTTTCCCCTTTTACCCCTCAATTTCACTGTTTCCCCTTCCTGACGGATCCCAATTCCCCGGGTATTCAAACAACCGGCCTAACTAGTGTCTTATAGGCGTGTCCCTTTAGAACCCTACTTAGACCCTAGGCCTACATGTAAACACATCTTATCAGGTAGGCCTACCGAACTGGTTGGGTTCGGTCCGACGAAATGGTGCGACCAAACCGAAATACTCAACTGATTGAACATGAACTGTGGCTTTTTATTTTGGGCAATCGCCGTAAGATAGTGTTGACGCTGCACTGCAATTGTTAGTTAAGTTCTAGTTGGGTACTCGAAGTCACCGTTTCAAGGACAGGGCCCCGTGCGGTATTAATTTAGTCGTACTGACCCAGTCCTCCATGTAAACGAGGCTATTATTTCCATAAGTGTGTCCTAGGACTAGGCCTAGGCTAGGTGTTTTTCTCCTCGGGGCAGAAATTAGAATGCTCGGTAAATGTCCTAAGGCTGGGCCTAGCGATTATTCAGCTTTAATTGGAGAGCGAGTTGTAAGATGATGCCTAGGCCTAGCCTATGTGAGAACGCGTGTAGGGCTTATGATGTGGAGACCGGACAAAAACTGGTGCTGATGTGGATAATAATAACTACAAGTATTTTAATACGGTAGGCCTACAGTAAAACATACCATGGACTTACAAGTTACAATAGTAACTGACATTACAGGGTGTGCAACATAGTGGGTCGGTAGGCCTACATCTGTGATTCTTGTTTCTGGCTTAGGCCAAAAATTTTAGTACCAATATATAGGTCCAACACCGGAGACCATTTGAACTTGGATGAACCACTTGTTGATCATGAGCCGCTAGCAAAACGTGTAGGGCTATGCCTACTAATGTCATCTCAACGTACTGAATCCTAAAACATTGCCAGTTGTGACTTGGATTATTCTTTGTTAATTGAAATTCTGCTTCTTTTATCCTTGTTGAGGGCCTAACTTTAATATTGCTGGTTTTAAACTTTTAAACCTTAAAAATGGTCAGGGAGAACTGTTTCAAACCTTGAGTTTAAATAAAAGTAGGCCTTACTTATCCTAAACATATAGGGTTGCCAACTCTGACCACGGGAAAAACCGGCCTTCCATGTAAATTCGTGGGAAAGGGACCAAGCACGGGGGGTTTTGGGGGGGACCCCCAAACTATAGCGCCGAGGTGAAAATTTTAAAATTCAGCTTTTTTAGTTTTGCATTTGGTGCGTTTTAGAATTAATGGTGGGTGGATGATATCCCCCAAAAACAATGTAGTTTTTTGCAGTCAAAACGGGAAAAAACCAAAAATAAAAAAAGTCACTGAGGTAATGGGCCAGATTATAATTTTACATCCGCTGATACCCGAGATTCAAAATTTTGAGTGGGCAATGGCTATTTTATTCATAAGTAATTTAGCCTAATGATAAAAAATTCCCAAAATAAACTACGAATAATTTTTTGTTTTAATTTCTTTTTGGGATATCACGTTCCAAAGCAGTAAATTAATATTACGTAAACAGCTTTAACAGATTTAAAGGAATTATGATAAATTAAAAAGTTTACTTCTTAATCTAATGGTTTTTAGCATGATCTTGGCTTGAAGGGATCTTGTTTGACTTTATTTTTTCGCGGAGTAAATTTTCATCGTCGGTTTCGTGCACAAATTCCGTATGAAGGGCATTGACAGGGATGCGTGCAGGTGGCGTCTTTGGCCACCCTACTGCCTTTTTTTGCTGTCGGGTGAGGGGGTTGGGGGGGAAAGGGTAAGGGGAAGTGAAAAAAACAATTTTTTACTAATTAATTTGGGTTTTGGGAAACGTGAAGGAGGGCTTTTAAATATTTATTTTAGTTTTTGGTATATTTATAATATTTTTAGTATAAGGGGTTATTTACGTAAAAAACCGGCAAAATATCCCGGGGTCGAAGGGACTGACCGGCAACCGGCCAAGTGGGGCAAAAACCGGTCGGTTTGGCAACCCTATAACCATAGTCAATCGTAAAAGAAAAAATTAGTTAGACCCACCTGTCAACCCACATCATTTAGGCCCTAAGCTTAAATATAAATTTATCCCCGGTTGGTGGAGGCACTTTTTAATTTATGTCTAAAATATCAGATCATAACAAATCAAACAAACTGTCTGCTGGGATAAGTGGTTTGCTACAATTCAAGGTTAGAGATTTTTTTATGGATAAATTGCCTATTATTAACTGCTTCAACTGTTACTTCCATCTCAATTTGACCCGGTTTTTATTACTCTCTTCGAACGCTGGTTGAAACGACGTGCGTAACCGACTTGCGTTTTAACTGACCGTCGTCAGCAATCACAAAAAAAGGAAACAAAAAAAACCTATAAGTATTTTTTGTTTTTTAAGGGTTTGGGGGAAAATGCTGTTTTGATTGGTCTGGGCTCTACTTATACCGTACCGGTACTTAATAAAATACATTGTCTTGAATCAAACAAAAAAAAATTTGTGTATTAGCCTATTTAAAAGTTTTCGATGGTAGAACCAATAAAACTACCCGCCTTTTTTCTCCAAAATGAGTGTTGGGTCTATGGAACAGAAAATTTTTCGAATTTTTGGTCAAAAAGCTCCTAGGGCCCTATCAAAACAATGCTTAAACTCTCCAAAAGGAATATAAAACTTACTACCTTACATAAAATATCCCCTATCTGCCACCCCCAACTAGAAAAATTTTTTTTTAAATCAGTTTTAATGCTCTCCTGAAAAATTTTGCTTTTTGGCAGTAAAAAGTTTTGGGTTTTCTTCACCATCAATTGTAGGCTTTTTTTTGTTTCGTCGTTTGCAATCAGCTGGTAGCATTGTTGGCGACCATTGTCAAAGGTTAGGAGTAACTATTTCCCGACGGGGGTTTGTTTTTCCCAACTGGGTTGCAACTCCGGCTTTACACTAAAAAAAGTTACCCACGTTATGGCCAACCCGGGGGAAAGCGAGTAATAAAACGGGGTCTTAAGAGTCCTGGGCCCTAAGGTGAAGGTCTAAATTTGTACCTTCATCCCCCTTCTCTGTTAGCATTTTCTAGCCTGGGCCTATAGGCCCCCAAACCATCTGTACCGGTAGTAGCCTTTTATCAACTAATAAAAAAAAATGTTTTAAATTAAGTTTTAGTTTTTTTTTTTGGGTAAAAACTTTTTTTAAATGCGGGGAAAGAAAGTCCCGAAATTTTTTGGGTCACCTTTCCCAAAATTTATAAAATTTATTAATGTTTGCTCCCAGGGAGGCCGTTGCAGACCGCAGCCACATCAACCTTTGCTTCCGGTATGTAGAAATTATGAAACATCTAGGCCTAGGCTTTATATCTGTTATCAATGACGATGGGCAAATGACCAAATGTACCTATTATGTTAGGCTATTTATTTTAATTTTTTAACTTTCGCAGCCAGATAAATTTTAAAAAATTTAAATTGGGAAAGGGCTATTTTGCCCGCCGGGATATTCTTTTAAATTGCTGCTTAATAATATTCTACGGGGCAAAATGACCTAAACCCCAAAAATTTTTTTAGACAGGAATGAATATATTTTTTCAACTGGACTACCTAAGGTTAATCTGATTCGAGAAATTTTAAAGGGTACCTTCAAAATCTCTGAAAATTTAAAGGCTACGGGTACCAAAATTTTTTTTTTTTTTTCTGTGCGAATTGGCTTTTAGCCTTCTTTGTCTTGCTATCCAAATAAGACTGCCCCCTTTTTCTATCCGCTCAGTTCGCGGGCGGGGGAGTCAATGTCACTCTAAAGAGGGCGCATCTAAAGAGAGCGCTAGCGTCTTGTCTTGGTTTTTTCCTAAATACAAAGTTTAAAAGGTGCCGGCTTTTTGGTAAGTTAATAGCGGGCAGGGGGTTTTTACAAACATCGTGACCGGTTGCAACCCGGAAAGGGGGCGGTGGCCGTCTTTCCGACATCTTTAGGTCTGTTCGTTGGCCCGTTTAAAACTGCTCAGTCGTTCGGAAAGAAATAGCTTTTCGTTTCCAGATCACTTTTTTAAATTGCGTTTTTTGGACTCGAGCAACTTGACTGACCCAAAAAAGATCATGATTTTCGTGCACTGACTTTTTAGTAGGAGCGAGTTAGAGCAAGTTCGTTTTAATAGCGAATTACGCGTGTTATTTAAATAAAAAATGGTTTCCCTCGTTTGTGGAAGTGTGAATAATATTTTGCCAATAAATGCGAACTAAATTTCTTTTTGGATTGTTTTTTTTTTTTTAGGGCGATTAGAGTCGATTTCCCGCCCCAAAATGCTTTTCGTCTAAAAAAACCAAGGTAATGTGATAAAATTCCTCGAGCGTGGGTGTGGCCAAAATTTCCCAAAAACCTATCTAAAGTGATCAAAGAGCAAAGTCGAGCAGGTCCAACAACAGACCTTGGGGTTTCCCCTTTCTTGATCCGGTCCCCCATTTCTTTAGTCAAAAGTCTCTTCTGGGGTGTTCATAAAGATTTTTTTTTGTGGGATTTGATCTTAGTTTAGACTTTTTTTGAAGGAGGGCGCTGTGGTGGTTGGGGTTTGCTTTGTGGCACTTTTGTTAAGAAGTCTGCCTTTTCATTCCCCATGATCTTGCAGGGGCTAGGGATCCATTAGCCCCCAATAGTTTTTTTGTGACGGGGCTGGAAGGGGGGTTTTGAAAAGCAGCGATTTGGATGGAGGTTTGCTGCTTGGGTGAAAAAATTTGGGTGGCCAAGACACTGTCGCTTAGATGACAAATTTTTTTTGTGAGGGGGAAGGCAGGGGGGCTCGGGATTTTTTTGGCGCCCCCCGGCGTGGCTGCGACCCCACGTTGAAGTATGTTTTTACCGGCTCCCATTTGGGGGGGCTTTTCAAGAAGAGTAGTGGATGCCGTAGCCTGTTCTGTTTGTAACCGGCGAGGAGCCGTCCGTGAAGTATGCACCCCCCTCTTCAAGAGGGAAAATGATTTTTTAGGGGCTCCTCGCAAGCTTTTTCAGTTCTTTGTGGTCATGGTCATCTTTCTTCTCGATGCCGTCAATTTTTGTTCCCTGGGCAAGCAGGGTCAATTTTGGGTCAATCAAAAAATATAGGCTATATTTCTCATGAATATCGTACTTTTACAACATTTTTTTCTTGTTTTTCCGTGATTTTTGTCTCCAGGCCTACACAGGGCAAACCATATTAATAGAGAAGCTACCGTATTCCTTTAACAGTTTTTGGTAGTTATTCTATTTTGTGTTTAAATACACAGTTGCCCTATTAACAAAAACAAAACATCTCCCGGTATTTGTATTACAAGTTCAATAACATTGCTTCATTTTAACAAAAGTTTGAAATACTAATGAAAAGTAATGGAATAGGCAACTCTAAAAATACTTGAAGCAACCCAGTAGACCTATGAACCGCACTCCCCTACCTAAGTATCTAGGTAGGCCTAGTAGTAGGTACTGAACACTAGACATTGGGAATTCATATATCTCATGTTTCATCGTAATTTCTAAACTCAAAAAATATATTTCATTCAGGCTAACTAATAATGAATTTATTGGTTTAGATAGAGCCTATCGGCTAGGTTAGTGTTTGTGGTTGGGGAAAGGCGAGAGGAGACCAACAGTTACCCCTTAAAAAGGGTGTAGGTAGCTGTCAGACAAAGGGCACAAATATTTATTTACAATTAAAAAATACAAATTCCAAAAATTTGGCCTACGTCCCCTTGGTCACCGCCGTTGGAGAAGAATAAAAAAATAAAAGACAAAAAAAACTAACATTTAAACTTTTTACAGTTAATTACAAGGGGCTTTGGGGTTAGTAGGGGATGATTTTATGCGCCAATTCCCCCTTGTCTCAGGTGTTTTCCCCATTGCGAGGGAGCAAAGACTTCACTACCCTTGTGGTGTAACAGTTTGTTAAAGTCAGGTTTTGGGTGCCTGGGGTGTGGGCCCCCAGTTTTTAGGTCTATTTTTTTTAAGGTCCGCTGTGCCCATCATTCCGTGCTCGGGCGCTTACCTAAAATCCTTTAAGAAAAGGGTTACAGCCGGTTAGTCTTTAAATCTGGACTAGGACTACCCCTATTTAAAATGCCATTAACAATAACTTGAGCCTTCAAACTCGAGCCGGTAACCCCGGCGGGGCGGGACACAGCCGGGTTTGTGAGGCATGGCTTCAGGGTTTTGTGTATTATTGTTTAGGGGCGGGTTGTGTTTTTGAAAGATTAAAAAAAGGGTGGCTATATTTTGGCGGTAAATGAGAGTTTTAAAAAGCAAAGTCAAAAATTTTACACGGATAGTGGATCTTAGTGTTTTTAGTTTATACGCGAACAAGACTAAATCGTTTTGTTTTAATTTTGTTTTTAAATCTTTTGGCGTGGGGCGGTACGCGAAAATAACGAATCATGCAAAACCAGCGACACACAGCTATTGGAGGTTTGAGTTTTCAGTAGTGGTTTAATTTTTAATGGGGAATGTGTATGGCTGGTATTTCCAAACAGCCCCAGTGAAATAATTCGCCAAGTTGTTCTTGGTTTGGGAAACGGATAGCTGTGGCCACTCAAGTTTCCCAGACCATCGCCGAATGAAACCCCGACCCAAAAAAGACCTGTACCCTTATGGGGGGGGCAATGTCCTTGGAATAACGCTGCACACACTAGCTTTCCAACCTTTGAGGGACGAGGAAGCTCCTACGTGGGTAGACGGGTCACCACACTAAAAGTGCAATTTAGTTTTCGATGCAAAACTTAAAATTACAAGCTGTTTCAGATGGGCCCGGGAGTGCCAGACAGTTCATTTGGAATAAGCGGCTAAGGAACACACTGATGCGACGATGGGTTTGGCTGTTAGGGGTGTTGGTTACCCTTTGAAAAACCCTGGCTTCTGACAAGGTTTAGCGACCTATAACAGTGCGCAGACGATTTTAAGCAAGTGTAGGCAAAACAAGGAATTTTATTGAAAACGTAATGGGCTCCCCAAGAGTCGTTGGAGGGGCTAGCAAAATTGGGGAGAGTGTGTACATGCAGCTCGTGTCTCGATATACTGTTTCCTGCTGCGTTTTTGACAAATATGTGTTGACCAAAATTAGAACTAGGAAATTTTGACCTAGTTCTTCCAGATGACTCAATCGTCCAAAAAGCAGCAGTTTAATGTTTGGGCGGAGGAAGGGATTAACAGCACGAGCTGTAGCCCCCGCCGCGGCTAGTTGACAATGACTTTGCTCAGTAGGTTTTCCTTTCCTTGATGGAGACCTCTACGCCTCCTCAGCGAAAAACATTTAATTAGAAGGTAGCTCTGTTACCCCCTCATCAGTATCCAATAAAAAATTAAATAATATATAACATAATGTAAAATAAGAAAATAAAGTAGATGAATTTCATACTTTTGGTCTTATTATTGCAATAGTTTGACATGACTTTTCAAAAAACAGTTTCTGTGGGGCCCACCTAAACGATATTTTGGCAAAAAAGGTTGAAAATTTCAACGCATATTGGGTTGACCTAGACTTAGAAAAAATTATAAAAAATGAAAAAAAAGATCTCTTTCATTAAAGAGAGGCATTTATTTAACCTAAACCCATATTGTTCAGATCTATTTTTAAATAATTAATCAAGAAGAGGATCGATTATTGTTTTCTGGGCGGGTGTTTTTCGTGTTTTTAAAGTGGGAGTGCTTTTATTAATTCTTTAAAAGTTTGGTTCAGTCCTTTTATCGCCTTGTTTGGTCTTCCAATCTTGCGCTTTCTGACGCCGCATCAAGCAGGTCCCTCTGGGAATGTCCCAACCTTGACGGCGGGACGCATGGTGAAAGGGGGGCTGCAGAACGAGTAGGGGGGTTTGGGCGGAGAAATTGGAAAAAGTAGTTTATGTGGGAGGGGGAAGGGGCGAACGGTTTTTTGTTGGAGTTGCAGGTGTTTTAGTGTTAGAAGAGTTTGCAGTTGGAAAGTCCAAGGGATTGGGAGATGGCTGATGAAGACGGTAAGAGTTTGTAAGCGGAAAAATTAAGGCTCGGCTATTGCGACGGCTTCAGTTTTTGCGACAAGTCACATGATGATGGACAGTTATGAGTACAGGGGATGTTGAAGAAAAAGAAGACGACGAAAGAGGGGGGGAGGAGACGACTTGGGGAGATTTGAGAAAGGGTTCTTGCCCGGTTTGTCTTTCTTCTGTGCTGTGCCTTAGAACGGCATGAATATCTCGACCCCCTTTAAAAAACTTTTAAGTTTTCCCCCTTTAGGGGAAAATTTTTAACAATTTCTTCAAGAGGTGTTAAGGGGCCCAGCTTTTTCCCTTTCCCCCCCCAATGCCTTTCCCCCCCTCCACCAGTAGCTTGCATTTCAAGTAGCAAGCTTTCCTTGCTGCCCGTGCACCCCTTTTAAGTTTTTCCCTTTTTCTAAACCCCGTAATAAAAACCCCCTCAAAATTTTATTCCCATTATAAAATGTAGCCTTCTACGCCAATTTATTGTCTATTAATGGAATACTACTGGTAGCAAGCTTATTTTGGGTTTTAACTTTCTAAATCTTTAATATGTAAACTATATAAGACCTACTACCCTTAAAAAGGTTGTTTTTTAAATTTTAATAAATTTCACTATTAGTCTTGTTACACTATCAACTGTTGACGCAAATGTTGACTCAACTGTTTACCCGATGAGATGCATTGAATGTGATGCTGCTGTCACACACTGAAAATGTTGACCAAATTGACACCACGCAATATGTTTACAAGAATTGAACAAGTTTTAACTTTTTGGGGAAAGTTGACCCGAGTTGACGAGTTCAACCAAGGTGACCCACATTTTTTGTCACTGATCATTTTTGAGCGATCCACGGTGTGGGCTATTTTAAAGCAAAAATTTTTTTGGAAAAAAGACTTATTTATGTGGTAATTTACACTGAAAGTTATAAAAAAAACGTACCCGTTTCAGAAAGACAAAACAATAAGATGAGGTGAGTAAAAATGGGAAAAAAATTTTTCCCTACAAAACCGAACCGGGGGCCCTTAAGGGGGGGGTACCGAGCGCCTTTACCGTTGAGCAGCAGCGTACCGAAAACTTGCGCAGCTTTGAGTGGGACTGATTATCCCCTCAGATACGCACGCAGACTCGAGATGAACATAAAAACTTTGGGATGGCAATTTCGACACTTTTAACTTTTTTAACGATCTGCCAATACTTTTTTAATGTTATTCATAGCTGATACGACAAGAACGTAATTACATCTATTTTGGTATGAAACGTTTCGAAGTGGCAGTTCTCTTAACGGAATGTTCCAAATGTCCGTCAACATGTTGATGGGGGGACACACACAGAGTGTGTCTTGTCAAAGTTGAGTCAACAAGTTTTTGTCAAATGGAAAGTGTTAAAAAAAGACTTTAGTCTACCCGTTCACGAGTGCGAGGAACTCGGCCGACGCATTGCAAGCTTGGGTCACTTATCCAAGCCGCCTTTTGCTCTTTTGGGAAAGGGGGGAAAAGCCTCCCTCAAAATGTGCCACATTTTCTTTTCTGTAGCAACGTTCAACCCCTTCTTCAGTAAAGTCTGATTTCGGCTCTCTATTTCCCTCCGTTTTCTCTTTTTAAAATTTATAAGTACGGCAGCAAAAATACCAAACCAAAAACGCGTATGTTTTTTTACCTTTTCAAGTCGATTCATTTTTTTCATTGTTCAAGAGTGATGGTTTTTTTTATTTTTTAAAAAATCCCTTGCATGTAACATATGTTGCAGTGTTTTTTCATTTTTTTGCGTTGGCTGTTTTCGTAGCATCTCGGCGGCACGAACGGCACGGCTCACTAGCCCGAGCTTAGCCTAGGGGTATTTGTAGGGCACGAAATCGTGCTAAGGTCGGGCTACGGTAGCGCGGAGCTAGCGCCACTAACCCGATTTCTTATTGGCGATATTAGGTAAGCGTCCAGAGCGTTAGTGGTGAGGCCTATGTACTCGGCTGGGCAAAGCTGGCACTGTAGTTGGTATATCATGTTGGTAGTGGCACAGCTGTTGTGTTGCCTGATGGGGTAGGTCTTTCCGGTAGCTCGAGCAGTGAATGTAGTGGTGGAGGGGTAAATGGTGCAAGTTTTGCAACGGGGTTTCTTACAGGGGTGTGAACCCTGTGGTTGGGGTGGCTTCTCCATTTTCCTTGCGGGGCTGTGCCTCACAATATAGTCATATGTAATGTAGTCAAATGGAGAAGCCACCCCAACCACAGGGTTCACACCCCTGTAAGAGACCCCGTTGCAAAACTTGCACCATTCACCCCTCCACCACTACATTCACCGCTTGAGCTACCGGAAAGACCACGGAAATGAGGAACACCTGAGACAATGGGAATTAGCGCACCAAATCATCATCAGCTCGCGTCAAAAGCCTAACCTCAATCTGAGGTAGACCTCCCACCTGCACACCGCCACCTACTCACCCCAACAGCGCCTTGTAATATAACTGTAAATAATGTTTAAATGTTAGTTTTTGTTTGTTTGTTAGTTGTTAGTTCTTCTCCAACGGTCGGTGACCAAGGCACGTAGGCCGAAAGGTTCGACATTTGTATTGTTAATTGTAAATAAATATTTGTGCACCTTGTCTCGAGCAGCTACCTACATCCTGTAAGGTAACTGTTGGTCTCCTCTCGCCTTTCCCCAACGACTAACACTAATAATGAATTTAGTAATTAACAGAAAAATTATTGGGGCCACCATGACCTCCCAAAAAATTGTCAAAACATGACATTTTTCGAGCTAGGTCCCATCGGCAAAAATCTCCCATAAGAAATAACATGGGGACGATCTTTATACCCCGTGACCTTGGAGGATTTTGTTCCAAAAAAATATTGGCCATTATTGACGTGACGTACTCTACAGCCTTTTCTGTAAATTCTCTATACATATTTTGTTTTGTAATTTGGTCTGGTAGGCCTAGTTCGGTCAAAATATGCTAATTACCAAGACGCAGTGTGATTTTGGAATGCATATTTTTGCGTGTTTGAGGGAATATTCGGGCACAGTTTCAAGACATGATGTTATAAAGGGGCATTTTAGAAAGATAGTTAGTTGTTGGGTCAAAGGGCATTCACTAGCCGTCAATAATTAAGTCAAGAGGTCCATCAAGTCTGAATGAAATGAAATGAAAGTCTTTGTGTGTGGACTGCCTTCCTAGATGTTAACAATCTGTAGCCCAGCCTTAAGAGAAGACCCTCAAACTCACAAGTATGAGAATGGTGTTGGCACCTGCTTGGTCTGCTCTAAAAATTTAATGTCCCCTGACAGAAAATAATTTTCTTGACTGAGTGAGTAGATTAGACTCCTAATACAAATATTTATTTATTTCATGACAAAAATGTTTATGATTTTTTGTGATATTTTACAAACCTGTCTGGTAGCACATTAATTAATAATTATTAAAATACTTTTTTAAAATTTCTGTCGGTTGTTTTGTCTTATTACTTTTAAAAAAGTGAAATTTATTTCTGCAGGCTAATAGTTGATCAATAAGTAGTTTGGAGAAGGGTTGACAGGTTGGGAAAGCAAAGCGAACATAAATTTAGAAAAAAGCGACAAAACTTTTCACCTGCTGATGACAACTGCAGCTAATTTAAACCCTTACTGTTTGTGCTGACTCAGTATAAATGGTGTTTGAAGTAACCTTGCTGATGATGACAACATGCATGCAGAATTTGCTTCTTGCGTGGCCCTACCACAGGTTTGGTTATGTGTTGTGAGTTTTGTTTGCATGTAGTTAGCTGATTTTTAGTGGCCACCATCTGCCTGATGAGTCCCAGAAGGACGAAACGCGTCGTGGATTAAGGCAACAACTTTAAATTAGCTGCAGTTGTCATCAGCAGGTGAAAAGTTTTGTCGCTTTTTTTATTTATGTTCGCTTTGCTTTCCCAACCCGTCAACCCTTCTCCAATCTAACTAGCCGATAGGCATTTTTCACACTAGACCCAACCAGTCGATTGACACCCTATCACTTTCACTTTATATCTGTCTTCACCTTTGGAGTTGAGATGGGCGAGCCTACTACACCCTCTGGTGGGTCCGTGATTCCTTAAGTTCCTTACAAGGTTGACTCCTTGTCCTGCTGGGGGGGCCTAGCAGGTGATGGTCCTGTTAGACCCTTCTCTTCTTTTCCTTCAACCTCTTACATGCAGCCAAGAGCTAGTATAGCGCATGTGCCCGTGCCATAGCCAAGAGCTTGCAACTTGTAGTGTCTTTTCCTTTCGTTTTCTGATCCCAATCACAATTAGTAGGGCAGCCTCTCTCGTTGCCACGGGTCTTGGTTCAAATCCAGGTTAAGACATGGTTGTTTTGTCGCCCAAGCACCAGAGTCTAGGAGGGAAGCCCCCTCACTGGTTGTGCTGTTATGTGACTTTCCACCCTTCATATCTCTAACCCTTTCTCTAAGTATGAATGAACCCTGGCCGAGGAACTAACAGAAGGGGCAGCTTTTCTCTTGTTGCCAAGGGTCCTGGTTCAAATCCAGGGTGAGTCATGGATATTTTGTCTCCCGAGCACTAGAGTTGGGAGGGAATCCCCCTTACTGGTTGTGCTGACGGTGTGGCTCAGTATAAATGGTGTTTGAAGTAACCTTGCTGATGATGACAACATGCATGCAGAATTTGCTTCTTGCGTGGCCCTACCACAGGTTTGGTTATGGCTATTCCACCGCGTTTTTCTTTTTCCAAAATATGCTACTAAGTTAAAATATAGTGAATGGCTTTAAAACATGGCTATTTTATAAATCAAAAATATTTTTTCCAATTTTTTCTGATCCGGTACACGGCCAATATAGCCACCTCAAAATAATTTCAAACTTCAATTCGCCAGGGCACACCATTCAACGTACGGTGTTGTGCTTTTGTGACATTAATTTTTAACTGTTTTCTATGGACTGACTGAGACAAAACAGATTTATTTTAACAATTGTCTTTCAGCGAATTTTTTCGTTTGGCGTATTTTTACCGATTTGCACGCGACTGCTCGTATCTCAGATCGATTATTTATCATTTACCCGGTTTATGCTCGCGGGCCCCTCAATAAACAAACGGACAAATAAATCACGACGAAGACCCGTTTGAGTTGAATTGTATCCCCAGTCGCTCCGCTCCCTCGTCTTATTAACTGATTCTGAATATAAATTTGTATAAACTTATTGTAAATACTACGTAAAATAAAATATAATAGGACTGGAAAACCTTAGTTTTAAATGAAAAATTAGCGCTTTGTTGCATCTATTCACAAAACGTTATTTTCTCGCACCTCTATTAATAGATTAAATTAAGTAGATCTAGGTTATAACCTATAATCCTAAATTATATTTCTGGAATATATGTTTTTGGAACTTTTTTACAGACAGACCAACCGTCAGCAAAAAGAAGTCGGTCTATAATACCATCAACTAGAAATATTGGATGCAAAGCTACTATGACAGTCAAGTGCATCCGAGTATTCAATGACGACATGTACAGGTTACACGGAGTTTATAAAACTGACAGTACTCCGAGCAGAAAGGTGAGTGAGTGTGTGTTAAAACCGGGGCATCAAACCGAAATTGTATTTATTTCTGTTCTATTTTTGGTTCTACACAATTTAGTCAGTTTGGTGTAGGTCCTAATAACACTAATTCATTGTACATAGTAAGTCAAGTATTTTTTTCTTAAATATTATTATCAATAATAAATAATAATCAATGGAAAAACACACAACAAACACCATGTAAACTACATAGTACCGTACAAATATTTAGTAGGTATTAATAATTTCAGATTTTGTCCCAGCTGAAGAAAGATCTCGTCTCGCCTTGTCCCCCTACTGGGATGATACGGTTCATAATAATGATGTCGACCGCAAACGACCACAACCACTCAGTGGAGTCCACAAACCTCCACCAAATCCTCCATCCAACGCTGCGAGAAGAGATCTACAAGGTGGCGGAGAGTTGTCACGTTTGTTCCGTGAAAACAATGAAAACACATTTGATGGAATTTGTCAAGCAGATGTTTGAGGGCGAGAACCGTCCACAGCCCGACACTCAGAATCGATGTTACTATCCCACCGACCCCATTCTGAGATTTCATATGCGACAGGCCGGTATTAAACTTGCACCGGTAAGAAATCAACACAAGAAACAGATTCCCCAGATGTGTTTTGAACAAAATGAAGATTGCCAAAATGAAGAAATTACTATAGAGTTTTACGAAACGGAAGAGGTTATTGCCGTCGATGAAGATGATGTTGAAGATAAATTATTTGATTGTGACTCCGATACCAGCATCGTAAATATGAAGACACTTTGCGACGAAACTCGTGAGAATTTGAAAATAATGGTACAGTACACATACTTGCTGCGTTCTCCTGAAGCGGCTTTAGAAATAGCCAAATTAACCGAAGAACTTAAAGAAAAAATGATAATGTCTGTTGGCCCATTAGTGATAAATGAAGAATTAGCATTAAGTCCAACACAGTCAATGCCCCTCGACAGCGCTTGAAACAAAAAACCTACCTTCTTGGCTTTGGCTTGAGAAGTATGTTTATTTCGGACTGTGAAACTCGGTGTTGGGTAGGAACTTTTAGAAAAGAACACGTTCCCTTCCTTTTTCGGGAACTTTTTAAGGAACGCGTTCCATTTTTAGTTAGAGGAACTTTCAACACAAAAGTTACAAATTTTGGGGAACTTTTAATAAAGTTTTAGAAGTTCCTTTCAGTCTGAGAGATGGACAAAACCCACCATGCCTCTACTTTTGAAAACGGATTTAGCTGACACAGATATAAAAATTAAAAATCAGTTGATAAAAAGCAGTAGCATATAATTTTTAGGAGGCGTAACTCCGATTGATTAACCTGTCATATTTGCTCGCGACGACAAGGCTTAAAAATCAAAACCTAAATCCTACCTACCATATTTTATCTGATAAAGGAACTTTTAAACAGGAACTTTTATTATTTTGAGAAATTAAAAGTTCCTTTTCGTGGGAAGGAACTGTAACTTTTAAAAGTTCCATTTGAATGTCAAGTAACTTAACTTTTAAAAGTTCCTTTTTTGTGGGAACTTACCCAACACTGGTGAAACTAGGCCGCACTCTGTTACTCCTATTCCTAGATTATCGTATGTCTCAAATCCCCAACTTGTGGTGGCTGTGAAGTTGTTGGCAGCATAACGCTGTCTGTCATAAGACCGATAGCTGTGACCCTCGTCTTCAGGTAGTGGCAATGACTCTTGTGGTGAATCTCAACATGCATGCATTTTTTGTTGTGGCTATTTTCCTCCGGACAAAGTTCAATGTTGCGAATAACAGTGCAACAAATCCGAGGAGACACCATATTTAGAGTAGGTAGGCTGTAAAATACAAATTTAAAACTACTTAGTACCTTACCTATGCCAACTGTAGCTCAATCATATACTAACTAAACAATTCTTTAGGACAAGGACAGTGGTTTGTGTCTTCTTGAGCCTCGTGTCCTACCAGTGTTTTGCTGTGGATAGACAAACTCATTTTATTAGCGTCTTTTGATTTATTTTCAATTTTTCTTTTCAGTAGCTTACTAACTCATTTCATTTCATTAGTTGACCAGATACAACATATTATTTAGGCCTACAGTAGGTAATTTATTTTTATGTAATCTATCCTATTCATCCATGAGATTCAGTTATTAAAAACATTAGTAGCCTATTTAAGTTAAAAGCGTAGACAATCTTTGCATCTCTTCTATTTTGTATTTAAAAATTAAGTTCAGATTCATGCAGGCTAACTATATGCTGGGTAGGTTCATGTAGGCCTATATTGATGCCAGGCTGCCAATTTTATGGATATTAATATTTAATACAATCCAGAAATATTTCTTTATATTATTTTACATTTTAATCCTGGATTGTATTAAATATTAATTATTCCACCTACGGGAGTGTTTCCTGACCATCCAAATCGAGAAATTTATTGATATTGTTCGATGTTATGTTTTTTGTGTGCAATAAATAATGGATTTTGCTTTCCATGCTAATTTTGCATAAATTTTAATCTGCACAGGCTAATTTGCATTGAAAATAGGCGGCTCGATAATCAATTTGAATTTCTTTACGGGTGGAGTCTTGCAGCAGTTGTGTCCCAGCCAATGTACGTACTGAGGACAGGGCTTAGCAACAAAAGACGCAGACAAACAGTAGGTCTGTTCGCTCACGGTCCTAGTGTTAACACTCAAAAAGTCAGTGTCTACACTTTACACTGGCTTTTGGGCTAGTGTTATGAGGGCAAGTTTTAACACCAAGGCGAACCAACGGGCCAAAGTGGCTCATTTCACAACAGTGTGCGCAAACGAACCTAGTGTTTTCAAATATCGCCCAGTGAAAATCAGTTCTGTGACTGAGTGGGTAGACTATAAAATATACGATTTTTAAAAAATTTATTTAATGGCTTAATGACCACAAACACATTTATTCATATTTTACATAGAACCACGAGGATATATATCTTTAGGTGATTACATGAGCGTGAATTTTGTGGTCGCTTTTTGTGTGCAGTTGAGATAGACACCAAGTGAATGCACCAGGGGTTACGCTCAAGGCTGATGAGATCTGATTGGCCCTATAGTTATCCAGCTGACAGTAATGCTCCATACAGTAATGCTCCACACTGCGCTTGATGCCGGGAGTGGTTGGCTCGACCAATTGCGATGAAGCAGCGTTATTAGTTTATCGAAAAACCTCGGATAATGTAAAGCCTATCCAGGGTCTCTGGGTCAGTAGACTGGCACATTCACACGACATCAGTGTTCATTATGCAACCACAAAAATAGTATTGCACCATGCACGTGAGAAATCACCAAATACGTGCTTAGAATTTTTTTTACTTTTGTATTTTGATAAATTCTTTGGCACTTTTTCGGTTGGTGTTGGCCAACTTTTTAACACTGTTTTTTTTCGCTTAAAAATGACGGAAAACCACTGTAAATGATTTATATTTTATAATGGCAATTGTATATAATAAAATAATGCACTCTCAAGTTTCATTCCATGTTGTTTTATAAATTTTATTTTATTTTATTATTTATTTAACGTCAATCCTATTCAGTTATAAAAACTGATTTACAAAGGAGGACAACTAAATAAATCTAATTACATAGATGCAGACACAACAATGAACGACATTTAAGTAAATATTTGAAATACCGGTAGTAATATTACAACAACAATGCAATAAAACACAACAATTTTGGTAACAAATAAAAGGGATATTAAATGCAATTACTAATTGATAAATCAAATACATATTATAAAGTGATAAAAAAGAACAAAGAAAGAACAAAGAAAGGAAAAAAATCATTAAAAAAGAAAAACAAAAGGAAAAAAACAAAAGTTACAAGTAGCGATGAGTGACGCGCCTTTAGGCCGACCGATCATGCTGAGAACTGAGCACCGCCACCGAGCCGAGGTTTGTACTCACTGCAAGTAACCTTACAAAACATAACAAAAAAATCCTAAAAACAAAAAACTTTAAAGTTGCTATTTTAAACAAAAAAACTTCCAAACCTTTAACATCGCTATTTTAAATAAAAGTCCTTTTGTGCCAATGGTTCTTTTCTATTTAAAACAGTGTCGTTAAAGGTTTTTGTAGGTGGAGTATGTTAAGTCGAAAAAGTTGGCTCAAATCTTATGTAAATGTCATTTGAAACACCTGTTTTAGTGTCTACACCTTTGTGTCTGTGTGTCGTATTAACGTTCTTGTTTGTTATTGTAAACAATGGACGAATTACGAAACTTTAATTTTAGAAAACTGTACAGTAAGTGTTCTTTATCAGATGCCGATTTTGAGGAGTGGCTCCAAAGATTGGGGCTGGTACATTCAACAAGAACATGTGAACGTTGTGGGTCAAACATGGTTTACGAAAACCTGTTGCTGGTAGATCGTATGGTGTATTTGCATGTCATAAACGTACTCTCAAAGGGGGGCCAAAGTGTAATTCGAGTAAGGGTTTCTTAGTTGGTACATGGTTCGAAGGAACGCATTGGGCATTGAAGGAACACTTACAATATTCTACTATTGGTGCCGCCAAACCCATACCAGAAATGACATAATGTTTGAATTACAAAGGGAAGACGGAACAACCATTGGATCGCAGGCTATCGTCAACACAACCACTGGTTGCGGGAAATTTGCACTGTTTATGTTAATAATCATGCTCAGAAGATTGGTGGTGAAGGCAAAGTTGTGGAGATCAATGAAACGCTCATAACTAAACGAAAGTAGGTATAACCGAGGGCGTCATGTGTCACAACAGCAATGGCGGTTCACCAGTGTATAGGGTGGCACAAGCATGAAGAAGGTGTTTATCAAGTTTGTGGATTGCCGCAATGCAGACACACTACTGCCTTTGTTGCAAGAACTCGAACATCCAGGGACAACAATTTTAAGCGACTGTTGGGGTGCCTACTTGGACATTAACAACTTGCCTGAGGGGTCATTGGAGTGTAAACCACACAGAAAACTTCATTTCACCAGACAATCCGGACGGACACACCCAATCCTTAGAATCTCTCCATCAAAAGTCCAAGTCAAGACACAAAGAAGAGTAGGCCTATGGGACTGTCAGAGTTCACCTAGCTTCCTACATAGATTTGTTTGTTTGTATGGAGGAGGCTGTTTGCGGCCCCGACATCTTGTTTAATCTTTGCTCTCAAATGCGTCAAATGTACCCCGTCGAAACGATCCATTCAAGATGACATTTTCGATCGTAAAACTGTACATTTTCAAAGTTGGTAACATGTAGAGTGAAGGAGGCATCGCCTAAATGTAAATATCCAATATGTCCCTCAGCCTAATGTGCGTATCTTATGTAGGCCTATAACCTGTGTAAATTACTAATTCAGTTCACACTATATTGTACAATATGTACATATTATATTGTACATATTACACATACTTAGTACGTATATTGTACAAAAATATCAATAAATCGTTCATAATCACTATTTTTTTCTTCATATTTACAGTAGTTTTTCGTCATTTTTAATTGAAAAAAAAAAACAGTGTTAAAAAGTTGGTTAACCAACCGAATAAGTACCAATTCTGCTTGCAAGCCTATGTTGGAGTATCTTGTATATAGTGTAAATAGTTGACAATGTTCAAATACTCGCATGTCTATAAATGACATGCTTATGGGTGTTCAAAAAAAGCAATGAAATAGCATATTATAGCATACAGGTATATTAAATACCGTATTTACTTGATTATAGGCCGCCATCAAGTTGGCCACACCCTTATTTTGACCACTCAAATTTTAAAGAGTAGGGTAGAATATAAATACTGTTGAAAAATGAAAATGGCTTCACATTACGGCACCACCCCACTTTTTAAACTTGTTCATTTAAAATATACCCGAGGCATGGCATAAATAAGCCTAGTAGTGGTTTTAGTGAACTTTTTACATTGTTATCGAGTGGAAAAACAAAATTTTATCTAATATTTTAAAACGTTGAACCATGTATTTTCAAAGCTGTATGAATTTGCATCTCGTGGTTCTCTTTGTTCACATACTATGTACGAAACTAGCCCCAAAAACAAAAAACTAATCTGTACCCATTTTTGCCAGTTATTACACAAATATTTACATTTTCATTAAAACTTTCAAGGGTATGCTTTGTTTTATGTGTAGGCCTAATTACTTTGCAGTATGGAATTATGATCATAGAATCATAGAAGATGCAATGCTAGCACCAGCTCGTGGAAGAATACAACGTCGAGAATGCATTGCAAGAGCGTATTCTTCAAATTATTTGTGTAATACAAACTCTGGACATAGAAGATATTGTAGGTAAGTGGCCAAACCATGCAATGCTTAATTTATATACAATAGTCGACGATTCTGTAGATCAATTTAAATAATTTGCACTATTAAGTTATGTGTTGACATCTTGTGCAGTGGCGTATCCAGGGGGCTGGGTGGTTTGGCGGTTAAAAATCCCTTTCAAATAAAAAGAGCAGAAGGAAAGGAGCTCAAAAGATTCAAATCGGCAGGAGCTTTAACCCCAGACCGCTACCTATTGGGCATTCTATAATATATGCCACTTAATTAAATTTAATAAATATGAAAGTTACAGGAACTTTGTTAAAAATAATTTTTAGGGTCATCAAGTTTTCGATTGTTTGTGGTAATGATAATACTCGTTCATATTGATCGGTAGAAATAAATACAGATTCAGATTTTTTATGCACAAACCATGAGCTTCTTTAATTTTAACTGGTAATCCTCGTGGGGTCACTGCAGTTCAAGTCTACACTCTACTGTAATACGGTAGAGCACTTTGCGCTCCACTTGGTGGGCCATACAGAACAATCAGTTTTGTTTATCATGCAACTTGAATTCAGCGCCAAAACCTAATCCTTGTCGAAACTACAGCAAAAGTTCAGAAATATTTTATACAGTCAATTAAATAGAAATATGAGTAGAATTAGATGAAAGTTTGATGTACATAATTAAAAAGATCTTGCCTGAACAGCTAAGTCCCAAGATTAATTTAAAAACGAAAGATAGGTCTTTAATTTGTGCCAATCTTTTGTGGGCGTGTCCTACAAGAACACGTGCTTAGTCCACCGCCGTTGAGACGTTAAAATGCGTCCATTTACATCCAGACGGCGGTACTTACACTTGTTGTTTCCCGCGGATTTGGGTCTGTTCTTTGTTTATCTGGGCTACACTCTCTTTTTCCTAGTATTTGGTGCCTTATGCTTCTTTTTAACATTTTGTTTTATCATTTTCCATAATCAACAAAACCACCAAAACAGCATGTCGGTAAGTATTAAGTTTATCTAAACTATAACAGCATATTTAGAGGCCCTGGGCTCTGACTGACCTGTTGCATTTTCAATTCTGACATTTAGGGCTAGCCTAGGGTAGGCCTAGGGCTAGACCTAGGGCCTAGCTACTTTAACTATACTAGGGGTTGGTATCTTGCCCAGACAGTGGTAGGCCTAGGCGTAGGCAGACCCAATTAGGCCTAGCTAGCGTAGGGCCTATTTCTTTCCCATGTAGGTGCCTAGGCTAGGTAGGCCCTAGACCTTAGGCCTAGCATGTGCCTACACCCCCTCAAAGCCCTAGCAGCCCTAGGTAGGCCTAGCCTAGGATGTCACAGGGCTGGCTGCCTAGCTGATTGTCTAGGTAGCTAGGGCTAGGACTATTCCGTACATATAGGGCCTAGGCTAGGTAGCCTAGCTACTGTAGGTAGGCCTACTAGCTACACTTGCTCCTCCTAACTTCCCATAGGCCATGCCATTGTGTAGGCCTATCATCATTCTCACAAGACTCGAATACAGAAGCACCTTGGTATAGGCCTATGGAAACATGACAATTGAGGAGCCGCAGGCATAAAACCATCTAAACGCCAATAAATCGATCGGAGATACGAGCAGTTACGGCGGCAACATCGGCTGGTAAAACTAGAAACTACGCGTAGACAACTGCAAGGTTATACAGATTTGTTCAGTGTGGCGCTATCTGGGTGCAAATTGGTGAACTCTGAAGTGTATTGACTTCAAAAGAACGGCAGGATCACGGCTGTCCGTGCGCGCATAAACCGGTTTATGCCCCTCAATTGCTTCCGGTTGGAAATAGGCCCGTCCGCCCGGTGGCAACCACTCGCTCCCCCCATAGGTATCTAATTAAGGTGCCGTCCGCCAAATGCGATGTAGGGGCCTACTACATTCCCTTAAAGGCCTAGGACTACTTGCTACATCCCCAAACAACCATGCCTTTCCAAGAAACCATGCCTGCCCAAATCTGTTCTTACTATTCTTCATAACAGCCTCTGTGGCACTTTCACTTTCCACGTTTTTTGTAAATCGCGAGAGGGAAACGAGGCAGGCATCGGCTAAGAAGGGTACCTCCTAGTGTTAATTGACTGCATTCAAGTGAGCGAGTTTGGGCTCCATTTCAAATCTGTTGTGATGAAAATAATGTATTCAGTGAATTTTTTTTTTTTAATTGCAAATATTTTTTATAGCTGGTTTCCCGAATGTCCCACCTAACAAAAGCCATTTTTCAGAGCCGCACCAGTTTCCGGGGCCTCTCGCTCGGGCGTCGACCCAGGGCCATTTCCGCCCCAGCCCGGGAAACCCCTTTCGAGGACGAAACGAACGTTGGCCAAGATCTCGGAACTCCAAGTGAAAACGAAATCGAGGACGAAGGCGAAGGAGAAGAATTGTTTGGAGATAATTTAGAGGCGTACGTATAATTTTTTCATATACCTAGGTAGAGGTAGATAGGTAGGTACAGGTAGAGATTTTTACTATCAAACATTAGGCCTATCTTTTAGGGATGTTGTTTGATAATCGATCGATCAATACGATTATTTCCTGAACGATCGATATTCGATTTAGTTTTCCCGAATAGATTTGGCCCACCTATCAATAATTATTAAATATTATTCATTTAGGAAATAAATTAAAACAAATATCGGAGCATTGAATAGTTAGGCCTACTGATATCTCGTAAAGCCTTAAAACACCACAATTTCCCACTTCTAGTAAAATAAGGTTAATCCCTAACACCATTATTGACACCGTTCGTAAATTTTTATTCCCTTCCGAACAAAACTTAAACTGTGTATAAGGCCTACTAAGTAAAAAGCAAAAACAAGTTCTCAAGAAATTTGATCTTACCAGTACCGTATCCTAGTCGGAGTCTTTGAGATGTTTCACTAAGTGTCAATCGCAGTCTATGATCGCCAACTCAGTAGGCCCTATCGCTATGAGAACACTGCGGGACTCCTTACAAAAGCGGCAACCATTGAACACCTAGCAACTTGCATATATCATTGTTTCCTATCATTCCCGTTCAAAATACCTTTCACGTGTACAAAAGCTTCTGAAGGGGCAAAAAATAGAAAAAATTTGGTCAGTCTTTCACGAAATTTTTAGTTTGTTCAATGGGGGTTTTTCCAAAAAATGTCATACTGTATTTGACTATAGGCCCTATATAAATTAAGCAAAATTGTATAGAGCAAAAACTCTTGATACATAGTAGCCCTACATACGCATCGCATATAGGCCTAATAATAGTGACCAAGATAACAATCCAAATTCAGGCAATGTGTGCTCGTGGTGGGTATGATTCAGGCAATGAGTCCCGTGGGTTTGATAGGCAATGATGCTCGGGGGTTTTTTGGGCAATGAGTGCTCGTGTGGGTTTGATTCAGGCAAGAGTGCCGTGGGGTTTTGACTCGGGCAATGATGCTCTGTGGTTTGTTCAGGCAATGAGGCCCGGGGGGTTTATCGGGCAATGAGTGCTCTGTGGGTTTGATTCAGGCAATGAGTGCTCTGTGGGTTTGATTCAGGGACTACCGGCCGATGCCTCAGCTGGACCGGTACCAGAGGAGTCTGATGGACGACGAGGACTATGACGACCTCTCGCCTACCGGCCGCGCGGCCGCCGAGAGAGACTTGGCTCGAAGAGACATCGCAGAGGGGCGCACACGGCGAGGGGACCTGGCACTTTTGTCTGGTAAGGCTTTCATCCTATACACGCAAATATTTTATCAAACAGTAGTAGCAAATGGTTATAGCTATGTAGTAAGTTATTCTTTAGATTTTTGTTGCCTCACATCTATTATTGCAATATTGCTATTTGGGACGATAGATTAGCTTGTATTTTGTTAACCACCTCTCTCAGTGCAATTTACGATTCGGACCACCCCGAACGCATGAGTTACCGCGAACAGCTTAAAACAGTATTTAAAGAAATATGCTAGATGTTCTCTAATAAGTAGAGTTACAGATACATACCGGTAGGTAGGTTTAAATCTTAACTTAAATAATCAATTATCTGGATCTGTATTTAAGATCCAATTTTTTTCTTTGGGCTTGTTTTATGGGCAAAGTTTCCATCGGTCTAAAAGGGAAGATCTGTGGCGTAAGGGTTGTAGTAGTACCGTAGAATTACTTTCCCTCACCAAACAAAGTTTGCTAAAGCTAGCATTTTACAGATAGGGATGTTCCCCAAGTGCAGACAGTTTATACCAAATTTGTTTTTGTATCACATTTTTGCTAAAATTTCAGCATTTTTGGGCATTCCCCTACACACCAGCCCCACCTCTGGATGCCTTTGATCATTTATTTGCCCTAATTTTAATTTTCCTATGCAAAGTACTTCAAACAGTCAATGAAGAGAGTGAAAAAATCCCAACCTTTTTTGCTATTGTGAAATGCCCAGGGAAAAGCGACGATGATAAAGCCCCAAGGCGCAAGCGCAGAATGGCCGGAAAAAAGCTGTGAAGGGATTTTTCCCGATCCGAGATGATTGAATCCTTTGAAAAACTTGAAGAACCCCAAAGGCCACAGCCCCAAAGGGAGGGGGTGTCGATGCTGGGCCCTCGACGGAGTGCAAACCGTTTCAAGAGTTTTTTTCGCACCCATGTCAACCCCAAAAGGCAACTATGTTAAAAAGATCTATCAAGAAGATGGTAAACTAATTTTCCGTTTAAGGGCGAATACAGGGCACTTTCCAAAAGAAAACCCCCTCGCAATTTTTACGGATGCCCAGGGGGATGCTGAAAATCTTTGACGAATGGAAAGGAGATGGCTGAGTATCTACCCAGTAGAGCGGTCTTCGGGACTCAGTTGCCATCAGCGGCCTGCCCCCATGGAAGATTACGCCCCTTTCAGGAAGACCATCTCAATTCATTTTTCGCACCCGGGGTGGTTGTGGCAACAAGGGAGTCCTCCCACATTTGCAGTTGTCAAGTACGACTGCAACGATGTGGAAATACGGGCCCCGTTTTTTCAATCACAGACCCGAGATTAAACCCACTCTTGTCCCGAATGTCAAACCAGAGGACCCTTTATGGTAAAAACGTTTTTGGAAACCTTACTACAAATTGTTTAAGTCTAATAGTAGTAGGTGGAGGGGTTTTTAAAACCAAAACCCTTAAAATTACGGAAAAAAAGGAACCTTTGGAAAGTTGAGTTTTTATTCTGTCTTACTTTGGGCCGCAGGGGACCAGAAAAAGGGGTTTATTTTTTTTATTTTTGTATGAAAATTTATAAAGTTAAATTATGGTTTGTGATGTGTAAAATTATAATAATGTGAGCTTGGGATGGCTTCAAGTTTCAAGTAAAGGGTAACCCCAATTAGAGATATTATTTGTATTAACGAAAAACGCAAAAAAAATAAAAATTGTTTAAAAACGGTTTTTTTTTTATTTTTCTCGATTTTAAGGGTTTTGGGAGCATTTAAAATATTTTCTTTTTTCGCGAATTAATGCGAAAAAATGCTTTGTGGCGAATAATTGCTAATTTTCCGCAAATAAGCGCGAATACCCAAAAATTTTCCCTTTTGGAAAGCGTTTTTTTCCAAAAATTTGCGTCGTAAAAAAAGGGGAAATCCGAAAAAGTTTTTTTTGATTTTCGTGGCACTACTGACGAGACCCTGAATGCAGCGGAGTAGTCGCTCCCCCCCACATTCGCCAAGGACCAAGTCCTTGCTACCCATTGGTCCCTGCCGCCCCCCGAGCCCCAATCACGGAGCGTGTTTGTATTGATGAGCGCACGGGGGACGCTAGCAGCTCATTTTGGCACACCCAGATAAAATAATATAAGTAGCGAGACTCTAGCAAAACACGCCATAAACCATCACGCGCGCCCTAGCAAAACCCGAGATAACTAACGATGACTGTGCCCCCTAGATTTGCTAAAACAAAACGATGTCAATTTTATGACGTGATAAGCAATATGGATAAAAATTTTTGTCTCGTTATTTTTATTTGATAAATTTTTGTCTTTTTCAAAGAAAAATAGACCTAGCCTAGCCAAAAACCCCCTGGGCCCCACCCTGGGCTAGAGCCTAGGGGGGGCCTACCAAGGTTAGTATTGTAGTTGTAACGGAAAAAAAATAATGGTTGATGGGCCCTTACAAAAATTTTAAAAATTCCCACCTATTATTGTGTTTTTTTGCCTGCATTAAATAGTTTTGGGCTAGGCCTACCCCTTTGAAAAAATATGATTAGTTGACTTCTTCGGCATTCGCAATTGTTGTTGTTTACTTTTTTGAAGCGGGGGCTTTTTTTGAGCCCGGATTACCATGCGCGTATTTTCGTGGCAGATGCTCATCTATACAGGCGCTACGTAGGTTACCACACGGAGGTGGTAGAGATAGCGCTTTCCACCGCCGTCTACAATTGTATCTTAAAGCATGACTTTTAGACGGCGGAGGTTTTTAGTGAGTCTCGGTTTTCGCCATGGCGCTAGGTAGCGGCGGTACGCGCACCCGACCACGACAGCAAACCACTCTGCAGGCCAGGATTGAAGTTTCCACGAAGAGAGGTTTTTATACTGTGGTACACCTAGATTGCATCGTGTGTTGTTGTTTCGATAAGAAAAAACGAATGGGAGCAAAAAGTAAATTTACTTTTCGCAGAGAGCAGCGATGTTTTAAAGATGATAAGTTTTTCTTAGTGACCCAACATTCTCATGTGGGGTTTTGTAATGTAGGCGCTGGGGAAAAAAAAACCCCTTTAAAACAAACATTTATTGGGCTGGTCACGGAAAAAAGGGGGGATTTCCTCAAAAGGGCAGGGGAAGGTAAAACCCCGAAACGACAGGCTTTTTTAATTGCTTGCGGAAAAGAAAAGAAAGCAAAGTGGAAAAAGGACGTTCATCGAGAAGTAAAGATTTTTTGAAATCTAAATACCTCGAAAGTTGGACCATCCTGCAGCCCGAAAATTTTAAAAGAAGTAGGCTTAGTGGGCCCCACCCTAGTTCGTTTTAACCTTCAGAAACTAGGTAGCAGGCCAGGCTGGGCCCTAGCCCTGGGGCTTTGAAAACCAGCTGGGGGCTAGCCTAGGCTACCCCAAAACCTAGCCCTAAAATTAATTTTCCTTGGCTTTTGCCTACAGTTAGCCTCAGCCTGGTAGGCCCTGCCTGGGCCCTTGTTTGGGGGAATTTTAAAATTCTAGGGCTGCCTACCCCCTAGGCCTAGTAGGCCCTGGGCCCTAGGTTAGCCTAGTAGGCCCTAAGGTTTTTTGGGTCAAGGGCCTAGCCCTAGTAGCTTGTGTGAACCTAGATAACCCCTAGGCTCAGCTTGGGGTTGTAATTTAAAGCCTAGCAAATCTAGGGAGCCGGATTGTATGAAGCCTGGGCCTAGGCCCCTAGGCTAGGAAAGGTGGGCCCTAGGCTTCAGTAGTACCCTACCCTACTAGGCTAAAAATTAAGTGCCGTGGCATTCCCTTTCAATTGCCTGCAGTCCTACCCCGGGGCCAGCCTAGCTGATTGGGAATTTTTTTCTTAATTTCTGGGCCTAGGCTAGGCCCTTGTGTAGGGGGGCCAAGGCCAGGCTGTGCTTAATTTTAGAGCTAGGCCTAGGCCCTAGAGGCCCCTGCTTGGAGGTTGTAATTTTAACCTAGCTAAATCTGTGGGAGCCCAGACTTGTATGAAGCCAGGCTAGGTAGGCTAGAAAAAAAAAAGTTTTTTTTAAAGTGTGTGTTGTTTGTGTGTTTCAGGTACATTGGGTTTGGAGATCTGCCGAGGCAGATCACTACGGGGAGACACAGCAGCAATTGCGACGAGATGAAAAATGATCTTCGAGAAAAGCATCAAAGACAAGAAAATATGGTATCGTCGACGAAACATCCGACTGCAGGGGCGGGTGTGCTGGCCATTTTTTCGGACGATGACTCCCACAGGGCGCAAGAAGTGTTTTTAGCTAGTTGCACATTCTTGGGCAATGAACGGTTCAACGTGTGCCAAGCAATTAAAGAGAGTCTCGGTCATATGGGGTGAGTACCCCAATTTCTCGGTGTAGTGTCGACTCCGCCAAGATATGACGATTGCACAATGCAATCAAAAACTTACTGGAAGCATTATTTAAAAAAACCCTGTTTTTACATAAAGTCAACCTTGTAGGGAGATCTTCATGAAAGAGCTCTCCCGCTCAATTGTTCGTCGGGAAAACCCAAAATGGCTTTTCTGAATGCAAGAAAGATGAAGAGGCATAATAAAATCCTTGAAAAGGTACCCCCCCCCCAAACAGTGTGTTTCCCCAAATCCCGTGGTTCCCGAGGAATTTATGGTCCGGTCAGGATGTACCTAGACAAGTACCGTTCATCATGGATTTTTTGGAACAGTTGAATCGAAAAAAAAACGCCAGTGCGAGTACCCGCTAGAGCAATTTGCGACCCCCACCAAGCGCGCACTTTACTTCAGAGAAGTTTTTTGCAGAGTATGCGAAAAGTTTGGGAAAATCATAACGTTCTTTAGGGTTCAAAGTTCCATATGCCCCTCTTTTGTGGGACGAGTTGGAACAGCTTTTCGGCTTTGCTAAAGCGGCCCTTTTGATGGCCCCTTCCAGCAACTTTCAAATGCGCCGTGACTTCAATAAAGAGTGTTATTTAGAAGGAAACACTGAGAAATGTGTTGCGTCAAGCGCACAAAAAATGGGTGCAAGCTAGCAAACCCCCCCTGGCTCCCGGGACAAAAACAACTTGTAAAAAGCAGTGGTCAACGTTTAAAACCCTTTAATTGCTGCCCCGTCATTAACCCCCAAAAAAACATCAATAAAAAAACTGTCTGCCAAAATACCAGCTTTTTTAGAAGTTTATGAGGATTTCCTTTTTTAAGGGTACTTCATTTTTACAAGAACTTTCTAACATGGTTGAGACGACCAAAAAAACGAGTAATCCAAATTTGAGGGCCCTGAAGGTTTTCAAAAAAGGAGTTGCGGGGCCCCTTCAAAATATTTGGGGCCTTTTTAATAGTTAGCGGAAAGGTTTTTCAGCGTTACAATTTTGATTTTTAACCGCAGACGCAAAAAGAATGAAAATTTAACCCCTTGAAACTTGTCAATGTTCCTTCAAAACCCGTAGAGTAGTAGTAGAAGACTAAAAATTGCTTTAAATGTTTTATATAACCCACCGACAGCAGTTCTGCTGTAAAAGGTTTCTATGATCCCACCGACATGCAGTTCTGCGTAAAAAAAAAATTACATCTGAAAAATTTTCTATGGTGGTAATTTGCAAAAGGTCAGTTGTAACAAAAAGTGTGCCGTATCTGTTTTTGTTTTAAGCCCAATATTTTGTGTCAGATTTGTAATTTCACTCTCAAATTCATGAAAAACTTGCAAAATATCCCTTCTACGTGTACATCAATTTTAGTCCCAACCTCGATTTTGACCGTTTGAATCCCCCCAAAAATTTCCCTTTGTGATAGTTCGCTAAAAATTCGCTAGTTTTCCAAAAAAATCTTATAAATGCTAAATTCAAAAAATTAATGCTAAATTTTTAAAAAATTTAAGCTAAAAGTCTTTTTCTACCCAAACACTCGCTTAGAACATTTTAGTTTGTTTTGATTGGAGAAGGGTTGACAGGGGGGAAAGAATAGAGAATGTAATAAAATAGCCTAACTGAGTACTGAAGGTTTACTCCATTTTTGCAATTTAAATAAAAATAATTGTCCCCAAAAATTTAATTTAAAATTTGTTTGGGACGATCATTCAGAAAAAAACTTTTTTTTTTTTTTACCCTGGAAATGCCGCAATGCTGTAAATTATTATTATATTATTTTAGAGCTATGAAAAAAAAAGCATTTTTATTTTAATATTTTTAAAAAGCATTAATTTTCCAAATTAGCATTTGTGTTAATTTTTTCTTTCCACCAAAACCCCAAATTAGGGGTTTCTTGTATTTTTAATGGGAATGAATTCAAATTATGCTTATAGGAAAATTTTAATTCAATGTAGTCACTTTAAACGTTAGAAACAATGCTAAACCCAAATTTTCAATGTATAGGTAAACATTTTTTTTCAGTAAATTAGCATTTGTAGGTTTTAAATTTATACTCGCGATTTTGATCAAAAAACCTAAAATTTCATTGCTCTAATTTTCTTCAGATCAACAGGAAAAGACAATCTATCGCAAAATTTCCCGAAGATAACGTACAGGGGGTCTCCCAGCCGCATCCCTGCCGGCCCCCCATCCCCCGCTCCCAAGGACTGCATTTGCGGGCGACTTTTAGGACCGCTGCAAGCCCGGGGGGGCGAGATCGCGTCACGCCGCTACACTAACAACCACGACGGTTCGTGAACCGGAGCACGGATTCCCTGTCTTTCACGGTTCTAGGCCAATACATGGAGGGGCAGGGCTGCAAGAGAAAACCAGTCCATCCCGGAGGACGATTTTCCCCCCACTTGAAACTCGGCAAGGACCGCAGAATTGTAACAGAATCATTTCTAGTATTTGGGACGTTGACGGCTAGTTTTTAAATTTATTTTCCTTGGCCTACTCAAATGAAAGGCATAATAGACGATTTTTTAAAATCACCCGCCCTTATATTTCGCGTGAAAGCATTTGGAGAAAGGGGATTTACACGCTAAAGCCCCAATCCCGGTGTGGGAGCCCGGTTTCCCCACAGTCAGGCAGTCCCTACAATCCCAAGCATATATGGCATTTTGAATCATCAATTTTGTTTTTCCCATAAAGTTCGCACGGGGGGCAGCATGCCCCAGTTTAATTTTAAAAAATCTATTGATGCTATTGATATTTTTGGGCTGGTCTATAATGGGGGTTCATTTTTGGTTCAGTTAAAGCCTTATACTTTTTTGTCCTTTGCAAAATTGTTGCACTTGAAGAAATATCATGGGCAGAATAAAAAAATTTCTGTTTCTCTGTTTAGCGCGTCACTTTTGGGCACAAAACATCAAGCGTGCCCTCGCCTTGGCCCGTTTTGGGGGAGAGTCGAAGAATCCGGGGGAAACACAAGAGAAATAAAACATTCTGTTTCCGTTATAGCGCGTCCATTTTGGACACAAATACATCAAGCGTGCACTCGCCTTGGCCCTGTTTTAGGAGAGTGAAGAATCCCGGGGGGAAAAAACAAGCGCGGGGGGGGGAAAACAATTTTCCGTGTGGTGATCCCGGAAAAGCCAAATCCAGTTCTTGAAGTACCGAGCAAGATCGCACCCAGAGCAATATTTACCACCGGCCAAGGCGCTTCCCCTGTGGGCCATGTTTTCGTCAAGAGAGACACTGCACAAAAGGGACCCCAAATGCAATCTGCTAATAGACCATAATTTCAAATATACTGTAGTGCAATTAGGTGGAAAAGGCCAACCGGCTAGTTAGCTTAGATTGGGGGAAGGGTTGACAGTAGTGAGACGCGATTTAACGTTAAACCCGGGTTTAAAAACCGGTTAATTTTTTTAAACCCGGGTTTCGTGAACTTAACCCATAAATTTTTTGGCGATGTAATGTGAAAAGTTTTCTTTTTATTACGCGCGGAGATAAAGAGAACCGACCCTGCCTTGTTTTTTTACTGTTACTGGTCCAGTGCCGCCCCCTTTGACAGCTCAAAACGTGCCGCAAACCGCATAGATAAAGCAGTCTTTTTTCCCCCCCCATAGCAGCAGTCGGAATGTGAGAAGGCGAGTGGCCCCCCCCTCCTCCCCCTATCGATCGTAGTATTTCAGCACTGCCCACAAAAGCAACCGATACTTGACCTGGGCCACCCAAATCCACTACCGGCCTCTTTCCCGACGAACTTGAGTAGTTTAGTATTTAAGGGCGCTTAACGGGAAAGATTATTCGATGAGCATGTTAAGCTATGTTCATGATCTATGCCATCCCGGGGATCATTTTATTGTAGTGACGAAAAACGACCAGTCTCAGTAGCCAGCTCCGTTTACAAGTGTTTGATTGACAACACATGATTAAAAACAATGATCTTTCAATTATTTAAATATGTGCAAAATTGGTAATGTCTGGGTTGGCTGGCCGGCCGGCCCGGCCGAGCCGTGTCATCATGGCAGTGGAGGGGAGGGAGGGGTAACGGTCTCCTAGGGGCGGGCCGGGGGGAGAAAGGAAACCCTTCACAAAGACGCGCTTCGCGGTCGGTGTTCAAAATGGCGGGAAAAGATGCATTGAGAAAACAACATTTTGAACGATATTGAGAAAAACGACGACTGGGAAAGGGATGGGAATTTTTAAAATTTTGTAAATGGGGGTCTGAACCAGGGCTCAAAAAAAAACCCTGCCCCAGATGCCTGGGGCATGTAAAAAAAGTGGTGGGGAGTAGAATTTTCCACTGCGCATTGGAAAATCTCTACTACCCCGCGCTTAACCTCGTCGTTACAAAATAAGTCCCTTGTTCATAAAAGGTCCCCTGGCCCTGTGGATTGAGGCCTAAGAAACCTCACTGTTCCCGGTTTCCGCATCGGTTTTTATCTTGTACGCTAGTCAAGGCACGATGCGTTTGGGATGGGGAGGGGGAGAGAGCTGGATCCCCAAAGCGTCGAGTAAAAAAAAAAGATAAGGAAAAAACCAGCCTTGCAGTATCTCTATTCCCATGTGTTAAATTTCAGTCAGCACCTAGCTTTTACTTCTAGCTGATTAAAAAAAAATAAAATTGTTTGTAATTTTTTACGCAGTATAATTGGAAAATCGCAGTGGTAAGGAGGGGGGGGGGGGGGGGGGGGGCGGGGCATTAATCATCCCCCTGTCACAAGTCGGCGGCAGAACAAAGGGAACACACAGGGGTTGAACTGCATTTTTTATAGTAATAAATTGGGGTTTTGCAATTTAATTGAGATAAAAAAATTAAAATGTTGTTGTAGTTTTTTTTATCTGGGAAAATTTGAGGAGTTTCCAGTGCTAAAAGTTTTTTTCCCCTCGTCGATTTTTTCAGGGAAAAAAGTAATATACAGAAAAAAATACCCCTCCCTTCCCCCGCGAGGTCGGCCCCCTAGATGTTGGAAACAAGCTGGCTAAAACACTGTCTGGCGTCTTTTGAAGGTGAAGGTCGTTTTCTGGAAGTACGATTTCAGCAGTTTTTTAAATTCAACGGCGTTTTAAGGTCCCAAAATTTATTTGTGACATGACAGTATTTAGAGGTAAAATACTCAGCGGGGGGGCTCGAGCATAATGAATGAACGATTTGTAAGTTCGGATGGGAGTGGGGGGGGGGCACTTTGATAGCGACGAGGAAGAGACCCTTTAGTGCCTACGATCCCATATGGTGACACTAGCAGATGTGCCCCCAAAAAGCAATTTTGTAATAATCGGTGCTTTATGTTATCCCCGGTTTTCCCGTGCGATTGCAAAAACTGAAGCGAGCGCCCATAATGCTTGATTTAGGTTTTGAAAAATTAACGGGTTTAAAAAGGGAAACTTAAGTCGTCATCAAGTTTACAGGTTTTGGGGGAAAATAGAGAACATAAAGTCTACCCTGAAGGGCTGGGGGGAACAAAACATTTCACCTGCTGTACAAGCACTAATTTAAAGTTGTTTTCAGTTTGTCCCCCAATCCCAGGGCTTGTTTGTCCAGTAGGGCGAAATGCATCGGGATTAAAGGGAACAAACAACTTAATTTTAAATTGCTGCAGTTTCATCGGGTGAAAGTTTTTTTGCCCCCAGCCCCTTTGGAGACTTTAGTTTTTAGCTTTCCCCAACCGGGCAACCCTTCCCAATCTAAAATACTACTGAGGTAGGGCCTACTCTAAAGCTTTATGAAACATTGCAACAATACAAATGTTTTTTGTGAGTTATTTTTTACTTTTTAACATGGCCGATTTTAGTTTTTTTCCCCTGGTATTTAGGAAATTTTTTTTTAAAGGGTTACACGGACAGAATTTGGGGAAAAATGTTTCAATACTAGTTAATGGGAAAAAGTCTGAGGCGGAAAATAGGAATTTATAATTTTTCTTGGGCGTTAAGGTTTATTTTCTTCACGACTGCAATATTGATTAGTTTTAGCTTTTAGAGCTTTTTTTTTTTTAAAAATATGTTGCCCCCCTTTTAAAAAATCAGTATAGAGCAGCTGAATAAAATTGGCCAACCCTTTGATCGCTATTGTGAAATGTTCCAGATGAAGCGACGATGATGAAGCCCCAAGGCGCAAGCGCAGATGGCCGAGAAAGCTGCTGAAGGAGATCTTTCAGATTCCGAGATGATTGAATCCATTGAAAAACTTGAAGACACCAAAGGCCACAGCACCAAAGAGTGGGTGTCGATGCTAGGCCCTCGCACGGAGATCGCAAACCGATTCAAGAGTTTTCTTCGCACCCATGTCAACTCCAAAGGCAACTATGTGTACAAAGATCGTATCAAGAAGATGTGTGAATCTAATTTGTCCAGTTTAATTGTCGAATACATGGCACTTCTCACAAAAGAAAACGTCCTCGCATATTTTCTACCGGATGCCCCAGCCGAGATGCTGAAAATCTTTGACGAAGTGGCCAAGGAGATGGTCTTGAGTATCTACCCTACGTACGAGCGAGTCTCTCGGGACATCAGTGTGCGCATCAGCGGCCTGCCCCTCATGGAAGATCTACGCACCTTCAGGAAGATCCATCTCAATTCATTTATTCGCACTACCGGGGTGGTTGTGGCAACAACTGGAGTCCTGCCACAGTTGTCAGTTGTCAAGTACGACTGCAACCGATGTGGATATATACTTGGCCCGTTTGTTCAATCACAGAGCTCCGAGATTAAACCCACATCTTGTCCCGAATGTCAAACCAGAGGACCCTTTATGGTAAGAACGTCAAATAGAACCTGACTACAAATTGTTTAAGTCTAATAGTAGTAGGTGGAGTTGTGTTCAAACCAAACCTTGAATTACGGTAAAATGGCAACCTTTGGCAAGTTGAGTGTTATTCTGTCTTGCATTGGCCGCAGAGACCAGAATAAAGGTTTATTATTTTTGTATGTAAATTATAAAGTTGAACTAAGTATGTGATTGTGATAATAATGTGAGCCTGGGTATGGCTTCAAGCTTCAAGTCAAGGTAACTCCATATCTAGAGATACGTTATTTTCGTATTAACGAAAAACGCGAAAAAAATAAAAATTGCTTAAAAACGCGATTTTTTTATTTTTCTCGACGTTTCATGGTCTTTGGGAGCATTTAAAATAGTTTTCTATTTCGCGAATTAATGCGAAAAACTGCTTTTGTGGCGAATAATTGCTAATTCGCGAAATAAGCGCGAATTATCCTAAAATTTCCAGTTTGAGAGCGATTTTCCAAAATTGCGTCGTCAAAAAACGGGGAAATTCCGAAAAAGTTGTTTTGATTTTCGTGGCACTATCGTGACGTAGACCCTGAATGCAGCGACGAGTAGTCGCTCCGCCCACATTCGCCAAGCGACCAGAGTCCTTGCTAGCCATTGGCTCCCTGCCGCGCCCGAGCGCCAATCACGAGCGCTGTTTGTATTGACGTGACGCGTCACGGTGACGCTAGCAGCTACACTTGGCTACACCACAGTATAACAATAATATACAGTAGCGAGACTAGCTAGCAAAACACGCTCATAAACCATCACGCGCGCCCCTAGCGAAACCGAGACTCAACTAACGATGGACTGTGCCACCTAGACTTGCTAAAATCAAAACGATGTCAATTATTATGACGTGATAATGCAATAGATGGATATAAGTTTTGTCTGACGTTATTATTTTTATTCTGATAATATGTTTGTCGTTTTCAAAGAAAGACTACGACCTAGCCTAGCCTAAAACCCCTAGGCCCAGCCTAGGGGCTAGAGCCTAGGTAGGGCCTACCAAGTGTTAGTATTGTAGATTGTAACGGAAAATAATAATGGTTGATAGGCCTACATAATATTAAAATTACCACCATTATTACTTGTAGTGTTTTTGCCTGCAATTTAAATAGCTTAGGCTAGGCCTAGCCCTTGCAAAATATGATTAGCTTGACTTTCTTCGGCATTCGTCAATTGTTTGTTGTTTACATTTTTGAAGTCGGAGGCTTTTAGTTGAGTCTCGGCTTCACCATGCGCGCTAGTGTCGTGGCAAGATGCTCTATCTATACAGGTCGCTACGTAGGTTACCTACACGGAGAGTGGTAGAGATAGCGCTTTCCACCGCCGTCTACAATTTGTATCTTTTAAAGCACTGACTTTTAGACGGCGGAGGCTTTTAGTTGAGTCTCGGTTTCGCCATGCGCGCTAGTGTAGCGGCGGTACGCGCAGCCGACCACGACAGCAAATCACTCTGCAGGCAGTGCATTGAAGTTTCTCTACTGTAAGAGATGGTTTATACTGTGGCTACACCTAGCATTGCATCGTGTGTTGTTGTTTCGATAAGTAAACAGAATGGGACGCACAAAGTCAATTACGATTCAGCAGAGAGCAGCGTGTTTTAAAGATGATAAGTTCTTCGTTAGTGACTCCAACATTCTCATGTGTGGTATTTGTAACTGTAGGCTAGACTGGGAGAAAAAAGATACCCTTAACAAACATATTATTGGCGCTGGTCACGTGAAGAAAAAGGAGGACTTCCTCAAAAGGGCAGCGGAAGGTAAAACGCCGAAACGACAGGCTTCTATTGCATTGCTTGCGGAAAAGCAAAAGAAAGCAAAGTTGGAAAAAGTGACGTTCATCGACGCAACTGTGAAGATGTGTTTGAAATCTAATATACCTCTGAACAAGTTGGACCATCCTGCAGTCCGAGAATATTTTCAAACGTAAGTAGGCCTTAGTAGGCCCTTACCTAGTCTCGTTTTAACCTTCAGTAGGCCTAGCTAGGCTAGCCTAGGCCTAGGCTAGGCCTAGCCTAGGGCATTGAATAACCAGCTAGGGGCTAGCCTAGGCCTAGCCCAACCTAGGCCTAGCCCTAAAATTAATGTTCCTTGGCATTTGCCTGCAGTTAGCCTGCAGTCCTAGGCTAGGCCCTAGCCTAGGCCTATGCTTGGGAGATTTCTTAACTTCTAGGGCTAGCCTAGGCCTAGGCCTAGTAGGCCCTAGGCCAGGCTAGGCCTAGTAGGCCCTCAAGTGTATTTTGGGCTCAAGGCCTAGTAGGCTTGTGCTGAATCCTAGATATAGCCCTAGGCTCATGCTTGGAGGTTGTAATTTCAAGCCTAGCTAAATCTATGGGAGCCTGGACTTGTACTGAAGCCTAGGCCTAGGCCCTAGGCTAGGTAGGTAGGCCTAGGCCTTCAGTAGTTAGCCCTAGCCTACCTAGGCCTAAAATATTAATGTGCCTTGGCATTTGCCTTCAATTAGCCTGCAGTCCTAGCCCAGGCCTAGACCCTTGTGTATTTGGGGCTCAAGGCCTAGGCGTGTGCTTAATTTTAGAGCTAGGCCTAGGCCCTAGAGGCCCCTGCTTGGAGGTTGTAATTTCAAGCCTAGCTAAATCTGTGGGAGCCTAGACTTGTACTGAAGCCTAGGCTAGGTAGGCCTAGAAAAAAGAAAATGTTATTTTTAACAGGTGTGTGTTGTTTGTGTGTTTCAGGTACATTCCGGGTTCTGGAGATCTGCCGACGGCAGATGCACTACGGCGAGACTACATGCAGCCAATTGCTGACGAGATGAAGAATGATCTTCGAGAAAGCATCAAAGACAAGAAAATAGTGGTAGTCGTCGACGAAACATCCGACTGCAGGGGTCGGTGTGTGCTGGCCATTTTGTTTCGGACGATGACTCCGACAGCGACGCAAGAAGTGTTTTTAGCTAGTTGCACATTCTTGGACAATGCAACTGGTTCAACGTGCTGCCAAGCAATTAATGAGAGTCTCGCGTCATATGGTGTAGAGTACCACAATGTTCTCGGTGTAGTGTCTGACTCCGCAAGATATATGACGACTTGCTACAATGCAATCAACACATTACTTGGAGAGCATTTATTGCACTACCAGTGTTTTGCACATAAAGTCAACCTTGTAGGCGAGATCTTCATGAAAGAGCTCTCCCAGCTCAATCTGTTCGTCGTGAAAACCAAGATGGCTTTTCTGAATGCAAGAAAGATGAAGAGTGCATATATAAAATTCCTTGAAGAGGAGTACCCCACCCTCCCAGCAGTGCTGTTTCCAAATCCAGTGGTTACCCGATGGAATTCATGGTTCCGGTCAGTGATGTACCTAGACAAGTACACTGTTGCACTCATGGATTTTGTGGAACAGTATGAATCGAAGAACGCCAGTGCGAGTACCTGCTAGAGCAATTTGCTGACCCTGCATCCAAGCGCGCACTCTTACTTCAGATGAAGTTTGTTGCAGAGTCATGCGAAAAGTTTGTGGAACTCATCAACGTTCTTGAGGGTTCAAAGTTCCCATATGCCCATCTTCTGTGGGACGAGTTGGAACAGCTTGCGGCTTTGCTAAAGCGGCTTGCTGATGGCCACTTCCAGCAACGTACAAATGCTGCCGTGACTTCAATAAAGAGTGTTATTGAGAAGGAAACACTGAGAAATGTGTTGCGTCAATGCGCACAAAAAAGTGGGTGCAAGCTAGCAACCCACATGGCTCCTGGCACAACAAACAACTTGTACAAAGCAGCTGGTCAACTGTTTAACCCTTCAATTGCTGCCCAGTCATTAACCCCAAACATACAATCAATAAAAAGCTGTCTGCCAAAGTTACCAGCTTTTTCAGAAGTTGATGAGGATTCCTTTTTAGAGGGGTACCTTCATTTTCACAAGCAACTTTCTAACATGGTTCGAGACGACCAAAACATCGATGTAATCCAAACCTTGATGGCCATGAAGGTTACAAAAACCGGAGTTTGCGGTGCCAGCTCTACAAACTATCTGGGCTCCTGTTAATAGTGTAGACGCCGAAAGGTTCTTCAGTCGTTACATTTTGATTCTAACCGACAGACGCACAAGAATGAAGACTTCAACCATTGAAACTTGTGCAATGCTATCCTTCAACCAGTAGTAGTAGTAGTAGAAGACTAAAGATTTGCTTAAGTGTTTCATACTAATCCCACCGACATGCAGTTCTGCTGTAAAATGTGTTTCATACTAATCCCACCGACATGCAGTTCTGCTGTAAAAAATAAATATCTACATCTGAAAAACTTGTCTATGGTGGTAATTTGCAAGGTTCATGTTGTTAACAAAGAGTGCTAGCCGTATGCGTGTTTTTGTTTCAAGCCCAATATTTTTTGTGTCAGATTAGCTAATTACACTCTCAAACTTCATGAAAAACTTGCAAAATACTCCATTCATACAGTGTACATCAATTTTAGTCCCAATCCTTCGATTTTGACCGTTTGAATCCCGAAAATTCCATTTGTGATAGTTCGCTAAAAATTCGCTAGTTTCCAAATAATTAATGCTATAAATGCTAAATTTCAAATAATTAATGCTAAATTTTCAAAAAATTAATGCTATAAAGTCTTATCTCTATCAATATCACTCGCTTAGAACATTTCTAGTTCTGTTTAGATTGGAGAAGGGTTGACAGGTTTGGAAAGAAGAGAGATATGTAATAAACTAACCTAACTAGAGTCACTGAAGGTTTTACTGCCATTTTTGCAATTTAAATAAAAGTAATTTGTCCCCAAAATTTAATTATATTTGTTGTACGATCATTCACGCAGAAACTTTATTTTTTTTACCCTGGAAATGCCAGCAATGCTGTAATATTATTATTATATTATTTTTAGAGCTATGAAAAAATAGCATTTATATTCTTAATATTTAGCATTAATTTTTCCAAATTTAGCATTTTGTAGCATTAATTTTCTTCTTTCCACCAAAACCCCAAATGTAGGGAGTTTCTTGTATTTTTAATGTGGAATGAATTCAAATTATGCTTTATAGGAACATTTCAATTCAATGTAGTCACTTTAAACGTTAGAATACAATGCTAAACCAATTCTCAATTGGTATAGGTAAACCTTTTTTTTTCAGTAAATTTAGCATTTTGTAGCGTTTTTAAGAATTTACACTCACTGATTTAGCACCAAAAACCTAAAATTTTCATTGCTCTAATTATTTTCTTTCAGATCAACATGGAACAGACAATCTATCGCAACTTCCAGAAGATAACGCTACAGGAGTCTCCGAGCCGCATCCCTGCCGGCCGCATCCCGCGCTCCAAGGACTGCATTCTGCTGGGCGACTTGTGCGACCGCTGCAAGCCCGGGGACGAGATCGACGTCACCGCCGTCTACACCAACAACTACGACGGTTCGATGAACACGGAGCACGGATTCCCCGTCTTCTCCACGGTTCTCATGGCCAACTACATGGAGGTGCAGGACTGCAAGCAGATCATCCAGTCCATCACGGAGGACGATGTTTCCACCATCTTGAAACTCGGCAAGGACCGCAGAATTGTAGACAGAATCATTGCTAGTATTGGTACGTTGACGGCTAGTTTTAAATTCATTTCTATCCTTTGGCCTACTCAAATGAAGGTCATAATAGACGATTTTCAAAATCACCAGCGCCCTCTATATTGCGCGTGCAAAGCATTATGGGAGAAAGGGAATTTACACGCTAAATACCATAGGCTCGGGTGTGTGGAGAACTGCGTTTCCAGCACAGTCACTGCAGTCCGTCACAATCCCAAGCATATTATGACATTTAGCAATCATCAATTTTGTTTCTGCCATAATGCTTCGCACGGAGCGCGCATGCGAGTTAATTCTGAAAATGGTCTATTGAGTGCTACTTGATGATTTGGTCCTGGTCTATAATGGGTGTCATTGTGGTTCAGTTAAAACCTTATACTTTGTTGTCCTTTGCGAACATGTTGCACTTGAATGAAATAGCACTGGGCAGAACTAAAACATTGCTGTTTCTCTTGTATAGCGCCGTCCATCTTTGGACACAACTACATCAAGCGTGCACTCGCCTTGGCCCTGTTTGGAGGAGAGTCGAAGAATCCTGGCGGGAAACACAAGCTACGGGGGGACATCAATGTACTCGTTTGTGGTGATCCCGGAACAGCCAAGTCCCAGTTCTTGAAGTACCTTAGCAAGATCGCACCCAGAGCAATATTCACCACCGGCCAAGGCGCTTCCGCTGTCGGTCTCACTGCTTACGTCAAGAGAGACACTGTCACAAGGTACCTAACTGCAATCATGCTAATAGTACCATAATTTCAAATACTACTGTAGTGCAATTAGTGTGGAAAAGGCCAACCGGCTAGTTTAGCTTAGATTGGGGAAGGGTTGACAGTAGTGATGACGACGATTAATCGTAAACCGGTTAAGAACCGGTTAATTTTTGTAACCGGTTACGTGAACATTAACCGGATAATTTATTGGCAATGTAATGTGAAATGTCTTTCTTTGTATTTACCGCGCGCGAGATAAAGAGAACCGACCTTGCCTTGTTATTTACTGTTACTGGTCCGAGTGCCGCCCGCATTGACAGCTCAACACGTGCCGCAAACCGCATAGATAATGCAGTCTCTTTCCTCCCCCCTCATTAGCAGCAGTCTGGCAATGTGAGAAGGTCGAGTGGCTCTCCCCCCCCCTCCTCCCACCTATACGATCGTAGTATTTCAGCACTGCCGACAAACGCAACCCGATACTTGACCTGGCCTACCAACTCCACTACCGGCCTCTTTTCCCGACGAACTTGAGTAGTATTAGTAGTTTAAGGGCGCTTCAACGGCAAAGAATATTCGATGAGCATGATTCAAGCATATGTTTCATGTATCTATGCCATCCATGTGATCATTTTATTGTATGTGACGAAATCGACTGCAGTCTTCAGTAGCCCGCCTCCGTTTCACAAGTGTTGTATTGACAACATCATTGATTAAAAACAATGATCTTGCAATTATTAACATTATGTGCAACATTGGTAATGTCTGGGTTGGCTGGCCGGTCGGCCGAGCCGTGTCCATCACTGGCAGTGCGAGTGGGAGAGGAGGGGTAACTGATCTCCTAGGCGGCAGGCCGGGTGGAGAAGTGAACCTTCACAAAAGATCGCGCTTCGTCGGTCGGTGTTCAAAAAGGCGAAAATGATGCATTGAGAAACACAACATTTTGAACGATACTGTGAGCAAAACGATCGACTGAGGAACAGTGGATGGGAATTTTTAACATTGTGTAAATGGGACGTCTGCAACCAGGGCTCAAAAAATAACATGTTCAAGATGCCTGGGGCATGTAAAAAAAGTGGTCGGCACGTAGATTATTTTCCCACATGCGCATGTGGGAAAATCTCTCACTATCACCCGCGCTTAACTCTCGTCTTCACAAGATAAGTCCACTTGTTCAGTAACAGGTCCCATGCGTTGTCGTGATTGCAGGCCATTAAGATAACACTCACTGTTCCAGTGTTCCTTGCATCAGGTTTATATCTTGTCACAGCTAGTCAAGGTCACGATGCGTTGGCATGGGGGGGGAGAGAGAGCTGGATCCCGAATGCTGTCGAGTAACAAAAGATAAGGAAAAGCCAGTCTCTGCAGTATCTCTATTCCCATGTGTTTAATTTCAGTCAGCACCTAGCTTTTGACTTCTAGCAGATTAAAAACATGACAATTGTTATGGTAATTATTTACGCAGTATAATCTCTGGAAGATCGCGAGTGGTAAGGGGGGGGGGGGGGGGGCATACGCATCCCACTGTCACAAGTCGGCGGCATGAACAAAGGACACAGGGGTTGAACTGCATTTTATTTACTATGTAATAAACTTGGTGTGTGCACATTGAATTGAGATAAATAGATTAAAATGTTGTTTGTAGTTTATTTTTACGTCTGGAAGATTTGATGGAATTTCCAGCTGCTCAAAATGTTTTTTTCCGCTCGTGCGATTTATTTCAGGGAACAGATAATATACAGAATAAATACCCCTCCCCTTCCCACGCGAGGTCGGCCGCCTAGATGTCGCGTAAACAATGCTGGCTAAACTACACTCGTCTTTGGCAGTCTTTGTGAAGGTGAAGGTCGTTCTCTGTGAAGTACGATTTCAGCATGTTTTAAAGATTCAACGGCGTTATTTAAGTGTCCAATATTTATTACGTGACACTGACAGTATTCAGAGGTAAAATACTCAGCGGGCGGGCTCGAGCACTAATAAATGAACTGATTACGTAACTTTGGCATGGGAGTGGGAGGGGGGGCACTTAGATAGCGACGAGGCAAGAGACCTTGAGCTGCCTACGATCCGATATCGGTGACACTACGCAGATGTGCCACATAAGCAATTTCGTAATCGGTGCTTGATGTTACTCCCGGTTACTCCCGCTTGCAATTGCTCAACACGAAGCGAGCGCCGATAATGCTTGATTTACGTGTTTTTGAAAATTAACCGGTTAAGAGAAACCTTAACCGTCGTCATCACTAGTTGACAGGTTGGGAAAGCATAGAGAACATTAAGTCCAGCCTGAAGGGCTGGGGGCAACAAAACATTTCACCTGCTGATGACAACTGCAGCTAATTTAAAGTTGTTTGCTAGTTTGTTACCTTAATCCCAGTGGCGTTTTGTTTAGTCCCAGTAGGACGAAATGCATCGTGGATTAAGGTAACAAACAACTTAAATTTTAAATTAGCTGCAGTTGTCATCAGCAGGTGAAATGTTTTGTTGCCCCCAGCCCTTCAGGCTAGACTTTATGTTCTCTATGCTTTCCCAACCTGTCAACCCTTCTCCAATCTAAAATACTACTGTAGGTAGGGCCTACAATAAAGCTTGATGAAACATTGCAACAATACAAATGTTTTTTGTGAGTTTATTTATATACTGTGTTAACATGGCCAGATTGTAGTTTTTTACCTCTGGTAGTTTAGGAAATTTGTTTTAAAGGTGTTACACATGTGACAGAATTTGGAAAGATGTTTTCACATACTATGTTTAATGGGAAAAAGTCTGAGTTCGGAAACCTAGGAATCTGATACATTTTTTCTTAGGCGTTAAGGTTTGATCTATCTTCACGACTGCAATTATTGATTACCGTTTTAGCTCTTTAGAGCTTTTTTAATATGTTCCCTATCCCACACCAGGTCTTTCACACACTAGTAGAAGTTACTGGCCCCTGTTTATATCTTCCCGCTTATGTCTCTAATAACAGCTACATTTTGTTTCTTGATTTGAGATGAATTTTAGTAGGCCGCAGTAGATAACATTGTAATGTATCGACAGGCAGTGGACCTTGGAGGCTGGTGCGTTGGTATTGGCAGACCAAGGGATGTGCCTGATTGACGAGTTTGACAAGATGACTGACCAGGACAGAACATCGATCCACGAGGCCATGGAACAGCAGTCCATCTCGATATCGAAAGCCGGGATTGTCACTTCACTGCAGGCCAGGTGCTCGATCATTGCAGCTGCTAACCCGATCGGGGGACGCTATGATTCTACAATGACATTCTCCGAGAACGTAAGTAGCATAATCATTGTGATCTGAGTATAAACCCATTCCACTCCTATCCCGACAATCAATGAGGAGTCATCTCACCCGTGAACTAGCTTGGTTTGTCTTGAGCATCTGGGTAGAAACCCAGTCCACTCCTATCCTGACAATTAGTGAGGAGTCATCTCACCCGTTAACTAGCTTGGTTTGTCTTGAATAGTAATAATATCTGAGAGAGACGTTTAAAATCAATAAAAATCATTATCGTTGTCATGGCTGGGCTGGGCTCGGATGACTCTGTTTGTTGCACAGTTATTCAGAGTGATTCCAATGTTCGTGCGGATACCGAGAGTAGTTGTCGGGTTTGTTTTCTTTATTGCAGGTTATTATTCAGTAATATGACTCTTGTCTGGGCTGGGGTAGATTTTATGTAGAGAATATTCCTCATCCGATCGTAAAAGTAGAGTACAGTGTGGTTAGCGTATCTGCTTTCAATGCTGAAGGTCCAGGGCTCGATTCCCGCTAAAGTCAGAAGTTTTTTAACTTCTGATTTGGATTAAGGTCCATCAGTTCTTCTCTTAAGAGTTTGTAAACGGTGACTATGGAGCCGTCCTAGCAACGAAGCACATAATAAATTCAGAGTTGTTCTGAATCGACCTTGTTGATTCTGGCGTTGATCCGCGGGTGTTCGCACTGTCCATACCACTGATAGCTATATTTCCCACTCAAAATATCGATCTTTGGTTGGTTATCGCTCACTCGTCGATTGCGTCGGGGCCTACAGGGTTGGCTTAGTCGCTTTGGTTTAATGTCCCCCACTGAAAATCAGTTATATAACTGAGTGGGTAGACTCTAAACACAATTTATTTATTTATTATTTATTTATTTATTTATAACAAGCTTTGTACTGGTTGCCTGATTCAAGCACCCCTCCTGTCCTCCTGTCCTCCTGTCTCTCCTGTCCTGTTGAATCCTTGAGGTGGGTCTCAAACCAAGGACTTCTGATGATTCTCACTCCTCTTTGTGCGTCTGTTTACGTACAGTGCTGTTGTTGAGTTCATCTATTTACTATTAACCTTGCAAATATGAAATTAATAATAATAATTATCTTTATTGTAATTCATATTAGGCCTACCGCCTACCTATGTAGCAGCACGTGGCACGACGCATCTGCTCTGACCCTGAAGGGCTCTCATACTATTACGACAGATTCACCTACGCGTTTTTAGCTCGGGGTTACAAACGCGACTTGGTTAGATAGTGGATCTCCAGGCCGCAAACCCAGAAGACCCAGGTGGCCAATACGAAAAACGTTGGCGCCATTCATTCCCTTAGTGACGAACTCAGAAAGTGAGAACCCGCATGACAGGCCACGGTCAAACTGTCAAACAGATGGATCCACACAAACCTGTGGGGATGCTGTTGAACACAGCCTGTCTTTCCAAGACTGTTTCACGACTAGAATCATCAAGGTGCTTCCCGATTACTGCAGGCAGTTGGAGTTCAGAAACTGGGAACTGTCGCCAACAAATCACCAGATCCCGTGAGCCTACTAACCAAAACAACAGGTAGCAGGCGTGCCCTGCTCTGCCTCCCCTAGACCTAGTTCCATCTGCCACCACCCACCGACAGCGCCCTCCTTGTACATACCATGCTAGCTTCAGAACTACTTTAGTAACTCTACTCACTCTGAGTGATAAAGACCACTAGTTGGTCGAAACGTATCAGCAACTTGTCTACTCATGTATGTGTCTGTGCGACCTACTTAACGTTTTTAAGGTAAGCTCTCGTCTTTCTGTACCTTTCCGCTCACTGAAACATGTTTGTTCATGTTCCCAGTTTAAGTATGTTACATTATGTCCATACTGTACACAGTACATTACATGCTGCTAGTACTGGTAGGCCTGCCTAAGTAAGATTAAACCATCACAGTCATTGTCTTAGTATGAAAAGTAATATGTAGAAAGTTTGTTTTAGTTGCCTTAGCAATGAAACGCATGATAAATTCTAAGATTGTTCGAATTAGCCTTGTTGATCCTGGCACTGTCTGCGGGCGGGGTCCAGCTTGATTGATCGGTGTTTCCTATTTAGGTAAATAGTTGGTCATTGTTCACTCGTCAATTGTGTCGACGCCTACAGGGTTCATATTCATATTCATTTATTTATTGTACATAGATCCCCAACAGAGTAACAGGTACATGAAATATTATACATAGTCATAGGCCTAATAGTAGTAGATATATAAGTAGCTTTATGAAATAATCTAAATGAGTTCTACTTGAATCACAGAAAATCGTCAATGAAATAAAATGAGTTACTGAGTAAAAAGGTTTTTAGTTTAGTTTTAAAACTATCTTCACTCTCAATGTCCTTGAGCACAGCTACTTGGTCGACTTGGTCTGCTTTAGCTCCCCCACTGAAATTCAGTTGTGTGACTGAGTAGGTAGACTAAATACAAGTTTATTTCCAGGTGGCTCTGTCCGAGCCCATCCTGTCTCGGTTCGACATCTTGTGTGTGGTGAAGGACGAGGTCGACCCCATGCAGGACGTGCTGACGGCCCAGTTTGTGGTGGCCTCGCATCAGCGGCATCACCCGGGCATGGCCAAGGGGGAGGGCGGACCCACGGTGGAGCTCCCCAAGGATCCCTCGCTAGCCGACGTCGAGCCCATCCCGCAGGAACTGCTCAAGAAGTACATCGCGTTCGCGCGGCAGAACATCCGACCCAAGCTCGGACTCATGGACCAAGATAAAATCTCCAAGATGTATGGTCAACTGCGACAAGAGTCGCTGGTAAGTACTTTACTGTGCCGGATTCAATGGCAAATCAAATAATTGTGTAAAGAATGAATTATGTTGGGTGATACCATAGCCCTACCCGGTAATTAATTAATTTAGTTTGGTTTGTAATTCATTGCTAGAGATGCGTGCATTTCGCAAGGCGCGATACCGCGAAATCATCCTAAATTCGCCGAAATTGAAAAATCTTTGCATAATAAACAGTTCTGTGGCTGAAAATCGTGTTTTTGAATAACGAAATAAAACGAAATCGGGCGTATTCGCGAAATAATACACAGTTCAATGAATTAACACGAAATCCACTAATAACTGCCATTTTGTCGCGAAATCGTCGTGAAATCGTCAAAACGCGATCAAAATCACTGTTTTTACCATCTGTTCATTATTTTTGCTGGTGACTGTATCGCATTCTGTTCGGCCAGCTCACTGCGCACTGCACTGCGCATCGCCTGACTTGTGTTCGCTAGCCGCCTACGATGTCACTTCTCTCTCTCCTCTCCTCTCTCCAATTCATTCACGCTCTCTTGAGCAGACGATTTCGGTTGCCTGCCTGCCTGTTTCTGTGTCGCCGTACTTCCGCGCTCACTCTCACACACAAGCGTCCCATCGCTCTCTCTCTTCCTCAGCTTCTGACGTGTTTGCTGGAGTTGGCCGCCTACGAAGTCACTTCTCTCGCCAGCGCATGCGCTCTGTCTTGTTGTTGCACTTGCATTCTTTGAAAGCAGACGACTTCTACGCCTAGCCAAGCTGCTGTAGTCGAGTGGTTGTTGGGGAATACGGATCGCCCGGTACAATAGGCCTGTGAGAGTGTGCTCGAAATGGGGAAACCGTCGATAAGTTTGAAAGATCGTGTGAGTGAATTTAAAGGCGATGGTTTTTATATAAGCGACTCAAAAATTTTAATGTGCAAGTTTTGCGATATGCGACTAGAACACGAAAGAAAGGACACCCTCAAAAAACACGTCGTGAGTGAAAGACATAAGAAAGGGAAATTGAAAGCAGCAACAGAGGAGAACAAGAAGAGACAATTAACAATGTCTCAGACTTTTCAAGTTTCTAAACGAGCTAAGGAAGACAAAGAAGAATATGTACTGGACACTGTCGAGGCTTTCATAGGAGCGGGAATCTCAGTGGAGAAGCTCAACAATGAAAAAATAAGGGGTTGGCTTGGTAAATACGTAAAGGGAAGTGGAGACTTGCCGATGGCTGATCGACTTCGTCGGCAATACATCCCCATTGTTGGTGACAGAATTGTAGAGAAAATTAAAGAAGCTGTCAAAGGGAAACACATTGCTATTTTATCAGACGAAACAACAGATAAATCTGGCAACTGTGTGTTCAACATACTTTTCGGCTGATGGAGGCATCATCTAGTCAAGAGGTATATCTAGCTGCGTCAGTTGTGCTGGACAAGGCCAACAATGCTACGTGTGCTAATGCAGTTATAGACACGTTGAAGAAATACGAAATTGAGTATGAACAATGTATAAATTTCGTCACCGACTCGGCGAGGTACATGACTAAATGTTACCAAACTCTGTGTGGTCTAGTTGGCCACCACCCTTGCTCACACTCAATGTTGGGCCCACAAATTAAATCTTGTGGGCCAAATCTGGCAAAGTGAGCTCGACGAGTTGAATACGATCGTCGCAAAGATAAAGAACGTTTTCCTGAATACTAGAAAAAGAAGGCATTCATATGCTGAATTTCTGCGGGAGAAATATGAAGACGATCCTAAAAAGGTAAAGCAGTTCCCAATGCCCGTATTAACAAGATGGAACTCGTGGTTCACGTCGGTGTTCTATCTCGCAGAATATCTGGTAGACATTGTAGAGTTTCTCGAAGATTTCAGCGAGGAGAATGCGGGAGTCAAGTTCATAAAAACCATGAATACAGATGAACTAAACACGGTGCTGGTCCAAGCTATTTTCGTCTCTGAAATGCCGACAAAATAGTCAACACAATAAAGTTTCTAGAAGGCAACACGTACCCGACTGCACATGTCCTCTACTCTAAACTAGAGGACATAACATCCAAGTTGAATCTACTAGCTAATGGTGTTTTCTCGGAAAAACTTAATTCGAAGTTGAAAGAGCTAAACATAGTGAAGAGGGCTTCTGCTGTTGAGATCTTGAAGCGTACAAGTTTGAAGAGTGCAACGAAACTAAATGATTTAAAGTTACACGACCCTTCCAGGAAGCAGTTTGTTGCATGTGATCAACTGTTCAACCCTAGGAACATAAGTCGCAGCTCGCTTCAGGTTGAAGACATCAAAAAACATTTTAAAAATGTTGCACTTCCACAAGATATGAAACTCGACAGTGCCACTTTCCTTGAGGAATATTCTGTCCTTAAAAATCTAGTGATAGAAGAACTTGGAAAGCCTAGCTTGGACAATATTCACATAAGCCGTTTGCTTTGTTCCATCAAAGCTGAGTACCCAACTGCCTCACTCTTGATCATCTGGACTGTCACTTCCATGTGGATTCAGAACGGTCGTTCTTGCACTATTCAATTGTTGTGACCGGCAGAAGACGGCGGCTTAAACCCGAAAATGCAGAGGTGCTCACCATGGTCTCTTCAAACTAGACCCCTACTATTAATCTCGGTCAGCTAGGCCCTTGACCTAGCCTACGTGTGACAAGTGCGTGTTTTCCAAGTGCTGTTACAAACCAAAGCAGTAGACTTTGGCTTGTCAAATTATGAGTGAAATCTTTATTTGGGCTAAGGTTTTGCCTAGAAGAGTTTGTATTATGTCTTTGTACATCTTTAAAATTGTTGAGGCCTAGGCCTAAGCCAGCTAGGAAAAAATTCCTAAGTTTTCATAAATCTTATCAGCATCATTTTGAACATTAACCCCTTAACTGTGGAATTTATTTTCAGAAGTTGCTCTTCCCCTGTGTATTAATTTTAAGGTAAAATACCCTTATTTATTCTTGAGTTGAAACTATCATTACTTTTCCATTTTTGCAAGTATCTCAATTTTTGTTGTTGTATCATCACTATAATTAATTAAATAATTCAGTTCACCCTCCTAACTAGTATATGTGAATCTAAAATAACTGACATGTTCTGGATATATAAACAACCCTTACGCGACGCCACAATGCACTGATGAAGCAATAGGCTCCTATTCCCGTTAGGATAGCCTCGAAAAATCGATCATCTACCACCAACATAACAGAACGAAAATCACTAGAATGAATACCTCTGCTGCTGGCGATAATACGCGTATATACGGCATGCACAGACACACGAAGTGGGAAGTGTTGCGACGCGTATATTTACAGCATGCACAGTACGGATGCCGTTTAGCATGGACGTCATGAACAGCTAAGGGGTTAAATATAAAAAAAGTTAGTGAAACTGAGAAGAGAAACTTTGGATGCAAAAATACAGTAATGTGGGCCTAGTATATGTTCAGCCTACTGTTAGGCCAGCTCCTTGTTACATGCTTACATTGTGAATTTTAAACATAAACCTTGTTTATTAATAAACTTAGTTGGCCTACCTACTTAGGCCTACCATCCAAGTAAAATTGTCTCAAATTTTTAATTTAAAAAGTTAGGTAGACCCTCCACCTCCAGTGTGCTAATATCCTAATTTCCCAGGATGCTCTACAAAAATGTAAATTTTAAGGCTTAACTGGCATTAAAATCTACTTCAGGAATGGATGGTTGCTTCCATTTCCTGTCTAGAGGCTTTCACTGTGTTTCGTTGATCAGTCGCGCTTTTTTTTTTTAAACACCGCCAAAAAGACTAAAAAATTGCTCAACAGCGAAATTTAGAGTTTCAAAAACGAAATTTGGAAAAAAATAAAAACATTTACACGGATCTCTATTCATTGCTAATCGAGTGTTGCTAGAGCTGTGTGGTCTTCGTTGAGTTAATAATTTAATATGATCCTATAAATGTAGTGGCTCATTTGGAGGCTCTAGTAGTTATGCAAACAATAATCGTATATCAATACTTTATGTGTGTAACAGTACACACACCTTTGCCTACCATAAAAAAAGCAGTTTTGACCAGATCCATTCAATTTTGTTGTTGTTTTTAAGTACAAGTCTGAATTTTGAACGTTCGAACATCCCTACAATTTAGTTTACGTGAAGTGTAAGGTAAAACAATATCAAACCAAACATAAAACAACATGATCAGCATCACAAAAACATTTTTGGTCCATACAGAGTGGAAAGACTGCAACATCTTACCATCATCAATATAGTAACATGTTCTTATCATTGGGCTGTAGCCTGCTTAAGCATGCGCTAATTCGTTCTTGTTCTAGGCAACTGGCAGCATGGCCATCACGGTGCGCCATATCGAGAGCATGATCCGCATGGCCGAGGCGTGCGCTCGCATGCATCTCCGAGAACACGTGCTCGAGGAGGACGTCAACATGGGGATCAGGATGATGCTGGAGAGCTTTGTTGAAACACAGAAGTACAGCGTCATGAAAACTATGAGAAATGTAAGTGCTCTCCTACATGGACCTTCGACACCATTTTTGGTTTATTTTGCACTTTTTTTAAATTAGTACACAGTATAATAAAATATGTGTGCCGAGTGACAACTAAGTAAGATGTTAGTATCGTCTTATTGGTTGGTCTTATTGGCCTACATATTTGACAAATGATCTACAAAAATGTTTTTAAAAAGCCGCAATATTGGTAGTACTGTATGCATGGATGAAATAAAAAAATTTGAAAATTTGGTCTTCTCATACAACTAGTACGACGTTCTACTGTGTGGCTCGTTGGTCTTGTGGTTAGCCGTTAGAGGCTCTGCTTCAAATGTAGAAGGTCCAGGGTTCGATTCCCGCTCTAGGCAGAAGTTTGTCAATTTTTTGTTGGTCTTTTGTCCATCAGTTCTTCACTTTGGAATTTGTAAACTGTGACTTTGGAGCCGTCCTAGCAACGAGGCACATATTAAATTCTAATGTTGTCCAAATTGGCCTTGTTGATTCTGGAACTGTCTGCGTGGGTCGTGTCCAGCTTGATTGATAGGTCAATATGCCGGTACCTAGTTGGCCATTGTTCGCTTGTCGATGGTCCCCCACTGAAAATCCGTTCTGCCACTGAATGGGTAGACTCTAAATATGAATTTATTTTGTTTATTTATTTACTGTAGTTTTTTTAGGGATGACATCGAGTACTCGGGTACCCGACTCCTACCCGACTCCTATCAAAGTCGACTCAATTTTCAAAGTCGGGGAAATTTTTTTTTTAAATTTATGATAAATTGAATGAGATTGCACTTGTTGTCTCGTTAGTCGTTATCTTATCTCAAAACGTAAACATAACAAATCAGCGAGAGTCTTGGCCGGGCCAAGAGAAAAGCAAGCTAGTGATACGTATCGGGTGGAGGGTGGACAGCGTTGTGCTACTAGAGTAGTGGGCTAAAAATAACTTTTGCATAAAAAAATTCAAAAAAAAAAATTATTGCGGATTGGGGAGTCGACTCCTACCCGGTTCCCAAGGCTCCGGAGTCGACTCCAATATTTACTACCCGATGTCATCACTAGTTATTTTGGAACACACTTCCATGCTCACATAGCCTTAAGATGGCAAATTGTTTTTTTGTTTTTTTTAAATAGAAAGTCAATTTTCCATCCGACATCTATGTGAGTCAACGGATTGATGTGAGGAACATTGAACAGCAGTTATTCCATCATATTGTTCTTGCCTTGACTTTTGTGCCGTTGTTGCAGACGTTCCGGAAGTACCTGTCCTTCCAGAAAGACACGGACGAGCTGCTCTTCTACATTCTCCGTCAGATGACGCTGGATCAGCTGAACTTTGTGCGGTGTCGCGACGGCGCGGCAGCGACCTTGGTTCAGGTTGAGGAGAAGGATCTCAAGGACCGCGCGAGGCTCATCGACATCCACGACGTCAAACCCTTCTACGAGAGCCGGATCTTCAAGGCAAACAAGTTTGTTTACAATGCCAAGAGAAAGATGATCATCTTGACAGTTACGGACGCGGGAGTTCTAGAAGGTTGAGTTGAGATACTCGTCTCGCAATGATTACGATTCTCTCTATAAACTGTGACAATATCAGAACAAACAATACTCGAGTGGATTTCCCGATACATAATGAAGGACATCAACTTTCTATTATTCATAAATCATGATCATAGGCCTATGAATATGATAATAGTTGAGGACATTATGAAACTAGGCCTATGCTGATGTGTGAAAAGTAAAATAAAACCTACCTCATTCAATTCCAATGTGTGATTCACACTGCAAATCAAGCCAAGTGTAGGTTGTGATATTACATTTTTTACTTTTTACAAATTTGAATTAATAGACTTTTGAAAAACTCTGAAATTTGCCAAGACTGTTGACCTTACACATAGCCTAAAACTACAAATCACCTTGGGTTATCTACCTTGTTCTCTAGAAAAGTTTCAAACTTTCCAGCAACTTAAAAAAAAACTTAATTTTAGGCTACTTTTATTTTTAAGTATTTTCTTTAAATAAAATAATTTTGTTTGTGCCTCTACTAAAGTTTATTTCTACGTTACCTGAGACTGAAAATACAAGTACTTGTACCATGTGCTTGTTAAGGTAAGCCACAGCATCTACACTACACCAACATTGATAATTCAGAATTTGGCATGGGCATGGCATGGCATTGTGTGGTTTTTTTCACTTTTTTGTTTAGAATTTTCTAGGGCTGCCCAACGATAAAAAAAATCATATCGATATCGAAAGGGGTTATATCGATATCGTGATTCGATATCGAACTTTTCAAGTCGTGTATCGATATCGTTCGATATCGATACTTTTTACGAGTTATTACGTTCGCCGGGCGTGGCCAAGGCCGCCCGTCGGCAATGCAGACGCACCACTGTCGGTCCCAGTCGAGAGCGGCAGATTCAAGGTTAAGATAAGGGCCTACACAACAAACATGTTATTGTTAAAGGGACAGATGATTGACGGTGAGGATAAACAACAATGGAATTGATGCTTTGTAACTTTTATCTTATCTACTCAATAATCACTGAAGTCCTTTATAAAGTGGAATATAGATTGGTGCTTTATTGTCGCGTAAGTATTGTTGTAATGAACTACAACATTTAGACATCCTTGCTTACACACATCTTACTGAAAGGAGACGACATAAATGAAATAAATAAAATAAATTAGGAAATAATTACAACTTCAACAGATCGCACATCTTACTGAAAGGAGACGAAATAAATGAAATAATTACGAAGTAATAAAACTTCAACACATTAATCACTTGACCTTAGACTTTGTTTAGTTGATTGTTTAAAAAGAGCATATCGTTTACAGTGTGTCCATCCAAACTTGCACGGAGTTTGTTGACAAGTAGTCCCGCCTTACTAAAGAGACGTTCACACGGAACACTTGTTGCAACTACACACAGATATTTACGCGCGATCACGCTTAGATGTGGAAACTCATTTTCATGTGTTTTCCACCAATCAAAAGCGGTTTTAGCTCTGATTTCGGCATATCACGGTAGCGCTGAATCTCGTCGGCTGCTTCGTTGTTAGGAAGCCTGATAACATCATCGTCATCGTCCGAGTCGTCTAGGAGGCGGCGGACCTTGGCTGGCGAGTGTAGGTCATTGACCTCTCCGGCGTTATCTTCCGCGGGCTGCTTTTGAAGTGATAACGTCTTCGACTTCGCTCTTTAGGTCGTCCCACAGAGCTTCACGGCTATCATCGTCGTCAAGGAATTTGAGGTTTCCGGTAGCGCGTCGTCATTGACGACACTTTGGAATGATATTCCCCAAGTCTCGAGAACGCAGATCATCTCCGATAGCCTTCTTCACTAACTGACTAAGCTTGAATCGTTAGCCTTGGTGATGGTCTCCTTGATTAAATTCCTGTAAATCACGGGAACTGCCGATGCTGTTTCGTTATTTTTGTCCGCCAAGATAAACAGTAGCCTCCTTAAATGGCTCAAGGAGTTGACAGATGTCGATCATATTTGTATTGTCCATTGCCGTAATTATGAGGTAGTCAAGGTTAGGGTCATCCATAAGGTATGAGTTTACAGGTACACGGTTTGCTACCACAGATTGCAGCATATCGTAAGTCGAATTCCACCGCGTTGGGACGTCCTGGACCAACTTGTTGAGGTTGGTTTCGTCTGGATCGGCGTGTTTTTGCAGAGCTTCTAGTGCCTTGTTTGCAACCGCGCTCTTGTGGAAGTGGGTCACTATGCGTCGGATTTTCCCCACCAAGTCCATGAGTTTTTCCCACCTTTAGCCCTTTCCCAACTGAGAGCTGGATAGTGTGGGCAGCACAACGGACGAGACCACCAGGCTTATCGGTGATAGCCTTTATCATGTTGGCAGCGTTATCGGTTACAAACGCAACTACTTTGCCTTCCAACTCCCAGCGAACTTCCATTTCATTGATATTTTCAATAACATTTACAGACGTGTGGGACACTGGTACTAGGGTCGCTTCAAGCACACGTGACTGCAGTTTCCAGTCGTTGTCAACAAAGTGAATAGTTATGCCTAGGTAGCTTTCGTTGGCTACCGATGTCCAAAAGTCTAGGGTAATGCATACGAATTTATAAGCATTAAGTTCAAGGCGTAAGATTTCGCGTTTTTCTTCAGCTAAAACAATGATTCGGCGCGAAACTGTTGATCGTCCAATCAAGGTATACTCGGGTACCATTTGCTGCACCATTGCTTTAAACCCGGCGCCCTCCAACGATGTTCATTGGCGGTAATCTCCCACTATCATATTTATCACACCGAATCCGTAATGTCACTTGCCCGTTTGCTGTTAGCACTCAGCTTAGGTGTGATCGCGAAATGTCGCATAAATGATTCTGCTGATTTGTTTTGGGACAACACTTTACAGCATTTTGCCGTGTGCACTGATAAATTCGAAGTGTTTCCAGAAAATCCAATTTTAGACTCGCACAAAGTGCATACAACATGTTTTTTGTTTAAAATCACTCTCTTAGGATCGGCTTCGAAAGCAAAGTTTTTCCAAATGTCACTGCGTGCATTCGGATTCGAAACTAACTTCTTTTCCATTCCAAAATAAAGAAAATGGAAACACTGGACGCACTGGATAACAATAATGTAATAACAGTAACACGTACAAAACCCGAGCGTGACTTTCTCACAACAATACGCGCGAAGAGATAGAAGCGAACTGATCTCTGTCCGCACTTGGCAGCGGGCCCGCTCTCGCCCGCTAGCTCGCTCCCACCTTCCTCGTACTATCGTAGCGTGGGAGGGGGGGGAGGGGAGGGGGGCAGCGCTGCAGAACCATAACTCACTGCCACACCAAGTATTTCTTGATTAGAACCATACGTAATACTTACGCCTATACATTAATGTTTTTCGACACAATTTTTTTTTGTATTTTATTGGCGTGGAAATAATAGTAAAATTATTAATTTAAAAAAACTTTAATAAAAAAAATAAAAAAAAAACACGATATTATACATTTCCATATCGATATTGAATTTTTTTTTCATATCGATATCGTATCGAATTATCGATATTGTTGGGCAGCCCTAGAATTTTCTTGAGGCCTGATCTAAGAATGTAGGAGGTTTATACCTAAAAGTGCCACAATTTACCTGGAGGTAACCAAAGCATAATTATGATGTTATTGTTAGGTGATGGTGGCTTCTGTCAACTGGTGGCCTCTCTAAATAATTTTTTTTTAACTGAATAGGATAGACATCAAATAAATAATTGGAGAAACTCAAATCAATGAGATATTGAGGCATTGGCCTGTTTTGTATTGTTTTATTAGTCAATTGATTCCATGGGTAATTGAGAAAAACAACATACGTATTGTGATTTGAGTGTCCTTAGTTTAGATCATAAAACAGTAAATGTTGTCATTAATAATTAATGACAATTATTTTCCATTGGCATGCCACGTTACATGGCTTGTATCCTGAAGCTGGGTATAGTCCCGAGTGATCAACGAGTCTCCGATGATAAGTGGTCATGTCACCTTGCTGGCTAGGTCCTCCCGAGTCTTGGTGGACACTTCCAGCACGGACAACCAAATCTTGATGATGCCATCAAGTCTTGGCAATCCTTGGTGCCTGTGTGTTTGTGTGTCATGTTATTTGTTATAGAGGGTACCCTGATACAGTGTTTGTCTTTGAAGAAGTTTATATTTGTGCAATGTAGGCCCTAGGTATGTAAAAAATTTTGTTTGAATATTTGAATAAGGCGCCATAGTACTTTAGATGGCAGTGATGAACCTGAAGAAAGGGTTGGTGACTTGGTGGGTCATAAATAAATAAATAGATTGTATTTAGAGTCTATCCACTCAGTTATATAACTGATTTTCAGTGCGAGGGTGTGGGTAAAAAGAGTGAGAAGCGTGCGACTGTGAAAGTGAATTCTAAGAACCTGTCATAGTAGGTAAGCGTTGTGAAGTAGGCCTATTATCAGTTCGTTTCATTTTCTTTAATCTTCAATTGCCAATAAAATAGTTTCAATGGTCAAACAAGCAAGCTAAGTGCTCAATTTAATTCCAAGTACCAACCATCTGATGCCGCCAATCTGAGTGTCCTGACCGGGCTACACCAAGGTAAGCCTGTGGAGAAGCTAAAAATTTAAATATAAATAGAATCAGTTGCATGTACAAGATCAATGTGAAATATATTACTGTATTATTATTATAATATGTAGAGAGAGGGAATGAGAACTAGGTATTTGTCGCCTTTTGTTTCTGACCAAACTTGAAAAGTATGTTTAAAAATGCTCATTGTTAAGAGGGTCGCCCCCGCGGAGTTGGGGTTTTTTTGCATGCCATTTTAATTCATATTTCCCCCTTTTATGTCCCCAAAAAAAATTAAGGCTCTAAACCCTTTTTCTTAAAACCCCCTTGACGTGTTCCCCCCAGCTGAGCTTATACCCCAACCCTAGATATTTAATTTTTTCCACCTTTTTTCCAGTTCCCTTTCCCCCAGGGTGAGTAACCTTTCCCCCCTAGCCCTGGGGACTACCCTCCTTCTTGTGCCCTTACCCATTTACATTATCAGTGTTAAAGGCTCATTCATTGCGCATTACCCATTCCCCCCATAAGTCAAGTCCCTTTGGCCCTTTAATCCCTCATTTCTTTGATTCTATATATTACACATCATCTGCGAATAGTCTTCCCTTTGGCCCCCACCTATCCAATGTCTTTTCAAAAAAGCAAAAAAAAAAAAGTCAAAAGTAAAGCAAAACCATATACACTTATGTTGTAGCTTTAAAAGTTATCAACCCTAACTTAAAATTTCAGGATAGGTTTACAAAAAAGAAGTTATAAAATTAAAAAAATAAAATTGTCTGATAATTTTTATCGCGGAAAACCCCAGCCATTATTTACCCCCTGCCTACCCTCCCCCGGCGCTGTCATGATTGAAACCCCAAATCATTTAAATAACATCATACTGTCGAATCCCCTTTTTCACTTGAACTAGATTATTTTTAGAAATAGAAACTTTACATCGTTGTCAAATCGCTGAGTCACTCTCATAAAGAATTTTAACAACATCAACAGTCAACTTCGGTCGTTTTACAGCCATACGGAACGATTGAGGCCCGGCATATTTACAAAAAAAACTCGGAGTTTTTCTCGTGTATCAATGCGGGATGCGCGTTTCACCCCGGGAAATGCAGTCCCCTTGATTTCTACGCCGGAACCTTCTGCTATCTAGCGGTAAAGTTTAAATTCGATAGGACTGCTGGTACGGAGATAGGGCGGGTTTTTGATCTCGCGCAAAAACACGTCCCCAGGACTCGTTTCGGAGGTCAGGGCGATCTAACGTCCGAGGCTTTGTTGTAGGGAAAAGGGGTTAAAAATTAAAAATTAAAATGGCCAAATTAAATAAAAAAAAATTTAAAATTTAAAAAAAAAAAATTTAAATTAATAAATTAAAAAAATGATTTGGCTTTTTTGTTGGGGAAAGTGGGGGGGGGGTCTCTAAACGGTTGTTTTAAAATATTATTATTTTTAAACTACGCGCTTCGGCCCCCCCCCCCCCAAAACCCCCCCAAACCTACCCTACCTACTTTCCCCTTTTTAAAAAAGTTGACCCACCCAACTGAAAATTTCCCCGTTAGGATACCCCCCCCGAAAAATCGATCATCTACCACCAACATAAAAAAACGAAAATCCTAGAATGAAGCCCTTGCTGCTGGCGATAATCGCGTATATATAGGCATGCACAGACACACGAAGGGGAATGTTGCGGCGCGTATATTTAGGCAGCACAGTACGGACGCCTTTAGCATGGACGTTAATACCAGAACACAAAGGGGTTAAAAACCAAGTGAGGACCATGTTTGACCCGTTTTCAGGGTTGACACTGCGGCCCGCCCGTGGGTTCACCAGTTAATTATGATTAAAAAATCCCCCACTGAGCCTCTCCCAAAACCGGTAGGCCTACTGCCAATGAGACAGTTTGTTTTTTCCTTCCAGAGCTTTTTTTCCAGGCTATTCGCTTTTAAACCAAAGTGGCTGCCCTCTGGGGGCAAAATTTAAAAAACAAATTTAGCCAGGATAAAAACAAATGGCCGCTCTACCAAGAAACCATAGCCAAGTAACTCAAGTGACAGAAGTGGAAAGGAAGTTAAATTTTATGTGGTGCTTTAAAAAAGAAAAAATATCAAGCAACACGTATTGTTGGGGTTCCCAGTGTAGTAAAGACAATAAATGGTTTAGGCTATCTTTCCATGTATTTCCCTTGACAAAAGATTGAAGTCCGAGGGGGGAAAGACACTACGCATTGGCAAGAGGTTTTAAAAATGTATGCTGGTTGCAGTGAGCATTTCAAAAAGAAGGCTTTTTTCCATTTCGGTGTATTTTGCATACATATTATAAATCATTTATACGGATTTAATGTTGTGGGCTCTGGGCCCCCTAAAAACGTCCCCCCGTCATGGCCTGGCCCTACCTAGTCTAGCCCGGGGTAGCCTGGGCTACTTTTTGGGTTGGTATGGACATTTTTTTTATGTATACTCAAAATTTAAAACGTCCTATTTTAAATTAAAGTAGCCTACCTACAAAACCCTTTACGTCGCTTTTTTAAATCAAAATACTACGAAGCCTTTAACGTCGCTTTTTTAAATCAAAAGTGGCCTAGGCCTACCTACTGATCAAAAACTTCCATCCCAACCGAAAATTCCTAGCCCTGGGCCACCCAGTATCTAGCCAGGCCTAGCCTGGGCAGAGCCGGTTTACCCGTAGGCCCTACCCCTAGGCTGGGCCAAAATATTATTACCCTAGATCGTAGGCAATCCTAGCTAGTGCTATGGCCCTAGGCTGGTAGGCCCTAGGTTGTATCTTGAGGGGCCTAGCCTAGGCTAGGCCTAGCCCAAGTCCCTTCCAAAAAATGGGCCCCAGTCGAGCTGTAATCTGGGTGGGCCCTGGGCCTAGCCCTAGGTAGGGAGACCTGGGGAAGCCTCCCTAGATTTATTGTCCTTAACCCCAAATAGGTTTTTTGGTCTATTAATAAAGGGCTAAAATTTTAAATGTTTTTATTCAATCATCCTTGGTTTAATTATCTGAAACACGGGCTACTTAGACCCTGGGGCCTACGTTTTAAATAAGTTGTGGTTGGGGCCCAGCAAAACGGTAGCTGGGCCAAGGCTGGGCCCCTGTACTTTATTTGGTCAGAGGCCTACCATAGAACCCTAGGAAAATTATGGTCCCTATAAGCCCCCCCAATTATATTGGAGATTGAAAACTTGAAAAACGGTAGGCCAATTTTCTTTTTTTATTTTCATTTCACACTGAAATATGGGTCAGAAGACGATTTAAGAAAGACGCCTCCCGACACTCAAATTGCCATCTAAAGTGCTATAAAGCTTTAGTGGGTTCAACTGGCTGCTAAAGAACCCGGCAGATGGGGTTGCAGCTCAAGATTAAGGGGGACAAGGTCGCAATGATGTTAAACCCCAGAGGATCCCAGGAGGCCTGCTTTAAACAGGGGGGATTGCAGTGAAGGGGGGGGAGATCCAGGGGGGTCGTTAGTCAAATGTTTTTAACACAAATAGGGTGGGGCGTATAATCGTATGATCGTATTCTATTTTTTGTCACCCCATGGGGAATTTGGGGGTAGGCCTAGCCTAATAGGGAATTTGTGTAATTAATTAGGAAAACCCCTTATGATCAAAGTTTTAAAAATTAAAAATTTTTGAAAAAAATTGTGGGGCCTAGGGTGCAACGGCAATGTTTCCCTGGCAATGATTGCCATATTTAAATGGATAACCAAAACTAACTTCACTGCAGTGGCCATTCAATGTTGTATTTTTTTGATGGTTTTTTTTTTACCTATCAATTGGCCTACGCATATTTCAAGTTAGCTGTCAATCTTTTCTTAAGCCGGGCCCTAGTACTGGTGATGTTCTCGAGCAAAAAACTTTGCGGGGGCCCTAGTTTTTTTTTTCCCCGCTACAATTTTGTGGATTTAATACGACATCGGCAGCTATTTTTACTAAAACCTCGACATGGCATGTTTTTGTGTTTGTAGCAACTCGGGGGTCAAAAAAATGTTAAGTGACATCATAAATTCACCCTTTGGTTTACTGCGAGAAATTTTGGGCCGAAATGGCAATTATTGCTACAATAGAAATTTTTTTACATCACGTCTTTAAGCATAATGTTAAATGCGGGGTTTTCAACAAAATTACATTAATTGCAGCAAGCTTTGCTGCAATAAGTTGCTCGTGTAAAACTGCTTTTGATACTTCCAAAAAAGGTCATTTGTTTCTTACAATGATGTAAAAACCAAATTTTCTATTCAAAACGAATTACTTTGTGGGCCTAATGAGGAATGTGTGTCTTTTTTAACCCCCAACATAAGGGTACCTTATTACATGAGGGGGGGGGGGGGAACGTTGGGTATTTGTCTTTATTTGGGCCTTTGGGGGACCTTTTTTGCTTTGTCTGAGGGGAAAATTTTTTCCCTTTGGCCATATTACTCATTTCGCCCTGTTTTTAAAACAATAGTCACTGAGGGAAAAATTTTTAAATATAGCGTAGGCCCCAATGAAAAACTTTTTTATTTTTAAGTGAAAAAATGTTCGTTTTGGCTATTCCCCCATCTAGTCAAAAGTGGGCGATACATTTTTTATTTTAAACCTCCTTTCCCAAATATTTTTTATTTTTCCCTACTTTTTCATGGGCCTATGCAAAATGTTTTAAAGTTAATATCATCCCCCTTGGGGGTGCCTCGCAATTAAAAAGGGTATTGTTCATTAACGGGACCCCCCTCAATTTTTTGAAATTGACCCCCCCATCGTCGTTTTTTTTACTTATTTCTGTTTAAATAAATATTACAATTTTGAGGAGTTGAATATGACCAAACGGGAAACTTACTCACACGTTCACGTGCTCGGGCGAGTACAGTCCTTGGGAACGCGTAGGCCTACTTTAAGGCGTCGTCCCCGTGCAGCTGACATTGACGTTCACGGACACCAAATGAACCTTAAAAACCCTTTAACGTCGCTTTTTTTAAACGAAAGTACTTTTCTTGACAGCCCCTTAATTTAAAATACAACGTTAAAGGTTTTGTTGTGGAAGTTAAGTACGTTGGCGTGGGCCTGTCACTCCTGCGCAAAGTATGTAGGGGAAAAGAATGTTTTCGGGGCTTTGTTAAAATTTGTGTTTTCCTGACCTCCTGAAACTCAGAGGAGTAGATGTACTTTTTTGGATTGTCTAATGAAATGTTTCTTAAATATTTACATTTTAGGGGGGGTTTCCCGTTAATGAAAAAGACCGTATAAATAATAATAGCCCTACAAAAATTACAATTTTCTGTTTTATGAAAACCCCAAAGTTAATAAAAATTTTAATTTTAGGGCCTCCCTTTAAAAAAAAAAAAAAAAAAAAAAAAAATCTTCTTGCCTGAGGGCCCCTATTTTAAAAAACCAATATTTCAATGTAGGCCTATTATTCATTTAAACCTTTTTTAAAAAAGGGCAATATTTTTTCCAAAAAGGGAAAAAATTGAGGTCAATGTATAAATTTGTTCCAAATTTCCCACTTTCCCCCTATGTAAAATTTTAAAACGAATATGCATATTCGCATTTACTATAAAAATAAATTAGTATGGAGTTTTACTCAGTTCCAACTAAGGTTAGGTCGGAAGGTTGACATCTATTAGGTTAGTTTGGATGTCGCCCTTTTAAACAAAATGGAAATGGAGCCTAGGCCCCGGGTCCTATTTCACAGAAGTCTGCACATGCCTTTTTTACAATGTGGTATTTTTTTCAGGGAATGCTCGACAGGGTGCGCGGGGGCTGATCACCAACAAATCCCTCTGAAATTGCAGTAGAACCTTAATGGAACTGGGGGAATCCCTTCGTTGCCAGGTCAAGTCATGCGAACTATGGGGGAAACCCCAAAACCATGCTACATTGCTCCCCAAGTATACCAAATTTTTCCTCAGCGAAGACCCCCCCCATCTCCTACCATATGATGCAGCACAAAATCAGGGGACGGGTATGGGAACATTACCCAAACTAAAACAACAACCCAAGTGCCGAAATGCCCCAGGATTTGAAAGCAACTTTTTCCCAACCGGTCACTGAGCGTATTGTTTTAACCAGGGTTTAAAAATTTAAGCTTAATTTGACTTTTATGCTTTTGCGTTAATTTGGTGTTTCGATAACAACAGCCATTAACTTTTCCCTTTAACTTTAAAATTTATCATTTAATGCAAGAAATGATAATTGCCAAGAAACAAGAATTTTGGGACAACATCCAATTGTTTTAAAAAATTCCGCAACAAGAATAGTTCTAGACTGTACCGAGTGTGCAATTGAACCCCAGATCCCAAAATTGCAGAATCTACCTGTCACATTAAAAAAGGCAGAAACACTGTAAAATTTTTGGGTGGGGTGTTGCTCCAAAAGGGCCCTTTACTTTTGTAGTGCTACATAGGGGGGTAAAGCATCCGAAAAGGCAATTTATCTAAAATCAGACTTGATAAACAAGCTTATTCCTCATTTTGATGCAATTAGAGTGATAAAGGCTTTTGGTCGAACATGAATGTGCTATGAAGGGCATAAGCAAATTTCGACCCCCATTTTTGGGAAAATCAAAACAGTTTTCTGTTTTTGGGGGCCAACGTACAGCTGACATTGCACAACCCCGTGTTCTTTCGAACGTTCAATTCAAAGAATAAAAGTAAAAAAACCCTTAGCACCCAACGTCAGGGAACCTTGTAGCTTAGCAGATGAATAATCCATTTTTTAAGGTTGAAAATATGCAAAACCCCTATTCTTGCCATTGAAAATTTTTAAGATTTAGTTCAAAGGTAGATGTTCCTATTGTTGGAAAAGGTAGCCTAGTTTACGAGAGGACGTGCGGAGGAGGGTTTTTTTTTCAAATTAATGTAACAATTTTTATTGTATCAATCCACTTAGATATTTTACTTTTTTTCAGCAGTGAAGGTTATTTGAATTGGTGATTTTTTTTTATTTTTTGGGTTAGGTGGGGCCCTATGTAATAAAATGACAATATCTAAAAATACTTATTGGTGTAGATATTATCCAATGGAAATATTTATTTTCAAAAAGGGGATGTCACTATTCATCAAAAAAATTCAGCAGTCACCATCACTTTTCAAAGGGAAGCTTTTGGTACTATCTTACTTAACTTTTTTTTTTATATTATGCCTAATAACTGGAAATGGTTTCCACAGAGTTTTTTTAAATCAATTGTCATGGGTGTGTCACAAAAATACAGAACTATAAATAATGGAAAATTTTACAATTTTGGAAATTTAATTTCATATAGGGAGCACATAAAATTTTTTAGTTTTTTCATTATGATTATAAAAAGGGTAATGTCTTATGAATCGATAATATCTATATAAACAAAAAAGCGGTTTCCCCTCATTTATAAATACCCTGTGGCAAGTGTAAGTAAAATAAAAAAAACAAACAATCACGTTCCAATTGCTCCCCTCGCGTCTTTGATGTAAAATTTTGTCTTTCGTTATCTACATATAACCTTCCAAACATACATCTCAGATGACACCATCGCCCAGCCAGTGCTGGCACAAGTGAGATATTTTTTGGCTTTGGTGTTTGGTTGTAAAAATGGTATCGCCCAATTTTTTGATAATTTAATAAAATTATGAAGTTCCAAAATCCATCCCGATGGGAGATTGATATATTATATTTTTTAAAAAATTTTTGTTTTACTTGATTTAATTTACAAATTCCATCTACAGAGTGTTTCCCAAAAACCAAATCGGAAAAAAAATTTCCCTACTTGATATTTTGATAATAATCGATAATGAATTAGGTTTATTATTATCGTTGTAATTTTCAATATTGATTGACGATTACGGTGACCCCAAATTTCAACTTGGGTTGTAAGGATTCATATTGTTACTTTTTACAAATAATAAAAGTAGGTCTATTAGATCTACCTTTTTCTTTTTATTGTTAACATGCTAATGCAAAGTAATTTGTATCTACCCCTATTGACAGGTGGGGGGAAAATAAAATACTACGTACTCGGTATAACAGTCTTATGCAATGTAATTTGTAGGCCTAACTAGTCCGAAATTGACAGAAGGGGAAAAAAATTACTAGTTGGTGTAGGGGCCCAAGTATCGAAAACAGTACCTGACACAATTTTTCAATATTTTTCCTAGGACGTAAACCAATTATTACCCAAGAATTTGTATTTATTATTTTTTTTTGGGGGGGGGGGGTGTATTCTTTTGGTTGAGGGTATTTACCACTAAATATGGGTTTTTAGTACAAAAAAATTTTTTTCAAAAGTCTGTTAAAAAAATAGAAAAAATCAGTTCTTTTAAAGACATTCTTAAAAAAAAAAATTTTAAACAAGTTTTAACTTTGAACCCAAGGGGCCAAGGCATTGCACATTATCTGCCAATACTTAAAATTGAGTGTTTTTAAACCCTTTTAAAAAGCCCTTTTACCGAAAGTTAACATTAATTTTTTCTCCGGGAATTTTCCCCAAAAAAAAGTACCTATAAATTTTTAAATTTCTTTCAACCCATTTCCCGCAGATGACAAAATTTCTTTGTTTAAAATAATGTTTAGAACTTCATTTTTTTTCACATACAGAGCCTGGGACTCTATCTATTCTCCCCGAACGAAATTTGGGTTCGTCATTTTTGACGGAATCGATTCGGGTTTTTGGGTTGGTCAAGGTCGAAAGAAATTGATCGGTTTTGTTAGTTGAATTTTGTTTTTTGTTTGATTAGTAAAAAGGTGGGGGATGAGCCCTAGCCAATGTAAACAACTAGATATTAACTTTCTCAACAAATAAAAAATACCTTTTGTAAGGCTTACCCCAAAAAATCCTGTCCGTTTTTCCCTTTTTTTCATTAAATTTTTACCCTTTTAAAATCGTTTCTCCCCGATTGGAAAAAAACACACTCAATTTTATTCCATCCCCCGAAGATGCGAAAATTGACTGCGATTCATTTGTTTACATTTGGCCGCTTTCATGCCTTGTAAATCATGCTTTTTGCCTCGACCAACCAAACAACATCGATTTCCTCGAAAACAACGAATTAATTTGGTCAGAGTTATAGAATATGGGGCCTGGTGCATTTTTTTATATTATTTTTATGTACCTACAAAACCCATTTATTATTATTTATATTTTTTTATAAAAATTTTATGTATTTATATATTTTTTTTATCGTTTATATATTATTTATATGTTATTTGTGGATTATTAAATTTTTATTTTTTATTTTTTTAAATTTTTTATAAAATTGTTTTTTTTATTTTATTGGGGCCCACTTATTTAATATAATATGTAATATAATATTTTTGACCCAAATTTAAAGATTAACCATCCCCATTTAAAGCCTAATTTCTATTTTCTTGGCCACCTGTTTCACTGGGAAAGGTAACATTATCTTGAAGTAAACATTTCGAGGCGGTTAATTGATCCTCCAGAATGCTTCATCAAATGAAACATTTCAATCACATTGTTTTTCATGGGGCCTTAAATTAAAGAAACACACAACCTTATTCCGGGAATGAGCATACCCAAATGCATTGGGATAGTATTTGTGTTTTCGTTTCAATGTTATGGGGTTGTCGCTTACATTTAAACAATTTGCTTTCTTTCCAGTTCGAACCCCCCAAAGGGCTTGCCCGCCTCAAGACTTTCACCTCTATGAGGCGGATGGGATCAGTGCCAGTGGTGAGCCATCGGGCTAAAAACCCAGCCAAGGCCTTTTCATTAACAAAAAACCAACCTTTTCACTTTGTTCCCAGTGTACGTACATATGCATTTTTTAGCGTTTGGCTCATTTTCAAGGGCCCAAAAACGTATGTAAATACCCTTTAAAATTTTCTAAAAATCTATTTTTGGGGTTTTTTCCCCAATCACGGTTTCCTTGTTTTTGTTTACTGTAGTATAAAGTTCTAACACCGACTGCCCGTTACCTAACTTTTTGCTGAGGCCAAGATTTTCCCCCCTTGATCTACGTTTCAAAAAAATTTCATTAGCTTCTGCTGAACAGACCACAACTTCATTGTGGGAGAAGTCTGCTCCTCTTGGGGGAAACTGTTTCAGGCAAAACCTCATTGTAAAACCCAGAGTTAATTGGGGGTTTTTCAGGATGTTTTAAAATCTATGGGGGAATGATGTATATCTTCTACGGGGTAACTGAAAATTTTTACTCTCCAAAGATAGCTTTGTAACCTACTCGTTGCTTATGCGGGCACGCAATGGCCGAATTGGGGAAATCCGAAAAAGAAAATTTTTAAATTAGAAGCTTGCAAAACATAACAATGACTTTGTTTTTAAAAAAGTTTGGGTTTGTAATATTGTGAACAACCATCTAAATTTATAACTACAAAATCAATAGGTTAATACTGCGATTTTCCCTCCTCAATCCCTAAACACAACACCCGACAAAAAGCCCCTTTTATATCCCTACCAAACCCTAACAATAGAAAAGGGCAAGTTTGTTACTGCTACAACATTTTACAAGGGCTCCCTGGGGGATTAAAAAAAAGTGCAAAGATCCAGAAGAGCTGCGAGAAACTAAAATCTACTTATTTGTATTACCTTTACACATGGATGATTTTGGATGGGAAAACATATTTCGACCCGTTTTTACCTTATTTTGTCAATATATATTTTAGTCAATTAGTCCCCTTTAAAAAAACTGTTTTTTTAACTAACTGAAGGTTTTTATCAAAAAGTTTTAGTAATTGCATGGTATTTAAAATTTTCTTGATATTTTAATTTCATGTATGCATGTGTGCAGGCCCACTGGGCTTCCTAATTTTAGCTATCTAAATTTTAGAGAAACACTGACAAAATCATACTTTTTGTGTAAGTCAAATTGGATAATAATAAAAAAAACAAAAAAAATAAAAAACATCTTAAAAAAACGCTGGGACAACAAACAGGGGCTAACTTCCCCCGTAGGCCTACGTACCTCATTGGATGGTAAAGCATGCACCTACTGTTGTGTTTTATTTCTTAATATTACATTTTCATTTTGAGATAGTAGCCAAACATTATCATCATCATTTTCTTTCCACTCCAACTCTGGGTTGGGGCGGGATTGAAACGGGCCTCTCCCTCTCAAACATTATATTTAATTTAAATTGCACGGAAAAGTCCTCCGAAAATTAAAAATATTGTTAGTATTTTTTATCCATTGTACATAGGGCTACCTAATACCGTCAAAAAAAAAGAATAAAAAATTGTTTAGGGTACATAGTACCAAACTTGGTTTGGCCCATATTATCAACCTTTAACAAACATCTCGAAGGCTTGTTTAAGTTTTGGTGTTTTTCACGAAGGGGATAACGACCCCTTTTAAAAGGAAAGTCTTTTGTTGGATGACACATTTGTCTGGGGAGGGGCCCGGCTGATACATTAGTTTATTGGGATTTTTTTTTCCCCCATTGTTGAGTGATATCTGTACAGTGGATCTTCCAGCTCATCAAATGAATCCGAAATAAAATGAAAACATTTATCAAGAAACCCCCCACTCAGTTACAGAGGCCTAGATTGGTTTTCAAAATTTAAAATCAATTTATGTATATGTTGCTAAAAAAGATAAAGGACCTACTGACATAGGGGTTTGGCACCGGTATGCCCACTGGGAAAACCCTGCCGGCTGCTACTTGAAATTGGGCATGAAAAAAACAAAAGGAAGACATTGCCCAGCCCGACATTAACGTTACTATTTAGATTGTGCCTTGGAATCAAAATGCTCTCCACCCGGGCAAGTTAAAAATTAAATTCCGCAAAAATTTTTGATTTATTCCCTGATTTGCTCTTCCTGATTTTTGGCAAAAACCCCAATTTTGTTTGAGTGAGATCGCCTAAAAAATCATTTTTTTTTTTTCGTTTTTTTTTTTTAATGTTTTTTTTTCTTTCCTTTCTTTCCTTTTTTCCTTTTCCCCCTTTTTTCCTTTTTTTTTATTCCCCACCCTCTTTTTTTTTTGATTCATTCATTAAATACATTTAATATAATTTTATTTGTTACCAAAGTTGCTGTGTTAAATGCATTGTTTGGGGTAATGCCTATTTTCAAAAATTTACTTTTAAATGTAGTTTTTTGTTTTTTTCTGCATCTATGTTTGAAGATTTATTTCGTTGCCTCCTTTGTAAATCAGTTTTTTAACTGAATAGAAAGACGTTAAATAAAAAATAAAAGTAGATTATGGCCCCCTTCCATTCAAAAAGAGCCTTTTTGAATTTAAGCACTTTGTGTTTCTAGCAACGTCCATAAAAACCCGACGAGGTGATTGAGTTTTTAACCCCAAAGGCAGTATTGCCTAACCATCAAGCAACCCCCCCTTTTAGGGCTAGTATTTATTTAGGAGGGCCTTTCTTTCAGATTTTTTTCAATGGGTTTTATGTTGTAAAGGCATAGGCCTACCCCAGTACTCCTGAACCATTTGTCTAAATCCCCGTGTGCCTAGATACATTAGGGGCCCACCCCCTCTTTGAGTGCAGCCAGGGGGCCCAGCCCAATCCCATCCATTGTCCCCCCAAAAATAGGGTGGCTACTAAATGTAAAAAATTTTGGCTGGGCCATTGATGGGGCCTAGGCCAAAGACAGGGGCCTAGGCTCTAGGCCTAATCAAAATTTGACCCAAAACAAACCCAAAATACCTAGGGGTAGAAAAAAAATTATTTAATCTAGGCCCCTTCGGGGGAGGCGAAGGATAAATTAACCCGCCTCCGATGTAAAATGGTTTAAAATTTGGTGAAAATTACTAAGCCTAGATCATTCATGCCTAAGATGACCTAGGCCTACCAATAGGGTCTAGCTAACCTCCTTTGCCAGGCATTGGCCCAGGTCTAGCCCTGGGCCCACAAAAAACTGGCCGTATGAACGCATTCAGGCCAAAACCCTAGAGAAAAAAGAAGAAGCACTTACCTGTTCAAAATCAGCAGCACCAACAACATTTTTCATTTGCCAGAACCTGCTTTACAAGAGCATGTCGCTTTTATTTTATTTCATCATCATTAATTTTATAAAAAAACATATTTCATGTGGCTTGCCGTCCAAACACACGTCTGAAGGCACAAGCCCAGAAATTTTTAAACATTTTTAGTTTTTTGGGTGTAAACCCATAACTTAAAAGGTTTCCCTTTAAATTTTGCTTCCTTCCACAAATGGACGCTGGAAGTTCCTACTAGTGTTTTAATGATAATTTCCAACACAGGGAAACCCTAGATTAAAATTTTAAAAAGTTGTAAAAAAGGACAGCAAAAACATATTTGACAGGTGGGGGTGCATTGATTATCCTGGTCGGGGGCCCCCGACGGTGGGGCGCCTACATTCGATTTAAAAAGGGGAAAAGACTTACTTTATTTACCTTTAACAACAGGGGGCCCGTTTTAAAAAACCCCCAGGTTAGGTAGGGAAATAAAAAATAAACAATTCAAAAAAATACAATTCAAAACAATACAAATCGTTTCCTATACAAAACATTAAATACACCAAGTAGGACCAACTATAAAATTAAAATTTTTTAAACAAATACAAACGAAAAAAAATTTAATCACAAAAGAAATATAAAAAAAAAAACGGCGAAAACCCAACAGAACCAAAAAAAAAAACTGAGGTTATAAAATACAAAATGGGGAAAGGTGATACCAAGATTTATGCTCATCACTCTTGTGTCATTCTTTCACCTTGTATCATGATAAATGATGAGTGATGAGTCATGATCATTTCTTAAACTGGGATAAAAAGCTGCTTTTAAAAAATGGAAGTTTCATGTAGTTTATGTCAAATTTTTGGATTTAAGGCTAATAATTTTTTTTGGTGTCTTGAATTCCTGATGGGGGGGAATTTAAAAAAATCAATACAGCAGGCACATGGAAATTTTTAAGGGGGATGTAATTTCTTGTAAAACTTGAAGGGATATGAAAAATTTATATCTTGAAATTTCTATTTTTGGTTTGTCGAGTTGGGCAAATTCCTTAAAAAAAAAGGAAATATTCCAGTTTCAAGTTTCCCCATAAAAAAAGGAACTCTTTCCCGTTTCCCAAATTCCTCTAAAATAAAAGGAATAGGGGGTTCCCAAGTTCCCTTCAAAAGGGAATTTTAGATTTTGGGGGAATTAAATGTTTTGGCTTTTTACACCTTGAAAACAATTTTGAATATCTTTGGGTTGATGATGCATTGCTCCCCTTTCGAAACCCAACATGGGGGGTGAACACGGGCCAACGCAAAAAAACCAAAAGATCATTCAAAATCAAAGGGGATTGTATTGTAAAGAATGAAATTTACTGGGAATCTCTAAAATGGTGGAAAACCCACGGGGAAAAGGGGGTTGACCCCTGAGTGTAGGAAGGGGGGGGGTAGTCAAAAATTTTGAACAAAGGGGCAAATTTTAGATTTTATGGGAATGAGTATTTTCAAACCCTTTTCTTTAATAAACTATGATTTTACTCTTTCATTTCCCTTAATTTGTACAGTCAAAATATAAAAGGAACTTATGAAAATAAGTTACAGTTCCGGAAAATTTGGAAATAGTTCCCACCTTTAATTCCCCTCTGCAAAAAGGAAAAATAGTTCCCAGGGAAATGAAAAATGTTTTTTCCGTTTTCCCACCCAACATGGTTTTTGTACAATGGCAGTAAGGTTTTTACATTGTGCTAAATTAAAAAAATGATTTTAGGGCCCAGGCCATTATTAAACAGGGTCAGGTGTTCCTTTTCAAAATTTTAATAATTTGGGACTGTACCTAAAACCAGGGGAGGCTTTGGGCTTAGGGGGCCCCCCCCCAAAACAGCCCGGGGAAAGGGCCCCGCAAAATGTGCGGGGAAAATTGTTTTGTAGGGCCCAAAGCCTTTTAACATTGACCCAAAAGGTAAAAGGACATTTCCAGGGTGTGTAGAGCGTAGGGAGCCTAAAAAATAAAGTGTGGCCCTAGGCTAGGGCCCAGCATAAAGCCCGTTTTTATAGTTTGGGACGTCCAAAGGGTCCTGGGTTTTTGATGGCTTTGGTTTTATTCTTCTTCTTCTCAAGCCCACATTTGGCCTATGATCCATCATGCTTATTATTTAACCAATAGAGCGAGCCTCCCTTTCCTCCTTCTCATGCCGTTGGGATTGCGTCACGCTCTTTTTCCAACGGCACAGGATATAGATGTCGTCTGTCAGTTCACCATTTCCGCATAATTGCAGGTACGGTTTCAAACACCCTATTCGGTGCAGATGCTTCCCCAGAAAAGGGCATGTTGAGTCTTCAACCTGAACTGTGCTGTTTCTGTTTTGTCTATCATATATTTTTTTGGGGGTTTACTTGGGGTGCGTGGTGTACACCTGCCATGGTTTTGTCTTGTCCCTTTTTTACCCCCTTTTGTCTAATTTTCTTAAAACTGCAGCATTAATGGGCTTTAACTGAGCTGTAAATTATCGGTTGCTCGTTGTAGCTTTTTCTCCCTTTCTTAGCTAAGAAGCCGCTTTATCATTCCATATCATTGCAGGTGATGGTATCCATTGTACTTAATTATTTTTTTGCATTTTGCAGTCTTGGATTTGTAAATTTTCACTCCCCCTTTCCGCAGAATTGCCCTTCCTTTTTTGACTATGGCTTGTAGGGATCATCCACTTCGATACGGTCTATATGTTGGTTTCATGAGTGGCGGGTTATACGCTATGATATATTTGGTTTTATTTGTATTTTTCCATCAGTTGGGCTAGTTCAATTTTGTCTCTTCCTCTCATTTCATGTAGTATCTTAAACTTAGCTGTCAAATCCTTTTTTACCCCAATAATCATGCCTGAGGAAATTTGTCTGGCTCGTGGGAGGTTATAGATATTAAATCCTAATACTTCTGCCTTCTCCAAGTTGTCCTTATCTGTTATGGCACCTGCTTCGGTTATTGCGAATGCGTCTATGTCAGTGTCATGTAAAACTTTTTTAATCTCTATGTATTTATCTTGGGATATTCCACCCGCGTTCCAGAATAGAAATTTGACATTGCCCTCAGAAGGACAGGTTCCATTTTTGTCTCTATTGGTTGTGATAGGCATCTTGTCTCCGATCGTTTAGTATTAACCAGGGGGCACGTGTATGGAGCAGTAGTATTTGCAGTATCAGTGCAGTTTTACTCTCACACGGACGCGATCGGAGGTCACCCCCCCAAAATATATATGATTATTTTTTTTATTTTTTTATTATATTTAATTATATGATAACTAACATATGTAGGCCTATAAATTTAAGTCCGTAGCTACCACAGGACCCCTTGTTTTAGGAGTCGACTGGGTCTAAGTGTAGAACCTAATGTAGATTCAAATGTTTCAGAATCGGATGGATACGCCCAGATTTTCTATTCAGCGACTAAGGATGCCATATCATGGAGATTAATCCCAGAGCATCTTTTGACCAATTTGTGTGAGTAGGCCTATTTTTTACTTTTTAGTCATCTGGGCTGTAATTTCTGTTCATACCTTTAATATCCGTTTACCAACCACTAACCAGGCATGGGGTTCAGACTTCAGAGTAGAAAAATGGGGGGGTGGGGCAAGTGCTTTAGCAAGCAAGTTGTGGCTGATAAGCACATTGTTCATAGCGAGAGCGGGCTCTCATTGGTGCTTTATATTTTAACAATGTTGCCAACTGTTGAATCGATTGTTGATGTTACAAATGTTTTTTTTTATTTGTTTTAATTCAAATGAATGTGTAGGGGCTATAGTCTAGTAAAATAACTTTTAAAATAATCATTTTTTGCCTTGGAGATTATTAAGCATCATTTATGTCGTTTATTAGATATAAGAAGAGGCTTTCAAGTTTCAATTGACCCACCAATTTTTTTGTGTGGTCCACATGCGAAATTGCCGCCGAGAAGTGTCGAAGAACTAGGTTCATTCAAAGTAGCTTGAATTCAACTCTAGGCCCTACAAGTAGGCCTCTGGCCTAGGCCTATTTTATGTATAGCTATTTGCTACCAGTACTGGCATGTATTTTCTATGTACCGGTACCTAGCCCTAATGTTCAACTAAGCCTAGACCTAATGCTTGTCCATTTTTCTTTTCAGACAGGCCTCAAGTTTTCAAGATAGCGTGTGCGACAAATGACCAAAGTTCTTAATTGTTACGTTTTTATGTGTGTAGAATCATTGCTATGAGAAATTCATAATCTTTTTCTGAATCTCGTTTCAACGTTTGTGATTTGTGAAGTGATTATTATGCTCAAGTTTGCTTTTAAATATCTTTCAAAGAACATTCATGCAGACATTCTTGAAATCAGTCTGAAAACATTCTGTCAAGATAATTTATGATATTGTCTGAATACGTATTGGTGTGTGCTTGTATTTATCTCCGCGTAGGCTAGGTTTTTGTTCACAAAGTCTGCTTTCATTGCCAATCTTGGCGCCGTTACCGTGTCTTGTGGAGGTCATCGTTCTTGGACACAGTACGGGATGTCGACACTCGGTAAGTTTACTTCTGGTAGCCTATAGTAGCAGTGATTGATTTCTTTACTAAGAAAGAGAAAAAAGTGGCAAAAAATAGCATGCGCACGTCATTGCGCTAGCTAGCGCTAGCTTCCGCTTCGCTCATCCAACAAAACACTGAAACAGCATTTATAGGCCGGCCAGATGTATTGATGTTTCTTTGAGAAGTCTATCAAAAAATCAATCATTGCATTTTGTTTAATTTTTTACATTCTAGTTGTGTAAAAAATTGGTCAAATTAAAATTTTTGGATGGCCTATGGCCAGGTTTACCATTGATTTAGCCAATTGTTTCATTCAAAATGCTGTTATAAAATTCATCTAGTATAATTTAAATGGTATATATTTGGCACGTGGCAACAGATCTTAATGATGTCTTCTGTATGATCCCTGGGCCATGTTGGTGGCGAAACGTCGAGCAGTGCCTCATCATCGACAAGACCAGTAGAGACGGCTTCTTTTTCCTCATACTACTGTAGTTCATTCCAAGTGGAAAGGCATCAATTTCTTTTTTTCTATAAAATGTTATGTCTTTCTTTAGGTGCAATTTATAAGCAAATCATTTTGGGGAATAAAATTTTGAATCGGGAGGCCACATGCATAGGCATATTAATATTTCTGAATTACTGTACAGTATTAGATTTTTCAAACGACCCTGCTAGAAGTTGGGAAATGCGATGGCCGATGGATAATGGTTAGGGCTCGTATGTTCCCGACATCTTCTATTTTTTCTATTGGTTAATACTAGTGATGACATCGGGTACTCGACTCCTACCCAACTCCTTTTGGAGTCGACTCCATTTTCAAGGAGTCGATCTCTTTGAAAGTGGGTTGCTGTGTCAGATATTGACGGTTTGTTTAAAGTTGGACTTTGACATCACTCTCTGACTTCTGTTGAGTTGCGCGCAGCTGGTGCTTTACTCCTTCCCCGACCCCCTCGCCTACGCACTAGCTCGCGCTCCTTCTTCCTCGATCTCTCGCTCTCCCTCTCTCCCTCCCTAACTCAGTCTCGACCTTGGTCTGCACATTGTAATGTAACTCGAGCTGCCGACTGCTTTGCTGATAAAACGAATGAGATTGCACTTGTGATCTCGTTATCTCGTAATCTCATAATGTAAACAAAACAAAGCAGCAAGAGTCTTGGCTCGAAGCCAAGACTGACTGGCGAGCTAGCTAGCGATACGTAGTTGGTGGGCAGGGACAGCATTGTGCAACGAGAGTAGTGGGCTAAAAAATTAAAAAACCTGGTCAACCTTACAAACAACCAAGGCAATAAGTATTGTTATTTACTGCCAAAACATTTTTTTTCCTGGAACAAATTAGGCCTGTAGGAGGGTGTTCAACATTAGTGAAGGTCAACTGCTTTTACCTTATCTTTATCACCGATCGAGGAGTCGACTCCTACTCGATTCTCAAGGCTCCGGAGTCGCCCTGAAGCCTACCTTTCTTTCATTATTTTAAGTCTCAAAGTCCCTTCCTGGCTTATAAGTAAAAATGCTAAAATACTCCCCATTCTTCCCCCATTTCACTGAGATCTGTCCGTGACGTCACGGTACTCTGTTGCGTTGTCGTCTGTTTACTGTACCGAATACCGCACGCGTAATATCCTGTCTGGACCAAAACTGGACGTAATTTGTCGACAATATTACATTTTAGGCAATAAAAAGGACATTTAAAAAAAATGCGAATTTCGTTACACTCAGATTCAGCCTAGATTGAACGACCTTCAAAGTTGCATTTGTTTAAATCGGCATAACCAACACAGGAAAAATAAAATTGCTAGCATCATTATTATTCTACTCCGAGCGCTGCGCGTGGCGAGGTGACGAACTAGGTGTATGTCAACCAATGTCAACAGACAATACTCAAAACGTTGGAGGTTATGTTTCATTAGGATACTGTCATTGCGTGTAGTAGTAGTAGTAGTAGTAGTAGTAGTAGTAGTAGTAGTAGTATTTATTTTATTAGCAAAACTGCTTAGTACAAAATGTAATACAATACAACAATAATAGTCTACATCTTTCACATGACAAATCATATCAGGCGACATTATCCTCTCTCATTAGAACTATCAATTTCTACCCATCTTAAAATTTAAAATCTATATTGTTATAAAAATACTTACTGCAATCTATCTTAAACATTAAAATTAAAGTTGAGGTAGCAATGCCATCATTTGGCTTTTGTTTTGTCACTGAGTTGTCTTGGATATTAAAATTCTTTGTCTTATATTATTGATATTTTATTTTAATCAACTCAATTCTATTTGCAAAAAAAATAACTAGGGGCTAGCCTGGCTAGCCTATGCAACTTCTCTTTGGGGGGCAAAAGCCTAGGCCTATCTTCATATACAGCCAAGGCTAGATCTAGGCCTACATTGATAAAACAGGGAAATTCTTGTGATGCGTTCAATTTGGGGAAACTAGGCGTAGCCTAGCATCGGCCCAACCTAGGTAGGCTCCTAGTGTAGCCTAGGCCTAGGCCTAGCCTACCCCCCAAAAGGAATATTAAAAGTATTTTTTCTAAATGCCTTAGGTCTATAACCCTTGTCTGTATTTACTAATTAGGTACCAAGGCCCTACCTAATTGGTTGGCTTAGTAGACTGTTTTTTTTCCGCGGGCCCTACAAGGCTTAGTGGCAAAGACCTACTTTACTTTAACATTAGACAATTGATAGACCTACTCATTTGATCAATACTTAGGCTAGGCCTACATAACATTATTATATTATTAATTAATAATTAGTCAATCCCAGAACTCAAGGTAAAGAAATTAGTCAGAAACCAGATTAAAGCAGAAAAACGTAGGCTAGGGCCTATCTGTGCTGTGCGGACGACAGGCTTTTAGTAATATTTTAGCTGATTGTAGGAAAGTGGTATTGGGAAGATCGCTCATTGGTCAATAAAATAAATCCATTGTTGTCAACTGTGAAAAAGAATAATGACTTGACATTTGTTTGTTATTTATTACTTTTAATGAATTTGATCGTCCAGATTACATTAAATTAATCTTGTAAACAATAATTTAGTATTTTTATTACCTATATAATGCACCGTGTATAATTCATTAATTAAAAAAAAAAACATTTTCAATTAGACCTCCAATTTTGTTCTAGTGGTTCACATAAAAAATGGCCACCAAACAGTGTCAAAAGGTCATTCAAAGTTGTGTGAATCTGAGTCTACCACCATTTTTCACTGCCTCTTCTATTTACAGAAGAATTTTTAAAAAAATCATTCTTTTGGTAGTAAGCCATACAAGCCTAGTAGCATGAGTTGACTGATTTGCTCGTAGGCCTACATCATCATTATCCATCACCATTTCCTGCTTCTGACAGGGTCAGCTTGGGTTTAGCAACAAAACATTTCCACTTCTTTCTATCCTCCCACAATCTTATATCTCTTCCATACCTTCCAGCTCTCTCCTCTTGCCTCTAAGTCTCGCTATGGTATCCTACTATCTCTTTCTTGGCCTCCCCCATCTTCTTCCTAACAATTATTTTTATTTTAGTGTTGTGCAACCCTACTAGTCACTGTGTTGTACATTTCAGGATTGGGAGGAACCTGTACGATAAGGAGGCTCCTCGAGAACCTTCACTTCAGCGTCTCGGACATCGTAATATTCAGCTGCCTACGCTCGTGTCGCACAATAATTTGAAATGATGTTTGTAAGTCAGTTCTTGGAACAATTGGATAACTCCTAATCCCTCTATCCTCCCTTTTAAGAGGTTTATCCTGCATGTTTGGTACGGTGCTCGACTGCTTACTTGACAGTATGATTCCTTGGCATAATGATGTCAAGTCTGTTGAAGGTCAAGGCACAAGTCAAGCCATGTCAATTATTAATTCTTTTTTTTTACCTAAACTGGGAACAGACTTGAAGCCTATTATAGCCTTGTTTCTTGCAATCTCTCTTATCTGGAAGTCTGTCAGATAACTTATCTGTTAGTTATCTGACAAGGCTGATTGTCAATGTAAATTGTAAAGTGATGATATCGTCAAGTTAGTGGTCACGAAGAAGCACCAGCATGTTTGTGCCTACGTAGTACACTAGCTCACACCACAGTTCACCTTATTTATATGTTGCATTTATCAAAGTAAAATTGGCTTAGTAGTGTCAACAACATGTAATGTTAGTACAAATGGAAATGAGGCAAGATTTAATCATTTAAAATATTGATATCGTTTGATTTAAAGATCGCCTTGATAAATCTAATTGTGCTGAAATCAAATCATGATGTAGGCCTATCCTAGTCAGGATAATTGTGATGTAGGCTAATCGCCCAGTTTTCATTGTTTCAATTAATATTTCCAATACCGCCTTCATGACGTGAAAAAGTTTTGAAATTTTTTTGTAAAAGGATGTGGGTACTACTAAATGCTTGATTATTTCCGTGCGATATCAATACATTTCTCCCCGTATCAAGGTCAGATTGAAATTTACATAAATTACTAATATATCCATTGTTCTCCATCATAGAATTGGCCTAAATCTCATTGGACGCAAGTTTCTAATTTGTCGTATTTTGTATGTGTTTTTGGTCCGTCTGTTTGCTCTCTACAGGGAAACGGTAACTCGGATCAATGAGGTATTTTCAGGGGATCTCTGAAATCTTTGATCTTCAACCTGCTGTGAATTTGGGTATAGTCGTATAGTCAAAGTAATGTTTCTTATTAAAACCGCACTACTGTACTATCATTTATTGGGAAGGCATGGAGACAGGCTACACTTGCTCATTTGTAAACCTGACAATAAAAAGCGTTTGCGAAGCGGCGTAGTAAATAAAATAAAATAGATTTCAATATGCATTCCATACAATCTACTTCAAGGGAGCCGATTGTGCAGAACCGCATATGTCTCACTCTTGGCGTGCAACAATAGTGAACCGAATTTTCTAGGAAAGGTGCGGTGTTATGTTTGTCATCTCGTAAGTTGTGAGCACGCCTAGATATGATCTTGGTAAAGCTTAGGCCTAATGTTGTAGTCACAAATAGAGATAAAATATGATAGGGTGATTATAATTAGGGTTGCCGTTTGATAATAGATATATCGACCGATAAGATTATTTCCCGAAAGATCGATAATTAAATAGCTCGCCCTTCCGAAATTTTGTAATTAATCGCTTGCTCTACAGAACTACAGAACTTTTTAAATATTTCCAGTCAAGACAAGACATTAATCCAGGGATGCCACTGATATTTTTTTCAAATCCTGTATGAGGACGTTAAATATCCGCAAATATCCGTGAAAAGTCTAAAAACGTTGATTTCATTGATCAAACTATGAAAATGGATAAATGTGATGTTTATATTTGTTACCATCTTAACCTAAAAGTTGCCAAGGGCCTAGGCCTATGCACAGACGAGAAGAAATGAGCCAGAAACGCCCGTGGTTGCTTTAATTAAGATTGCATAAAAATCATATGTTCTGACCTGGTTAAAAGATTCTAGGCCTAGGCCTAGCTAGGCCCTATGAATGTTGCATCACAATTTTGACCTAGGCCTAGCCTAGGCCCATGTGTTGTGTTCTATAATAACATTGCAGAACTTGTCAATAACATTTTAATCATATTCTTTTTTTCACGTTTAAGATCACATAATCCAAACTTTATAAACAAAAACGAAAGAAAACAATTTTGTAGGCTGCAATCTCAATTGTTTGTTCTTGGCTGTTCAATTTAACTTGCATCCTCCCCAAAAGCAACTGTGCTTGGCTGTTTCTCCATAGAAGCAGTTCCTACTACATCTTGGACACGGCTCCGCCCCCTATCGAAAGTCGAATCGATTATCGCCCCGCCTTCAATGTTTACAATCGAAATTAGACCGCGCAGATTCAAATATACGAAAATAAGCATAGAAAAGGTAATTAACAAAATATCCGTAAATAAGGCTAAAAATCCGTTTATCCGTTTTGCACCCTTAATATCCGTAAAAACGGATAAAATCCGTAAAAACGGCAGCCCTGCATTAATGGCTTCATTCCGTGAAAAATTCGTTCACTGCGAGATCTACAACACGCGTAGGCCTAAGGCTCTAAGTCCAAAGCACAACGCATAGCCCCTGCCCTGCTGCAGTGTTGGCAACTTGCATTGCGTGCATGTGTTGCTGGACGGCTTCACTCACCTGCAGGCGCCGATTGCTCAACCTCGTATATTGTAGTACGCCACTCAAGGTCAACACAAGCATCTTTCGAGTTGCATTCCTCCCCACCTCGCGCCAACTTGGTATCGCTTTACCTTATTCCGTACTGATATGTAGAACTGTGAAATTATAGCATTAATTTTTTGGCTTTATAGCATTAAAAGTCAGAAAACGGGGATTCGAGTCGAATCCGAGTATCAAACTATTCGCTAGTATCAAGTCGAGTAGTAAACAAAAATCTTCAAATCTCAAATCAAGTTGTTTTTGTATTTTTGTTTTGTCTTGTCCAGGGGTCGGCAACCTGCGGCTCTGGAGCCGCATGAGGCTCCTGAGTGGGTCTAGCCTGGCTCCATAGTTTTGTTAAGAAAATTATCTAAAATCCAAATTTATCTAAGTCAACTTGCAGCTGTCAACATGAGCGACCCAAATAAACCTGATTGGTAGAGCCCCTTGAAATTCGTGACTGACGATAAAACCGAAATATGTGCTAACCATTTAATTTCATAAAATGAGCATGAATTGATCAAATCTAAACCAGAAAATGCCAAAATTGAATCACCGCCAAACACCGAAATAGGTGTAAATTTCGTAATAACACCGAAATTCACAATAATCATGTTTTTAACAACGAAAAGCACTAAAAATGGGAATTATTGTTAAATTACGGTGTAATTTTCAATATTTTTTGCCAGTATAGTTCAACCAAACAAAGTTTTTAAAAAAATAAAGTTCAGAAAAAATGATGAATTTACTTGTAGTAAATTACACCAGTCTGAACATAAGTACATTCAAACTTGTTTGTTTTGTGGCTAGAATGATATGGGAGTCGTGAACGAATATTACTCGCATATAAATTGCTAAATATAGATAAAACCGCTGAAATACAGCTTTAAACCAATAACACCGAAATTTTAAATTTTAAAAACGAAATTCACTACAAAATAAAACCACTTTCAAGGACCTCTACTGATTGGTCTGACATTTGGTGTTATTGATTGTAGAATGTAGTGGTTTTCCACAAAACTTCCAATAAAAAGTAACATTGAGTGACATTTTTTGAAGAGTCATCATAGAACAGTTTTCTCATGAAATATCCGAAAATACTGTGCTGAACTGCGGAAGAAGCCACGAGCAATGCAGGTTCTACCTGTTTGTGCGTACAAGTGTTGTTTTTTTAAAGCATTAATTGAACAATCATCGGGTATAAAGTTAAAACTGTCCACATACGGGTGACATTTTCAAATTATCGTATCAAAAATTCAACCACAAAATTAACATTGCTTGAACACCTCACTATAGGCCTACATAAATTTATTAACTCATTCAGACCACGTGTCCATTATAATGGACATAACAATTTTGATTTTTGAAATATAAGACTGAAAGTTTCTTTCAATTTGGACAAAAAAAAATCAAAAAATTGGGGAATTCAAATTCGCATTTTTTTTACCTCAATGCGATAGGACGAATAGTACCGTTATTAGAGAAGATTGAAAATTGAAATGTGCAAAAACGGGCAATAAAAAGTTCTTTTGGTTTTTTCTCGGAAATTTAAAATATTACTAGTATTGTCAGTATTTGAGATACAGAAAATCCAAAATATGCAAAAAATTTTTAAAAAAAATGTAGTTTTAGAAATGCATTTAAAATTTACATTTGAACATCAAATGTTGCTTTTATTCGAAATCCAAAATTTCCCATAGTTCGTTAAATATTACAATGAAAAATATAAAAAAATTACTAAAAATATCAGAAAAAATCACGGAATGTTAATTTTTAGCTTAACATATCCTAATTCATGCCAATTTAATTATGGTCTGAATGAGTTAAACATTATGTTGTACATTTTGTACCATAAATAAATAAAACTTACGATACATGATGTAATTATTTTTCAATTATCCTACTATGGCTCCAACTAGGGATGACTTCGGGTACCCGGAAACCGGTTCGGAACCGGTTCCATTTCGATCCGGTTCCCCTTTTTCGGAACCGGTTCTATTTTTAACCTTAAAGTTGCCAAGGGCCTAGGCACAGACGAGAATAAATGAGCCAGAAACACCCGTGGTTGCAAAATTCTTAGGCCTAGGCCTAGGCCCTATGAATGTTGCGTCACAATTTTGACCTAGGCTTAGCCTAGGCCCATGTGTTGTGTTATAATAACATTGCAGAACTTGTTAATAACATTTTAATCATATACTAATTCTATTTTTCACGTTTAAGGTCACATAATCCAAACTTTATGAACGAAAACGAAAGCAAACAATCTTGTAGGCCATTGTTTGTTCAACTGTTTCTCACTAAGCAGTTCCTACAATGTCTGGGACACGGCTCCGCCCCCTATCGAAATTCGAATCGATTATCGCCCCGCCCATGTTTTCAATCGAAATTAGCCCGCGCAGATTCAAATTTACGAAAATTGAGAAAGAAAAATATGTGTAGGAACCGGTTCCGAACCGGATCCGGCGCGGGTGGATCCGGTTCGGGATTTTTCGACCCGAAGTCATCCCTAGCTCCAACTAGCAATCACTTTTAAATTTTCTATAAAATTGACTCCTAAGACAAAAAAGGTTAGGTACCGACCTCTGCTCTAGGCAATGAGGCCTTGCTTTTACAGGGTCCCAGTTTTTGTGTTTTATTGTTAAAATCTCATATTTATTCTTGATCGTGTCATTTCGAATACGATAACAGGTAATTTGTAAGAATCCATATTCAATCGATTTGCACAGCCGAGTGCAATGTAGTTGTGTTAAATCTCAGATAAAATCGAGTCAAAATCATGTATTTGAATGGCATCATCGCCCATGTACGGCCTGATTACGTGATAATGGAATGACCAATGACCGCACGTTTCACAGTATGTTCCAAAACACTACGCTTCAAGCCACAATATCTATGTCAAATCATTTTTTTAGCATAAAATAAACACGATATTTGGATCAGGACGTTTTTTTCTCTAGAGATAAAAAAATCTAAAATTCATGCAAATAGCCTTTTGATTGAGAATACTAATAGGGTTTGCAAAGAATGTTTAAAAATTAGGTACGACAGTTGCGTGTTTACATATATTGTTGGCGGATAAAAAGTTAGGACACTCTAAATTGAGAAATTATCTTTGCACAATCATCACAATTTGATTTATTAAGTCGTTTGCAGTTAAACGATTTTTGTATTATATAATGATAATTGCCACATTCCTGTCCACATATGTTGTGTTAATTCTATTTTCCCCGGTCCATCCTTGACCGCTGTTATTGTTAATATCCGTCTCACTAGGCCTGTGTATACTACCCTATTCATCATGGTAAGTTCAGCCTAGTGTTTTGTTGCTTGCCAGCACAAAGCTTCTTTGAAGTGAACTGTGGAGTGAACCTTGGTGTCCCCTGGTACTGTAGTGGTGTGGTGTATGTCTGTATTGTCCATGATACTCAATCTCAGCTGCTCTTATTGAATCTCCTGGTCCCGAGTAAAACAACATGGAAATATAAAGATTCGGGAGTGGGGTCTTTCTTTTAGTACTATTTTGTTTATTTAATGTAAACGATTACCTAGTGAATCAATCTAGTTGGCAGTTGTTGGGCCGCGATTTTCTGTAAACTTGTTTATCTAAAATTTAACTGTTAGTTGGGAATGTTATTTCAGTCAACATCGCTAAAACTTGAATGTAGGCTACAAGAAACACAACATTGTCTCTTTAGGGTTTCAACACCGCTTGCACATTTTGCATTTGGATTTATCAAGTTATCACATAACATATTAGTTCAACTAATAATATTAAGCCTCTTATTATTATGTCATGAATTAGTCAATGGGTTACAGGCACTCTCTCTAGTAAATACGTACCGGTCAGCAGCCAAGGTAGGGCCTAAAGTTACTGTTGACTAATTTAAAGTTTCCTACGTAGTCCCATATTAGGTATTGCCAGAGATACATAAAGGTACTATCATTTTAATTTTAAATCTTAAGCACTCATGTTTTCAAATCTAGCATTTTGTAGCATCTATTATTTTTGTTCTTACTACCAAAACCCTAAAGGGCCCTTTACACGAGGAAGTTGGAAAAGTAAAAAGAAAAAGTGAGGAGAAAAAGTAGCTTTTTTGTAGTAGAGATAGCGTGCAGCTTATGGGACTTTTCGCGTTGCCTTCACACGGGGAAGTTGAAAAGTAAAAAGTGAAAAGTTTCCCAACTTGTCGGGCTCTGCTCGACAAGTAAAAAGTGAAAAGTAGAATGGCCTTGAAGAGTTGACCGTGATTGGTCGACAACGTTGTTAAACTTTGGCAAGAAATCGAGATGCAGAAAAACGTAACTCCTTTGCCACAGCTTGATATATAAGTGGCGGTGGAAATTCCTGCCCGACTGTCAGCTGAGTGTCATTCTGTCAACTTGTAAAATACGCGCTAAAACTGTGATTCATAGCGCCTACCGAACTAGCACTTTTAGTTTGCCCTAAAATAGAGAGGCAATGCGGAACCCGATCGCGACTGAAGAAAGGCTGGCAGTGCGTTGCCGTTTTTAGCATCAAGTTTGTACATAACCTAGGCCTAGGCCTGGGCTCCACTAGGCCCATAGGTTTTAGGCCTAGAACCTAGGATAGATAGTAAACAAACACGCGCCAGTACTGTGTGAAGATCAAGATTGAAGAAAACAATTGTCATGGTTAGTTTTCCCCTACTTGCCGCATCAGATGCGCATCAGTTTCGCACAAGGCCGAGAGGTGACGCCAGGAACAAACTTTTACTCTTCGTCCGTGTGAAAGGGTTCGAAAAGCTACTCGTTCTTTTCACTCTTTACTTTTTACTTTTTCAACTTTTCCGTGTAAAGCGGCCTTAAATGTGGTGGGTTTTCTTCATTCTTGCCCTTTGAATGGGAAATAAAGCATTATTGAAACATTTGAACTCAATATTGCCACTTCATAAAACGGTAGACTCAATTTTAAACTAATTCTCATTACCATTTTAAAATTAATATTTTAGCGTTTTCAAAAATATTTTTCTTCGATTTAGCATTAAAAACCTAAACTCTAAAATTCCCTTATCTCTGTTAATAGTAAATGCTATAAAATTTCAATTTGTAAAAAATGTTCTTTCAATCAATGTTTTCATTTCATATGCTTAAAATATAGCTTTTAACACAATTGGCCTAAACGGTGCTATTTTTAACCAAAATTAACGTTAATAATAATTGTCAATCATTATGTGATTTTTTTGTTGTTTAAATTTCAAACCCCAAACCTCGGCATTTTCAAGCGCTCGGTTAATGTTTTTATTTTGCTATCTTGTTTGTCCACAACACAACCTCGGTTACTGGGTACGTAGTATGAAGTGGCGGAAGTAGCATTTAGTAAACAGTAGCAGTTACTTAATTTCCACACTTTTTATAGTAGCTTATGTTAATGATGCATTCCGTTTTTGCTACATAATGTTATTTTTGTTAAAAATTACTGATATAAATCATTGCCTCTATATATTACTAGTTTTGTTTGTAAATCTAGTACATACATACAGTATCTGCAAAAGCATAATACTTTCCAAGTTTTTGAGCCATTTTTTGAATGTATTTCTGAACTACGTACTGTATTTATGCGAGTATAGGCCTCGGGTATATTTGAAATTGTCCAAGTTCAAAAAGTGGGGTGCGGCCATTATGTGAAGCCATTTATCAATAGTATTTATATCCAGCTCTTTAAAATCTTAGTGGTCAAAATAAGGGTGCGGCCATTACTCGAGGGCGGCCTATAATCGAGTAAATACGGTATATCTCTGCCCTTGTGCATACACACAATACACCCACACAGCTTGTAGATGGGGGGAGGGGGACTTGACAGTTTACTAGACTAGATGATTGGTTGTTGGGTAGTCAAATAATCATCATGTTTCCATGTTGTTCTCCCGGTTCCACCCACTGCCTTCTATTTCCCCGTTATTGGATGGATTACAAAGTGAACTCACTTGTTTCACATTGTTCATCATCATCAATCATATAATTTTTACATTTCACCAGCATTTGCTCTGGTTTTTAAAGACACTGATCAAATAAGTAAAATGACTGACTCAACGTCATTCAATTCAATGCTTTCATTTCATTGTTGGCACAAGTTGAGCAACTGAATTTTGTAATCCATCCATGAACTTGTGATTGCACCTGAAACTTTTGACATAAACAGCACATTGTACAGTATCTTGAAAGATTTTAGTTGAGGTCTATCAATCTCCTAATTTAAAATATAATTTACATATTCAGCTCATTCAGAATTAAAATCACCAATCTAGTCTTGGCTTGATTTTAACTTGTATTGTTGCACAAAACATAACTAGGCCGTACCTTCTAAATAATGTTGACCAGCTATGTACGGTACTTTAAGAATACTATATAGTATATACTATATTATAGTAGGTACCCTGCTTGAATTTTGTTATTTAGATAAAATTTTCATTCATAAATATTTGCTGAAAGTTGTACCAAACATTAGGCGGAGCGAAATGGGCACGACGTGTTAGTTTCGCATTGCCAGTCAATTGGCATCATATTCCAATCAACTAATAAACTAAAACAATTCAATATGTACGACCTGCTGCTGATTAGTGGTTATCTAACTTGTACGAGACTTTTTTAAACAAATTTTGTGTCTAGTGTGCTTACTAAACATATTTATGCACATTAACTAATATCTCACAATAATATGTGCATTTTTTAATATTTTTGTGTAGTAATTTGTTAAGAAATGACAATACAGGGCAATTGTTTTAACACAAGCTGGTCACATGCCTTTCACACGGGAAATACAGTAATAAATGTAAAACTGCATACCTCGACAGAATTGAAAATATGTACCCTGATTTAAATTGTGGCAATGGTGTTTTGGGATTTTCCATCTATTCCCTATGCGGGATGCCCATTGTCAATGACTAGGTAAGCATTCCCTAAGGGCCTAAAATGAGTTTTGAATTGTGATTAACTTTTAATTTACATGTTGTTCTAAGAGGGTGCCATTGATTAAAGTCTAATTTCAAAAAACTTTCAGCAACTTTGTTTCACAAATAGGCCCATGTCAAGTGAAAAGCGGCCTGTAGGCCTACCGTGTGTGCTGTGCTATACGATTTGATGTGATTTCAAGCATTGTGCAATACAATATAATATGATGCATTTCTTTCTTACCAAGCTGGAATATTTAAATGTTTATTTATTTAGGTATGTTATTATTTTTATTTTTTACACTTTAAATTACCCTACAAGATTGCTGTTTATGTCAAAAGTTTTTCATAAATCTCCCATAATCACGGTCAATTGCAAACCACAGTCTTGTCTTTCAAATTATTTTCTGGTTACAATATAATCCTAGATTACCTGACAGTGATTTGCAAGTGGCCCTGGTTTTATGTGTTGTTCTCTAAGGCAGCTCTCTTGATTGAGTATCATGGACGGCTGGCATACTTGCAATCAACAATAGGTCTGTTCATTCCAAATGGCTACAACAATGAACTCAATCTCGGTACTGGTAGGGCCTAACCTAATGGTAAAGAAGGCCCTGTATAAAGTCAGTGTTCCTGATAAACTGCTTGAAACAGGTTTTGTTTTTGGCAAACACGGTTATATAAAATGAAACAGGACAGACACATATGGAGTCAAGTAATTGATACCCAATCTAAACGTACATGCTAACTATGGTTTGTCAATTTTTGCTGGTTTGTTAGGTTTGACATTTACAAAATAAATACATACAATTCAGTTAATATTATAATAAAATATAAATAATATATAATAATTATAAGATAACAACACTAGACTCATTTTAGGGAGACCCGGATTCAAACCCCGGCCGGGATACTTTATAATTTCTGGATTGTATTAAAAATTTAAAAATGAACAAATACTTTACCTACATACGTGAGTGTTTCCCGATTTATGAAATTGAGAAATGCCTTGAGTAGGCCTACTATTCTCTGGTGCCCCAAGTATACAGGTACACAATTGTTGTGTTGCAACTGTGTTACGTGTAATTGCTTATTAGTAACTTTTTAATCAATGAATAGTAATTTCAAGGCTTAATCAAATCAAATATAGAGAGATCAAACAAAGAAAAGTTTATTTAAAATTTTTTAAACATTGCTGACATTAAATAGGCCTACAGTAGTTATCATGATTGTCACTTTGAATAAATATGTACGTAGTTAGCAAGTCACTTTAAAAAATAGCCTAGTAGGACTACGTATGTATGTACGCGTCAAGTTCATAGTACTTGCTTTTGCGCGTGAATGCTCTTTGATAACTTGGGCTTATCCAATCCCGGCAATTATTTAACTTTCTAAATAGATTTGGGTACACAAGTACGTAAAGGGTGGCTTTATTTATTAACTTGCATCCGCGTGGGTTGATCTCTGTACACAAATATTTTTATTTATTGACCTTACAAAAACATTGTTGTAATGTTAGTCTACACTTTATCTTTCCCTGATTTGCCAAAAACAAACAAATTTCAAGATGAAGATTTTTAATTTTAAAAAATAGTAGGTAGGGTACACAATTCTTTAAAGCAGTGTTGTGCAGTTTTAAAATATCTCAGTAGGTACTAGTAATTTTAATGTTTGTTTTTGTTCTTTTTACACTAAATTATTTTTTACAAAGCAAAAATTAATCCCTGTCAAGTTTATAAAACTTGGAAGTTGACTTGACTATACTTGGGCTTCACCCTACGTAACTTAGGCCTATAAAACTTGGAAGTTGACTTGACTATACTTGCTTGGACTTCACCCTACATAACTTTACGAAAGTCACTTGAAGTGGGTATTGTTTTCCATTGCCAACATAGATTCATAAATTAATAGAGGTAGCTTGGAAAAGTGGAAATCAAATCAATTTTTGATATCAAATGTTGCCAAATATTATAGCTACATTGCTTACAAACAACACTGCTTTAAATAATGTAACTCGACTGCATTCCTATGAACAACAATTTAATAAATTCCATCAACCTGTAAGCCATATTGTTGTAGCCATCAACCTTGCTTTCTTCATAGGCTTAACTTATGTAGGCCTACTAAATATGAACAGACCTGTTGTTGTGGCCGACAGTTGTGAGAACTTATACATTGCGACCCAGAAGAACCTGGCTTCTTAAGGTGCAAGACCCCTGCAAATACAGTTTTTGATAGTGATATCTTAAGAACGGTGAAAAATATCTAAAAACTGATTGCAACAGTAATGTGGTTTTGTTAGAATTATATAATGCAAAAAAAATATTCAAATATAATAATTGGTAGTTTGTATTTTGATTATGTGTTTAATTAATTAAATATCTAATTAAAAACTTACTTACCGTCACATTACAATCTTTTTTTCATGCAGGCTATAGTTCTCTCAAAACACCAGAACATAATGTTGGCAGGGGTCTGTCGCTTTAAACACGAGCAATAATTGAGCTCATTGGCAACCCTTAAACACTTCTGTGCTTGCTTGATCCTGAGGGGGGCGGGATCGGGGGCAGATTAATTATTCAATCAAGTTTGTTTTTTTATTCGTCAAGAACGAGGATGGGGAAAACGCCAGTCTGCAATAGCCAATAGAAATCTCTTTGGCTTGGGTTTTTTTAATTTTGCTTCAGAACCTTTATGAAAACAACTGTAAATTTATTTAAATTTAAATCTTGCAAGTTTTGTTTTGTTAGCTGTTGCCTCAAGTTTCTTGTCAACATCACTCGTATAAAATTCATGTTGGGTAAAGCAAATTGATGAATGAGTGGTAGACTCGAAATACAAATTTATTTATTTTTAATGCAATTCTAGTTTAATTTGTAAATCAATTTTTATATTTGAATGGGATACTTGAAATAAATAAATAAATGCAGTTTTGAAAGAATTGAGGAAGTGAACAGTTTATTTTACAAGCACAGAAGTTCTTGAGGGTTTCCAATATGTAATAAAACTAGGAGCAATGATAGCCACTTAACCCCGGGAGGAGACCTGGTGTATTTTGTTCTCATGGCTACATCGGCCTGCATAGTGGTGTTGGCTATTTTCACTCTTTTGCTGCTTTTGCTACACTTGAACAGAGTGCCTCCCCATTGCACCGACAGGGCTGATATGGAATCTCACGAGAGGTTGCTATTTTCTGATCATCTTGCTTGTGATTGAACCTTCGTACGTTCAATCACAACTAAATGTTTGGAAAATGGACCTCTGTTGAGTTTCATCATCAGTCCTGTCTTTGCATTGGATAGAACACTCTGCTTAAGTGAAAAGTTTCGACGTGGGGGGTGGTAGCCCTGAAGTGCAAAAAAGACTTAGGTAGTATAAAAAGCGCTTTTTTGGAGCATTTTTGCCCACTTTTGGCTTGTTTTTCATATAATTTGTATATATTTGTATGTTTCCTTTGTATTTTATTTAATATTGTTAATAAAATATATATTTTTCAATGCAATAATTGTTATTATTATTATATTATTATTATTATTATTATTATTATTATTATTATATTGGAAAATAAACTAAGTCCATAAAGTAGGTCAACCAATAAATGGCCTTGAAAAAAATGGCTATGTCCATAAACTAGGTCAACTGCTAACCTTGCAAGGTTAGCAGCTGACCCAGTAAAAGACCTTGGAAAAATAGACTAAGTCCATAAAGTAGGTCAACCAATATTTGAAAGGTTTGAGCATGTTGTTGCTATGTACGTCTACACTTGTCATTTAAATGTTTCCTTTCACTTCAATGGACCCAATCTAAATGAAGAGTGTGAAGCTCAACACCCAAAAAGGTGTCGAGCTCCACACTTTTCATTTAAATGAGTCCATTTGAAAGGAACCATTTAAATGATAAGTGCAGACATACATAGCAATAGGCCCAACCTTCCAAATATTGGAGGCCAACATATCTGCAACAATGGGAATACAAAAAAAGGTGTTAGTACATCTAAAAGGTGCTATATACAAATGAATTATCACAACGGCATGGGTTATACAATATTTATTGCACAGCTGTACAATTATAAACAATGTATGAGTTACAACAGTATTTTGAACAGTGCAGTACACAAAGGGGCGATGGGAAAAGTGCCTATGTCCATGGCCTTGAAATATAAAAGTGACAAGGATTAGTGCGTAGTCATCTCACCAAATTTGTTTCGAAGGTAGGTTGTTTGTAGTTTTGGTCAGTGCACCGAGGCTTGGTGGGATGCAGTGTTTCCGAGAGCATGGTTGTGAAGTGCCGAGCATAGATGCACAGATATGTGTTTTGCACATAGAAGACGTTTCCAATCATCTGAAACAACCACAACACAAGATTTGTTTCAAAATAGCAACATGTAAATTGTGAAGCCAGTGAGCAATTGAAGCAGCATCAAGAAGTACAAAATAGAATTGTGTTAGTGGTAAAGAGTAATGAAGTTGAAAATATGGAATTCTAGCATCTTAAGCAAGAGTGGGTAACTAACCACGAACACAACAAAATATTTTACTATGAGTGGGGAGAGAACCAAAAGGTTCACCTGCCGATGGGCCACTGAAAGCATTTTGGAACTGTTTGTCAATAATGTAATGAATTATTTTGTCTATACACTGCACTTGTAAATAAAGAAAACTACATAACAATATTTTGACAACTATTTAGTTGTCTTCAACGGGTTGTAATTTGTCAAATGTCATTAAACCCGTTGAAGACGACTGAATAGTCGTCGAAATATTGTTACATAATTTTCTTTATTTACAAGTGCAGTGTATAGTCAAAAAAATTCATTACATTATTAACCTCACCTGCTCTAAAGTTTCATTATTATATTGTTTTAGTCAACTTTTATAATTGCAAGGGGTTTATTTAAGTCTTTTAGGTAAGCTGCAGCTGGGTTCCCCCTACACATGTTAGTAATTTGTTCCTCCTAAGAATTTGTTGCATTTATTGTACTAGCCTTCATTATTATTTGCATTTTTATTACAGATTTATTGAAAGGTAATTTTTCACCAGCAATATGTTTACACATGGTAAGACATTCTATGTATAATCCTGTCAAATAAGAATTTTTGGAGGAAATAATTGCGATGTCGCTGAATTTTTGCAGATACCTTCCTTATATAACACTAATCAACATACTAAAACTCCCCTACAATCGGACTTGGGCGGCAAAAAAGTGTTTTATCAAATATCTCCAAATTGGTTCTAGATAGACAAAATGTCGCAATGGCAAAAATATTTCCCATTTAATACCCTACAAAAAAGGTGTCTTCTATAGTTTTGGTAGGGGAAAAGGTTACGTCGCAAAATCGTGGTTTACACGTTGCTTATTGGAGTACCCGAGCTAATTTGCTAATTTTCACGCCCAGCATCAAACAATGCCCGGTAAATCTGTAAGAAATCGATTTTAATACAAAAGTACTTTTGTACGGGGTTCATGAAAGCTTCCATTAGTATTTTAAAAAATCAGGTCTACAAAATCGGATTTTGCATTTACCCGGAATTTAGGTTTTTCCATTGTTGGCATTTCCTCAAAAATGCCATAATTGACAGTCCATTATTAAGCACTAAATAGCATCGGAGGAAAAATTCTTTCTACGCACATTGAAGTGACTTAAATAACGATGAGAAAACAACCAAAGTTTAAATCCAATATGGCTGCTAATTCCTAATATTCCCAATATGAATACTGTTTTCGTGCTTTTTTTACACTCTTTTTGTTACATCATTCACTTTGATGTTGTGGATATTAGGAATTATCAGCCATATTGGATTAAAACTTTGGTTGTTTTCTCATCGTTATTTAAGTCACTTCAATGTGCGTAGAAATAATTTTTCCTCCGATGCTATTTAGTGCTTAATAATGGATAGTCAAATATGCCATTTTTGAGGAAATGCCAACAATGGAAAAACCTAAATTCCGGGTAAATGCAAAATCCGATTTCTTAGACCTGATTTTTTAAAATACTAATGAAAGCTTTCATGAACCCCGTACAAAAGTTCTTTTGTATTTAAATCAATTTCTTACAGATTTACCGGGCATTGTTTGATGCTGCGCGTGAAAATTAGCAAATTAGCTGGTACTCCAATAAGCAACGTGTAAACCACGATTTTGCGACGTAACCTTTGCCCCTACCAAAACTATAGAAGACACCTTTTTTGTAGGGAATTAAATGGGAAATATTTTTGCCATTGCGACATTTTGTCTATCTAGAACCAATTTGGAGATATTCGATAACAAACACTTTTTGGCCGCCATTTTCCAATATGGCGGCCGAAGCTCAAGTCCGATTGTAGGGGAGTTTTAGTATGTTGATTAGTGTTATATAAGCAAGGTATCTGCAAAAATTCAGCGACATCGCAATTATTTCCTCCAAACGTCAATATAAGATCTTATTTGACTGGATTAGTAGTTGGAAAGTTAAAAGCAAGAAAGAGATAATGACAAAGATTAAATAGAAATGCAAACATTAAATGGTGAATGCTTAGTACAATTCAGAAATTAACCAATCCAACCTGACCGAACCCGGGTCAACCCGGGTCCCCCACATTCCAGGTAAGTGCCTTAGCTAACTGGACCACCAAGAACTGACCGGGGTTCGAACCCGGGTCTCCCACATTTCAGGTAGGTGCCTTAGCAAACTGGACCACCAAGAACTTTATAACTACTAAATTGTAGTTGCATTATAGATCTGAATGCAACTACAATAAACAAATTAAAAATTACCATTTCGGTGGTCTAGTCGGCTAAGGTGCCAAGATGGTAACTTCTGAAAGCAACTACAATTCACAAGTTATAAATTTCTTGGTGGTCTAGTTGGCTAGGGTGCCTACCTGGAATGTGGGAGACCCGGGCTGGAACCCCAGTTAAGATAGATTTTTCATTACTGAATATTGTATTAAATATTAACAATTCCACGTACGGGAGTGTTTCCTGACTAACCAAATCGAGAAATTTAATGGCGAATTTTGATTTACGTTACTTACAATATTCATGAATACATGGATGGCTAATTACTAAAATTTCTTGGGACTGTGCTACCCTATTAAATTAATTAATTAATTCGTATTTAGAGTCTACCCACTCAGTCATATAATTGATCTTCAGTGGGGGACAGTAAACCAAAGCGACCAAGCCAACACTGTAGGCCCCGACGCAATCGTCGAGTGAGCGATAACAACCAAAGATCAATATTTTTTAATAGTAAATATAGCAATCCGTGGTATGGACAGTTAACAGTTTTATTAGGAACACAATCTGAAAAAAATCCAACTCGTCCGGGGACTGAACCTGGGTCTCCCGCTTGGTTACTTGGTGGTCTAGTGGTTAAGACGTCCGCCAGGTAAACAGGGGACCTGGGTTCAATCCACAGTTGATGTTTTGTTATGTCTAGATTGTTACTAATTCCTCTACTACCGGGCTGCCGTTTTAACGCATTTGATCTGTTCTTACGGATATTTAGCGTGCAAAACGGTTCAACAGATTTTTTTAGTCTTATTTACGGATATTTCGTTAATTATTTTTTCTATGCTTATTTTCGTATATTTGAATCTGCGCGGGCTAATTTTGATTGAAAACATTGATGGCGGGGCGATAATCGATTCAACTTTGGATAGGGGGCGGAGCTAGCAGTGTCAATTTTTGATTGGATATTACATAAAATAAAAAATAAATAAATTTTATTTAGAGTCTACCCACTCAGTTATATAACTGATTTTCAGTGGGGGACTTTAAATCAAAGCGACCAAGCCAACCCTGCAGGCCCCGACGCAATTGACGAGTGAGCGATAACCAACCAAAGATCGATATTTTTTATAGGAAATATAGCAATCAGTGGTATGGACAGTGCGAACACCCGCGAATCAACGCCAGAATCAACAAGGTCGATTCAGAACAACTCTGAAATTTATTATGTGCTTCGTTGCTAGGACGGCTCCAAAGTCACCGTTTACAAACTCCTAAGACAAGAACTAATGGACCTAAGTCCAAATCAGAAGTTAAAAAACTTCTGACTTTAGCGGGAATCGAACCTTGGACCTTCTGCATTGGAAGCAGATACGCTAACCACAAGACCAACGAGCCACGCAAACAAGACCAACGAGCCTTAACGTCTCATATTTATGCAGGGAACTTGGCTAATCGAAACATCGTAGGAACTGCTCCCGAGGATTGAACAGCCAAGAACAGTGGCTTTTTGGGGGGATGCAAGTTATATTGAACAGCCGCAAACAAACAATGGAGAGTAGAGCCTACGAAATTGTTTTGTTTTGTTTTTGTTTATAAAGTTTGGATTATGTGATCTTAAAGGTGAAAAATAGAATACTATATGATTAAAATGCTATTAACAAGTTCTGCAATGTTAAACATATGAGCCTAGGTCAAAATAGTGATGCAACATTCATAGGGCCTAGGCCTAGGCCTAGACCTAAGCATCTTTTAACCAGGTCAGAAAAATGATTTTTATGTTTAAAACTGATTTTCTGTAAAATAATATTTTAAATTTTTATGCAATCTTAGGCCTAACTAAAACTAGGGATGCACATTGTTACTTTTTTCATTATCGATTATCAAAATGGTGATGTCATTATCGAATCGATATTATCGATATCACCAATAAAGCTTGTTCCGACTTAAGTGGAACCTCAGGTGTGGCAAGTGTGTCAAAACTAAACTATCACGTCCCGTGTACTGCCTGGCTGTCTTTGAAGTCATGTGTTTGGCTTTCGTTATCGACTGGTAGCTCATTTCAAAACATAAATCTCGAGTGCATGGCACAATGCCAGATAATCTCTGTCTGGAGTTTAGTTCGTGCCACTATTGATGAATTATTTGATACCTATTTCGATAATCAATAATGAATTTTGGTTATCGATTATCGAAGTTATTTCCATTATTGATTATCAATTGATAACATCGATTATCGTGTGCATCCCTAATTAAAACAACCACGGACGGGCGTTTCTGGCTCATTTATTCTCGTCTGTGCATAGGCCTGGTCCCTTAGCAACTTTTAGGTTATGATGATCACAAATATAAAAATAAACGTTGATCAATGAAATTACCCAGTTCCGTGGCTATGACGAGTTTGTCCCCGCAGCGCTCTGAAAGTAATATTCTGTCATACGCTTTTTAAACGCTCAGACAGTGGCCGTGATGAGCTGCGTTTGAGTTTGAATATTCCCGCTGGCTTTGAAATGTTATTATCCCCGTTAGTTTACTGAGTGGCTTACAGATAGCAACAGATGTGAATAGATTTTTTTCATTGGTTGGCCGAAGAAACTCCTTTTTTGGGCAGAGTTTTGGGAGAGGTGTGTTACACGATGCTGTCAACATCTCGTACGCATGTTTATTGATAGTTTGTAGTTAGAATTATTTCAGTGATATTGTAAGTGAAGGTGAATTTGATAGTAATACTGTTGTAGAAGTGTGAAGTGAAGAAGAGTCTGGATTTCTGGAAATCAGAGTAATTCCAATGCAAGGGGATTATTCAGATCATGACGCGATTATTGTCGTGTAACAAGCAGGCTGGTCTTATGCAGACGGGCCTAGACCACGAGTTCCATTCATTGAATTGCCAATGCTAAATCAATACAAGATAAGTTTATCGAACTAGAGATCTCAAAAGAGCTTGCGCGCCCGCTCTGCTTTCGCTCCTTGACTGTGAAATAAAGTAGCCACTATGGGGGTGGCTAGCACAAAAGAACTCACCACTGAAGTGGTTAATGTTTTTAGACTTTTCACGGATATTTGCTGATATTTAACGTCCTCTAACAGGATTTGAAAAATGCCAGAGGCACTCATGCTCTACTAATTAAATTATGAAATAAGTAGGAATGCCGTTAGATGACATTCCTAATTTTGTTCGAAAGTGGTTGAGTACCTCTGTTGTGTACTTGAAAGTCAGTCTGCCTGGGACTCGAACCCCGATAATCTAGCAATGCCAACTACTCAATTGTTGTTTCAGCAACTATAATGAAGTGTTAAAACTTAAAACTAAGGTTATTTAATTGTTAATGTCTATTCGAAAGTGTTTGTGTACGTCTGGTGTGCTTGTGTTGTGTACTTGAAAGTCAGCCTGTCTGGGACTCGAACCCAGATCATCTGGATCTGTTTACTACCTACTCTATTGTTGCAAACTGTTTGAACACGAAATGATGATCAATAGTCGGAACATATAATCTGGTTCTATGCTTTTGTTTTATTTAGGTCATCTTGAACTACGAGCGTCCGCGTATATATAGTATGCGTGCGAATTTGGAGGATATTTTTTCGGATAAAAACCCCTCGTGCCAATACGGTATATGCTCATTGATTTCTTGTGTCTTAATTATGAATGTTACATGGGTTTTGTGGTTCACATGGTTCTCTATCCAAGTAGTTCTGATCCAGTCTTGCTAGTGTTTCTTATAAGATCCCGGCTGCTTCATGTCTGGCCTCTGGGGGTGGAATTTTGGCCTTTGCTTCCATAGCTGCAGTTTTAACACCTCCAGTAACTACTCAGAGTGCAGTATTTTTGGCTCTGTTCAGAGAATGTAGTGCATTTTTAAGGGCTTTTGTTACGGCTCCATCACCATTATTCAAGCAATGGTTTCACATAATATATATATCTATCCGACTCCTGTTTCCAACTTAAGTTAGGTCAGGGGGTGGCTATAGCCACCAGTTTTCTAGGGCACTATATGAGTTGTAAACATCGGCTTGCCAGGCCTGTCATGTCCTCTTCCAAGTTCACTCGCACTTCTTCCTACCAGCTCACGCCATCCACTTCTGTCTTCCCAGTTTCCTTGCTTCTACTTTTTCCCACTTGTCACCTCTGTCCTCTTATCATTTCTTATGTGATCTTTCCACTTCTCTCTTGGTCTACCGACTCGTCTTTTAACTTTGTCCCAACTTTCAAATTCTGTCCTTGGAATTCTTCCTTCTCCCATTCTTCTGACATGTCCATACCATCTCCACCTTTCTCTTCCAATTTTGAATAAAAGCTTCTCGACTCCAACCGTTGTCCTGATTTCCTGGCTTCTAATTTTGTCTTAACTTTGATATCCCGGCTATGCTTCTTACGAACTTCATTTCAGCTGCTTGAATCCTACTTGCATCTCTGACTCCTAGTGTCCAGGTCACTGAAGCATATGTAAGGATGGGTACCTTGTGCAATAACACCTTGCATTCATTAGGGAAATCCTTGTTCCAAAGTAACTTTCTTACTTGCTGATAAAAGGATTCTGCCTGGGCCACCCTTTTACTGATCTCACTTCCCATCTTTGCCTCCTTTGTGATAATGCTACCTAGGTATGCAAACTATTCTGCCTCCTCCAGTTCCTCATTCCTCATCTCTAATTTTAATTTTCTCTCTAGCTATTTTACTTGTTCCTTTCTTTCTTGCTTTTTCCATCACAATAGTTTTACTTTTTCCTACACTGATCTTTAGTCCAAATTCTTCTGTTACAAGTTTCCACTTCTCTGCACTTCTTCAGCTGTCTTTCCCTACACTAGGATATCATCCGCATAAATAATGGTCCTCGTGCCTGTTCCCATCCCTGGTTCCACCTTATTTAATATTTCGTCCATTACTATTGAGAATAGTAATGGGGATATTACACTGCCTTGCCTTAGGCCAGAGTTAGTGTTAAACCACTCAGTATTTCCATGGTTTGTTTGAACACAACATGTGCATTGTTGGTACATACTTTTTATTCTTTCGATCATGCCGTTGTTAACACCCTTCTTTTTTTAGGCACTCCCATACTTTCCCTTGGGGCATGCGATCATAGGCTTTTTCTAGGTCTAAAAATACTAGGTGCACCGTTTGTCCTGTCTCCCAGTCCCATCTAGTGTCCATGATTTGTCTCACTGCGAATATCAAATCAGTGGTTGACCTTCCACTCCGAAACCCATACTGCTCTTCCCTTAGCTGTGGTTCTATTATTTCATTTAATCTTGCTTGTATTATTCTTTCATATATCTTAGCTCCTTGGCTCATTAGGGTGATGCCTCTGTAGTTTTTTACTTCCTTCCTGTCACCCTTTTTATAAAGTGGGACAATCACTCCTTTCCGCCAGTCCTCGGGAACTGTTTTTTGTTGCCAGGCTGCTTTTACCACGCGGTGTTATTATATTATTATATATATATTTTTTTATGTGGTAGATAGGGTGTTCTCTGTTGCCCCCCAGTTAACGTCGGCAACTCTTTTTAACAGGTTCAATCTTCTCCTTCCTGCTGCTTGCATTTATTTTATATGCTTGTTCATTGTCATTGTTTGATCCATAGTTACACCTAGGTATAGGGGGTTATCTTCTTTCTGTAACGAGTTTGTTCTGTACTTGAGTAAAAATGTTGGTACACTTCGTCCCGTGGATGGCAGTCGTACTTGCTCAGATAGTAGGAACTAGGTGGGGGAAACTCCTTTATTTTATGTATTTATTAAGTTGTCTATCCTATTCAGTTACTGATGAACAAAGAAGGACAACCTTCCCACCCAGAACAATGCTAAACTAGATCTAGAGTCTGTTTTCGATATAGCGACATCACCTATACTAATTTTCTTGCTACCGATAGTTGACTTTGAACAGAAAGTAATGTTGCTTGTGACCACCGATGCAAAGGGGGCTATCGTACAGATCAATCTTCTGTAGCAAACTCTGACAGAAGAGAAACTAGACTGATAAGTGTGAGGTGTTGTTGAAATATACTAAAACTCGCTAGGAATATGGGGTGTACGCAACGGCTCGAAAGACATTCAAACTATAGTGCCGTAATTGTCGGTGGAAAATGGACAATGGTGTACAGACAGCTAAGCTCCTATAAGTAATGAAAAATGACGATATAAAAAATTAATTTAGCAAAGAAAATCACAAATGTTGAATTTCTCTACTTTTTTTTAACTTTGACACCATGCCATGCTAGTCATGTTTAACAAACCGTTATGCTGCTGAATGATTGGTGGCCCTAAAAGTCCTGTTACACTATCAACTTGTTGACCAGATGTAGATAGCATGGAAATGCGATGCTGCTATCACACACTGAAATATGTTGACTTAAGAGGCCTCGGGAGTCGCAGACTTCTGCCACTTTAAGAATAAAATCTAAATGGGTAAAGATAATTACATGAATTCTTTTGTAACATATTAAAGAATATTTTGTTTAGGGTCCTACCTTTTCGTTTTTTTTTCCGTGCGTAAAAAAAAAGAGTTATTGAGTAAAATGTAAATGAAAATGCAGTTATCACAAAAATACAAAATTGGGTCTCTACATAATATTATATTAAAGAACGTCCTAAAATTTCATCAAAATCGGATGAATAGTTTAGACGCAAATATCTTAGCAGTTATTGTCAATATTGTTGCGGGTAGTCTAACTCCAGGGCATTTGCTTTCATTTCTCAAAGTTGTCTCGTGGTTCGGTGTAGGAGACTCGCTCTGGGTTCGTCGCTAATCGCCGCTCGGGTGATGTGTGTGTGTTGGTGCGATGAGTCATTGATACACCGATACACCATCTAGCATTGCAATACGGACAATCTGTGTGTTGAAGGCCACGCATACCATTCGACTCCAAAAACCCAGAGCTTTCATCTCACTGTCGATTTTTAAATTTAATATTTTAATATTACTGTTCCATGGAAGGAATTGCTACTTAGAAAACGCTAAAAGGAGCACGTAACCTCAGGATCTTGCAAATTATAGTTATCTTATGGGAACTTATAAATAATTAAAAATGAATTTTACTTTTAGTGTTTCTAACGCAATTGAAACTTGCTCGAATTTAGAAGTAAACATAAATATCATAAACGTATTGCATCCCTACAGCCATACTGTTTACATTTTACCGTTTGTGACTTCTGCGTCTTTCCGAGGATTGCAGGAAGGAACCCATTTCAACTTATTGTTTTTTGGAAAATTTCTATGAATTTGTATAGGTATCTTTGACATGAACTTTAAAAAATGAGAACCTGTTTAAAAATTGCTGTATTTTCCTATTTTTTAATATGAGAGGTAGTGTGTCTAAGTTCCCTTTACGAAGCTTGCCCGTACTGGCCATCAAAGCGTATACTTTGTGCCGTTGTGCGGATACCTTGTGATTCCTTGTTATTTCTATAAATTGATACTTGTTGCGGAAATGATCTTTGGTCTGGGTAACACTGCATGAACGGAGGTAACCTCAAAAGTATGTACCCTATATGGAACATTAGCAGGAGAACCGCGGCACAGAAAGGGAGACACGATAGCGGCCAGAAACGGTTTTCAAATTTGTAAAATACGGATGTTGGGAACCACTCATCTGTGGTTCGACAATAGAAGTTGGAATGACATGGAAAACGTATATTCAACCCTAACATTGCTGTGTGTGTTCAAGCAAATAATTAATTGTGATAAATTTTAAATTTTTATCGTGGGAAACCTGTTATGTAGGGTGCAATTAGCCCCTCTTCAGGTGAACTAGGTATGTGCGGATAGGAAATTGTGAAGGGATGTCCGAGGGCTGTTTGAGAGGACTCAATCCCTTGCATTCGCCTTAACGACTGAGGAAAATCTCGGAAAAAACCTTCAGTCAGGATTGCCGGTCTCGACGGGATTCGAACCCGGGACCTCCCGAATCAGTATGCGCTCGTCGATTAATTGTGATAAGTTATGAAGGAACAGTTGTATTTTATTTTAATAAGAAATGTATAAATATGTTTGTAACCAGGTACACAATTGGAAATAGAATATAATAAAACATAATGGATTATACTGTTCTTTAATTCTACCCGATTCTACCTATCCGAGCAAAAGAGATCTAAACTTGAATAAACAAAGACAACAATACAATCGGTTGACTGTAGTTCATTGTTGTGTCTGCATTTATGAAATTAGATTTATTTAGTTGTCCTCCTTTGTAAATTTGTTTTTTAAGTTATAGGATAGATATTAAATAAATAAATAAATAAATAAATATAATAACCTATGAATATATTTTTCTCGTTTGTGTTCTTTTAGTGTTTGTTTGCGCCATGCCTTACAAATAACTACAGAAACTTTTATTTTGTGTTTTTCAGGGAACCCTAGAAGTATCTCAAACGTAGACCTTAAACGTTTTTGAGTTCCTTTAAAAATAATTTCTTGTTAAAGTGTTATAGTGTTGTTATAGTGGCACGCATAATATTAAAATCATTAGTATTACATGAATGAATACTTTATTTAAATTATCCGTTTGTATGTTTAAAAAAAAGAAACCAGACTTATCAAAATTAATTACTCTCATACATGCAACACGACTGTAAATCTCGTTTGCGAGACCCCTACAGTACATGTGAATTTCCGCTGAAAATCAGGTATTCACCAGTCACCACAAAAAAGAAGTAATATTGGAACATAGTTGTGGTGTTCAAGAGATACCAAAGAACTGTTGTCTATATAGTTTTATCATTTAATCTGCAGCTAGTCTACCTGTCAGGGGCAGTGGCGTAACTATCCCTTGTTTTTTTGTGTGGTTTTTTTGTGCGGTGAACAATAACCTCAAAATGATCAATGTTCAGCATGGCTATAGTGAAAGGGGTATGTAGGTATGGTCAGTGTGTCATCCAAAAATAATTTATGGGTAAAGTACATGATTGTGTTTAATGGGGGGAGGGACCTTGGCTTATGGGCATAGACCCGGTAAATGGTTCGATTCTTAATGTGTACTGTGTATAGAGGGTATTTTAACAATTTTTGGTGACAAAACCCTTTTAATAGAAGTACGAAACAATTGCAACAATATGAAAATATCTCAATATCTACATAACATGTCAATAAATACTTCATAATATAAAACAATTGTTCCCCCTCGACTCAGCCCCCGTAATTACGCCGCTGGCCAGGGGCTTTTCTTTCCAAGTGACGAAGCCAAGTGACCTTGGCTAGATCGCGTGTTACGAGACTTGGACTGGGAGCATATGTCTCCAGCCGTGGCCGATCAGCTCTGCCGTGTTTCTGAGTTGGCAAAATATATGCTGTATTTACTTTTTATTGATTAAAAGTGAATTCTTCAAAATACTCGTCTATTTAACAACAACCCCCCCCCCCCCCAAAAAAAAAAATGCCACTCACAAGGAAAACTAAACATTTTCTTAAAATTGTCAAAATTTATTACTTATGGTAATCGATATACTATTCGCTAATATTTATTCGTATTGCATCAACAAAAAGAGATCTAGGCGGCTTAGCCCATATTGTCATTTTATATAAAATATTATATAAATGTGTATTGATTGTTGTAGACGCACTCATGAAAATGTGTACAACAGTTACAGTTACGTATTTTTTTTGTTGGTGGCAGAATAGTGATATTGAATATGCATGTGCGTTACAAATTGAGATAACGACTTTTTGTTATATATCATCGATATGATGTATAATTAATGCTGTTGCTAAAAGTTGCTAATGTAGATTCCCAAACATTCTTTCTTCAAGTGGTTAGCGAAAACGCAGCACGAGTCCGGCTCATATTACTTTTTTAGCCTAAGGTTTTTACTTTGGCCAGCTACAGTGGGAAATTTCTATAACAATTATGTATGTATAATCAGAATGAATTGAAATTCCTTTTTTGTAATTTCTTTGTTTCTCTCTGTCTCGTTCTCGTTGGATGAGCGTAGCGAGTGAAGCGAAAATTCCATTTCACTACACTGAAGAAAAAAATCCGGAATGTTTTTTTTTGTATTTTTGTGTATTTGTCCGCACAATTTCGGCTAGACCGATACTCTAATTGCGATGAAATTTTATGGAGGCCTTCGAAATCTCTGAACTTAGAACTGCCACGTTTTTGTGCGCAATCAAAAAATTTCTCATTAAATCGCAATTTTACGATTTTTTTCGATTTAAAAAAAAAAAATTCGACTTATATAACACCTACATGCTTTATCCGATTGTAATGATTTTTTCACAGAACCTTAATTTTATGAATTAATATATTGGTGTGACATTTGAGCGCAATCGAAAAATAATGTCTTATGAAAATCGCAATTTTACGCTTTTTTCGTTTAAAAAATTTTTCTCCGACTTGTAACATCTACATGCTTTATCCGATTATAATTATATTTTCACAGAACCTCAATTTCATGAATTTATATATATATTTGTTTAAAATTTGAGCGCAAACGAAAAATAATTTCTCATGAAAATCGCAATTTAACACTTTTTTCGTTTAAAAAAACATACGCTCATCCAACAACGCGCCTGAAAAAGCGTTTTTGAAGCTTCCTAGTATAACTATTTGATGACTGATCTGTTCTGTTCTTTACATACTGTAATAATTGTTCTGCAATATTCAAGTCGATCTTGCCAAATCATTTCAAGACGGTCAGTACGTTTGTCGGACTCCTGGACGAAATATCAAAGTGGCTGAGATTGATCTTACAATCAGACTTCAGTATTGACTTTTGAACAAAATGTCATTATCTGGTCAAAAGTTACTCTCATACTCACATCCATTTGTAGATTATCACATACTCGAAATAATTACTCAGATTAGCTTGAAAATCGATTGAAATTGAAAACACCTGTACAACAATTACATTGTGTGTATAACTGCAAAATGTTATAAAAGACCCTCGTCATTGATAAGACACATTTTATTTTACTACAGTTTTATTTTTATGGCATTTTAATTTAATATACATCAACTTATTACTTTTTGTTGAAATTGAAATGATTTGTTTTTTATTGGTACCGGTATTAGTATTAGTAGTTTTAGGGCCGCGCCTCCAAGATAAAACAATTTCTATGTATACTTCTTTCCAAGGGGAGGAACGTAATGGGAGACGCGGAGGGACAAGGGGTGGACAGGCCTGTGCTGGTCAGACTCAGCCACAAGCGAATGGGGAGGGCAGGGGTTCCCCCACGTCGTGGTCGTCTTCGTCTGTGTCATCATCCGTCCGTGTTGTCATTGTCGTCACCGTCGGGGAGGTAGTCAAAGGGCACGAGAAGGTTGCGAGTTAGACTTTGATGTAAATAATGACGAACACGAACACATAAAAATATTAGTTCTCTTCCATCTATTGCTGTGTGTCCTTCATTGCTCGCTTTACACTTGAGAAATAAATAGTAGAATGCATTTTAGAAGATAATTTTGATGAGAACTTACTGTCTGTTTTCAAAGTTTGAATTTAAAAATATAACAGAAATAAACGTTGTGTGCGAATTTGGAGATAAAAATACTCGCTTGAGAACGCATAAATAAACTTTATTAGAGGATTGCCGGTGGCTGGGATCGGTCCGACGGCCTCTCGAATAATTATTTGAGTGTAAAAGGTAAAGAAAGCGAATATACTATTTTTATACGGTAATAATTGCAGACTAGATGCTCTCAATAATGGGGACTATTACATTAATATTTCACATTGTCCTCGAATTGCAAACTTATAATACCGTAGGCCTACTCATGGCCTACCTTTTGCAACAATCTCACCATCTGAAAGCTACTGCCACTCCACAATGATCTTAGATGGAATTGTAATTAGTATAGCAGTTTACTTTGTGAGTGTCAAATAACCTATTTCATACACAAACATCGTATTGTCAAAGTGTGGGATTGATTACAATTCAATTTTAAACTGGCAATGACATTCAGCACTGGAATATAGCTCACCGCGTATGGCCGCCCCGACTGTCAAAATAAAAAAAGACACGGCGTTGTCATGGGTCAGACAAAGTGAATTTCTTGCAGTTTCGATATTTAATGACCCTGACCTACCGCTATGTAGTTAGATAGCTCGGAGATCCCGGCTCACACACTCACACAGCTCTTGCTCTCTCGCTCGGGCTGGCTGGCGAGTCAGTCACAGCCATCGAGACCACGTGACTGATACGAGTCGGAGCGCGATCTCTGGAGAGAAGCATGCATTACGCGGGACTCCCCAATGCTGTTAACATTGATGACCACGGCAATCAAGAAGTTAACAAGTTCAACTTTTGAGAAATGTTGCCCAGATGTTGAAGACGTTCAACCAATAGCTGAGCGACATTTTGTCACGTGATCATTTCGTTGAGTGTATACTTTTATACTGACGTAATGCGTGGTGAAGAGATTGTATTTTTGACTAAGGAAATCTTTTGATGCTTCACAAAATGCGTACCGTGTGTTGTTGTTCCATCCATGGTGTGGGCTATTATAAAGCAAATTTTATTGGAAAAAAAGACGTATTTATCAAAATAATTTACACTGAAAAGTTTTTTTTTTTTTTTTATTATACTACAGTTTTATTTTTATGGCATTTTAATTTAATATACATCAACTTATTACTTTTTGTTGAAATTGAAATGATTTGTTTTTTATTGGTACCGGTATTAGTATTAGTAGTTTTAGGGCCGCGCCTCCAAGATAAAACAATTTCTATGTATACTTCTTTCCAAGGGGAGGAACGTAATGGGAGACGCGGAGGGACAAGGGGTGGACAGGCCTGTGCTGGTCAGACTCAGCCACAAGCGAATGGGGAGGGCAGGGGTTCCCCCACGTCGTGGTCGTCTTCGTCTGTGTCATCATCCGTCCGTGTTGTCATTGTCGTCACCGTCGGGGAGGTAGTCAAAGGGCACGAGAAGGTTGCGAGTTAGACTTTGATGTAAATAATGACGAACACGAACACATAAAAATATTAGTTCTCTTCCATCTATTGCTGTGTGTCCTTCATTGCTCGCTTTACACTTGAGAAATAAATAGTAGAATGCATTTTAGAAGATAATTTTGATGAGAACTTACTGTCTGTTTTCAAAGTTTGAATTTAAAAATATAACAGAAATAAACGTTGTGTGCGAATTTGGAGATAAAAATACTCGCTTGAGAACGCATAAATAAACTTTATTAGAGGATTGCCGGTGGCTGGGATCGGTCCGACGGCCTCTCGAATAATTATTTGAGTGTAAAAGGTAAAGAAAGCGAATATACTATTTTTATCGGTAATAATTGCAGACTAGATGCTCTTAATAATGGGGACTATTACATTAATATTTCACATTGTCCTCGAATTGCAAACTTATAATACCGTAGGCCTACTCATGGCCTACCTTTTGCACAATCTCACCATCTGAAAGCTACTGCCACTCCACAATGATCTTAGATGGAATTGTAATTAGTATAGCAGTTTACTTTGTGAGTGTCAAATAACCTATTTCATACACAAACATCGTATTGTCAAAGTGTGGGATTGATTACAATTCAATTTTAAACTGGCAATGACATTCAGCACTGGAATATAGCTCACCGCGTATGGCCGCCCCGACTGTCAAAATAAAAAAAGACACGGCGTTGTCATGGGTCAAGACAAAGTGAATTTCTTGCAGTTTCGATATTTAATGACCCTGACCTACCGCTATGTAGTTAGATAGCTCGGAGATCCCGGCTCACACACTCACACAGCTCTTGCTCTCTCGCTCGGGCTGGCTGGCGAGTCAGTCACAGCCATCGAGACCACGTGACTGATACGAGTCGGAGCGCGATCTCTGGAGAGAAGCATGCATTACGCGGGACTCCCCAATGCTGTTAACATTGATGACCACGGCAATCAAGAAGTTAACAAGTTCAACTTTTGAGAAATGTTGCCCAGATGTTGACGACGTTCAACCAATGGCTGAGCGACAATTTGTCACGTGATCATTTCGTTGAGTGTATACTTTTATACTGACGTAATGCGTGGTGAAGAGATTGTATTTTTGACTAAGGAAATCTTTTGATGCTTCACAAAATGCGTACCGTGTGTTGTTGTTCCATCCATGGTGTGGGCTATTATAAAGCAAATTTTATTGGAAAAAAGACTTATTTATCAAAATAATTTACACTGAAAAGTTATAAAAATCGTACGCGTTACAGATAAGAAAAACAATAATGATGGGGTGAGTAAAAAATGGAAAAAAGTTTTCCCAAACGAGACTCAAACCGACGACCCTTTGCGTGGTAGCCGAGCACGCTCACCCTTCAGCCAGGAGCAAACACAATACAGAGGCAGCTTAAGTGGTTCTCATTAGCCCATCAGATACTCAAGATGAACATAAAAGCTTCGGGGTGGCAATTACGACAGTCTTAACTCTTTTAAAGCAATCTGCTAATACTTTTTTAAATGTTATTCACAGCTGTTTACAGCATATGTACGTAATTACTATCTATTTTGGTATGAAACAGTTTCGAAGTGGCAGTTTTCTCGACGGAATGTTCCAAATGTCCGTCAACAGTTGATGGAGGTAACACACATTGTCAACAAGTTGCGCCAACAAGTTGATAGTGTAACGGGGCTTTAAGACAACAAGTTTGTGTCTTAGGAGTTTGTAAACAGTGACTTTGGAGCCGTCCTAGCAACGAAGCACATAATAAATTTCAGAGTTGTTCTGAATCGGCCTTGTTGATTCCGGCGTTGATTCGCGGGTGTTCGCACTGTCCATACCACTGATTGCTATATTTCCTATTAAAAATATCGATCTTTGGTTGGTTATCGCTCACTCGTCGATTGCGTCGGGGCCTGCAGGGTTGGCTTGGTCGCTTTGATTTAAAGTCCCCCACTGAAAATCAGTTATAAAAAAAAAAAAAAAAAATCAGTTATATAACTGAGTGGGTAGACTCTAAATAAAATGTATTTATTTAACTGGAAGGAATGTAGATTGGCCTTTTCTAGTACCTAATTCTTTGTGGGTGCTACTTGTTGCCATAGACGTAGGCATCGCACTAAAGTTTTGAAATTGATCTTTTTAATACTTGGAAATAAAATAGTTTATGGCAAATACATGAGTGGCCAGTGCGACAAATCTTTTTATTAGAGATGTACAACATTTTTTCTCTCGTAATTTCAAAAGTAATATCAATATCGCGATATCTATTTTTATTTTTGGCATCAAAAATTATGTTTCTATGCGTCATCGTAATAGGGAATGCTCCTAAAATTTATTTTTAATATATTCGTAACGTTGTTACTAAAAAAAAAACGATTCTCAAAAAAAGTCCGTCAAAAAATGTTTTGAGGTACTTTGTTTTATGAGGGGTGAATATTCGTGTTTAAATTCCGCGCGTAAAAAAGCCTAGCCGACTGTGACATCCATGTGACGTCACATAGAAGTATCGTTTCGTCAGTCTGCCAGTAGGGGTTCCACCGCCTGTCAAATTCATTGGTTCCTAGTCAATTCCTAGCAAAGGCAGTGGGCCCAAGGTCTTGGTTACCATGGAAACTAGAGTCGATAATAGATCAAACAAAGTACAATGTTGAATAAACAAATTTGCAGATAAGTGAGGTATTATTCGTTGACAATGCATGTTACAATATGTATACATTTTTATATTATACATTATCATTTTTAAGTGTAGGCTCATGCCTCAGGCAAACTATTAGAATATATTAAATTGCTTGACATAGATTTGACTACATTCAATTCCAGCCGGCGAGCGTGTGGTGCAGCGCGCGCGGAGATCTATTCAACAATTACTTTCCTATGACGCCACGCAATGTCCGGAGAGTTTTAGTCCCGCTTCGCCACTAGCCAATTTAAAACCTTCATAAATACGCCAAAAACTGTTAGTTTTTTAAAATAAATTTATATTTGTGAGTATTTCTTATTATATTTTATGTTAATGACAAGTTGCATAATAGAGTTGAGGAGCATTCCCTATTGCTTGTTTTATTTTCAGTGTTTGATATTGAATAATTAATTCATAGAGATTATTTCAAGTGAATCTATTTTAAGCTTGTTTTTATACCTCATTGTAAATAATGGTTGAATTTGAGGTCAGTCAACGTGAGCGTAGTGCTTGGTTCTTTGAAAAGACACTGGCGGTCGATAATAGCTGAGAAGTGGGAGAAAAAAACGTACGTACAGACAGCAGCAGGACATTTAACATCGAGAAAGATAAAGCTGCGATATCGCAATATTATAAATGTCAAACGCAAAGTTGACGTGCAGTCATCTGATTACGAGCCTTCTAAAACTTTGCACAGCCTTGTAGTTTCTTTACGCCTCGCTTCCGTTATGACAATTGTGCGCGCATTTTTGCTTATGTTGCGCTACGCTTATGCTATGCCAATTGTGCACCGCACTTAACTTTAATAAGCAATTGTGTATTACAAAGTTGAGCTCTTTCTTATCATAGTATCATATATTAAAAGTATTATTCAGTACGTTAAAGTGATTCCTTGTAACTAAACGTAGATAGTCTTTTGGTTAGACATCTACTTGACAAACATCCTGACTCTAGTACAAAATAACTTGTACTACAATTGCACGGTACTCTTTCTTTCATCCATATGTTCCCTCCACCTCCAGTTCATGACTCACGTCTAAACAGTTATTGGTAGCTTCATTCTGTTAACCTTCCAGAAGCTCACTTCCCATTTCACTGGCTGTAGTTGGTAAAGTGTTACGAGTTCTTAGTTTCTCATAGGTACACCTGATCTTCATTTGTTATTTAGTTTCATATCGACGCAGACTTAAGTTGCGAGTGCACCTTCACTTTGCTGAAAATGTTCAGTATGCAAGGCAGTGAACCAACGGTTCACCGGTAACCGGTATACAAGACAGTGGAAAAACATGACCTTAGTTTTGAGATGTATATTTTGAGGTTATGCAAGCCCTTTTTAAATATTGTATTGGCTCCCGAAATTGAATTCCTTTTTTAAATAACATCCGCAAAGTGACTGTACATAAATGTTCTCATTTTCGATGATATTTCTCATCTTCAAACATAACCTCAAAGAAAAACAACCAGATTCAACAAAATCCCATATAGGCCTACAACTTCAAGATACTGACTAGAACACCTCTCAGTGGGTTGTGAACTAAGTAACTCTGCCCTAGTCTCACGTGAACGACCTTAGTAACAGGTGAAGACTAGGTAGGTAATAAGGGTCTCCGTTCCAATATTTCATCTAGCCTGATCATCTGTTCACGTAATCACACTGCTGCAACATTATTTTGAGACTTGAGTGGTGGAATGTTTGTTCTGGCTTGCAGAGCTGTGATTGGAGTTGACTTCACTGCTCCCGTGGATATTCTCATCGATCGGTTTTGCACCGTGTTTAGTTTCGGCAATTAGGTCTTTGGTGCTGTCACTAGTAATGCACTTGTGTATTTTAGTAGAGTCCTGTATGTTATGATGAGCTTAGAACTTCCGTGTTGGCTCCCCAGGTAACGCCTGCGCATGCCGCTATCATCAGGAAGTTCATTCTTCTATTACTTAAAGATACCATCCAATCAATGCCTCCCCAGTCATCTTACGGTCACTTACCATGCCTAAACATACAACACTTTCATCTTTCGTAATTGTTTCTGCTCCATAGTCCAGACTTGATGAAATCTGGTTATACCATTTATCTCAGACCGTTCGTGTAAAGCTTGATCATAGTTTTATTCATTTCTTCTTTCATCTTCTGAATACTACACAATCACACATCATCTGCATAGAGCTTTATCTCTACTATGCAGCTTAGTTTAACATATTCTGCAGCACACATTGGGCCAAGGACTCCCCGATTCACGTCTGCCTGTATATTTAATATATTTTTCCACCATATATTCCAGCCCGCATCATGTTCATACCCATAACACTCTAGTCCACCGTCTGATAGTTCTTGTTGTAGTTGTGTAGTTGTTTCTCACATTTGTTCCAGAGGCGGCTCTACCATAAGGGCATTGGGGCATGTGCCCCTCCTACTCTTCCCGCCAACAATCACTCACATTTACGAGTTGTAGACGTCGTGGTACACATTTACATAAAATCAAATAGTTTGTATTTTCAATGTGAACGCACGCGAGGTAAGGAAACAGCGAACAACGCTCGACTAGAATGAGCCTTCTACGGGCTAAACGAAGTTGCGCCCAGGTTGCGCCTGCGTAGTCAGCTTTAGTCGGAAATAGCCGAATCTTTGCTTCGCAATAAGCGTTGGAACTCCGGCAGGATGGGCAAGATTTTAGTCCGCCCAGAGCTGTTGTCAGGAGACGTTAGGCCTTACGCGTTGCGTTGTGTGGGTGTGTTGTGTTATCTTTGGCAGCGTTTATGTGTGGTTTATATCTGTGGTTTTAGCTTAGAGGTTGTGAACAGTGAACAGGACCAGAAAATGAATGAGGTGAGGTATTTAAAATATAAACATTTAAGTTACGAAGACCGACCGAGGAATTCGCCGTGTCCAAAGAAAGAAGAGTACAACTTATTTACAGGCATTAAAATACACAGAAAAATATAGACAAATTACCATTTTTAAATGATAACCGATTTGTGCCCAGGCCCGTATTAACCATTAGGCTAACTAGGCTCTAGCCTAGGGGCGCAAGCTCTCAGAGGGTGCATTTTTGTTGCGCCCTAAAAAAATATTGAAAATATTTTAGTGCTATGTGTATACTAGTTCTCCCTTGCTCAAATCGCTGTAAAGGCTGTCTTGGAGCTAAGTATATATGCCAAAAAAATATAGCCTCCGGCGGCTGGGGCTTTGACCCAGACCCCTTGTAGCCCACGCAAGTCCATTCAAATATATTGTGTCCTGCCTATTTTGAACCCCACGAGCCGCCACTGATTTGTTCCATTTTTTGCTCAAGTTTATTCTTGTCCACTAGGAGCAGCACTAGCACTGGTGTTATCATTTGTTTTGAGACAATTTTTGATAAGAAACTGGATGTGAACACTAATGTTTATTGTCATTAAGAGGCATTTTGAACTAATTTTAGCAAAATTACTGCAATTCCATGGTAACAATAAAATCAAATAGGCCTCCTAATTTTTAACTTTGTACATGACTCAAATGTCAGTTTTTCACAGAACAGTTTAATGGATAGATTGCAGAAAGATGGGCCTTGCTTGTTAGCTGTCACTTGCTTTTGTTTGTCCGAAGTAATCTAAAATTTGTCCGAAATTTAATTGTTTTAACGCAACAATCGATAACCAAAAATAGAATCAAGTCCTATGCTATTTTGTTCTAGTTGGCAGTTCAGTAATTGGATAATCCTCTCAGTGTGAATAACTACAATCGTATTAAGAGTCTACCTAGTCTCTCAATGAGTAAATGGCCCTCGAGTCGAGTGCAATACAGCAATAGCCAAAAGTTGGTCATTCAAAGACAACAAATTGTCTGGGGTAAAACATTTCATCATCTTTTGTATATAGTAAAATGCTTTCAAACTTAATCCTCTGCTATTTTAAAGCTGCACAGACTAATAAGTTAGTTAGTTAATGGGGTTTTAGGGCATACTACAGACTAATTAGTAGGGATGTCAAACAAACAAATAAATAAATAAATTGTATTTTTAGAGTCTACCCACTCAGTTATATAACTGATTTTCAGTGGGGGACAGTAAATCAAAGCGATTAAACCTACCCTGTAGGCCCCGACGCAATCGACGAGTGAGCGATAACCAACCAAAGATCAATATTTTTAATAGGAAATATAACAATCAGTGGTATGGACAGTGCGAACACCCGCGGATCAACGCCAGAATCAACAAGGCCGATTCAGAACAACTCTGAATTTATTATGTGCTTCATTGCTAGGACGGCTCCAAAGTCACCGTTTACAAACTCCTAAGACACAAACTGGTGGACTAAAGTCCAAATCAGAAGTTAAAAAACTTCTGACTTTGGTGGGAATCGAACCCTGGACCTTCTGCATTGGAAGCAGATACGCTAACAACAAGACCAACGAGCCACACCAAACTATCAATTGTACTTTGGGTACAATCTACGAACTAAATAATACCATTCGACCGGGTATTGAACCCAGGTATCCGACCGACTTGCTGGGAAGACGTCTCAACCACTAGACCACAAAGCTGGTAACTTCTGGATTGTTAATGTTGGTGCATTATTATTTATCAATTAACTGTCCAACGATTCTATTTAGATCGGTCAATTGTTTGATGGTGAAACAAAGACCGAGATGGACAAAAATTACGATTCATGGACTGTAAACAAACCTATTTAGTTACCAAAACCAAATTTCTCAAAAAGGGGACAGCGAGATTTTTTTTTTGGGTTGAGGAAAAAAAAGAGGAAAATAAGATACAAATTTAAATTTGGGTCCCAAATTTGATTATAAAAATTATTTCCGATTCAATATTGATTATGTGCGGCTCAACAAACATCAATCAGGATCGAAACACCTGTTCGCACTTACGATCGACGATAATGGCAAAGCATGTGCAATGGTTTTGTTTCAGATGTGTCAAGCATGAATTACAAGAAAATATCATAATTGAACCAGATCCACACACCACAATCAGTATAAATTTCACACCACCGAAATGTCATTATAGTTTACTAGGAAAAAACGCCAAAAGTCGTTGTTAACGAGGGCTCTTTTAGGGTGTCCGAGTCCCTCGGTAACTTTCCCCTTTAAAAGAGGATGGGATATTTCGCAAAAAATTAAAAAAACAAACCAATTTTATATCTCGGAACGATGAAAAAAAATATCTAAAAAACTGTTTCTAAAAAAAATTGTGGTTTTGTTAAAAACCAATTTACAATGAAAGGGAAAAAATATTTTTTAGGTGAGGAAAATTTATTTTTTTTATTAAAATTTTTAATTAATTAAATGCTATCTTAAATAAAAAATCACCATTTTTTAATATTTTTTTTGCTTTAAATATTGTTCTAACAAAACCAAAAATTGGGTCGGGAAATTTCATTTTTTAAAAATATTTTGCATCTTTCCCCGGATATCAGGGAAAAAACTGGAATTTTGCGGGTTTTCATTTCGGGGCCTCTTAACCCCCCCCCCACCTAAGGCGGGATCCACGTTTTTTTATTTCCCCCCTAGCCCTTCAGTCCCTGGCCCCATTTAAAAGGGACAGAAAATTTTTAAATTTTTTACCCCGGGGCAAATGAAATTTTTCCCAAAATTTGGGACCCCTTTTTTTTGGTAAATAAAAAAAAAATACATTTTTCCCAATTCAATGGGACAAAAGTGCCCTTTTTAGAGAATTTGAAAAAAACAATCGGGCAAAAAAGGGAAAAAAATAAAAAAAAATGGCGCCCCAAAAAAAGAAATTAGCGAGCGAAGCGATCGTTTCCTTTTGGGACTCTCCCGGGAAAAAAATTTTGTCCACTCGTTTTGTTTTTTTTTTTTGGGTAGGGTCCCCCGCCATAACTTTTCGAACGGAGGCTCGGACGAGTTAAAAATTTGGACCATCCGCAAGCTTTGTTCTCGATTGAATGCCATTAGTTTTTTTTGGCAAAATCGTTAAAAAAGGTTACAAAGTTACATTAAAGTTAATCGAAAGTTTTTTTTTCCAAACTAAACGGCAAACAAAAATTGAGGGGGCCCCAAATGATTTAGAATGTCCGTCTGGTCACAATTTTTTAATTTTATTTTGATCCGATAAGTAGTGAGATTTATTTTTTTTTATTTTATTTATTTATTTAACGCTAGGCCTACCTATTCGGGTTAAAAAAAATGATTTACAAAGGGAGGGAAATTACTTTATAAAAAAGAAAATTTTTCCCTGGCAACGCAAAGCGCACGAAGGGGCCCCTAGCCTGCCCCCTTTGGGAAGTAACAAAATAAAACAAGGGGAAGCAGGGTATTTTTTGAAACCCAAAATTTAAAAATATTTTTTCCCAAGGAAAAATTTAAGGGTCAAGGCCCTTTCTAGATGGGTGGATTTTATCCACAAAGAAAAGGTTTCCCCGGGGGTTTTACCCAAATTCCGGGGGGCCAATAAAAAATTTAATTTTGGAGTAGTAGACAGCAAACTCCCCAAATTTTTAAATTTTAAAAATTGTGCAATGTGGGTCTACCCATAGCTTGTGCTCATTTATCAAAACACCAAACTGGCTTTTCCTGGGATATTCCTATATTTTCCCAAGGGAAAGAATGCAGATGTTTGGGGGGGGGGGGGGGGGGGGGGGTAGAATAAATTTAAAAGGTAAAGGGAAATGTCCCCTTTTGTGTATAAAGGGGGAGAAAATTTTTTAAACCCAACGAAAGAAAAAAATTATTTTGTGCTAGACCCCGGGAGTTTCTCCGTGTGAAAGATCCACGCTGAGTAGCGTAAAATAAAATTTGACAAATTTTGTTATTTTGGGGAAAAAAAAATTTCAAAACCCCCCTGCATTTTTTCCCTTTGGGGCCCTTTAAATGTGGGGCCCCCTATTACTATTTTCCCTTTAAAAAAAAGAAAAACATGTGAAAAAATTTCAAAAAAAAAAACTAGTTTTAGGAATAGCATTCAAATTTTATTTTTAAAAAAAAATTCAAACTTTTTATTAAGAACCCAAAAATTTACTAAATTCAAAAAAAAATGTGATTTTTTCCTTTTAAAAAATTAAAAATTTTTTATATTTACTACAAATCAGTTTTTAAAAAAAGGGTCCCCCCCCAAACCCGGGTTTCCCAAACCCGGGGGTTTTTCTCCACTTTCCAGGTGGCGTTTAACCACTAGGGGACTAGCCCTTTCAGGACGGGTACTTTTTATCCCCTGAATTGTGGTTGCATTATACATCTAAAGGGGATGAAACCTCGTAAAAGTAATGACATTAAAATTTAAAATGTTTGGTGGCCCGTTAAAAGGAAAATGATACTCGTTGCATTTACTTTTCCCAATCCTTTCAAAATGTATAATGCTAATGCGCTACAATTCAGATTTAAAAAATGTACCCGCCCTGATTTTTCTATTTGCAGGGCCCCGTCAATAAGGGGACCGCGGACAAAACCAAAGCATGGCCCCCCAAAATAACCCCTCGGGCATCCCCAAAATAACAAAAAAATTTGGGAAAATACAAAAAAAAAAATTATTCGGGCTAATGAGTAGCCCGCCGTGTTTTTCAGGGGAGCGTCGATGTTACTGTGACAGTGAGGGGTTCGGTTTTTTCTCAATTTTTCCGTGTGGGAGTGGGGCGTGGCATCGTGAAAGTACGACGTGCGAGACAATACTAAAAATTTAAATCACGGTTAAAAATCTTCAATTGGACCCAAAGAAGCGAAATAGTAAAACTTTGAAAATAGAACTTTTTACCGGGATTGGACTGAGAAGTACTGTTTTACCCTTTGGAAATAAATCCTCTAAATCCCCGACCGATTTTTTTAATTTGTAAAGAAACCTTTGCAATTTTCCCCAAGAGTAAAAAACTGAAACTAAGCAAAAGGGATTTCCCTTTAATAAATTCCCGTTTGGGAAATTTGATTTTAAACGTAAAAAAAAAATCGCTAGTTTTCAGTGCGTCTTTACAAAAAAAAAACTTTTAAAGGGGGATGCCTGGGCCCCCCACGAGATTTTCCCCAAAAATTGGTTTAGTGGCCCTTTGGGGATAATATTAATTGAGGGGGCCCCTGGCCCAAGGGGTTTTAAGAGTTAAAAAGCCACCGGGAAGTGGGGGGGAATCTGGGTTCAATCTCGGTTGGGGGGATTTTTTAATTTTCTGAACTATAGTAAATAATAAAAAATTTAAAACACCTCCCAGGGGGTTTTTCCCCCGGTAACCAAATCAAAAAACAAAAAATCTTTGCTTAAAATTATTTTAAATTGCCCCAATTAAATTGGGGAAACTGGGGGGCAAAGCCTTTTAAAGGGCTAGAGTGGCGCATAGGGCCCTTTACAGTTAACGCGTACTAATAAACTAAAAAACCATTTTATTTATACGAAAATTAAAAAATTGAATCAATTTAAAAGCAAAGTTTTTTTTGGAAAACCCCAACACTAAACTCACTCATTCATCTAACAACGACTTTGGCTTTTTCCCTGTCAGTTGGTTAGTTAACGCTTACTTATAAACAAAAACTAAAAACCCAAATTTTTTTGGGCCCTTAAAAAAAAATTATAATTAAAACAATTTTAAATGCAAATTTTCCCCGGGAAATACTTCTTTAGCTTTTTCCTATTTAAAACCCGGGAAATTTTTGGGCCCCGGGGTTTTCATAAAACCCGGTCGGGATAGATTTTTTTATTTCTGGTTTAAATTTTAATTTATTTCTAAAAAAGTGAAAGAACATTTTTTAAAATTTTGGCATACAATTCTATGGAAAAAATGCCAGGGGCAACATACGATTTAATGTTTGGAAAGGGTTTTCTCAATGTCCGAGGGGAAATTTTTGGGAAACCCTTAGCTTGAAACTTTTTGTACACCTTGGTCACTGAATGCAAACACGATTTGATAAAAAGGGATTTGTTCAAAAAAAAAAAATTGCCTTTAAAAAATTAAAACGTCCTTCTCGGGCCTATTTTCAATGGCCCAACAGTCAAAGGGGGGGCTTACTGTTCCGAAAAACCCAAAACAGATAGCGCCGCAGCTGGGGGGAACAAGCGGAAAACCTAATTTGTGGTTGGCGCAATGGACTTCGACGTGTTTTTACCCCCGTAGGGGTTTGGAAAAAAAATCCTTGAAAAATATGTTTTTTTTCTAGAATGGATTTACCCCCCAAAAAATATGTAGATCAAAAAGGGAAACCCCGGGCGGGGGGTTGTATTGCCCTGGTTAGGCCTTTAAAGGAGGTGTGGATTTTCGGAAAACGGTGGCCCTCATAGTCCCTATCCCCTTTGGGGTTTTAAAATGATTATAAACCCAAACCCTTTTTACATTAGAAAGCTTTTTTTAAAATTTTAGCCCCTCGGGTTTTGGGCCCAAACATAATTTTTAAATTCCCTCATTTTTTTAAAAAACAAATCATATGGGGAAAAAAAGTAGGCCTTTTTTAAAAACTCTAGGGGTGGGCGGGGGCCCTGGTTTTCAAATTTCCTAGGCCTACACGGCTTAGGATAGACACCCCTCTTTGCAAAAGATTTAGGCCTAGAAATTTAAAACCCTCCCCCTTTTTTAAATTTAAAAAATTACACATTTTTGGGCCTTTTAAACCTTTGGAAGTTTTTGGACCTAGGCCTCCCTTTAAAAGCAAAATCAAGGCTATACTTTTTATTTTTAAACCTACCAAAAAGAAAGAGGCTGGCCTGGGTGTTTTTTTCCCTTTCCATTGGGCCCCCTCCCCTAACTACTAATGTACCCCATTTGGTATTATCTTAGGGGTCAACTGGGGTTATATAAATAAAACAAAACTAGGTAGGCAAAAATTTGGGAAATTTTAAAGCAACATTCTATTCATTCTATTAGGTCTGGGGCCCTAACCTAACAAAAGTAGCCTGTCTAGTGCTTGGGCCCCTCTCTCTTGTGCAAAAAATTATAGGGCCGCGTAAAAACAGGCCCTACCCCTTACCCTGCCTACTACAAGCATTAAGTTGGGAATAAAGAATTTGGGCCAGTCCGGGAAAAAAAAAAAAAGGGGTTTAAAACCAGGGGCCCAGGGTTTCCATCTCGAAAACCCACTTAAGTTTTTCATGGGAATTTGTTGTAAGGGAAACCCACAAAAATCCCCAAAGAACATTATACCCCTATAACATGGTATCACATTTTTCGAAAAACTTTTTTATCTATTGATTTAACTTCCCACGTCTTTTTTTCCTTAAAATTGAAAACCCTTCGGAAACGAGGGGTAAAAACACCCCTCCTATTTTAGCTCTTGACGAAAAAGTGAAACAACACAATTTAAACCCTTTTTAAAACCCCCCAATCCAGTTTTTAGTGGGGTTTCATTTAAGGGGTTGTCATTTTAAAAATCTTTCCCACATACGGCCATTTTTGGAGCACAGGGTTTGGTCGTGACTCAGGGGGGGGATTTAGCTACTCGTAATTTTTTTATTTATTTTGAGTTTAAAAAAATTCGTAACGTTTTTTGCCAAAATTTTTAAACGAAAACCTAAAAAATTGTACCCCGGATGCCCTGTTTGAAATTTCAGCGAAATCTTTTTTCAGGCCTTTCCCTAAAGCAAACTCGCCCCAAAAAAACAGATCTTGTGCCGTTTGAACCTTGCTTGAAAGACTTTCATTTTGATCCCTCATCTAATTTTTAAACCCCACAGCCCTTACCTCTTCGGGCAGGTCAGGTTGGGGTTTTTGAAAACCAGTTTTTTCCCACTTTTTCTCTCCTTCCAAAATTTTTTTCCAGTTTTCCCTATTCCCCCAAGTCCCCTACATCGCTACATCCTTTTTTGGGCCTCCCCAATCGCTTAAAATTTTTCCCGGTTTCTCTTGTGCATACTCTCTTCCACCATTCGTTTCACCAAACCATCTTACTGTGCCCCTTTTCATCCATTTTTTTTAACTTTACATCCGCATCTTTTTTGCCCTGTTTCTCATTCTTTTTTCTTAATCTTCCCCCGACTGTGTTTCTCCGGGAACCTATTGGCCTACTATCTGGTTTTCTTTCAATTTTCCCCGAAGTCCAGGTTGTGGTCGTGTATGTGCCCATCTTGCATTTGGAATGGACTTTTCCTTTTTCCGAAAGGTAAAAATTTGCTGGCTTGTGTGTTTTGCCATTATTGTTTTTTTTTCCATTTTTTCCCCCAGACTTTTAAATTCACTTTTTTAGGGAAATTCACTCTCGATCACTTTCAGGCTTTCCCCCAATCTTGACCTCTTTTTTTTTATATTTCCCTCCCCCCGGGTAGTTGAAATCTCACCAAAAAACACTAAATCCCAAAAACCCTACAGTTACCCCTTGGAAATTAAAAACCCCAAATATTTCAAAATATGCCCCTTTACCAAAATTTCGAACAAAACGGGATTTGCCATTTTAAAAATATTTGGAAAATTTCCAAATTTTTAATTTTAATTGGGAACGGGTTTCACTAGCTGTTTCTGCTATTTTTTTGCACTAAAATCACGGGGAAACGTAGGGGCAATTTTAAATTTTTTTATTTCAAAACCAATAACAGACAAATTTTAAAGTTCAAATTGAATCGCATAAAACTTTTGTCCCCCATTTTTTTTGGGGCCTTAAAAACCTGTACATGTGTTTATTTTTTCCCTACCCCCGAAAATCGAGTGTGCCTGCGATTACACACAAACAAGCAGCGCAAGGGTTTGATTCAATCCCCGCTTGTACTTTGCCAGTGCTTTAAAAGTATATTTTTAGTTTTGTGTTTTTCCGTTCATTCTATTCATCATTCTGCCCTTATTTTTAAAAACCCTGTTTTTCCCCCTCTTTCCCCTCCCTTAACTGGGTTTTCGTTATCTGTTCTTCCCCTGACATTGCTTTTAGCCCTGTCGGGTTGTCTGCCTCCCTTTTGTGGAAATCAGTTTTTCTCTCGCCTGTTTAGGGAGCAGTTCCCCTTTCCCGCCCTCTGCCACAGTTCTCCGTTTTTGCAACAGTGAAAACCAGGATTATTAAAGTCGGTTCTCCATCTATTTTTTTCCCAAGATTAATGTGAAAAACCCCCCGTCTAAAAAAGCCTTCTTGTTCTCCCTTTGTTTGCGCTCTTTTCTACGTGACCACGAGTTGATCTCCTCTGTGCTGTCCTGGCTCAACATTTTGTGAAGGGAAATTTACTTTTTAAAACTAGATTTTCTTTAATCTTTTTTTTCTGCGGTGGGCACCCCCAATTTAAGCCCCTGCGCCGCCCATTTACGGGCCCACTTTTTTCTAAACCCAAACACTACAATCTGGGTAAATCTTGTTTTGATTCTTTCTTTCTAAAATTTACGTCCACTTTCAACCTCAGGCCTGGGGCCTAAAAAACCCCGGGGCTCTTTGTAATTTCCAAAAAAACCGCGGGCGGAAACGAGGGGCAGGATGGCGGGTGTATGGGCTTCCCATCGGGTTTTTGTAAAGGAATGGTTATGGGGGGAAAAAAAAGGGGGGCTTTACGAAGATGGGTGATGCGATGAGACTGATAATGATAGATGGGACATGGGTTTTAAAACCCCCAATATTTTGGTCCCTAGTACAAAGTCGTTTTTGTTGAAAGTAAATTTTTTTTTAGTGGCCCCCCGAAAGCGACTGTCAAGTCCAAAAAATCCCGGTGAATCACTAAGCGACCCCGACAAAGCTAAAACCCTTTGGATACGGAAATCAAAGGGGTGGAAAAAGGGGAAAACGTATCCTACTCCCTTTGCCCCACACCGTACCCAAGGGAATAAATAAGAGAAATACAATGCAAAAAGCTAAATTGAAGTTTTATTTTAAAACTGTTGTTTCTCTAGACGTAGGAATGGGCCGAAAATTTTGGAGGGCTGGGCCCCTTTTGGTCCTAGCGGCGCCGTAACCTGGGGGGCCTTTACTGCAGATTCAAAAAAAACCCCGTAGGTCAAACCCTGGGCCCTCGACATTATTTTGTGTATAAAATTTAAAAAGTCGGTATATCAATTTGGGAAAAACTTTTAAATTTTAAAGGTGGTTTATGTTTTAGAACGTTGGTTTAAAAGGGAAAAAATTCCAAAAATTTTTGCTGCCTCGGCAGCGGGTTTTTTTGGTTTTTTCCCGGCCCAACGTGGAATGACGTCATTTCGCCCGGCTTTTGCTGGCTGGGCTTGAGCTTCGTATGCCCCGCTCGGTCCCCCCCCCCCCGCATAAAGAGATAACTTGAGTTAAAAAGTATCATCATTCAAAAGTGCGGTGAAAGAATGTGCATCAGCTAAAATAAAATTTTAATAATATCGATGTATATTAAATGGGGTATTTTTGTCTTAAAAATAAAATGGTGATCAAGTGCAGGTAATATAAAAATAAAAATAAGGGAAAAAAATTACACAAACAGCTAACATTTCATCGGTTCCAAACCCGGATAAGTTTTCATAAGCATACCAGCAACTATTGTCAAAAACTTTTCTTTATTTTTTTATAAAAAAAATTTTTTTATTTTTTCCGTGCACATTTTTTCCCAATATTGTAGCAAATTTCATGTATATGCCCAAAAACCATCATAATTCACATATTATGTTTGAATCAATTTAAAACAATGATAATAAAAAGTCATTCTTTATAGAAGGAGCGTTGTGCGCGAGTTTCACCCAAAATTAAGCCCCAAAACCCTCTAGCAGCCCAAACACATTAGAAAAAGAACCTTCCTAACACGACCCTTTCATGACACAAAAATCGCACTCCATTTATCTGAGCGGTCCCTAAAAAAAAACCCAGCGCGCAATCTGTGGGGTTTTTACCCCCATAAGTTAGCGTCCCTTAGGATACTTCCCTTTCCCCGCACTTACCAACGCATCGTATTCAAAAAAATAAATACCATTTTTAATAAAGAAAAACAAAATTACAATAGGGGAGATTTTTTTTTTTCCCCCAAAAACCCCCCCCCCCCCCCAAAACCCAAACACACATACCCCACATTCACAAATGAATATTTAAATTTCGCATGCGTTTGCTAAAACTTTTATCCTAAAAGGTTTTATATTTTTGGGACCTAGATCATAATTTTTGTGAATTTTTGGGCATACAAAAAAACATGTTTTTCACAGGTGCCCTAGAATCTTACCACAAAGAAAAAATCAAGTATACCCCCCCCAAAAGAAAGACTCAAGTATCTTCCAAAACGGTTCACTATCCATACGAAGGGAAAAGAAGCACGGGTTACAAAACACGCTTTTCTTATATAACATCATAACTGATGAAATTCATCCTCATCCCTATCATCATCTTTATTTTAATGGGGGCTTTTACAAAAAAAACCACAGCTGGAGGGAAAACGACTGATTTGGGGCTTTAAAAACCGGGGTACTTCGAACGGACCCGGCCCCCGGACCGGTACCGCTCGGGTCGCTCGATGAGTGGCCCCCAAAAGGATTTAATTTTTTGGGCCCCTAGTTTTCGTGCAGTGAATTTTTTAAAACTCTATTTTCTTGGCAACCAGAGTCCGATCAAGCGGGATCCCAAGATCTATTTCCCTGAAATTGAATGGTTTAAGAAGCTATAAATGCTACAAGGGTGAGATAATTCCCCTTTTAAAAAAATCCTTTTTTGGGCCTTCTGGGACTCATCCGGCAATAGATGGTGGGGCCCTAAAAAAAAAAAAAAAAAAACCCCCCACAACACATAAACCCAAAACCCGTTTGGAGGGCCATGCAAGAAGAAATTCTGCAGCATGTTTTTCATCACAAGGTTACTTCAAACCCCCTTCATACTGAGGGTACACCGTCACACAACCCCTCCCAACTCTAAATGCTCGGGGGACAAAAAAATCCATGACTCTTCCTGGGGTGTTTTTAAAGTGTTTGCTGATTTTTTTGTGGCCACCATCGCCTGGGGAAAAGAGTCCCCGAAGGACGAAACGCGCTTTTGGGTTAAGGTAAAAAACTTTTAAATTTGCTGCAGGTCATCAGCAGGTGAAAAATTTGTCACCCCCCGCCCTTTAGGGTGGGCCCTTTTTGTTTCTTTTTTTCCCAACCTGTCAAACCCCTTTTCCCCAAACCAACTACCGATAGGCATTTTTCACACTAGAATTAATAATATCATTTTTATGCAAAAGCACTCGCCAGCATATTTTTTTTAGGCCTAGGGCCCCAGCCTAGTTTTCTCATCTTTGGGGGCGACATATTTCCCGCTCTGTAGGCCTAGACCTACCGAATTCTACGAAATTTAATCAAAATTTAAATTTTGTCCCCTTGGGCCAGCACTAAAAACCCAGATTAAAAAAACGCCTTGGATTCTTCTTGGAAATGTGGTTCTGAGAAGTTTCCTTTCCGCTTTTGTTGTGATTGTCGGGGGGGGGGGCTTCATTTACGAGACTAATCATTTTAAAAATATTAAAAGCTCCCATTATTTATTCCAAGAGATGAATAATGTTGGCTTAGTTGGAAAACGACGTAAATTGTGTAGAGAAATGATAAAATAAAATTATCGTAGCACTACGGAAGAAGGGAAAGTGATACCAAGTTGGCGGGGAGTGGGGGGGAATGCATCTCGAAAAAAAACTTGTTGACCTTGAAAGATGTCTACAATAATTGGCTTTCGAGTGTGAAGCGCTGAGGTTGAGCAACTGCGCCTGATCGCGAGGAGTGCAGCCGCCCGAGCCGGCCCGTAACACACATGCGTAATTTTCGGAGCCTATACTGCAAACAAATGCAAGGCGGTTTTGTACTTCCGCCCCTTTCGCTTTTTTAGATCTCGCGTGGACCCCTTTTTCACGGGGAATTTAAAACGATTTGCCTAATGGCTTGACTGGTTAAATATTTTTTAAAGTTCTGCAGAGCGGGCGGGAAAATTTCAAAATTTCGGACGGGCGAGCTATTTTTGGGAGACTGAATCGGGTTTTCAATCGTTTCGGGGAAAAAATCGTATTTATCGATATACGATTTTCAAAAACCCCCCCCAAATTTTATTGGGACCCAATGTTTTGAAATAATCGGGTTTAAAAAGGGATCTTTAAAAAAACTTGGATTTTTTTTTTAAATTTGGATTTTGGTTAAATTTTAATTTGAAATTTCGAAAAAAGGGGAAATTTTCGAGGGACTCTGTCCCCTGACTAGGCCCCAATCGACGAAATGTTACCCGAAATCAACACCCCCCAAGTCATCAATGGATTGAACTACTACAAACAATTAAAACCCCTTCCCTTTTAAAAAAACTCGCCAGGGGTTTTGGGGAAAAACCCCAAAAATCACAATCCAGGCATACAAAAACATTTTCGTGAATACAGAAAAATAATATTCTTGATAAGCTATTCTAAATTGAAAAAACAAAAAATTTTTTTAATGTTTTGCACATGCTTAAAATTAAAAGTTCGTACTAAAAGTACTGTACGACTGTTTTGGCCCAAGTTTGATAAACCAAGGCAATGGAAAATCAAATTTTAATAATTTTTCGGCTCAGTCTTGGAGGAATTGAGGTTTGTTTTTACTATATTTGTAAATTTAATAAAAAAAATAAAAAATACATCTATCTGACTCCCGTTTCCAACTTAAATTTGGGCAGGGGGTGGGTTTTAGCCACCATTTTTTTTGGGCACTATATGAGTTGTAAAAAAAAAAAATGGCTTGCCAGGCCCGGCATGTAAAAATAAACTAGGAAAAAAGCTAAAGTCCCGTCGGTTGGGTTTAGCGAGCACCGGTATGTGCAACACGACCCCAGTAAGACCCTTTCCCTAATGTTCATACCAATAAGTCTTTAAGGTCTTTAACCCATTTAGCCCGAAAATTGTAAAAAAATGAGAGAAAGGATAAAAATCCCCGCCATCTAGAGGACCTTGACATCTTTCTTTGGGAAAAAATTTTTAAAATCTTTGATAACAAATAATACACTGCTTCCTCGTAGTAAATTTTTTTTTTCTTTTTGGGGGAGTGCTAGTGAGACTTTTCGTTGGGCCCTGGTAACATTACTTTTTTTAAATGTTCATCTAAACTACTTAAAAGGCCCTTTACCGATTTAGCTGAAAATTTTTTAAAATGGGGGGAGAATGTTGTCCCCATTTTACCCGGGAAAAATTTTATAACGATCGGGAAATTTTTTTTTTTTAATTTTTTTAAATTTTTTTTAACCTACCCATCGGATTTTTTTCAAAAAACTATACCCGCAAACCCCCCTAGGGGGTATGACATTTTGGGAAAATTTTGGTTTGATCGAGTAAAAGGTGCGACCTGTACGAAGCAGGAAAAAGAAAAAAAAAGGGCCCTTTGAAATCATAAGATTTAAGTGGAGACGCTCGCTTTTACCTATTGACCCTGCAAAATTTCTAGCTGAAAAAATTTTTAAAAAGGGGGAGAAGGGTTTTACCTATTGACCCTGCAAAATTCATAAAAGACGGAAAAAATTTTTTTTTTATTTAATTTTTTATTTTTTTAACCAAAGATCGGATTTTTTTTCAAAAACTATACAGAACCCCCCATAGGTGGGATGGGACATGTGTGCAAAATTTTTAGGGAGATGAGTAACGGTGGGGACCTGTATCGAAGCAGGAACAGAAAAAAAACAGACTTTGAGTCATAAGAGTAAGTGGGGACCCCCGCTACGCTTGCTCAAAAAAAAAAAATAAATAAAAAAAAATAAAAAAAAACTGATTTTTTAAATGGGGACAGTAAATCAAAGCGACCAAACCAACCCTGTAGGCCCCGCCCCAATCGACCGGGTGAGCGATAACCAAACCCAAAAATGATATTTAATAGGAAAAAATAGCAATCAAACCCGTAATATGGACAAATGGGGAACACCCGGGGGATCAAAGAATCAACAAAAGGCCCCATTATTGGGTTTGGGGCTAGGACAGTCCAAAGTCACCGTTTAAAAAACTCTGAAAACAAATGCAGTATAGGCCCTAGAGGTTTTTTATTTCCCAACTATACTTTAAAAACCCAAAAATTGGGTTATTTAGATAAACTATCCCCTACAAAATTTCCCAAATTAAATTTAATGCTTCAAAAATTTGAAGTGGAGGTAAAAATAAAAAAAATAACTTTCTTCTTATTTTTAAAGCAGGGGTTTAAAGGGAGGGGGTTTGGATCGCGTTAAATTTTGACATCAAAATTTAAATTTGGGTGTCGATAAAATTCAAATTTGTGAAACTTTAAACTCGCAAAAGTTTTCGTTAAAATTAAAGCCAAAATGATAAATTTTAAAGTTAACGCAGACCAGAAAAATCGCCGTGCAAATAGGCCTATTGGGAGATGGGGAAAAAGGGGGTTCTGATGGATGTGGATTTTTTTTACATAATTTATTAAGGGCTTTCAGAGAGGCAGGTGTTGGAAGAACAAATCCCAAGGCTTCTTTAGAATTTAAAAAAATTTTAGGGTCCCAGAAGGAGAGGAAAAAATCAGCTTCTGGATGAAAAGAGATAGATTTTGGGGAAGCTAATATTGGGCTTTTAGGCGTAATGAATAACCCCAAACGTTACAAAACTACAAAAATTTCTTCTAGGGGAGGGGGTTGAATGGGGAACCCCTGTTTCCCCCCCTGTTTTAATTTAAAAACCCGGGGGAAAGAAACAAGTCATCTTGTTAATCGTTTTTAATGTTCTGCCCTTTTCAAAGACCTATCAATTTCCGGGAGTCACCTGCCTAGTTTTTTCACACGTCGACGCGCAGCGGGGCAGTTGGATTGTCATTAATTTAGCACTCGAGTTTTTCCGTCACGTGCCAAACCTTCGCTCAGTACGGGAAATTAAAAAGAAAAACCCCACTACCCTTTTTCCGACATGAAAAAAAGTAAATTTAAAAAAATTGAGTTAACATTTCAAAAGTTTTTTTTACTTGGAAACCCCAGGCCAAACCCTTTAAAATAAAATTTCATAAAATTTTAGGTACCCAACCATATGGTAGAATGAATGGTATACAGTGGGAAATTTGAATTTACGATTTTAAATAGAGGGAAAAAAAAAAATAAAGTCAAAGGGAAATTCCCAAATTCAAAAAAACCCTTTAAAAAAGGGGGGGCCCACTGTACCAACAAAGTGACCCAAAATCAACTTTACTGGCTTGAGTGCTTCAAAATACTCCTAGGTAGCCCCTAGGGTGGGGTTATGAGCATGGAAGGGTGCAGGAAAGGGGGTTTGTTTGCTTAAAAGGTGGATCGGTGGTTAAAACATCTTTAAAATCGGCGTCGCTTCGTTTTTTTTGCAAAACGCAAGCAGGAAATAACATCAACACCGAATTTCGGGAAAATTTTTTATGCGACCCCCATCTGCGTAGTGCAAATTTAACGGATCGTGGCAGCTCAAAATCAATTGCCCCGTGCTATCTCATTTCCCCCCCCCCCCCACCCCCCCCCAGCCGAACTTACGTAATCATTTTATTCATTAGTGCTCGCGCCCGCAATGTAAAATTTTTCTCCAAATGCTGTCCCGTGTCACATAATAAATATTGGACACTTAAATAACGCCGCTGAATCTTTAAAAAACGCTGAAAAACGAAAATTCACAGAAAAAAGACTTCCGCGGGAAAAACGCCCTTTTACCTTCACAAAGACGAAATTTATTTTAGCCCCGCATTGTTTACCGACAGCCAACGGGGGGCCGGGGGCCCTCCCTGCGGGAAGGGGGGGGAGGGGTAATTATGCGGGGTATTTTCTGTTCCGTGAAAAAAAATCGGGGACGAGCAGAAAAAAAAATAGAGAGCAGCGGGAAAATTTCCCTAAAAAATTCAAAAATTTAAAAAAAAACTACAAAAAAAATTTTAATAACTTATCCAATTTAATGTGCACATGACCCAAATTTTTTTTATGAAGTAAAAAAAAATGCAGTAAAACCCCCATGGATTTTTTCCCCTATCGTCCGTTTTTTTGCCATGATCGTATATTTTTAAAAGTTTTTTCAAAAGTCCCATTTACACAATGTTTTAAAAATTTCCCCATCCAAGGGTTTTATTTTTTTTCCCGCAAGCCGTCTTTGTGAAGCTGTGTGTCAGGTTCACTTCCCCCCCCAAACCCCCCCAGCCGGGGAGCTGCCCCCTACGAAGGGCCGGTTTCCCCTCCCCTCGCACTCGGGGCTGCCGAAGCTCTCCCCTCTCCTCTCTCGGGCCCGGGCCCGCCAGCGAGGGCACAGTGACACTTTACATTCTCTTTTCAGCAGTGCCGTGTTTTTTTTACGCGATAATAATTGCAAAGGGTCATTGATTTTAAACAATTAAAGGGCTGGTCAATAAAACTTGTTTAAAATGAGGCTGGGTACTCAAGACCCTTTTGTCGATTTTGTCACATACAAAAAAATGATCCCCATGTAAGAATATGTGCTTGATTCCTCAATCAAATTTATTTATATCTCACTCCCTTCAAGCTCGTCCGGGGGAAAAGAGGCCCGGGAGTGGAGTGGGTAGGCCAGGTCAAGTATCGGGGTTTCGTTTGTCGGGCCCTGCTTAAATAAATACATGTAAAGGGTGGGAGGGGGAGGGGGGGTGGCGAACGGTGATCCACTGCTGCTAATGAGGGGGAGGAAAAAGGGGCTGCATTATTACCCATGCGGTCGGCGGCATGTGTTGACTGTCAAAGCGGGCGGGGACCCTTTGGGCCAGTAAAAAAACCCAAACCCCCCTCGGTTTCCCCCCAGCGTTTGGCGCCCTAGATACGTAAAATTTGAGGCCATAATTTTGGCTCGGGGCTTAAAAAAAACGATCGTAAAAAACACGTAATTTCGTGGTACAAGGGGACATTAGTTCAAGGAAAAATTTAACATTGCCCCCATTGTCCTTTTTGGGGAAAAATTTTTGGGGCCAACAAAAAACTTTACACCCAAACCAAAGGGAAATTTGGTGATTCAAGGTAGGGTACGAAATTTAAAAATTCCACTGTACCCGGGGAGGTTAAATTTTTACAATTTGGGGCAGCCTAATTAAATTTTCCATTATTCCCACCCTAGAGTGAAGGGGAAGAAATAAATTGGGCCCGAAATTTCAAGGATCTCCGGGGTAACCCGTTAGGGCCCATGTTTTCAATCGAAACTAAAAATAAAATACTAGCCTTTCATATTTTAATTAAAAATGGGGTTGGGCTCGAGAAAGATTTCCAAAATTTTAGAATTGAATACCCCCCTTTAAAAGGGGTTTAAAGTTTTTTTTGGAAAACCCAAATGGGTAATCCCCAAGGGATCAGGTCTACATCTCAGTTTCTAGTCATGTCATGGGATGAATTTACACTGACATAGGGGCCCCAAACCAAAAACCCGGGTTTCAGCAGTCTAAAAAAATAATAGGCAGTCCCTATGGGTAATGTTGGGCCCCCCACAACGGGTTTTCGCTAGGTTTTAAAAAGTCTACGAGTGAATATCTCCACGTAATAGGGCCCCTAAACACAAAAAGACAAGTCCAGCTAAATTTTAGGATGGGGATACATCGAAAAACAATTTTAAAATTTAATTTTACTCAAAGTAACGGCCCCAAAGTAAGTAATGGATTGACCCCTTACAGGCGGGGCAGTTGGGCCCAGTGGTGGTCAGTTCATTGTCCCGGGTGGGCAGAGAAGACGCGGGTGGTGGTCGAGTTCGTTGTCCTGGGTGGGCAGAGAAGACGCGTGTGGTGGTCGAGTTCGTTGTCCCGGGTGGGCAGAGAAGACGCGTGTGGTGGTCGATGCAATGGCCGCAAGCAAAGCCAGGTCTGTCTGAAATAAACAAGACAATACAAGAATAAGATTTGTAGGCCTAGTGCTCAAGCTAAATCCTGACAATATTAAGGAGTACATAAAGCTGCTTTGAAAAACAGTGTTAAGTTTGGAAGCTACCATGTGCATGTAACTCTGATCAGAAGGTCTACTTGCCACTTTTTTGCACAGCAAAATTAACTAATTCATGTTCATCCAGGATAAAGTAGGTAGTTTACGCGATGTTCTAATGAGGTAAACGTTACGTGTCAAAACTAGAGATGGACTGATCTGAATTTGCAGATATTCCACTTTTTATACATGAACATATACCGATCCTGCGATTCCCTTACCTATTTATTTAGATTTCCCTACAAATTCAGATCTAAAATAATATTGTCGTCGTATTGTCGGTTACAAATTGAATCCTACAGAAAGCCACTTTGAAATCCATCATTTAGTTTGGAAAGCTAGGCCTATGTGCCCAACATTGAGATCAGAGCATGTGAGGCAAGGTTTACTTGCTAATATAGGCCCTATACTGTTTAAATACTAATTTTTAAACATCGTACTTCTTAATAATTATTAAACTGGTTATTAAGTTGTGAAATGAAACTCACCATTGTAAATGTAACAAGATAGTTGGAAACTCGAGGTGAGCTGGTTGGCAAGTCTACCGTCGCACGGTTGGGTAGGGAAGACTGGTTCGCCGGACGGTGCCACTGCTGCACACACAACTGTGTCTGAAAATAAAAAAAACAAGAATAAGATTTGTTACAAATTGAATCCTACAGAAAGCCACTTTGAAATCAATCGTTTAGTTTGGAGAGCTATGTGGCCAACATTGGATCAGAGCATGTGAGGCAAGGTTTACTTGCTACTATAGGCCCTAGACTGTTTATACTAATTTTTTAAACATCATACTTCTTAATAATAAAACTGGTTAAACACAAGTCGGTAAAACTAAAAAAAAATATATATAATCATAATGCTTGCATTGCGGAAGGGTTCCAGGTTCGAACCAAAAATTGGATTTTTATCCTACTTGACATCAGTTCAACGGTTTTACTATGAACCCTAGATCATGGGAAGGCTGTAGATACAGCTAGTAGGCAACTTTACAATATCATAGATTCATCCAAAACTTGAGTGAACAAGAGTAGGCCCAAGTCTTGTATTATTCTATTAGTTCATGTAGGTCCTATTGAAACTCACCCTAGCAAAGAGCAGACTAATCCTGATGATGGATAGATAGAGAAACGTCTTTATACTGTCCAGGCGGGATGAAGGCCTCAGAATGCGGTTGGATGGAGAAACTAGTGATGCAATCGCACGCTTGATGATTCGTGCTTCAAGTACAGTTTACAATCTGCAAAGAAAATAAAGAAAACATCTAGTCATTCAATTTAAAGCAAACGAAAGGCCTAATGGAAATGAGACATGTGCGACCTTCACAAAGACACAACACATGAATTAAGGGTCGTGTATGTGACTCTCTCACTACAATCAGTTAGCCGACCTCAGGTGGGGGGGGGCGTGACCAGGGCTGCGCCATGCTTGTGAAAGACTTGCCTAGTGTGACAAAACCCTAATTTGAGCAAATAAAAGGAACAAAAGGAAGCACTGGCAAAAGGTCCACAATCGGCCTCAGTATACCCAACCCATTACTTTGCATCCTCAATGAATAATGAATGATATCAATTATTTGTACACGTTAATCCAAACTATCAAGTTTAAATTTAGCCTGGACTCATAATTCATCGATCAGGTAACTTGCATGTGAAAAGGTTTTGTGATTCTAGAGCTGATAACTGATAAATTATGTTATCTGACTAAAGATTCTTTAAGCCAGTAACTATTGGCCAAACATCATGCAATGTACTAGTAGCTTAGGCCTAAAAGCTATAAATTTAAAGTGACTCCTATGAGTGTACTCTCTAGTAGCACACACAAACATAAATTACTTAATTTAAGTTAAAAATGAAACAAAAAATATGGTGTTAGCCCTACTTTCAAAATAGTAACACATAATTTAAATACAGTTTGTAGCTATTTCCAATGAAATACATTCACATTTCACTAAATTATTATTTATTTGCGTCTTCAGTACTGCTAGTGCGTCAATTAATTTATACACGCCTCAGTCATGGCTGCTGAAATGTAGTGCAGCCACCCATTGAAAACCAAATAATGGCCAGAAAAATCATATTTTATTTCTTCTTGTATGGATCAGTTTTCTTATTTTTAGTTATACATTTGAATATTAGATGAACTGGTCCATAGTTGTTTTGTTACACGTACATTTTATAAAGTGTAGCACGTAATATATGACCATGAAAAGCTATTGCCAACCTTAGAATACGCTTGGCAACATCGCAACGTTAGGCGACTGAAAGCTAGGCCAGGGAAGCACTATCTCTATAGGTCGGTACGTAGGTATACCGGGCTACCAACACGAAGAGCAGTAGAGATAGCTCTTTCCTTTCCGCTGACGCTAGCCAGCACAGAACATGGCACAGAATGAGATGTTTATGGTTTTCAAAGTGACACGGCTTTTGCGCGTTGGTAATAGGCCTACCAAGGGGTATTTCTAGTAAAAAGGAAAATAAGAGAAAGAAAAGGAGTACAAAACCACAAAATTTGTTTGTGAAATTAATGCTATTTTACGTAATATAACGGATAGGTCTAGGCCACATTGTAGTAAGTGGGCGTCTACGTAGAGCTGGAGACATTATCAGGGAGATAAGTAGTTGTGATTACAAAAATGTAGGCCCCACTCGCAAAGCATCGGACACACGGGAATGTTCGCTGGCAAATAATTTTTGGAAAAACCAACCCACCACACCGCAACAGTAGGTAATTGAATTCACAGAATAATCTGCTCGTCACACACACATTAGGTTTTAATATAAAAGAAGAGATACCAGATATGCACTATTTATAGGCCTAAAATTTAAGAAACAAATATATCTGGTCACTTCAAAAAACAGTGGAGGAACAAAATAGGCCCAGGCATTTGATTGCTAAATGCCGTCCGTTGTAATGCTCTCTCTCAATGAACGTCTGGAGCAGGCCGGCCCGTGCCTATGACGCGAGCGGCGGGGGAGTGGCCAGTTGGAGCAGACAACTCCGCAGCATATTGCCAAGTTTTTGAGCGTACATTGGACTTTAGGTCTAAAAATCTCGAAAAGTAGCACGGATAAACCCATTTTTTAAGACATGTACGTATTCTTTGAGAACTAAGCTTCATTTTGATACTAAATTGGTAAACGTGACATTTACATTGACGCCGTTCTAGTTCTTTCTTGGTCAAAAAGTGTATAGATTTCACGTGTTCCAATGTTAAAAGCTAGGGAGTTTGAAAATTTTCATTTCGAATTATTTCGAAAATTAGATCGGTTAAGTAGGGCCTACATATTGCTTTGCATATTATGAAAGAGCACCGTCTCTTATAACCTCTTATAACTGGTGTCCCCCAAGGGTCAAATCTAAGCCCAATATTTTTTAGTCTGTACATAAATGACCTTACTTTTAATCTAGATGGTGAATGTAAAGCAATTCTTTTCGCTGATGACACCAGTGTGGTGATAACAGCAAAAAACATTCATGAATTACTACTAAAACTTGAACGTATTCTCAAAGTATTAGAAGCATGGTTCACAGCTAATAAAATGAAGCTGAACTGCTCTAAAACTCAAATCATGAGCTTCCAAATAAAGGGAGAGCAAGACAAACACACAATCACACATAATGACATATCCATTGAGATAGTGGACCATGCAAAGTTCCTTGGCCTTACACTTGACTATAAGTTAAAATGGATATCTCATATTGAGTGTTTGTGCAAACGTCTCAGTAGCTCATGCTTTATGATGCGGACCCTATCTTCACAATGTGACAATAAAACTACAAAGATGGTTTACTATGCCAACGTGCAATCTCTGATCTCGTATGGAATATTATTTTGGGGTGCAACAACACATATTACAAAAGTATTTGTCTTACAAAAAAGGGCCCCGAGGATTATGTGGCATCTGGGAAGAAGGGTCTCATGCCGACCATATTTTAAAGAAATAAAAATCCTTACGGTGGCATGCCTGTACATGATGGAGGTAATAATGTTTGTACATGATTTCCCAACATATTTTATTGCAAATGATGGGCTTCACAGATTCAACACAAGAGGTAGACTCAACCTACACCAGGTGGGACATAGACTTAAGTTGCTAGATAACGATCCAGTCCATATGGGAGTTAAAGTATTCAATAAACTGCCAGATGACATAAAAACAAGTTATGCACACTTGTAGCAGAGAGACATTTAAGCTCAAAGTAAAATCATTTTTTCTGGAACATGGATTTTATACTGTAACAGAATATTTTAATCATGTATAAAAAAGGTTTATAATACTATTCTTTATTTTTTACTTTATTATTAACGTGTTATTAACTAGTGACTTATCCATATATGGAACACTATAAGTTTGGTTTGGAATCTGGATGTTCAGTGTTTTGAATCTCTGATTATTACCTAATAATTTTGTCTACCATGCCATCAGGCACTACTGTATATTGTATACCTACCTATGTACCTAGTTATAAGTTAGTTTTTAGTTTGTAGCCTATATGGGATAACTTTCAATACTCTAATGTCTTAAATGACATTATTATGAGTGCAATAAGAAAGTCTTATAAATAATGTAACATGCTCAAATGTTAATATAAGAATGCAAATAAATAAACTGTAAAGTGAGTCAAATATGAAGAAAATCACATTAATGTTGAATTATGGAGGAGATACTTTAAGTGCATAAAAGGATGCACATAGGCGTTGTCGGTTACATTTTAAATGCTAATGGGCGGGGGTAAATTCAAATAAAATATGTTTGATACTAGGGTTTATACCATTGCCAGGATCCTTAACAAATCTACAAGCAGTAGGTACACTCGCATAGTGGAATAAAATGAATGTAGTGGTGTGAGCAAACCGGTGTTTGGGGCAAAGCCCCAGGCGCCGGATGTCTATACGGCAAAGGCGTCAAAATTGTTTGGTTCTGTATTAAGTTTGGTGGCCTAAAACGCAATTTGAAGCGACATCTAATCATTTAAAAATGATTATAAGAAAACTTAAAGCATGACCAACTCGTAGGAGTTTGATCCCCGGTCAATGTGAAGTAGGCCTAGGCTAGGACCGCGGCGCTAGGTCCTGGCTAACAGTCTAGCACCGAGCTGAAGAGAATAAGTGATCTATGACAAGGCCGAGGGAAGACAGACCAATGTTGAAAGGAAATGTGAATTTGGATGTTTAGGTTGCAACGGGTCCCAAACGTAGGCACGGCCAGCACTTACTCGGCCCAGCAACCTCTGCGAAGATGGGGCGCTGGATGTTGATGCTTGGCTTTGGAACAGTGGGTGCCACTTTGTTCCGAACAGAAGGATTACCTACAGGAGTCCCAGTCCAGGTAGAAGGAACTAACGAGCTCTACGAAGACAAGTAGCCTACCTACCCTCCACTAACAAAATTGAGTCAACTGACTTATTATAAGCGAGGACCAATCAAACTTTGATCAATGCCCATTAGGTCAGTACTCAGTAGCGTACATTTTTTAAATTGTTGTAGACTCGGTGAGCAATAGGGAACCTAAGTAGCATGCGCGGGAGAAAATTCCGATCACACTTGATCACAAGGCAAAGGAAAATAGCCTGTCGTAGAACTTTGCTCTAGGTAGGCTACTGTATCTCCTGACTGAGACCAACACCAGGCATTTCAAACACCCGACAAGAACAATTCAATTCATATATCAAATTTAAATGAGAGCGAGTTTAAAAAGTATCTGCTACCAAAAAATAGAAGGAGAACGCGTCTCCATGCAGTAGAGAGAGATGAGAGTACTCTTGCATGCGCACGAAGGTATAGGCGCATTTTTGTTGAATGCCATGGACTGCATCCTAGTCCAGGGGGGTGAGGGGGGGAGTGTGTGAGGCAGGCAACAAGAGTTTTGACGACGAGGCCATGATACCACATTCAAGCGATGTCGCACTACAGCAGCACAGCCGTGCGCCTAAATCACGAGATATTGCATCGCCGCACTTACAAGCACTTTTAAAACTCGTTCTCATTTAAATTTGGCATAGGCTAAGTTGTTGAAAATCTGTCGACTACGTAGTGAAAAAATCAATTGTTCTTGTCGTGTGTTTGAAATGCCTTATTTTGGTCTCAGTCGGGAGATACGGTAGTGCAAAAATCGGAGAAAGGTTATTTTCCAAGCCTTGTGATCAAGTGTGATTCAAATTTTCTCCAGTTCACGCTAGACTTAAAAGGTTTGCTATTGGATACAGGAGGCTACAAATTATTTCAAAACAAGTTGTTTAGGCCTATGCATCTGGCCTTATAATCCCTTGTAAGCCTAGGGTCTAGTTTAATCATCAGTTAGATTGATTGATTGATTGATTGAATATTGCTTAACGTCTCATATTTATGCACTTTGGCTAATCGAGACGATGAGTGGTGATAGATGAGGATGAAGTATGAACAGAAGGGAGGAGGGGAAACCCGGTACCGGCACGTAGCCTACTCCTTTCGAAAAGTACCAAGGGGACCAACGGCTTAACGTCCCATCCGACAGGACGGTGTAACTTTGACAGTTATATAGGTTCCTCCACTAACCCGGACTGCCGAGCAGACGTCAAGGAGAACGAAGCCGTTACACTAGCTTTCGAACCCTCCATCTGCTCTAACCAGCGGTATACGTGAGTTTCAGGGTAGAGCGGTCACCCACTCTACCCATGACCACGCCCGATTCTGCTTAACTTCGGTGTTCGAGTGGGAACCGGTTAAACGAGCTCGGCTAAACCGCTGGCTTATCATCAGTTAGAGCCTTGCATATTAGGCTATGGCAACCAGACAAAAGCAGGCTTAAGTTTGATCTACAACAGCATTAGCTATGTCTTCTGTATGATCCCTGGGCTGTTTCGTCGTGTCGACACGACATACAGAAGACATCTATGGGTCGTGAAAGCCTACAACATCTTATCAGTACAGTAGAGACCCGCTAATTTGGGCTAATTGTGTCCGGGGCTCCGGGTATAGCCCGGATTAGTGAAAACCCCGGATTAGACGGAAAATGTTTTTTTATCGCGTAGGCTATTTTGAATTTTGATACATTAATGGTTAGTGTATCATTCGTGACCCTTCCGCTGTCATAAATACTTCTCTTTAGGCTATGGCTTTAAAAGCAATAAGAACAGACCAGCTCGACCTTGTGGCTGGCTGCATACATCGAGAGAGAAAGAGAGTGAGTGCGATTACGACTGAGAGATATTCTCTTTATGGCCCCGTGCTCACGACCTTGTGGCTGGCTGCATGCATTGAGAGAGAGTGAGAGCGCGCATGCAGCAGAGAGAGACAGGGAGAGGAAGAGCTCAAGAGGTTGTCGAGAGAAACAGCGAGAGCGCGCGTGAGGCAGAGAGAGAGAGAGAGAGGAGTGTAAGCGGAGTGAATTGGAGATTGAGTTATCACTGTAAAATAAGCAAAACAAAGATTTGTCCCAATGAGATATGAAGTTTTATTACGTAAAAAAATAGCCGTGGCTCTTGAGTATGGGTCATCAAAGATAGCAGTACCATTCTTACTTACTGACGTGACGTTTTTACAAACACTTTTATATTTACGTCGTTTTGCCTTATCCATTGTCTAAACAGTAGCACTGCACTGCGCGTAATAAAAACAAACACGAGTTAAGAAACACACTACCACAGATAAGGGATGTGACTGTACTGAAGAATGCTGGGGCAATGCACTAGCAAGGCCGTCTGTAGATGCTCGGTCATTGTAAGGGCGCGTTGGTGGCGGGGGGTAGGGAGGGGAGTCAGCCGGCCGGCTAGCATCGTCTCGCTCGAGCGGTACAGACAGCACTCAGTTAGCTGTGGGCCTGCGGCGTTCTACTCGCTCCATAATGCACGGCTAGCATCAAGACTCAAGTAGGCCTACCCTTCATTTAATTATTTAAAAAAAAAAAAATTCGGCCCGGCCTTAATTATCCAGAAACCCGAATTAACGGGGCCCTACTGTATTAGCTATGATTTAACATTGCCCAGTAACTTTAACGGTTCCTAACGGGAAGCTATTGTGGAACGGGACGCTCCAGGCTTAGGCTTCAGTCTAGCATAGGCCTAGGCCTGCATGCATACAGCACTAGGCCTCAGGCTGACCGGGTCTTGAACGAGTGGGTAGATTAGGCCTAGCCCTGGGAGCTGGGCTAGGTATAAATTTCAAATTAAACCTTCTCAAGGGCCCAGAATGGTAGGCCTAGGTCAGCCAATCACACATGTTTCTGATGTCATGTTGCTTTATCTTTATTGATTTTCTATAATAACTAAATATAGCCTGCTAGGCCTGCATGTGTGGAATAAGAATCTCACTGGCCACGCCCTAGTTCCCACGCCTTGCTAGGCCTGCCTAGCTGGATGAGACACCACGAGGTCGAGCTAGAAACCACTAGAAAAGTTTTAAATAATCGGAATGTCGGACTTAGTAGGAGGCCTAGGCCTACTCTGTAGACCCCCACATGCCCACGAACAAACATCGGTCAAATATCCCAAGGCCTAGCCTAAGCCTAGCCCAGGGTAGGCCTAGGTATAGGGTAGGGCCTAGGCCTAGCACTCCCAAAACCAAGACCCTCAAAAAGAATCCCCAGATTGAAAGTAAAATCAATACAATGACAAAACTACTCTCCTAACAAAGTTGGTACAATCGACGCCAAACTGTTGAGACAATAAAATAACTTAGATGGTTATAAAACCACTTACCAATGAATGGATGTCGATATCGGGTTAGCTTCTAGCCACGAGGAGGGTTGACGCTTATCGGCGGATGTGCCCACGCCACGCCCTTTTGCCCAAAATCAACCAAATTTTTTAACAACGAAGAAATTCAAACCAGAGAAGGAACCGGTTGTCACAAGCGATTCAAGCAGACTGGCACGGGGCGCACATCCGCTAATGCCACAAAATTCACAGCTGTTTATGAAATAGTCGAATTTAAATAGCGATAATAGTCGAACTTCTGTGCGAGACTTCCTCGCAGGAATCTAGGTGGCACCGGGTGGCACTAGTCAAAGCGGCGGTGGAGCAGGTGGGCGGGAAGTACGAAGCGAAAGCACAGTCACTATTATTTCCAGCCGACACAAAGTACTACTAGAAACATGTATATTATTTCAATCGAGAGCTTGATTATGGGTATATCTTTATCACATGTTTCGTAATATTATTCAAGCCTATTTTCGTCAAAACAGAGCGGAATAATAGATTTACAAAAGGTCAGGCACAAGTCAAATGGATTAATGGAAAGAGTTCTAAGCAAGACTGAACACACACAAGTGACAATTAGTATTAAATTAAAACAATTTTTGGTCAAAGTGCATTTTACATAAGTCCGTTTGTTGTTTGTAAGGACTGAACACATAGGCCTAAGTAAAATTTAAAAAAAAACGATTGTGGGCGGGTAATTTTAAAATTGTAAAATAATTCAAATAGGTACTCTGGTCCTTTATAAATCAGGGGGAAAAAAGAAAAATAGAATAATCACATTGTTAAGTCTACTGTTTTCCATGTCCCTTGAATTCCATTAAACTTTTCTGGGTATCTATGTCTTCCGCTAATATAAGACCCAGCTTTCTTGCAATACAATATCACATAATATAGAATAGAACAACATGATGTTTGACACATGTAAAAGTGGCCCGAGGTCCATTACCCACAAACATCTCACTACTATGACCGATATGCACAGCGTTCGTCCGTGTGTATGTTCCTGCCTTCATCGTGGATGTCTTCTCCTTCCCAGTTGATGATTTCCCTGGGTCGCACTCGAACCAGCTGAAGATGCTTTGAACACTTGTGGCTCTTCGAACCTAACTATACTTTGCTGGCAGTCTTCGCTTGTACTTCTGTCTTGGTGGACCCCACACGACCGAGGTCCTTGCTTGTGCTAGCCACGGGCCTGGGTTCACTCCTAGGGTCGTGGTCAGAGTCATCACTGGTGCTGCTCGAGGAGTCGGACGAGCTGGACTCGCTACTAGTGCTGCTACTCCTGGACGAGGAACAGCTGGAACTACTGGACGATGAGGAACTACTCGAGCCGCAATCTACCCTCTTGGGGTCAGTTGGTAGGCTGACATGTTGTTGTTTGTTGTTTGTTGTTGTTGTCGTCGTTGTTGTAATTGTTGTTGTTGTGTTGTTGTGTTGTTGTTTTGTTGTTGTTTTTGTGTTGTTGTTGTTGTTGTTGTTGTTGTTTGTTGTTGTTGTTGTTGTTGATGATGATGTCTGAAACAATAACAATCAAAGACACTAATGATGTCGATAGAAATAAAACATCTACTCAAAAAACATTGATTGGTCTATTTCTAATAATTTGAAGAGTATGGGCCTCTATTTTGACATATTTTGGTGGATGTGCCGGGTTCGTGGTTGGATGCGCGACGAGCAAGTAGCCCCCCCCCCCTACTTGCTGCTTGCTGCTCCCTATACCCTCAAGCCGACCAGTAGCATCCTTGAGGAAAGTGTAAGAAAACTGGTGTAATGTGTGACGGACGGACTCTCTCAGCTCAGACAAGGACGGAAAGAGAGGATTCAGGGGTCGAGCTATCACATAAACTCGTACCTTATTGGTCTAGCTAGACGATGATGATGATTTCTGTTGCTTAACGTAACGTCTCTAGCACTAAGGCTGATCGAGACGAGGAGTGGTGATAGATGACGATGGAGGACGATTATGCGGGAGCGGGATTCGAACCCACATCCTGGTAAAGCCAAACATCCTAGCTGTAGACGATAGTGGTGTGGTATATATACAAGAAATGAGTGGTATTCGTTATCGAGCGGAAGGTGATCGCGTTTCTCCCTGACGTCTGCTCCGACGACCAGAGAGAATGCGGAAGAGAACGAATGGTATTTATTCCGGGGGCGCGATTATCAATGTGACGAGTTTAATTAGTCTTTGTGTTATTGATTGATCGCGTTACGAGGGTACATAGCCGCGTTAAGAGGTACCTAGCCGCGTTAGTTAACTACCGGTACACGGATTATGCAAATACCATCAAAGAAACGCCGAGGCCCGAGTTCGACAATCAGGGCATCCGAGTTCGCGCGACCATGGGCTTGGCCGCGACATTAATATCCTAGGTGGCAGAACCAGGTGGTGGTGGTCATTCAAAGACATAGGATATCTAGGGCCACAGAAGTTCTTGAAAATTATTTTTTACATTTATTTGACAATGATTGGTTTTTAATACCTTCTTGCACGTCTTTGCTAAAAAGCCATTGATGAACAAATCACGATGAAAATAAAGCATTGATGTTATGATGAACATGTTTGCTTCGCTCTATTTATTTTTAATTTAAATTTGTGTATTTTTAAACGTTTAGCTAAAAAAAGTGTCACTTGTGGGCGGACCTGTTATCTTTTGTCACATAAAAATAAAATACATATTGTACCGTATATGAAGTGAAATCAGTGAAGGAACTCACAGCAATGTATAGAACCATTTTATACCCTAGGTTTAATTATTTCCAGACGCAAAACTAGGGTTAATTCTTGTTAAATGTGTGGATCACATAACAAAATAATCAATACAAGTGTCTGCGTGATTTCACTTCATTAGTCAACCAAAGAGTTTAAATCTTTGGGAAAAGTGAAGAGTAGACTTTATGAAGTCCTGGTACTTTGTGTTGGGGCAACAGATTAAAACCCTTCCCCATCTCTGTTTGCAACTAATATAAGTTGGTGCTCACAGAAGCCTTTGAAGCTGTACAATAAAAACAATTAGGCAACCTGAGGTTTCAAGGGGGCTGTAAGAAAATGTGTAATTAAAATTTCCAAGGCAAACAAGTCTAAAGACTCAAGTCGGCCGCGTGGAAAGCGAAAAATCGCTGAATGAAAGTCTAATTATACAGTTTATAATTAATACAAATGAACGCCTGGATTTGCAACCGGGGAGAGAGAGAGAGAGAGAGAGAGAGAGAGAGAGAGAGAGAGAGAGAGAGAGAGAGAGAGACCGAGCGAGGCGAGGACAAGGGTGTAGGGGGAGGGGGGGGATAATGAGTTGATGGTGAGCTTTTTTTCTTTTACATGTCGACAAGTCAGCACACACCAGTATACTTTGGTGGAATACAACACTTACAAATCTGCTGCTTGACCATACTATTTCTCCACGTGTAAAAGTTTTGATGTTTCGCCATCACACAACATCCTATGCCTATTTGAAACCTTTTTGGGAACTTTTCCTGCTTACAGTTTGTCATCCGATCGATATGAAATTTTGCGTAATTTTCAAGCAAAGATATGGTCACTCTTCTACAGCCAAAGATTAGATTTTTTCGTTTCGTTTTTCTTTTTAATGTTTTTTTTTCTTTTCTCTTTTTCCTTTCTTTTCTTTTTTCCACCCCTTATTTATATTTGATTCATTATTTAATTGTATTTAATATCCTTTTTATTTGTTATCAAAATTGTTGTTTTATGCATATTGTTGTTGTATTGTAATGTTACTAGTATTTTAAATATTTACTTAATTTGCAGTTCATTGTTATGTCTGCATCTATGTAATTAGATTTATTTATTTCTCGATTTGGTAAGTCTGGAAACACTCCCGAAAGTGTTTTTTTATTAAATACAATTTAATAACACTCCCGAAAGTGTTTATCCCTGCGTAAAGGTTATTATAAATAATTATAAATGATATTTTGGTCAGTTCAAAGGCAACAGATATTCGTTGCAGTACTGTTTAATCCATTCAGATGTATAATGCAACTACAACTCAGAGATTAAAATGTACCTGATGGTTTAGTGGTTAAGACGCTCGTCTGGAATGCGGGAGACCCGGGTTCGAGTCCCGGTCGGGGCGGACTTTTTTAATTTCTAAATTGTAATAAAAAAAAATTAGTTGTCCTTCTTTGTAAATCAGTTTTATAACTGAATAGAATAAACGTTAAATAAATAAATAAATTAAATAAATACAAAAAACTTAACATTATTGACGTATTACACACAATTAATAGATTTCGTTATGTACCAATTTTGATGATTTAAAACAAAAATCCCAAAAATCCATAATTTAACTATTTAAACTTTTTGTAATGGTTTTTTAAAAGAATTGCCTCCAACCACCAAAAAATCAAGTAGTGAAATCCGTTCACTACAGCTTACATCGTTACTATAGGTAACATCGCGCTCAAGTGAACGACAAGGGGTTATCAGAAATAAGGGGGGTATTATCAGATGAGAGCCAGTTATTACACCGATGCAGAAATGAACGGCACATGCAGGCTTGTTTACCCGAGTGTATTTCGAGTATGTGTGTGTGTTATTTATTTATTTATTTATAATTGAGCCGACAGGGGATAGAAAACAGCTTCCAAAAAAGGAAGGATTTCCTCAAAAACTTGAAACAAAACTAACATAAATGTGTGTGTCAACAGATCGCTCTCTCTTGTGAGAGCTTCGGAACAAGTCCGCGAACGGAGCTTGAGTCGTGCAGGTGTATGATAGATAAGGCGCCGCAGCCAAGCCGTGGCGCCCTAGTACACGAGGTCGTACCTGACGGGCTGGTACTGGAAGGGTCGGCTACGTCCGCTCCTCAGCCACCCCTCGTGGCCCAGGTAGCCCTCGTTGCCACACAGGTCTAGGGCTGCTCGGTTGTCCAGGGAGAGCGAGGGTGCGGGGCGGCTACACCGCACGCACAGCAGGGGATCCACGCACACGGACATGCCCGACAAGACTGACACGGACACGACTACGCCCGACGCCGGGCGTCAGACTGAGCTGCGCGCGCACCTCACACGAGCGAAGGAACAACACAACCATGTGGCCAGCGTTGTTAGGGGGGATTTAGGTTTTACTTTAGAGATTTTGAAATGTTGTCAAGATTGGAACTACCACTCGTCCAGTAGAAAGCGAACAATCAGATAAAAATAAACTTTTTTAATATCAAAGTCGTCAAGCTTGGTAGGGGGCACGAGTTTCAAGCAATAGCGTTAGATACGTTTGGTGGGATGATACTGGTTATCATCACAAACTCACAATTTGTAAGCTAAGCCTTGTCCTCCACCAACGTGGTCTCTGCTGGCCTACCCCACCCTATCTGCCCGAGCGAACGCGACGTCGTAGGGAACCTCGTAAAAACTTCATCAGAGTCCTAAACCTCTTGACAGCCTCGTAAAACTTGGGACGTTGAGATGTGGTCAGTCCACACACTGTAACAACTCTCCACCTCTTTTACTGCGGGACAAGGCGAGAGAGAGAGAGAGAGAGAGAGAGAGAGAGAGAGAGAGAGAGAGAGAGAGAGATTTGATATTTATTGACTGAAAGGTGGGCTACATAGGGCTATAAAGCCCCTTTGACCATAGCCAACCTCTACAACATGATGATACATAGGTATTTTATAATAGATATGTAAGTAACTACATACTGATAATATACTAATATAGGGTGACCAGACGTCCCGGTTTTCCCAGGACAGTCCCGGTTTTCGGGTATCTGTCCCGGTGTCCCGAGAGACACCACCCGGGACATGTAATTGTCCCGGATTTGTCACAACAAATAAAATCTCCTATTTTCCGTGAAAATTCGTTAATTTTCACTTTTCAGTATTCTTTGAGCGCGAAGCGCCGTTCTTTTTTAAAAGTAACCACTCGCGCAGCAGACAACAGAGTATTCTTGCAACGCGAGACGCGACCAAAGAGGCCGCGCTCGCCGCCCGCCCAACGGCCCAACCCACTCCACTCTCGAGAAGCAAGTTGCAACCCTTGAGACAGCCTAGGCAGAGGCTATCCTACTGTGCAGTGCACGCGGGGTTGTTTCGTGACTTTCGTCAGTCTCGCTCTGATTGAGCTACTGTTCGGTTGTGTTGTGTCTGTCAGTGATATTGTGCCGTGTGAGTAGGAAGCATTATGCCGAAACCGAAACGGAAATGTTCGTTTCAAGAAAAATATTCGGCCGAGTGGCACTTCATTAAGAAAGGACTATTTATAATTTGCTGGGACCTGACTTTTCTACTTGCACCACACTCTCAAAGCAAAGGCCAACCCCCAACCCACCTGTCTCAGATCTCACTACAGGCTATCTTGGGGGAAAAATTACCCCAAAACATTTTCCGCCTCCGGCGGCTGGGGCTTCGCCCCAGACCCCGGTTAGCCCACGCCAAGTCCATACAAAACGAAAGTACATGTGTCCCGGTTTTTACTTTTAGGATTATAGTCACCCTAATACTAATAATACTAATTAATTATGCTAATTAAACTATTATTAAACTGCTACTACTACTACTATTTCTACTAAACTAATATTAGATTATACATACTAATAACTGTGGATGTTGAAAATTGATTGACAATAATGTAAACGTATACAATAGTAAATTCTGCAAGCAAGAGAGAGAGAGAGAGAGAGAGAGAGAGAGAGAGAGAGAGAGAGAGAGGAGAGAGAGAGAGAGTGAGTGAGCGAGAGAGGGAGAGAAAGAGAGAGGGGAAAGAAAGAGAGGGAGTAATTGAGAGAGTGTTTTAGAGAGAAAGAGGAAGGGTGGGAAAGGGAGGAAGAGAGGAAGCGAGAGAGACAAAAAAGATAATAGATAGAATAGATAGATATAAAAGTTTTTATTTTCCAGGCGGGATCAAGGCCAGGTAGGCCTTTTCTTAGGGAGGGAGAGGGAGAGAAAAACCGAGTGAGAGAGAGGGAGGGAAAAGGAAGAGTAAGAGACTTGGAGAGGGAGAGAGAGAGAGAGATCGACGCCCAGACTTGCGTTTGCCGACACATCGTAAACAAAGTCCTAGTTAGTATTCACAGCCACGCACAGCTCAGATCTAACCACGGCCGCCAACCTCTATTTTAAACCTTTTTAAAGATCGAAACAAATTCAATCCAGTTATCAACATATTTTAGGTGGTAAGTGTGCGGAAAAATAGCCTGGCAGGGCAATCCCTAGATCCAAATATGATTTCTAAAGAATGCAGTAAAGCTGTCTGAAAAGTAAGAAGAATGTAAGAGGGACTAAATAAAGGAGCAGATTATTTTTTGACGGGACATAACCTCAGAATCAACAATTAATTCAAATTACTGGAATCAGTTGCTCAAGTTCAAAATTGAATTTTTGAGCAGCAGGTTTTTGTATATTGTTTGTACACTCCTTTATCTACAACCTAAATATAAGGTTATTAGATTTATATGGTTTGAGGGGTTGCACGATTTTTTCCGTTAAACGTACAAAATTTGAAATTGTACCGGCAGACGAAAAAAATTGTGCAACGCACAAACATATAAAACCAATAATCCTTATATTTAGGTTGTAGATAAAAGAGTGTAGAAACAATATACCAAAAAACCGCTGCTCAAAATTTAATTTTGAAAATTGAGCAACTGATTCCAGTAATTTGAATATAAATTTTTAATTCTGAGGTTATGTCCCGTCAAAAAAATTTCAAAAAAAATAATCCGCTCCTTTATTAGTCCCTCTTACATTTTTCTTACTTTTCAGACGTCTTTACTGCATTCTTTAGAAATAATATTTGGGTCTAGGGATTGCCCTTAAACAGCACTTGTTTACATAAAGTAATGTAGCACATTAGATGAACGAATTGTTGTGTCACCCAAGATACTTTGGTTCTACATTGAGCAATGGGTGAGGTAACTACTGTGAAGCTGCTGGTTATAAGACCCCACATTACAGCAAGGTCTGCCACATCTTATATACAATCTACATCCAGAACAAGACGAGACGGGACAGAATAAGAAACACTGAGGCAAAGATCTTCTGCCTGAAGCGGGATTCGAACCCTAGACCTTCTGCATTGGGAGCAGGAACACTAACCACAAGACCAACAAACCAATATTACTTATCTATAATAAACATTATATTTAGTTGGATGAGAGTAGTGATCGTAGCAAATAGCCTACTTCAATTTGACCCAATGAGATATTCAATGCATTAATTTACACATTTAGGTGGTAGGTAGGTTTAGAGTGAAAGTCGGTGAATAAATATAATTCAATGAGATTGTGATTATGTAATGAGTATTAAGAAGAAATAAAACACATCTCTTTCAATATTTAGACATTCATTTACCCAGCTGATAATGAAATAAACCAACTCTTGAACAAATCAGATAATTTGGTGGAGGTGCCGGGTTGTATTATTCCATCTTTCTTATGTGCTCCTCTCTAGGCCTAGTCACTTTGCGATTTGCAGGTCTATTTCTTTAATACCTAATGGATTCCCATCAGGAAATAACATCTCTTTATTAATTATCTTATAATATGTATGTTCAATATGTTCCTATTCATTTCATTAAGTATTTTTAGAGGGGGCAATGAGAATCGCCAAAGTGAGCCCCGTTAGAAAATGATCCTTACGTATTGCGACCAACTATTTGCGAGATAACTTCGTCCACTGCCTCCTAGTACTATATAGTATTGAGGCAAGGTCCACTGGATTTCCGCTAGGCTTCGCTGCCGCGCACAGGACGCTTCGTAAGAACTCCGCTAGGAGTAGATACAGGGGATCTTGGTATTGAGGCTGACTGGTGGCGGACTTCACCCGGGGAGGGGGGATACAAGTGGCTCAACTGCATGGTTTGAGGGGGAGGGGAGGGACCAGCGGTTCAATGAAGTGGGGCACATTGGCCGAGAGTTGGGAAACGACGATACAGTTCCTACAGTCAAAAGTTGACACACATTGACATATTGAACGCTCTCCACACTAACCGCCAAGACATCGCTACACACATCGTGATTGTGTAATCCGTTTCATTGCAACCTGACGCAATCAATTGACCAGTGGTGTATCCAGGAATTCATAAAGCTCCCTCCCCCCCCCTATTAATTTAAAGATGTACCTAAGGCTAAGTGGGGGGTCCGGGGGGAAATGTTACTCCTTCAGGTCATTTAAGTGAAAATTTGTGCGTTTTAAAGCATTACAATGATAAACTTTTTATCTACTAAAATCCTGTTTTTAATCCAAGTTTTCTCTTTCAAGGTCATTTTGGTGAAAATCTGTGCATTTTAAAGCATCACAATACCCAACTTTGTATCTACCTATCTACAAAATTCTTTTCTTTTGGTGAAATGGTTTAATTTAACCTTTGTAGTATAAACGTTGGCGAATTTTTAAAACAGTTATTCTATATTCTCCATTAAATCGTCCAAGTGCACTTTCACACTTTTTTCTGCAAAATGCAAAATGGTCCCCCCTTGAATACGCCACTCCAATTGACATAGTTCAATTATCATTGCAGCAACAATAACTACCATGACCAGTTTAGTCGTGATTCATGAATGCTCATCAGTACATCAAATAATAAACTCGCTGTACAACTAATATGCTTACCTACCTAGCTACTACACGCACACTGACTTTACTTACTTGGATCACTTGTTTTGGGACACGCGCATGTAGGATTGTGAGCGGCAGACGGCAGAGCCAGTGTATCCAAACTCCATCTCCTAAGCTGTGTGGCTCATACCTAAAAATGATTCCTATAAATGAACTTTCAAATTATAAAATATTTTGTTTTTATTAAATACAAACTTGGTAAAGATGTACTACAAAGTACAAACCAATGTTACAATTACAATATTTACAATGGTCTATTATAATATTAATAACCATATAAAATAAATAAATAAAATATATATAGATTGTATATATATTTTATTATACAGTACTTTCAAGATTATTTTTTTAGATTGTGAAACAAATATAAGCAGCGGACTAAAATTCAAAATTCATACCCTCCGATAATACTGTTCAAACCGTCATGATATCTGGTGTTATAAATATTATTTGCTTGAGCACTATTCTCGACCTAGATTTAACTTTGTATTTAATATGTAGCTGTATTTAGGGATGCACACGATAATCAATATTATCGATCGATAATCAATAATGGATATAATTTTGATAATCGATAGCCAAAATTCATTATCAATTATCAAAATGTCAAATAATTCGACAATAGTGGCACGAACTTAACTCTAAAGACGGAGATTATCTCACGTTGTGCCATGCACTGGTTGGGCTGATGGTGTCACACTCGAGATTTATGTTTGGAAATGACTCAGTCGATAACGGAAGCCAAACACAAGACATCGAAAACAGCCATGGCAGTAAACGGAACGTGATTGTTTTGACTTACACTTGCCACACTTGAGGTTCCACTTAGGCCTATGGTTCGGAACAGGCTTTATTGGTGATATCGATATTATCGATTCGATAATGACATTACCATTTTGATAATCGATAATGAAAAAAATATCGATGTGCATCCCTAGGTGTATTTATGCGTTCATGTGCACACACTTGGTAGACCTACCTATTTATTATTTTTATTTCTGATGCAGCAAATGGTTTAATTGTCAATACCTACATCACACTTGAGGAGCATGCTCTGTTGTCGATTGGCTTTTTAAAAAAAAGAATAAAGTAGAAACGGTTAAGACCTTTCCCAGGATGAGCTAAGATCCTGTCCCATCCCACCTTGAAAATATAGAAAACTACACAGAACTTGATTTGGTTTTTATTCTCAAGATTTGTGAAAAGCCCCAAACCACTCACAACATGATAGGAGTGTGTGGGACTGTTTTTACAAATCTCGACTTGAGATCGTTCTCAAATATCTATATCAAAAATGGAATCCTTTGTCCTATATGTGGACTGTGTATGTACAGGCGCGTAGGACCATTTTGAAAGTTGGAGGGGGACAAATTTACTAGCAGATTCAATGGTGGTAGCTGGTTTCCCACAGGCCAAAGGCATTTTTTTTTTTACCATTTAGTTATTTTTTTTAAATGGCAACTCAAGGGATTATCGTTATCGTAATGTTTATGAATGATATACTTACTAAGTTGTTTTTAAATTTCAATTTGATTGCCCAACTAAACAATCATGTACCGTATATAAAAGTAAATTACCGTATGCACAATAATAGAGACAGTTTTGAAATATTGAATTAATAGCTCAAAAACTAGAACTAAACAAACTGCACTCGGACTCTGTAAACGATGTTTTACAGCAAGTATCTGCGATCAAAAAAATCCTAAAATGTATGTGAACTGTGAAGTTAAATATTTTGCCCCCCCACCCCCTGGTTCCTACGCCACTGTGTATGTATGTGTGTGTCTTCTGTCCATGTCCAGTGTGGCAACATACAATATTAATATTATACAAGATAGAGGAACACATGTTTCAAATTACCGGTATTATTCTTAGCCATTTATTTAGATTTACCTATAAACTACACAACCAGTTCATCCTTGAGGGACACAGTTCTATCATGTCCACCATTGAAACAGTTTTCTGAAGTATCGGCGTACCGGTTACCAGTCACATTTACGTTCTTTTCTTTGGATGGTTCCTTAAACTGCAAATCCAGCTGAAACGAAGAGGGTATTTGTTAGCAACGGGTGTGATTTTAGCATATTAAACATAAACATACTTTTTTAATATTTAATACAATTCAGAAGTTAAAAAAATCCATCCCGATCCGGGTTCGAACCCAAGTCTCTCACATAACAGGTAGGCGCCTTAGCCAACTAGACCACCGAGACAGTAACTATATTTAACTTCTAAATTGGAGTTGCAGTTGCATTATAAATCTGAATGGATGAAACAGTACTGCAACAAATATCTGTTGCCTTTGAACTGACCAAACAAACATTATTAATAATGTTTACTAGGAAAACGCTTAAGTCCCGCCGCGTTGTTGGATGAGCGTAATATTGGTGCATTGAGCTGCCATTGTGTTATGCGGATTTTCTGTTGTTCTGTGAAAAATTATTACTAAGTCGAAGATTTTTTTAAAATTAAATTAAATTAAATTAAAAATTTACTTAATTTTTTTATTAATCGTAATTTTAAAAAAAGAAAAAAATCGTAAAATTGCGATTTTCATAAGAAATAATTATTCGATTGCGCTCAAATTTTACACGAATATATTAATTCATAAAATTAAGGTTCTGTGAAAAAATCATTACAATAGGATAACCGATAAAGCATGTAGTTGTTATAAGTCAAAGAATTGTTTTAAAAAAGAAAAAAACTGTAAAATTTCGATTTTCATGAGAAATAGTTTTTCGATTGCGCTCAAATTTCACAAGAATATCTTAATTCATGAAATTAAGGTTCTGTGAAAAAATCATTAAAATCGGATTAAGCATGTAGGTGTTATAAGTCGAAGAATTGTTTTAAAAATCGAAAAAAAAATCGTAAAATTGCAATATTCATGGGAAAAAAATTCCGATTGCGCTTAAAAACGTGGTAGTTCTAAGTTTAGAGATTTTGAAGGCCTCCATAAAATTTCATCACAATTGGAGTATCGGTTTAGCCGGAATCGTGTTAACAAACACACAATAATACAAACAGAAAAAAGAAAAGAAAAACATTCCGGATTTTTTTCTCCAGTGTAGTGAAATGGAATCTTCGCTTCGCTCGCTACGCTCGCTACGCTCATCCAATAATGTCATTACCTTAAGCAGGTATGAACGAGGGATTTTTAAACATTTGAATTGTATTAAATATTAACAATTCCATCTACGCGAGTGTTTCCCGACTAACCAAATCAAGAAATATTTTCTTTACTTTAATATTTCACACTCACACTTTTATTCTTTGCCCTGTATTTAATAACGTAATGCCGAACAATGGGCGTGAGCAGGTCTGGGTCGACTGGTTCCTGTGGCGTCTTGTTGAAGCGCATTACAACCAAACTCACGATCGCACCGACGATGAACGTAATGCAAAAACCCATTATGCTGTACCACAAGTAGGATATTCTGTAGAGATAGAAATACTCCTCTCTGAAACAACAAGAATAAAACAATACCTTACTTGGTTCAATAAATAAAGACACAAATACAACTTCATTGCACAGGCATTGTCTAAAATTCCAATGAAAAAATTTTCAAACTGTTTGTAAAGCTCTATGTATACAAGTAGGCTACAACTTTAAATTAGCTACAGTTGTCATCAGTAGGTGAAAAGTTTTGTCGCCCCCAGCCCTTCAGGCTGGGCTTTATGTTCTCTTTGCTTTCCAACCTGTCAACCCTTCTCCAATCTAAGCAGTAGGCTAATTAAGTTATGTTGATTCTATCAGTATAATACCTCGTTTACATTACAAGCATATTGCGCGGGTAGGTCTAATTATGCAGGTGATTTCTGTGTGTGAACGCTTGAAAGATGCTTAGCTGGTAGAAAATCTTACAAGGGTAATTTAGACGGGTTACTCGCGTAACTTTGTTGTTGTTTTTTTAATTCCCATGGTTATTTGATTGTCGTACATAACCTTACTTCCAAGCTTCCTAGCTCCAACGTCGTGTTCTTCTGTATTATTCTTCCTATTAACTTATCTGAGGTGTTAAATTTCATGAATGAAGAAAATAATACATTGATTCAAATCTTCTGTCAGCCGGAGATGAAAATTATAGCTGGAGTTTTAAGGTTATGTTATTGAGAACGCGCAGCCTTCTAAATATAGTTTCCGAAAATGTTATGTTAAGGTGGCCAATGAGCTACTTGATACGATCGTAACTCAAAGTAGGTGTGAACGATAGTGATTACCCAGGTAATATTTATCCACGTAGTAACTACAGAAATGTAAACGTGGTATGAACGAACTTGCCTTGTCTATGCCAGCGTCATCTGGGGATAAATCCTGGCCAACAAACAGACTTCATTTCAAATACAAATACTGAAACGAGAGTTGGTGATTATTTGTTTTTCAATGGTGGTGGCATTGACAGGACTATGATCAGTATTGTGGCTGAGTGGGTGGACTCTAAATACAAATTTAGTTATTTAGTTATTTGATTGATTGATTTAAAATAATTTTAAGAGAACAATTAATATAATATGTCCTTCTATTAAAAGATATTTGGTAGTAAGGTTTTTTGCAAATGTGTATTATTTAGTCTATTCGCGGTTACAAATTTTTTTAGACGTGGACCGAATTAGTAGTTACATTGCAAGATTAGGCCTACTTGAGTACTAATTACTAATTATATACCTAGTAAATATGAAACTAGGTAACATGTTAGTAAACCTCAGTAATGTGAGCTATACAGTGCTCTGAATGTTAGTTTGAGTCTTGACAGATATAATAGTAATGAATTTATTTCCGTACTGTGGAAGTGATCCAGCGACTGAAGTCGTCATGGGGGGAGGATAAGTTTTTGTTGTTGTTGTTGTGACGTTATCTCCCCCACAGCCTTCTATTGACATGTACAGTTTCTCTGCAACTGGCCTTGGACCTCCAAAGCCAATCCATATCATTGTTGCAATACCAAACAGAAGTCCCGATATAGCTCCCTAGAAAATATTATAATATTACTACATTAGTTGATGAGTGACAGAAAAATGCCTTGGGTAAAATCAACTGCATTAGTAATTCTAATTACTAATGTGTGTACAGAATTAAATAAATAGAATGTACGAGTAAGAGAAACTGAGAACAGTTGAGTTGTGGAAGATCATGCAATAGATAAGAGAGCAGGATGGAAGAAAAGAGGGTAAAAAGAACTAGAGCTGAAACAGAAAAACAGAAGATGACGGACAATCAATGTTCTCTAAATCTTCGAGACGAATTTCAGTGAGGTTGGTTGAAATCCGCCAAGAGACCTAGATTGTGGATCCACCAATAGCTTGGCATAGGCTTCTGTGTGGATGATTTGGTTTTAATAAGCAACACATTCGTTGCAACATCATGCTAGCTAAAGTAATCAGGGATCAATGATCATTGATAGAACCTGGATCCAGAAATAGCTTGGCAAAGGTTTCTGTGTTTTCTTGCAACAACTTAAAAAGTCCTGATTTAATCTTTCTACCTTTTCATTAGCGAAAGTGGTGAACATTCCTAGCGAGAACGTGCCGAGCAGGGGCCCTCCAATGACGCCGAACAGAGTATAGCTGGCTTGAAGGATGCCTCCTAGGAACTCGGCGATGAAGGCCATAGCGATGCAGATCACTCCGAACCCTAGGGCTATGAGCTTGACCACCAAGCCTAGGTGGGTTTCTGGTACCGGCTTGCCCTTTATGAGCAAGTACAGTGGCTGAAAGCAGAAACAATGTCTTCAAGTTCTAGAGATGAAACAAGGTATTAAAATTACTTATGAACTCAAATGAAAACTGAGCAAAAAATATTTTGTAAATTTTGATCAGATATTGGGGGCATTTTTTTTTTTTAAATATTACCAGTGCCAACAATTAATTACAATTAAGGACATAGTTATTGAAAGATAGCATTTCTCATATAAAGCTACACAATTACATACAAAAAGCTTGTAAAAAAAAAGAAGGATCGGATTGAAAACTTGTCAGACATATTGCTATTGTTCACCTTAAGGTAGTCTTCCAAAGTGACGGCAGCCAGAGAATTAAGAGCAGACGACACGGAACTGAGAGAGCCGCTAAACACACCGGCGGTGAACAAGCCCGCCAAGCTTGGAATGTAGCTCAACGTCTCCATTACGTAGAGAGGCATTAGCTGGAAATAAAATAACTGCATATAATATGTTTACACGGAACTAAGAGAGCCGCAAACACACCAGCGGTGAACAAGCCCGCTAAGCTTGGAATGTAGCTCAACGTCTCATTACGTAGAGGGCATTAGCTGGAAATAAAAAATAACTGCATATAATATGTTTTTCACGGAAACTAAGAGAGCCGCTAAACACACCGGCGGGGAACAAGCCCGCCAAGCTTGGAATGTAGCTCAACGTCTCCATTACGTAGAGAGGCATTAGCTGGAAATAAAAATAACTGCATATAATAATATACATACTTCAAATACAAAGTTTTTTCCCTTGGATTATTGAATTTTGTCCATCTTGACAGTTAGAGTACCTACAAACAGAAATATGTATTTCTTTGTTGGTATTCTTTGTATGCATGTGACATAAACATTGTTGGCTGACATATTGCCGTACTTCAGGGATAGCCATTCCTAATATATAGGCCTAGCGGCCATATTCCCGTACATAATGGAACGGTATTGTTGAAGACGAACAAATAACGTTAATGAATAATGTAAAGAATAGATAGGGAGAATTTACAATGTATTACAACTTACAAGAGATTTTAGCTTGGATAAGTCAAGGTTTTCTACATTAATGAAACTGTGATTTATTGCTGTGATTACTTTTTGTTTTCATCATACTAGTATGGATTTTTTAAAATCTTGTGGCATTTATAATTTTAAACAGTACCCTATTTAATAAGTTGAATCTCCTAAAGCAGAGTATCGCTACGGTTATCTCATAGGTACCTGATCTGTGGAGGAAATCTGTCCAGAGGTAACAGGGTCGCATTCATAATACTGCGAATATATAACAAGTCCCGAGTACGACGTACACAAACTGAGGAAGCTCAGTAACGGCCAGCTAAGAAAAACTGCTTTCTGGGAGGCTCGTAGATCTCTGAAAACAATAGCGAGTTTAGTTAGTTCAGTATATATATAACCATTGAATAACAAAGGAAGAAGCAAGAATAAGAATGCCCGTAAATATATCAAATGAAAACGTAATTACATAAACTATGAAATACCTAATAATAAATATTAAATTTAATTCCAAACATGTTTGTTCATTTAAAAAAAAAAGTTTATTGTAAACTTTCTCAATTGATAAGCTACAAAGTCCAGAATCTCACATGTTAATGTGAACTCAATCATATTGGCTATTGGTCGACTGAACATTTAACGCAAGTACTCACTTGACCGTCAGTAGCCTCTGCACTTGGACCTGGTTGACGGCGTACAATGTCAACTGGATGAAACACCCGCCAAACACCAACCCCCACCAAGTATGTCTCACCGTGGGATCGGCACTTATGCTGCGAAAAATCAGGAATTAAAAAAAAATGTTATATCTCATTTTTTATTAAAAAAATACACCATTATTCAATACAGGATAAAACACCACAACACAGACATCCACTGTGTTATTAATAATTTCATAAAAATGAAAGCAAAACTTGAAACAAACATCACAAATTTCACCTTAATATTTACATTTTGATTCTTAGTGGACGTATTTATTACAATTATCCGTACAAATAATATTAAAATTTAAAATGTTCCAAATTTATTAAAATGTACCAAATTCTAACTCTACTTGATATTATTTTGATATTGCTGTTTTTATGTATTTGACAATGTTAAAGGAATGTATTATGAATTCAGTTATTTTTTAAAACTTTTTGATACAAGAATGTTCAATACTTCACACTGTGTCATAATAATTTCAAAAAGGTTGTACGAGACCAACCTGTATCCAAGTAAAAAATATAAAATAGGGTTTAATCATTTTCCTCCCCTTTTCCAAATTGCATCAATCAACTTATATCTAAACACAGCAAACATGGGACTGGAAGGGGGTTGTAAAAAGTATATAGTATAGTGTTCCATTCGGTCATTACTGAGAAATGCAGTCACAAACCATAAATGTAGATTACCTTACCTGTCAAATTCAATTCGGCCGCCCGCCTCAGCGATTTGCCAGACTTTGTCAAACCCTCCGGCTATGATGGTTCCATTGATGACAACCAGGAAGATTGCAACGTACATGAGACACGACTGCCAAACAGACATATCACATTGTTAAAACAAAATGTTGGGGTTCATTCAATATCTGTGGGGTGTGGATACCTTGTAAACAGTGGCGGTTCTAGGCCTGTACATTGGGTGTGCACAGGTAAAGTCTAGTTGTGATGAGGGGGCACGGTAAGGCTTGGGTCTGGGGCAAAGCCCCAACCCCCGGAGTTTTGTTTTGGCGAATGCGAATTTTTTGGGGAATGCATTATTGTGGTAGCTTAAAATACATTTTAATATGAATTTGTACCATGAAAAACTTTTAAATAAAAGCAAAAAGTGAATTGATAAGTACAAATGTTATTTTATTTATTTTTAAATACCCCCCCCCCACTTGTCACAGACTCACTCAATCACTGCAGAAAGGAGGGAAAGTGTTAGGAACAACCCAATACATAGTGCACTATTTTGCACTGTTTTCAATGATTAGGTGTGCACATGCAACACTGCACACCGGTAGAACCGCCACTGCTTGTAAATAAAAAATAGGTCTATGGCATTTCACACAATTCAATTCATTGTACTGTATCTTGAGCTCAAGCAACTTAAGATAGATATAAAGATAAAACAACTTTGAAATAACAAATGGGATTTTATCTCACTTCTTTGGTACTTTATAATACATTCTATAATATTTATAGAGAAACCATTATTTGTAGCCCTACTACAGATACAAGCCGAGGCTTAGATAATATAAAGTGTGGTAGATAGATAGATAGATTTATTTGCGTAATGTTGTACTCAATAGATATATTCTTCAATAGATTCAATATAATTATTCTAGATTTATTACTTAACAAGTTAACTGGTTAGTCACCTGAAATACGTCTGCTATAACGACGGCCTTCATCCCGCCGATAGTGGAGTAGAAGGTACAAACGTTCCCACGACCAGGATGGACCCAACCTTGCTCAGGCCGGTGACAGCCTCCAGGGCTAGAGCGGGTGCGTACAAGACGATGCCCATGTACACGATCAGCTGGATGGAGAAGGCAGCACTCGCCACCAGCCGCGCAGTAGGGCCGAACCGTTGCTCCAAGTACTGCAACAAAGAAAATAAATAGGATGTACACTATGTATTTATATTTTAAAGTGTTGAAAAAGTAAAAATGTAAATATGTCCTCCTTTGAAAATCAGTTTTTATAACTGACTTTAAATAAATAAATAAATAAATAAATACATGCCACATAGACAAGATATTTTAAATAAAGAATTCCACGGTAGGCGCAAAGTAGTAATGTAGGGCCTACAGTGTAAACAATATTATGTGGTACAGTGTGTATATTGTAGAGTTAAACCAAACAAATTGACAAAAGCAAGTTATGATTTTGATTTTGTCTTACCTTATAAACACTGGTGTTTTGCAGTTTGAAGAAAACTGGGAGATAAATGAATGCTACAATTGGACATGCTACACCAAATCCAATGTATATTGCTAGAAATTGTGTGCCTGAAACAATACAACAAGTTTGGGTTTAAAAACAACACACACACAAACAATAAAAACTATACACACGTTTCCAATACTATTATAAAACATTTAACTGTATAAACAATTTAAACAACAATACACAAACAACAATAAGAAAACCTTTTTTGTAATGCAATGCTAAAAGCCATTAATGTTTTGTTTTTTTAAATTATGTAGGCCTAGTTATTAAATTCTATTAATGATCTAAATGATGCATTCAAAATAAATATCTGTTGATTCTCTATAAAACAAAGAAAATACCGGTGGTCGTACGTAGGCTTACCGTAATTGTAGTTTTCTGTACTCCCGCCAAGTAGCGTCACGGCTGAGATGAAGCCAGCCATGAGAGAGAAACTGACGGGCAGGATTGCCATGTTCCGATCACCCAACAAATACTCCTAATACAACGAAGAAACCAATTGAAGCAATTAGAATATTTTATTATGCTCTCAATGCTTTTTTTTATAAAATGTATTAGAAGTATCAAAGCAAACACACATGCTTCAATGTTACAGTGCATTATATAGATGCATTGGATTAACATGGTCTAAATCCACCCAGTGGTTAGGGTCGACAGATGTCGTCCCACAAACACAATCATGTTTAGGAAGAAGGAGAAGGAGAAACCAGAAGAAATAGGAACTTTTCAGGGCATCAGATTTCTAGAGCATATTTCGTTAACCCCACACTGAGGACTACTTGGGGTGAATGGGCAGAACAAATTTAAGACATTTCTAAAGATGCAAGTCAATCTATTCACAAAATCTAAGGGGTTGGTCAGAGAGGTCAAGGTATTGCTTCGTGTAAACAGGTATTTTGTTAATTATCATTACCTCCACAATGAGAGGTCACATTGGGTGGTCGCACAGAGAGTGTACATTATCAAATTTAACATTATTGAGGACATGACAATACTAATATGAAATATGGCATAAAAATGAAGAATAGCCAAACTATGATTAGCAAGAAACACGTATTAATTAGTCGGTTACCTACCTGAGTAGTTTTCTGTTTTCCTCCAGTGAAGCGGTAATACACGCCTATGGAAGCCGATGTCAGGAGCATCACTCCTAGTAGGACGTAGTCCCATACTCCAAACGTAGTCCGAGCTTCCATTCTTATTGTTTAGCAATTGTGATTAGTACTTTAGTTATAAAATATCCAGAGAACCAATCTGAATATAGGTACTGTTTTCTCAGCAATTATCAAATTGCAAACATTTTATCACAATAAAAACTAACCGATTCAAACATCAAGAAATGTTTTTCGTAATCACAAATTGATTTTTGACCACCATTTTCCAATTTTTAGTTTACAAAATACTGGTATGTAAAAATTAAACGTAACAACTAAATTCAGACAGAACTTTTAGACCTCCTCACTCTCCGATGTAAACTTCCAATGGTTCAACAGGACATATTAACGTTAAATAATTTTATGATCCCAGCAGTGATCCTGGTTAATTGAGCAGCTTACACTTGCCATAAACAAGATACTACAGGTGTAAAGAATTTCATACAAGAATGGATGTTCCATAGGTTTTTAATTATTTCAATAATCTCTAGGATTAGTCTCACAATGATAAAACATGATATCTGAGGCTAATAACACTAGGATAGTGTGTGTCAATGTTTCCTGTTTATTAGTATTTACATTGGGCTGCAATCTTATCAGGGTAATTGCACCATATGTTCTTCATTACACCATCTGGCTGTGTTAAATTTTATCAATTTTGTAACATTTAAAAAACAATAAAGGGAATTCATTTCATGGTTACTATCTTGCTGTTATAAATAACATCAATAAGGTAACAGAACCCGTCAAATTTGAATATTTCTTTCCTATAGTAAATACAAGTCCAAGCATTTGCTGGGCTAATTGAAGTCAACACTTATTTTTGTACCAGTATTTCAAGTATTTTGGAAACAAACAAAACCGGCACCCAACGAATGCTTGCCTGGTTCAAGAACCCAACACATCGAACCCCGCTCTGCTTCATCAAGGCAGGATTACTATATACCTGGTGACTGATACTTTTTGTAATTTTAAAATGGTTTCCAACTATTGTTGTACTTATCAAAGCATCGTTATTGGTTAGATTGAAATGACCTAAAAGAAAGTTAGTTTAATTAATCTCTCCTTCACATCATTTTCGTGTTAAAGATTACAAGACGTAATTAAAACTAGGCAATTACAATTCGAGTGTTCAGGATGCAAGTATATTGCTTAAAGCACCTGTGTTTGCAGTCCTAGGAAGGGGATGGGAGAATTGCCCCCTCCCCTACTGTTAGTAACTGACATTCAGAAAGTGATTTTTATCAAGTTCAACCCATTTTTTCATTAAGAAGGAATGTTTGTACCCCAACCAAATTTGGCATGTGTTGTCAGGAAACCTTAATCCTCCCCCAGTTTCAAAGTTCTTTTCAAGGATACGAAGCCTGGGAGGCATCTTGAAAATGCCCCAACTTTGCTCGCTGTCTAAGTTGGTCGAGTATATGGATATTTGTTTGTAACTAAATGTTTTTTTATGGAGCAAAAGTTCTGACAGAAATCTCTTCTTTTTATACAGGACTAAAATTATTGACAGTAGGCCTTGAATAAAGTGTTATGGCTAGTTCACTAACTATTGCAAAAAAGTCAATATAAATAAGAGGTAACATTTATAGACATCATAAATTCATCAGCATTACTTTATAACATAGTATGACGCTATTGGTACAATTAAAAGCAATAAAAACAATGTGTAACCTATAGTAAAAGCCGATTGATGGATAGGTATACGTAGTGCATTAACTGTGTACGGTATAAGACTATATGACATATTATTAGCTAACTTTTCCAACAATAAACTGTAAACCTAAAATACCTGGACTGCGATTCTATAACTCTGACGGAGTTGGACCCGGGCGTTTTCTACCATAATCGACTCGGTTGTAAGTGATCGACCCAGTTGAGGTCGATATCGTTGCGATATAATCCGTGACAACCGAGTCCGACTCGGTTATATTTGTATAAAATGGTGGATGATAAGCCTTGGCCTACACGTAAACACAACCAGATTATTAACTTTCTCAAACGAATAACAATAGTATGCTCAAAGAAAACCAACCTCTAGTAAGGGCCTACCCCTAAAAGTCCTGTGCGTTCCCTTTTTTCATGAAATTATACCATTTAAATCCAATTTCTCCCCGATTGGAAATAATACACACATCTATGTCATTTCGAATATTTGACAACTGACTGCGAATCATTTGTTCACATTTGACCGCCCACTGCCATGTAAATCATACCTTTCGACCTCGACCAACAACAACCGGAACGATTACTGTTCCTCCCGAGTCGGTCCTGTGACAGAGTTGAACCCGTGAAGTTACTGAATAGGGGCCCTGGGGTGTTATTTGTAGCATACCAGAACTTGCCTACAGTAAACATGTGATCTAAAATATGTTTTGTCCATTTATTATCATCCCAATAGAAACAACAGTCCATTCTCTCTTCTCGGATATTCACGGAGCTAGAAAGTTAAGTCCGTGAGTACACGTGGTGTCGGGCTACTTACGGTCACAACAAAACACAGTGAAATGAAATAATAATAATTATAATATAATAGTTAAATAAACATTATTCCAGTGATGAAATAGTAGATGCAAGAGTCGCTTAAGTATAGATAGTTTGTGATACTATCTATTCTCTAAGGAGGCAACATTCAGACTCGTCTTATAGGGCGTCCATGTTCTTCTTTGTCTCTCGCGTCCAATATCAAAGGCACTGAATGTATTGGCCCCGAGATTCAAATGCGCATAATAATAGATCATTTTACTAAAAAAATTATCCGAAAAAGATTCTAATCAAGTCTACTTGAGAACTGATTTTCAGTGGGGGACTTTAATTTAAAGCAGACCAAGTCTACTCTATCAGCGCCGGCGCCATCGATGTGCAAGTAATGGCCAATTAGAGACCGGCATTCTAAATAGCAAACACCGACCAAACATGTTGGGCACGATTCACCCGCGGGCAACGCCATAATCAACAAGACAAATCCGGAACAACCTTAGAATTTACTATGTTCCTCGTTGCTAGGACGGCTCCAAAGTCACCGTTTACACAATCCGAAGATAAGAATTAATGGACTTACGTCCACATCAGAAGTTTCAAATCTTCTGCCTGCATGAAATGGCATTTGAACCTGAGACCTTCGTCGCATAAAATATGTTTCATCCATTCATGAATATAGGAACGACCGTTACGAATGAAGCATTGTTAGGGTATTGGCATGGTCATCATTTATCACACAAACAATACCAGGGAAAGATTTGAATCCCATAAATGGAATCAGGTAACGACATCCCTAATAAATACCAAGATGAAGCGTGATCAACTTAACAATTCACAGCTTCAAACATTTAATACTGTACTTCAATCATTCATGGTAACCCCGATTTTTGATTGATAGCTTTGAAAAAAAAATTATCTAGCTTTTTCAGAGTGCAGTATAATCCATTATTATCACCCAGAAAATATTTTGTAAGCTTTACAATCTGTCACATGAATTAATATTTAATAATCAAATGAGACTGCATAATGTTAAATGTTATGTAATGCTTGAATTAGTTATTACTTGCATGAGCACAATGATAGTTAAGCCATAAAGTTATCTTATCAGTTAATCACATTACACGTTGATCGAATTGAAATTGTGTAATCTGAGTAATAATAATAATAATAATAATAATAATAATAATAATAATAATAATAATAGTTCTGTCGTTCCCCACCACCGTTGGGTCCCCACGCTAGGTGCACTCTCGCATCATCTTGGCTTAAGATGAGCTCGGTGGTGCAAAGGAGAGCAGAAACGAAGAAAAATAAGATAATAATAATAATCATAATATTTAAGACTTAAGTAATACAGACTTGTTCCATTTGTTATTGTTTTAGTACTGGCCAACCGGGAAAATAAAATAGCCCCACTATTTTATTTTCTCGAGGTAAGTTATAAGAAAACACAATTTTTATACCATTTTGCTCTTTAATGCCACTAATCCCTAGTAACATAATACAACAATGTATCCATAAATTAAAATATATAAATTAAAGTTATCAACAAAAAAATGAGCAAAGAAGTTTTTACTGCAGACACTTTATATAAGAGTGCCAAAGAAAAGTTGCGCACGGAAGGTTAAAAGTCGTCTGCAAAGATACTGTCCTCGGAATGTCAATAACAAATAGCAACTTATTATTATGTATAACTTTTCAAAGTCACTCTTTTACTTAGGATCTGCAGAATAACAAGAGATACGATCCCATTCTCAAGCATTGTTTTACCCTTGACTGTTTTAAGGAAAGTCTACTGCTTTTCAGTTGGTATGTTAGGGCATGTACACTGAGAATAGCTTTTAGTCCGCTACTGCATTCACAGTTTCAATTTCAAGTAGGATATAATGAATATAAACATAATAATAAATATTTTAAAATAACATTACACATTTTAGAAAATAATACAAATAGCTCATATCTGTTCCATTATTTTTATTTTCTTTAGTTTACGTTATTGTTTATTTTTTCACAATTTAGGGCTACTTTATGTGTCTCTTGCATTATAAAGACGCATCAATTTAGTAAAACAAAAATAAAACTATAAATAAATAAAATAAATAAATAAAATGTTAAAAACAGGAATAAAAATTCTGATTCAAAGTTTTCAGTTAAGTTTTATTGTGTGAAGAATGTTAGACCTAAAAGTAAAATTATTTCAATGGGAAAAATGTGTCAAAACTTTCAACAATTATTTCTGTATATTAGCATTACAACAAGATTTCTTTACATACAGTCTTCAGGGAAAAACATGCTTGATTAATGGGGCTGTATTAACACGCACAGTTTTCACAGCCACAGTAGCCACCTCGGCCTGATTTCATTAAGGTTACGTCACGTGATTTAAATAGTAAATCAACCTCGAGTGCAATTTGCAGTTTTCTTTCACTTCTAAGGTTTGTTTAGCACTTTCCTGCGGTGCAGGTGCAAGGTGCAGGTGCAGGTGCAAGGTGTAGATGCAAGGTGTAGGTGTAGGTGCAAGGTGCAGGTGCAAGGTGCAGGTGCAAGGTGCAAGGTGCAAGGTGCAAGGTGCAAGGTGCAAGTGCGAGGTGCATGTGCAAGGTGAAGGTGCAAGGTGCAGGTGCAGGTGCAAGGTGCAAGTGCGAGGTGCAGGTGCAAGGTGTAGGCTAGAAACAGTCGCTAGTACAAGATGTATAAAATAACAAGGTGGTGTTTTCTGCACTATAATAACATGTCAATCGACTCGAGTCATCTAATCACACCCTACATGCTAAGAGAGGAGACACAACATACATTGAACGATCTCAGCCTTCTTACATAAGGGTGGGGGGACAATTATAATAATAACTTAACTTTAATGAAATTTATCCAAGGTAACTACCATAGCTTAGAATGAAAAATTATCCATTTCTAATATAGATGTAATTAATTATGTACATATTTATATAATACTCAACAAGAAACACAATAATAACAAAAAAATATGTAATAAAAATAGAAAATACGCATTGGTAACAATTCCCAACTCATAAACTGACAGATAAAATGTAGTTAGTAGCAAGGGATGAATCTTAAAACAGTTTCCACAACCATGTAAGTGACGTGGTGAAATTACATAATTATATGTAGTATGTACCACAATGATGCGTCAGATAACGTAATTCTGTCCTTTTTACTCCACAAGAGAAAAAGGGTAGAAAGAAACCATCCTTTTTAAAATATATTATGAATGAATATTTTAGTTTTGTGGTATTAAAGTTGGTACCAATTCAACGTAAAACTGTGTCTTACAAGTTATTATTCAGAAACTAATAATGATTTTTAGAGCGTACATTAATCTTTAGTCTATCTGACTAATGACTGTTCATGTTCATGAAGTAAAATTAATGTCCACACCAACTATTATGACTAATACTACACGACAAAGAAAATTGGGTTGTATAAAAATGTAGGCATTCAAGAAAGGGAGCTCATTTTGCATTACATTAGTAAGAACTTTTTATAAAAATAGTAACAAATTAAAAAATTACATTTCAGTATCTAAAAATGTCATTCATTGAAATTAAATAATCTTTTAGAGTGAAATATTATTGTCCACATCACAGCATTGTTGGCTATATCACTTATTTCTAAAAGTTTCACCCTTTACATCAGCATGATGTTACGTTTTAATTTTTTTAAATCAGTTGTACCAAAAAAATTAACAAATAAATATAAAATCCACTAATTTGCACAAAGCAAACTTCGGCCTCTGTTCATTCCATCAATTTAATGATCTACAATCTAACTATACTTCTTGTAACAGTTATTAAACAATTTCATTCATCTATCCACAACACAACTAGCACAAGTGACCTGCTACAACCACACAACCTTACTTAGTACCTATAATGTTATTGAATGGAAGCCCATATAAGCAAACAATGCAACATACAGCATCTGATAAGTGTGCCACCATGGCTTTAGAATATTATGTTTAATTTGATTAATATACATTTATATTCTCATCTAGATATCTGATAGTGATTGATAATCATACCAAACTACATACCACGGTATTTAGACGATCACACACACAAATAGCTAAATCTAGTTGTAGACACAATTGTTATAATGTTACAAAAATAAGTGTGTGGTCCATTACAGTCTTAAAATGTACTCGAATAAAATATAAGTAGGCCTACACCTAATAAGTAATAATATATTGACCTAGGATATGTAATCCTTTGAGAAAATTTATGCACATTCTGTAAATAAAAAAAATAAAAAAAATAAACTAGGTATTGATATGCACAAGAGAGCAAGGATGGCCGGTATCTACCAACGAGCAGTCCACTAAGTACAATAACCCTAGTCAGCCGGAGTTTAAACCAAGTTTCCAGGCCATTTCCTCAGTACTCCTTCAGAAATATCTAGTTAAAACTTATTTTTTACAATGTTGTTAAACTTTGAATAATTGTTTTTTTCTGTGCCCTTAGTGGTGATCGTATCTACAGTACTACAACAGAGTTTTCTCTTTACTCAATCAGAGGTCTAAGTATTCAGATGACAAAAGATGACAATGCACTGATGAAGACTATCAACTGGGCATATAATTAATAATACAATGAGATTATTAGTGTGGTGCGTTTTCTGTAAAGTTGAACAAATTACTCATTTTCGTTCTGTGGAAGTGACCAAATCGTTCCAGGGCAATAGCAGATACAACCGTAAATATTTATCATTAATCTACAGGTGCCCAACATGTGTATTAGGCCTTGGGTATATTTTAAAATATCCACTTCAAAAAGTGGAGTACAGCTACTATGTGAAGCCATTATCACTGGTGTTTACCACATACCCTACTGTTTCAAGTTTCCGTGATTAATATAAGGCTGTGCCCATTATGCGATGCAACCTATAATCCAGTAAATACAGTTTTATTTTTTAAATGGCTGGTATATGTTTAAATTTCGGCTGAGGTATTTGTGTGTGATGTCCGGATTATAACTACTTAAGTTTTGGCCTTGAATGTTTCAATTTAAGTAGTTAACGCAAAAACTTAATTAACAAAACATCGGGGTTCAAAGATTCAGAAGGAAAATGTTAAAATACAATCCACTTACTGGATCCAGCTACTACATTACAAGAAAACACTTTCAGTGGTTACGTATTGCATACAATTTGAGCTTATTTAATTATTCTGTACCTATATACACAGGAGCAAGGCTGTTTCAGAAGAAAAGTTCACGGTAATTCAACCACGTACTGTAACAGTATACATGTGTACAATCTTTTAACATTGCCACGCCCAAAACCCCTAATGTAGTTCCTACAAATCTTTCCTCCACCGAACACTCAGTTGGATTTTATTGTAAATACTGATCGATGCAGTGTACGGCAACATGGCTGCGTTGCCGCGGCTGCACATCAAGATATTGTGTCTATCTATGCTAGGGTTACCAACTCAAAAGAAATGGAATTCTGGACATAGCCTCCTACAATAAGGAGGGGGTAGGGGGGGGGGGAGACTTTTCTATTAAATTAAATGAAATACCACTCCGGTGCCGACCATTCTTTGCCCATCTGATTTTAAACGGGCGCATGGACACTTCACTATATGCGTAGCACTGATATTATTCTTGTCAGTCACCTAGTTTTGTATGAAAGTGTTAGAAGTCACTGTACTTATCAGATACAGTGCTTCTAACAAAATATAGAACATTATAGTCTGGTCTACCATTTTGTCTAACTAGTACATGTTTAAAATTCCAAATTCCTCTGTTATTTGTTATTTTATTACCCATTAGCCTCTATTGTGATTGGGACTCCATGCTTATACATGTTTATATTATTCAAAGCTATGTGTTTTCTTAATATTCATTTCACCCAAGGATGTTACAATAAAATACACATAATACAATAGTATATTTAAACGGTTGTATTATAAATGAGTCTGACTTAAATTTGGGCCAGGATAAATCGAGTCTTTGATACATCATTGCCCATTCGTCTCAAAGCTAATAAGTACGTAATACAGAACTGAATAGCAGTATCTGTATTGAGAAGTACGTGTAATAGCGGCACATTCTAACATGGATGAGCTGTACATATCGTGAGATCTGTCCCATGGAGGTACATAGAACTTAAGTGGCGTATTGTGTTACTGTGTAATAGCTGTGAGCCTCAAGGCAATGTGAGGTCATGTTAAGACTTCATTGACTGATTAAAAAAAGAAGGCTACTCACTTGGTCACAGGATGCGGCTAACACTCATACTAAGTCTACTCACTCGGTCACAGGACATGGCTAACCAGAGATCGGTATTTTTCCTATTCTAGGGGGTATATGTTTCATATGTATTAGATTGCACTTAACAAAATCATTAAATATTAAAAGTAAAGTTATCAACAACCAAGTGTTACCGAAACCTAACGGACTAATTATTTGTTATGATAGAGACATATTAATACAGTATTTTCATAAGGAATTTAACATAAACTAAAAAAAAAAAAAAATGCACAGCATCAAGATACTACAAGATATATATCTACTAATTTAAATAGTAACATAGGCCTATAGTAAACGTCACTGTAAAAACGCATCTCACAAAAAATGTTATCTCAATGAATAAGAAGAAACAGTGACTACTATTTTCATTATAGCCATACCAAAAAAATTATTTGATGCAATGTATGCCATGAGATAAACTTGTTCAAAGAATGGTATTGATACTATCTGCATAAAATCAATGTACCACTGGAATATTATGAATCAATATAGTACTCAGTACTGCATTTATTAAATCATTAGTATTTACCCACCATATTATGTTGCTCAAGAAAATTGTGAAAATACTGATTGCTTTTTAGTTGATTATAATATACTCAGGCCAAATACAAAGTTTGGACTCAATACACACTATTTTTTCATGAGTTCTTATATATTAGGATAGAATAGAAGCAAAATAAATAAATACATATGTGTAGCCTAGTGTTTATTTAATGGAGCCTATACTCGATTCAGTTATAAAAAGTTCATTCATTCAGTTAAATTGGACCATACCAAATGTACCCTAGGTATTGTTGATTTTTATTATTGGCATACCTATCATTTAGGCCTAGATGTACTTATGGACTACTTATCCAATTTTCTTAAATATACAGTCACTGGTTTATAAAGGGCATTTAGTTATTATATGGTAAATACTGAATGTTAAATATTTATTTTGTAGGGCTGCAAAATGATTCAAAATAATATCATTACCTCGGACCACAAAAGGATAAAATAAATAGTGTTAACTGTTAAGTGTATTAAGAAATTAAGTCTGGCGTGGAAGAATTTAAAGGCAACAAATGCAGTGTTTGATGTCCGTAACAAGAGGCCACAAAACATTTAAATCAACAGAAGTGGTAAGACACTTGTTAATGTTAACAGTTTTAAAAAACTAAATTGATTTTGGGTTTGAATTTGAGTACGTACTAGGGATGACATGGCAGAATCGATCAATCGATTCCTGTCTGGATCGATTCCAAATAGGAGGAATCGATAACTAGACTCATTAGACAGTTTAAACGTTCGAGCGTCATGTTTGGGGAGTGGCAGAGCGGTGAACCACATGTCTACTGTCCCTTCCTCTCCAGCCAGATGCCAATCGTACACAAAGGCAGCCAGTACGGTCAACAGACGACAACACAACGTCACGAAATACATCTTCCGTGGCACATAGCGGGCGAGACACGCCATCATGGGCTCCACGGAAATATTGCTGCGTAGCAGGGGTTCCGCGGAAAATGACCACCAAAATAACTGTGCATACAATTAAAAGTTTTTTCTTGGGAATCGATTCTGAATCGATTCTTAGGTCACAATGATCGATTCCAATTGTTTGGAATCGATGCCATCCGTAGTACGTACCAACATACGCAAAATAATATCTCACCTTGAGTTTCATAGAACCTCCAAGAGCCTAACCTTGATTTAATCAAAATAAATAATTAAAAAATAAATTTGTATTTGGAGTCCACTTACTAAGTCCCAGAACTGATTGGGTTGATAGGGCCTAGAGGCTAGTTTAGTGTTGGTTGGGGAAAGATTGATAGAGGCTGGGAGCCAACAGCTTACCTTGAAAAAGTTCGGCGGCTGTGTAGAGTTGAAGATCACACAAATATATACACAAATTACAAGTTACATTACGACGAAACGTTTCGGCTTGCACAGCCTTGTTCACCGTCGGAGTTGAGAGAGTTACTAACTAAATAAATGGCTACTATTTACAAATATGTACAAGAGGCGCTGTTGGCAGTGGAGAGGGGAACTAGGGAAGGTCAGCCAGGTAAGGTAGTTCTCAGTTTCCCCTCTAGACTCCAAGGTTAGCGTAGGTTTAGGTTGGGAGGCTCACGGGAGCTGGTGACCATTTGGTGTGCCAGTTCCCATTTCCTGAGCTCTCCTTCACTGCAGTTATGTGGTAATGCTTTTATGATGCTGGCGTTGAAGCAGTCATTAAAGCTAAGGTTATGAGTGGCTGCGTGTAGTGCCACTGGTTTGTCATTGGCCCTCACTGTGTCGTGCCTGTGCCCATTCATTCTTTGCCTCAGAGTGTTAGTGGTTAGGCCTATATACTCCGCAGGGCAGTGCTGACATCTCAGTTGGTATATGAGGTTTTTGGTGGTGCAGGTGTTGTGGTGCTTTATCGGATATGTCATCTCCGTGGCTCTGGCCGTGAAGGTCTTGGCTGGGAGGTTTATCGGGCAGGTGTGGCAGCGATTGCTCTGGCAGGGGTAGGATCCTCTGGGTAGGGTGTCCTCTTTTTGTCTCCTCTGTAAGTCATGTTTCACTAACATGTTGCTCAGGTTTGGTGGACGTCTGAAGAATACTCTGGGGATGTTGTTGGCCAGGTGTTGCGTGGTAGCAGAGGATGCAAGGAGGTGGCTACCTCTCTTGAGGATCCCGTTGAGGATGTGTAGGCCAGGGTGCCACTGTGTCACCAAGGGTATTGTGTCTCCTTGGGTAGTTGTAGGCTTGATAGGTTTGTCCGTGGTGGGGCGGTACACTTGTTGTTCCACTTGTTCTTTCGGATAACCTCGAGTAACAAAAGCATTCACAATGCGTTGGCAATAGTGTGCGAGGTCTTCTTCGTTTGAGCAGATGCGTTTGCCTCGGGTAGCCAACGAGTGGGGCAGGGACCGTTTGGTATACTTCGGGTGGCAGCTCTTGAAGTGTAGGTACTGCATGCTGTTGGTGGGTTTGAAGTGTACGCTGGTGCAAAGCTGGCCCTCTTCGATAGAGATGTCCACGTCTAGGAAGTTAATCCGGATGCGTGACATCTCCCACGTGAACTTGACTGCATAAGATGAGTTGAGTTCCTCCAGGTACTGTAGTAGGCTTTCCTCCCCATGGGTCCACAGGGTGAATATGTCGTCGATGAACCTCAGCCAACACAACGGTTTTCGTTGTTGTCGGGACTGGAAGTTAGTCTCCAGTTTACCCATGTAGAGGTTGGCGTAGGAAGGGGCCATGCGGGTTCCCATCGCTGTACCTTTGGTTTGGAGATAGTGCTCGTCCCTGAATCGGAAGTTGTTCATCGTGAGTACCATGCGGGCCAGTTCTACTACGAACTGTGTGTCAGGTTTGGTGTTCTTGGGACGGGTGCTTAGAAAATGTTCCATGGCTGAGAGACCCTGGCCTGTTGGGATGTTGGTGTAAAGTGAACTAACATCGATAGTGACCATGATAGTGTCGGCGGGCAACGGAGTGTCCAGGGCTCTTAGCTTTTCTAAGAAGTGGTAGGTGTCCCGTATATGAGAGTCTAGCTGGGCCACCAACGGTTGCAGATGGTGATCAACGTAAGCCGAGATTCTCTCAGTAGGCGAGTCAAAGCTGGCAACAATGGGCCTTCCTGGGTTGCCAGCTTTGTGTATTTTTGGCAACATGTAGAATGTTGGTGTGCGAGCTTCAGTGGGTGTGAGTGTAGATATGGTGGCTGAGTTTAGTCCTTGGGCTGGGCCTCTATGATTGAGGAAGTCCTTTATGGTGTTTAGATGTTTTGTGGTGGGGTCATCCTGAAGCAACTTGTAGGTGTCTGGTGCCGTTAATTGTCTTTCAGCTTCCCCTATGTAGTCTTCTACATTCTGGATGACTATGGTTGATCCTTTGTCAGCTGGCAGAATTACGATCCCTTCGTTTTTGCGAAGTGACGAAATTGCTGCGCGCTCTTCAGGTGTGATGTTGGGTGATTTAGGTAAGTCAAGGGCTAGTCTGGGCGACGACATTGCACTGATGACGTGCGCGATGTATTGTTCTATAGGGTGGTCAGGCGGTAGGGGGGGCGGGTCCCAGCTCGATTTAGATCTGAATTTGTAGATCGCAGGGTCTACAGTTTTTGTGGGGTCAGGGTTGAAGTTGTGTTCACTAAAGAAAAACTTTAATCGTAGATGGCGGGCGAAAGAGAACACGTCCTTCACGAGAGTAAAGTGGTCAAAGTCTGCTGGTGTAGGGACGAAGGTCAGACCCTTCTCCAAGACGGTCCGTTGAGCTGGCGTGAGTTCATGACGTGACAGGTTGAGAATACTCTCCGGTCGTTCGACCTTGTCTTCGTTCTGAAGGTCGGGGGGAATGGGAATGGGAACTGGCACACCAAATGGTCACCAGCTCCCGTGAGCCTCCCAACCTAAACCTACGCTAACCTTGGAGTCTAGAGGGGAAACAGAGAACTACCTTACCTGGCTGACCTTCCCTAGTTCCCCTCTCCACTGCCAACAGCGCCTCTTGTACATATTTGTAAATAGTAGCCATTTATTTAGTTAGTAACTCTCTCAACTCCGACGGGTGAACAAGGCTGTGCAAGCCGAAACGTTTCGTCGTAATGTAACTTGTAATTTGTGTATATATTTGTGTGATCTTCAACTCTACACAGCCGCCGAACTTTTTCAAGGTAAGCTGTTGGCTCCCAGCCTCTATCAATCTTTCCCCAACCAACACTAAGTCCCAGAACTGATTTTCAGTGGGAGACTTGAATTTAAAGCTGACCAAGCCAACCTTGTCAGCACCAACACCATCTAGGAGACCGGCATAGGAAACACCAATCAATCAAGCTGGACACGATTCCACCCGCAAGAGGAGCCAGAATAAAACAGGCTAATTCGGAATAAACTAAGCATTGATTACGTGCCTCGTTGTTAGGATGGCTCCAAAGTCACTGTTTACATATAAGTAAGAAGTGATGGACGTAAGTCCACATCAGGAGTTAAAAATCTTCTGCCTGAAGTGGGATTCGAACCCTGGACCCTGGCATTGGAAACAAGAACACTAACCACAAGACCAACAAACCACTTTGAACCCACTTTGAACTTATCAAAGTGAAGAACTTATTTCATTTTCCACCTCTTGCTAATAATGTAGGTCCATTGAAAAAACAATTTTATTCTGGACATTGGTCAGTATCTTGTACGGTACTAACAGATGATGTAACTTGATTTGGCTATCTGCCAATATAAGTAAGGGAATCTTGAAAATATTATCTGTGCAAAGGATATTTTTTTTTCATTTTTGTGCAATTGGTTTTAAAATAGGTACATTTTGAGAGGGGAATGCCTTAGCATTATAATGTTGCCTTGTGTACAAGGTTAAATATTGCTTTGCTACCCATCTCGCACTTATTACACTTTTAGTACCCAGTTCCACCACACTGATAACTAAACACAAGTCAATAATTCTGGGCTTAAGTAATAAATAAGTAACAAGTTTGCCATTTACTTAGATTAGTTCTGAAGAGAACTCCTAGGAAACAATATTGGTATCTTCTTTAGTGTTGACGTATTCAGGTGTCCAACGATTCTTACCTCGATTTAAAAACTAGCTAATTGTGCATTAAGTAGCTCCTTCATTACTTAAAACAATCGTCGATATAACTGGTAGTTTTGAGGAAGACATTGCATCACCATCACCATCAAAATACACTTTGTCAAATTCAATCGTGTCTCCATTCGGCACCAACTAAGGAAAAAAATTATCTTATAGACAACCGAGATGACAAAGTTAAGGTTATACTTATGTTGATAGAATAATGAAACCTTCTTCACTATAACTATAGCCTAAGATGCAATACATTGTCTCACTCTCACACCAATGAAAAGTAAAATATTCTCAGTGTCAACAAATATTCGGGCCATGACTACGTTTATCACAGGAGCCAAATCTGGCCTAGCGGGTGCAAACTCATTTACGGCAATTGCCAATTTGAATTAGTAGTTACAGCTCGGTTGAGCTCATTCTATAGTGATATGCATTGTATCCTGATGTAGAAATGTAATCCTAAATAAAAATACTAAAAAAAAATAAAAAAATAATATATATATATAACAATTTATCAATTATATGTGTAGAAAGGTCCACCATGCCAAATTGTATCATATCATACATAAGTAATGCATTTAGTGGCTAGTTGATAGAAGCTAATCTAATTATGTTATCCAGTGACGAGTTGCAAGCCAGTAGATCTGTATGGAAATGGTTCAACAAACCTGGACTAGTAGCCAAGACCTGCCCATTTTCTTATCTGAGGCACGATCTCTTTGGCTTGTGCTAAATTTATTAACAACTGACGGAAGTCCGAGCTGCGCCTAATCAGTCTGAGTATTCCGCTTCAAACTAGACCGAGCTGCGCCTAATCAGTCCGAGTATTCCGCTTCAAACTAGACCGAGCTGCGCCTAATCAGTCCGAGTATTCCGCTTCAAAGGCTGTCAATCATGAGTCATGAGTGACTTATTTCAGTCAAATCTCAAAGTCTGTGGTAGTTAAACATTGAACAGACCAGGATTGAGTATGCTCTGCTAATTTAATTCCGCTTAGCCTACATGTTAAACGTAGTCTGCTTTCTGACTGAACATTTACAAGTTAGGCCTAGTCTGCAGTCTACACAAATGATAACATAGAAAATTTATGACTACTTTATTTATATATACGTGTACATATCATTAATGCACAAATTTGATAAAAATAGTTTGTTTTACTGTGACGTATTATGTTTCTACTCACCCCTCCATTCTGATAGTTTCTGTGCCGCAAGAGGTAGCTCCTGACAAGAGGCGTAAAGTGATCTGGGTTGACGGGCTTACGAGGAAGTTTACTCCTGTAGTTGCAGACGGCACTGACAACGCTACCAACTAACAGCGTGATCAGGAACCCGATCACAACGAACCACATGTACGACAAGCGGTACAAATAGAAGTAGTGATCCCTGGGAAAAAATATGGATTTAAATTAATGTTAAAAAAGTAAAGAAGAGGACAAAGCAAAAGCATCACATCAACTCTCATAGGAGGATTGTATTGCTGTTATCTTATCTTTATAAGGTCTGTCTATAAGACATAATTGATTGATTGGATATTGCTTAACATATCGATATCATATTAATGCACTAAGGCTATTCGAGACGATGAGTGGTGATAGATGAGGATGAAGTAGAACAGAAGGGAGGAGGGGAAACCCGGTACCGGCATGTAGCCTACTCCTTTCGAAAAGTACCAAGGGGACCAACGGCATAACGTCCTATCCTAGAGGACGGTGTAACCTTGACAGTCATATAGGTGCCTCCACTAACCCGAACTGCCGAGCAGAAGTCAAGGAGAACGAAGCCGTTACACTAGCTCTCGAACCCTCTATCTACTCTAACCAGCGGTATACCTGACCACCCCCGAAGGCTGCTTAACTTCGGTGTTCAAGTGGAAACCGGTTAAACGACCTCGGCTAAACCGCTGGTTGGTATACAAGACGTGGGAAGTGTGAAGCATTTGACGTGACTGATTTACTTCTTGGTTTTATTTTGCAGATCAGTTCAGTTCAGTTCAGTTTTATTAGCATCCATGTAGGTTACATTGTAACATTGGTTTTGTCAATATATTATTAATATATATATATATATACATATACGTATATAGCAAAATAAAACAACAATACAATACAATTTGGTTTACTATAAACTAACTAAAAATAGCCTGTTACATAAATGAGCATTTACTACTCCGGACTAAGTACCATAATTATATAAACATACATTATAAAATGCTTTTCCACAACAAGGATGTTTGATTAATAAAACAATGATAAAACAGTGATAAAAAGTGATATATTTGGTATCTACCAGGTAAACATGTCATCTTTTTCATTGGTGATGTATTCATTTAGTGTGTAGAAACAGTTTTCTATCAGGTATTTTTTATTGCTAAGATCTGTTTGTCGGTGCTTGTTAAGTTTTTAATGTTAGGAGGTAGTCTATTAAATAAAGTTATGCCCATATTTATTATTGATGTCTGTCCCTTTTTTGTGTTGTATTGGCTCGGATGAAGATGCTCTTTCTGTCGTGTATTGTGTGCGTGAACTTGTGTGTTCGTTGTGAAATCCTGTCTGCTTTTAATGGTTTGTTTTAAAATTTCTAAAATGTATAAGCTTGGCATAGTCATAATTTGAAGATTTTTAAAAGCTTCCCTACATGATTCCATATTTTTTAGGCCTGCAATGGTCCTGATTGCTCTCTTTTGCAATATAAAAGCATCTTGTGAATTTGTTGAATTTCCCCACAAGGGGATAGCGTATCTAAGGCGAGCTTCAAAATAAGCGTGGTACACAATTTTTGCAGTATTTCTGCCAATAGTTATTAATGACCTTCAGGGCATAGCATGCAGATGCCAATTGAGCACATAGCGACTTCACATGGTCTTTCCAGCTAAGGGAATTATCAATTTTTGCTCCTAGCATCTTTGCGCAGTCTACCTCATTTATATTAGTTTCATTCAATGTAATGACTAGTTTATCCTTAACGGCCTTTTTTTAAAGTTTAAAGTGTATAAAGTTGGTCTTTTTCCCGTTCAAGCCTAGTTTGTTTGCTGATAACCAATCGTCAATTTTGAATGCTGCTGCGTTTGCCTTTTCTTCAACTACTAACAGGGATGTGTCAATAATTAGGGATGTTATATCATCTGCATAAAGTATTACTTCGTCAGAATTTATATTTGCTTCAAGGTCATTTATGTAAAGAAGGAATGCAATAGGGCCTAAAATAGAACCTTGAGGCACCCCTGCTAGACTTACTAGCCATGGGGAGCAGTGATTTTCCATGTGTCCCTTCTCATTTTCACTCTTAATTTTCACTTGTTGTTTTCTCTTTTTTAAGTAGGATTCAAACCAGTTTAGCGTTATGTCACTAAAACCTATTAGTCTTAGTTTATTTAAGAGAATATCAAAATCCACACAGTCGAAAGCCTTTGAAAGGTCACAGAAAATGCCCAATGTGTGTTTGCCCTCATCTAGTGAATTGAGTACATATCTATCAAAGTCAAAAAATGCCGTATTTGTGGACTTGCCAGCCATAAAACCATGCTGGGCATCAGTTATAATTTTATTTTTTTTGAGAAAATCCACTAGCTGATTTTTTACGATACTTTCCAACACTTTTGAGAAAGTAGGTAGTATTTGAAAATGGGTCTGTAATTTGCTATATCGGTTTTTATCACCATTTTTATAAAATAGGGGTGATTACTGAATATTTTAGTCTCTCAGGGAAGACTCCGCTTTTTAAATTTAGTATTAAATACAAAGCTAAGGGGAGTTTTTATGAAGCTATACATTTTTTTTATCACCGGGGTTGGGATTTCATCCCATCCATAGGAGCTAGTATTTTTTAGTTTTTTTAACTGAGGTCACGTGTTCCCCTTCTGTGATTTTAGTAAAATTAAATTTATTATAAATATTTTATTTTTGTTTGTGAAAGAGATCTATAGGGTCTGATTTAGTGCTAGCTGTAACTATGTTTTTATGTATATTTACAAAATAATTATAAACATTGAGCCACCACGTGTGGTTTTTCTACTACTATTTCATTTTCGGTCCCGGACCTATTTTCATAGTGGATATGATTGTCCAATAAGGACGCTATGGATAGGGATATATTATGGTTTTGCTGGGCCTTATTACTTACTATATGTCTCATTCTTTACTATGTTCCATGACGGCCTTGCTTTTTATTTTCGGATCTATGTATCCAGTTAGTATTGTGATTTGCTTCGCTTTTGCTAGTTCATTTTATATAGTTTATTTTGGACTTTATAGTCTTCTAGTTTTAGAGGGTTTCCTGATATTTTAGCTTGTCTATGAAGAGTTCGCAATTTATCCCCTGTTCTCTTATCTTGTTGTTTGGTCTTTTGATCACTTGTATTAAATGAAACATAGAGCTTCTATGTAGTAGTGGTGCCCAATAACATTATTTTAACATCAATACCAGCGCCATTTCTACAGTATCATATTGCAATAGTTATGTACAGCCGGGGTCATATGTAAATCAAGAGGTCTGGAAGATACCTCTTTAGTCTTTATAAAATTATTCGAAATTAACTGGGAACTAACGCAAAGGTTAGTACTAAGGCATTGTCTTAATGCTATGCCTAGGCCTAGGTATCAATACATAATGCTCTCTTTACATTTTATATTATATTTCTTCAAGGCTTGATAGTTCCTCTGGTGAATAGTGAATTTTCCATTGACATTAGCAGCCATGTTTCTTATTTATGTCGATCGTTACAGTTCACAGGGCGATCTAAATCATGGCACCGAGAGTTGACCACGCGATGTCGGTAAAAGAGGTATCTTCCAGACCTCTTGATTTACATATGACCCAGGCTGTATAAGTATAGGCCTACCTTAAAAGAAACTTAACTTAAACAAATAAATACAAATTAAATTTTGAATACATACTCAGTTGGTGGTGGTACTGTTGTAGAGTTTAGGTACATTAGATGCGAAGTATACATTGCGGTGGTATCTAGTTCACATCCGTCAGTTCGCATAGGGAGGGTTGGTATTGGTGGTTTTGGCCCTCCAAAACCAATCCACAACGAGATTGCTAGTCCTGTTAATAAACCAGAGACAGCGCCCTGTAAGAGAAGGGCTGGAGTTAGCAATGTAGGTAGGGTGGGTACACCCTTGACCGGAAGTAAATCAAGGGCTGAGTGGTAGACCACTTGACTTACTTCCGGTACCGGGAGTTAGTTAGTAGGCCTACATTAAAACCTGCCCTGTTATGAAATGTTTTCCAAATAAATGCCTGTCAAAATGTTATAACTGAAGAGGATCAAGATTTATTTGATAATGATAAATGAAATTTATTTATTTACTTCAGTAACTGTGTAACCACATACTGTGTAATTGAAATTACATAGTATTAATGATCAATTGAAATGAGATCAAATTAAATTTAAAAATTAATAAAGGAAACCAAAGTTAAACAACATTTACATACTAAACCTTGGAAAAGGACTCACAATTTCATTGGCAAACGTGATGAACATTCCAAGGGTGAACACACCCAAGAGCGGACCACCAACGACCCCGAATATAGTAAGACTGGCTTGGAGAACGCCGCCCAGGTACTGAGCGATGAACGCTACTGCGATGCAGATGAGCCCGAACGTCAGGGCGAGCAGTTTGGAGATGAGGCCCTGGTGAACCTCGGGGAGGGGGCCACCTTTCACGAGGGCGTACGACGGCTGTAACAAACATGTCACACTACGTTCAAGCCTTGTAAGTTCCACTTGCTGATTAGTTCTGGGTCTCACTTTAATTTCAATTAACGTGTCAATGCTCGTAATAGCTAGCTTTTATGATTCCGTTTTTATTTTCTATAACTGACATTTTTCCTAAGCCTGAAATCTCTATCCTTTTACAAATATTATCCTTCCTTTTACGTCTGGTAACAATTAAGCTACCAGCCTTCTAAATGTTTTAGAACCATTCCTATTATTACGTACAGAGCAATAAAACCAGTGAATCTGTTTCATCCGAGTTTTTAGTCAATTCAGTAATACCAGGACACAATAGGGAATATTCCACTTCCGTCAAATACTGTACGAATAGATTTTTTAGAAGAAGTATTTCGTCCCGATTACAAATATGTACTTTGTTTTTCCGGGAAATAATAATAATCCAATAATTTATAGCCATTTTAAAAACAGCATTTTTTTTAAAATATTCTAAGAGCGGCAAAAACGACTACATGATGTCAGAACTGTGTCAAACCAACGCCGTCTGGAAACACATACATACATACATCCATCCAGATTCCAGACATACATCCAGGCGGCGGTGTTTAAACAAATCAGCGCCTAGCGTAGCCTACAGTAGTGTAAACAGATGGCGGACATTTTACATTTAGTGCCTAGCCGGAAAACGAGAAAACTTGACATTGCAATCAAAAAACTAAACTGAAACAGTCCTAGGTCTAGGCCTAGGCGTAGAAAATAATTTATAATACAACAGTCTAAACCAATCGTTCCTGTAGGATATAGGCTTTGATATGTGAATACTAAAATTACTCACTTGACAAGCCCTAGATTAGCTTGCCAACCCTAACCTGCACTTCCGTGTTCTGAATTCTGATACACATCCCGCACAAAAACCTTACTTTGATGACTAATTAAAGCCTATATTGTAGATAAAGAATAGCATGATAGTCCTAGGCTGTGCAAAAATTCAAGACAAATTGCTCGTAATTCTTTATCACAATGATCTCGCGAAATCTTTTGTCACATACGAAAAAAAAAAAGAAAATTCGGTGTAAATGTACATAATTTAAGTGGCTGTGGAGTTGTATTTGTTGTTGAGCGGATGGACGAACACCGCCGTCTGTATGTAAATATGTACAAATATACATACATTCAGTTTCTAATTGGCCTTGACTCTACACAGTTATGACGTAGTACCGTCCAAAGATGGCGCACGCTCGTTTTTGGCGCGCAACTGGGGGTCAAATTTACTTCTTGTTTAAATTACACAAAATACATTTTTTTTAAATAAAAAAAGTGCAGTGACTATTAAGACATATAGGGCTATAAGAGAAAATAAAATAAAATAGTAAGTGGAATATTCCCTATTCTATTACGCTTCAATTAATATAGCTTTCACTACATACAGTATTATATATTTTTGTGTGGCTTGTCAGTCAAGTGGGTTTCTCCCGGTTTCTAATACAGAAGGTCTGGATATGATTCCCGGATCAGGTACAAGAGTTTTAACTCCTCAAGTTATTATATATGAAACAAATAACAGGAAAGAGGATCCCCAAGGAAATAAAGTATGAAAGAAGGTATACTATACTTTTGTACTTACGTGAAGTCTTTGGATGCTAATAAAAATGAAATGAAATGAAATGAAAAGATGGGCGAGGTCAAGGAAGAGATGGAGGAGACGAGAGAGGAGAGAGCTGGGAGAATAGTAGGTAAGCTGACCCTGCCGGAAGTGGTAAACAGCGATGGATGGCGGTGTACCTTGAGGTAGTCCTCCAATGTGACGGCAGCCAGCGAGTTGAGAGCCGACGAGACTGAGCTCAGCGAACCACTGAATATTCCAGCAGTGAACAACCCAGCCATGCCGGGGATCGATCCCATTGTGTCGACTACGTACAGGGGCATCAACTGGAAGAAATCACTTGTGAAAACAGCGGCATGCGTGTAGCAACAACGTTGAGCCCCGTTGTTGACCTTTAGTACTCCACTCTGTTGAGTATGACTACAATAAATTCTATTAATGACAGAGGCAAAATGTATATTTTTAGGGATGTGCGGGTAGTGGTTTTTGAGGGTCGGGCTCGGGTCGGGTAATTGAAAGTACCCTCGGGCTCGGGTAATTGAAGTACCCTCGGGTCGGGCTCGGGTAGTGAATTTTTTTTTATTTGTGAATTCATTTTTTAAAAAAAATCCTACAAAACAGTTTTGCATCGGTTGCAGGTAGCCACTCTGGGCTGTGTTGACACGAAGTACTTCCAAATCGGCGTCTTATGAACTTTTGCTTGAGTAGGCCTAGGCCTAGGCCTAGTACAGTGAAACCCCGCTATTATCGTTTTCCTGCATCAATCGTTCGTTATTCTCGGAAATAATATCGTAACGATCGTTTTCTAATATTTCCGTTACGAAAACCCCAAGAAAAACCGATGCGATCGCGTATTTTTCTCTTCCGGCCGACGAAATCATGCGTTTGTACCAGCCATGCATCTGACGAAATCGCGCGTTTGCACCAGCCTTTCGGTCTGACTCCGCCCAACGCTCTGCTGCGCGCAACGATGCGCACTAGATCGGACTTCTAGGCCTGCCGCCTAGGCATTAGACGATGTTTATTAGCGTTGTTTCTTTTTCACCATTCGCCTACGTACGTAATATTCAACTTGCTTTATGCCGTTATTAGCGTTGAATAACCAGAAGACGAGTAATGACGGTCAGTAGGGGCCTAGGGCCTATTACTCCAGCGGGGACAGCGCCGGAAGACGGGAAGAGCCAAGGACACAGCATCATAGGATAGCCGCGCCCACGTCGTAGCGATTGGTCCGCTCCGACGTCAGCTGTTCGTTTGGCGTGTGAGCGGGAGGTTTAAAAGGAGCAAATTAGCGTGTTTCTTTATTACTTCTACCCGACCCGACTTTTTCGGGTAGGAATTGACGGCCCGACCCGAGGTCGGGTAATTTTACCTACCCGAAAATTACCCGTTTTTCGGGTACCCGCACATCCCTATATATTTTCTTTTAGTACGTAATTAAATACCTCAGGTGTTAATCTCTATGGTCCTATCAACAGGGATACTACTTTCAGAGCTGCAGGTTATGAAAATATTTACTGGTGGACAACCGTGAAATAAACACTCTTAAACCATTTCAAAGCCACACTAAAAACTTATTTTTCTCCTTCTATACTTACATAAAATTTAACAAAACAAACATGCTCAATACCATTCATTTGTCATAATTTCATCACTCCCACTTTCCTACACACCCATAGGCACACACTTAGAGTATTCTATCAAACTGTGTAAATGTATTTTTTAATTAATTCTATGTTTAGTAGGTTGATACACTAAAATGTGGATTGGGCTGTGCCTTTTTTTATAAACCTACAAAACATATTTATATGTTAAACAATAAAATTAATTACATTAAATTAACCATTAGTTACCTGATCAGGAGAAGTGATGCGGCCAGCTGTTTTAGGATCACAGTTGTAATACTTTGAGTATATTGCAATACCAGAGTACGATGTGGTAATACTGAGGAAGGTCAACACCGGCCAGCTAATCCAAAGTGAGATCTGCGATCGTCTAAGATCCCTGTCAAGAGCAAAACACATTTAGATTATGCTGCCCAAGTAGTAGGCCTACGCTAAGATCCCTGTCAAGAGGAAAACACATTAAGATTACGCTGCCCAAGTAGTAGGCCTACGCTCAAAGCCCTAGATGAATGTACAAAGTTGGCTAACCTGATGCCCATGAGGCCCAAGTAGTAGGCCTACGCTCAAAGCCCTAGATGAATGTACAAAGTTGGCTAACCTGATGCCCATGAGGCCCAAGTAGTAGGCCTACGCTCAAAGCCCTAGATGGATGTACAAAGTTGGCTAACCTGATGCCCATGAGGCCCAAGTAGTAGGCCTACGCTCAAAGCCCTAGATGAATGTACAAAGTTGGCTAACCTGATGCCCATGAGGCCCAAGTAGTAGGCCTACGCTCAAAGCCCTAGATGAATGTACAAAGTTGGCTAACCTGATGCCCATGAGGCGTTGCACCTGCGCTTGGTTCACTGCGTACAACGTCATGTAAGTGAAGCCCCCTCCGATGATCAGGCTCCACCAGGTGTGTCTCACTGTCGGGTCGACGCTGAAGCTGAAAACACACGTGTGCATGACTAAGTCAAATTAGTACGTCCATGTTTAGTTCATGGCAGCGGTGAATGGTGGAGGCTGCAAGGTGTCACGTATTATTTGGGAAATCCGTACTTAATGGACACTGACAGGAATTAGTCCACATCACGTTAATTAGATATTTAAGTGTGGGGAGAAGATAAAAGGAGGTTTAATCTCAAGTTGAGGTGTTGTGTGTGGTGGCAGGAGAATACGGGCTGGTGTTTGGAAGTGGCGAGAGTGAAACAATGCTGATAACATGAGATATAACACAAAGACATATTTTAAAGCGAGTAGAGAGTAAGTACGGTGGGAGTTTGGCAGCATGCGATGGAGGAATTCAGCCAGAGATAGGAACGACACAACAAGCTGTTTGGTTATTCCAACCTATTTGGAACCTCATATGTTCCTAGGTCACACAACACAGAGAAGTAGGTACTAAAGACGTGCAAGGTAACCATATACTGGAACTACTCTGTCGCAATACTGACACGTGCAGCTGAGTGGATGAGAGCCTTGTGCAAGCCGGGAACGTGTGTGTCCAGGTGGGACCAAATACAGAATGAGGATATTCGAGATCAAGTAGGCGGAAGGAATTTGATGGAGCGACTTGGGTTAAAGTGGTTCGGACATGTCAAAAGAATGGACAGAACCAAGAAGGATGATGGAATTGTAAATACCAGGTATGAGACCAAGGGGCAGACCACAACAAGGATGGCAGGATAGTGCGAGGAAAGACGTGGAACAGCGAGGAGGGGACTGGAATGTGGTGGAAGGAGAGGAGTGGTGGCAGGACAGAAGAAGATGGAGAGGCCTGTCTTCAATGCCGACCCAACACAGAGTTGGACGTGGCAATAGATAATGATTGATAGACATACTTGTCAAACTGAATGCGTTGTCCCTCTTCCGCTATCCTCCATACCTCGGCGAATCCACCGGCATCCACGGTCCCCTTGATTCCCACCATTAGCACAGATGAAAACATTAGGAAGCTCTGCAACGTAAGAGAAGAAGAAACCCATTCTAATAGACGGTTTTTAAATTGCATCTCCCACGCAGTCATACAGTCCAACGTACACCCAAGCACATGGCATTTAGCATGCTAAACTCCCATTCTCCAATAACGCTTTCTGCCTAATATAGGCCTAGAGGAGAGAGTGCTATCGATTGTGAAAATTGTATATTGAGAATGTGTCATTTTCAGTTTCAGACAGTGCAATTATAGTCTACAGGTGGTATCTAGGTGCCCGTTAGGGCGCCGCAGCCAAGCCGCGGTGCGCTACACACTCAGGCACCTTATACACCAAGCAGAGTTGGGGTGATTTCGAGGTGTTACCCAGCCGTCATGTAACGTGATGTGAACTTGAAAACTATCACAATCGAGGGGATTTAGGTACCTGACAACACATGCCAAATTTTATTGGGGTACGATTATTCCTTCTTGGTGAAAAAATGGCTTGAAACATGCTCAAAATCACTTTAAGGATGTTAGCTACTGCCTACTACTGCCTACTACTGCCTACTACTGCTCACATCTAATACGTCGGCCCGCGATTCTGACCAGACGGGTGGGACTACAATGTTCATATTTTACATGGACATTAAGGTTATAGAATGATAGTCTCTTTTGAAAAAAAAAGTTGAAAAAGTTTGTTGGAAGGCTTCCAAATAAAGGTTTTAAAATAAGCCTTAAACACTTGGCATACAATCAACAAGTAACCATAGTTACTTGACACTTGTTGACGGTATAAGCAGCAAGTTAGGCGGGAAAGTGCGATACGTAAACAAATAGCGGACATTTAAAATTTTTCTTCTTTGTGTGGAACGAGAAAAGGTGTCATTATACTCTCATAAAACAAATCAGAAACCGTCCCTGGCCTAGGCCCAGATGTGGAAAATTATTTATAATGCAAAAGTGTAGGTCTAAAGTTCCATTTGGCTATAGGACTAGTAAAATTCATACTTACATTACATGTTTGACAAGCCTAGCCAACCCTATGCCAGCACAACATTGTTTTGATATGAACTTGCTCAACTGTTTGTTTACATAATTGCAACAATCAAATCATTTCATACAACTTGTCTTTCGATTGGCCAGCGTTTATGAAGGCACTGCCATCTAGAATAAATATAGAACTTTTTCGAGCTCTTTGCTATACGCAAATCTTTTTAAAGTGTTTGGATTTCGTGATACTCTTTCAACCATAGACATCCTATATAATTGGCTAGACCAGCAGTCGGTGGTCCACTTCCGGTACAATTAGAAGCCATCTTAAAATGACAGTTTACATGTTAATCAAATGGGAGCGATTTGTGGCCAAATAGTTCTCAAGATTGCCGCCAGGTTGACAGGTAAGCATACTAGCCTTTAACACCAAATGATTAGTAAATTCCCTTATGCAATCACTTCGTATTGTTTCTTTTGTTTAATACCATGCTGCACAAGCTAAAACTATATCAAACAATCCAGTAAAATACTTTATTGCATTAAAAAAGCATAAATTAAAACACCAAATCGCCATCTTGAAATGGGCCGGTTGAGTCTTCAATTTGCTACGCTCGCGCCTGTGCGGAGGTATAGGAGACTGCTAATCTAGCCTACAATAGGGGTTTAATTAATATCAATGCTTTCAACTCACAACCCATGACGTTTTCCACGATACCGTTCAAGAATACCAATTCCTTCGAAAACGAAAACGACTTCGTTTTCAAATTGCGTTTTCAACTCATCTCCCACGAACTCAAGAATTGGGGTCCAGTCCTTATACCGTCGTTATACCATGGTTATACCACCTATACCCAGGATGTACATGAATCCGGGTCTAGATATTTTACATCCTATATTGTTACTGCTAATACCATAGAATTTAAATCAACTTTGATAAAAAACTTATATTTTAGCAAATAATTTTGTAATGGAACTTGAAAAAGTAATGAGATCACACACATAACAAAAACTTGTAGAAATACAGCCAAACCTTACACACTCAAAAGGAATGAGATCTAAAAAAAGGGCCAAGCTCATCTACCCTTCCACATAAACGTACAGTGTACCATACCAGCATCCACGAAAAGCTTGGCAAAATAGAATTTGCATGTTATTACGTTTAAATTAATTAGAAAAAAAGAACTTGGATAAACTATTACGTTAAATTAATAATCGCAAATTCTATTTTGCCAAGCTTTTCGAGGATGCTGTTATGGGACACTGTACGTTTATGTGGAAGGGTAGATGAGCTTGGCCCTTTTTTTAGATCTCATTCCTTTTGAGTGTGTAAGGTTTGGCTGTATTTCTACAAGTTTTTGTTATGTGTGTTGGTCTAGTCTATGGTTCAAAATTTGTCAATCTCAATTTTTATTTAGCACACAAAAACAAAATAACAAAAATCTGGAAAATTCTGCCATTAGCAGTACAGTGTAGGCCTTCCTGCAAATTGCAAGGGGAAAAGCTTTCATTTTAAATTAACTTATTAATAAATTAATATTTATTCAATTAATTAATTTTAAATATTATTCCCAAATGTCAATAGGTCAACAGTGAGCATTTGTCATAAAAACATCAGATACAAAAGTCAATGTTTGTTTTTATGTATTTATTTAATTAATTTTTTTATTGTAAGTGTAATGTAAAATATAATGTAATGTATTTTATAATAGCTGAGGTTTTGAATGTGAAACTAAAACAGAAATAACACGTAAAAGATTAATATGGGAGTTACTTAGGCCAATAACTAAGAAAAATGTCCAGTATTTCAAAGATTATCATACCTGAAATACATCTGTGACGACGACCGCCTTCATTCCCCCGATTGTTGAGTAGAACATACAGACGGAGCCTACTACCAATATGGCGCCCACCTTGCTAAGCCCGGTGACAGCCTCCAGGGCTAGAGCCGGTGCATACAGTACGATGCCCATGTACAGCACCATCTGCAGAGAGAACGCCCAACTAGCGGCGAGCCGGGTGTACGAGCCGAAACGTTGCTCTAGGTACTGTAATACAACAAAACAATGAGTTGTATAATATATGCATTTCATACAGCCTCAGTAGGGACTCAGGGAGTACAATAGTAAGTCTACAATGTAAGTAGTAAACTATGCAGCAAATGCTTTCTAGTTGCGTTGATGGATGAGCATGTTTGGTGGAATGTACATACCTTATATAAAAATATAAGCTTTTAAAGGTAGTATGAATCTACAACAATAACACAAACAACAATACAAAGCTGTAAATAAATTGTAAATTTCCAACAAGTGCTTTTATGTTAAAAATGGTTTTTGGACTTATTTTTAAAATATAAAGGTAGGGGCTACACAAACAACAATATTTTGGTCACTTATCACTTATCAGCCATCTTAAATAGGTTTATTGTGAGTTATAATTACAACAGTAACAACAAAATTGTAAGACAATGAATGGGTATTTCCCTATCTCACAACAGGCCTTTCACACAATGGTAGAAGTAACTGGCCACAAGTAGGGTTACCAACTTGACAGGAATGTAATTCCGGACAAAGCCTCATAAGATTGTGGAGGGGGGGGGTACACGGTACACCACATTATATCTCAAAAATGCTACAAAACAATTTTAAAAGTGACAAGGATAGTAAAGTGAACCCTCCCACCCAACTTTATGGTTGAAAATGGGGTTAGATGTTGATTGGTTGAGTATAACAAGTAAAACTCACCTCATAAACACTTGTGTATTGCAGCCTGAAGAAGACTGGTAGATACAGTAGGCAACTATTGGAGTGGCTAGACCGTAAGCAATGTTGATCACAACGAACTGTGTGCCTAGAAAACAGCAACAAGAACACTTGTGTATTGCAGCCTGAAGAAGACTGGTAGATAACAGTAGGCAACTATTGGAGTGGCTAAACCGTAAGCAATGTTGATCACAACGAACTGTGTGCCTAGAAAACAGCAACAAGAACACTTGTGTATTGCAGCCTGAAGAAGACTGGTAGATAACAGTAGGCAACTATTGGAGTGGCTAGACCGTAAGCAATGTTGATCACAACGAACTGTGTGCCTAGAAAACAGCAACAAGAAGACTTTCAGACTAGTAGGCCTGACATTATCTTAAATATATCATTTGTAATCATCCAGACTCCAGTAATCAACAAGTTGTATACTAATTTGTTGATGGTGGTTGAATTTGCACTCTGATCTAACATACCCTAATAATACTTATTGACATCGTCATAGCTAAAAAGGTCACATAGAACTCTGGTAAGAACTGGAATATCACCTGGTTTGTATAGTTCTCCCAACTACTGGGAAAACTTAAGCCTATGTATAGTTGTACCAACTTGAAGCTGCATTCTACATTGTAAATGAAAGTCAAGCATCTCTTACTGTAAGTGTAGTTTTCTGTGCAGACCCCCAATAAGGTAATTGCCGACATGAAACTCGCCATCAAGGAAAAGCTGACGGGAAATATCGACAAGCTGCGGTCGCCAAGCAGGTACTCCTGCAAAACCATTGCACAATGTGAATAGGATATATTATTTTTATTCACACACACATGCATGATATTGATGCACATAGCATTCAGAACCAGAGTGTTACATAGACAATTACAATGAATTGTATAATCCCTTGTGTCACTGACACATACTAAACAAATAGAGAAGAATCAGGAATAGAATACATAACTTTTAAAATAATGTAGATTATAACAACACAGGAACAAAAACTATAAGTACCGGTATAGGTAATATTCTATTAAATAATAAATTAGTGAAGCTGTGATTTATGAAGACGAAATAGAGCAAACTGAGAGAACACAGTCATGTTGTTTACACCTTAGTGTACAGGCACAGAATCTCATGTTCTCAATCTGCACGAGTGGTGGTGTTCAAATCAACCGTGATATGTAGACCTATCAAATATGGCTCCATAACACTTAAAAACATAGGTCATCTTCAACAATATAGGCCTAGTGCCGGGAATAATGATCTAGGTGCCCGTTAGGGCGCCGCAGCCAAGCCGCGGTGCGCTACACACTCAGGCACCTTATACAGCAAGCAGAGTTGGGGTGATTTCGAGGTGTCACCCAGCCGTCATGAAACGTGATGTGAACTTGAAAACTATCAAAATCGAGGGGATTTAGGTGTCCGACAACACATGCCAAATTTGGTTGGGTACGAGCATTCCTTCTTGGTGAAAAAATGACTTGAAACATGCTCAAAATCACTTTAAGGATGTTAGTTACTACTGGCTACTACTACTACTACTACTATCTAATTCGTCAGTTTCAATTGCCCAGCGATTCTGACCAAACGGGTGGGGCTACAACGTTCATATTTTACATGGACATTAAGAATAGTGATGTAATTCCCTTTGAAAGAAAAAGTTAAAAAAAAATTGCTGGAAGGCTTCCAAATAAAGGTTTTAAAATAAGCCTTATACAGGCATACAATCAACAAGTAACTATAGTTACGTGACAATAATCGCCTACATTGTTTACAAAAAGCAAGTCTTTGGACCACTATATTTTTTCATTCTATTGTTAATTGGTAATACCATAGCAATTAAATCGACTGATAAAATTATTATATTTTAACAAATAATTTTGCAATGAAACTTAAAAAAGTAATGAGATCCCACACATAACAAAAACTTGTAAAAATACAGCCAAACCTTACACACTCAAAAGAAATGAGATCTAAAAAAAAGGGCCAAGCTCATCTACCCTTCCACATTTGCGCATTCTTAATTCATAAACGTACAGTGTCCCGTAACAACATCCTTGAAAAGCTTGGCAAAATAGAATTTGCATGACCATTACATTAAAATTAATTAGAGAAAAAGAATTTGGATTAACTATTACGTTTAAATTTATAGTTGAAAATTCTATTTTGCCAAGCTTTTCAATGATGTTGTTACGGGACACTGTACGTTTATGAATTAAGAATGCGCAAATGTGGAAGGGTAGATGAGCTTGGCCCTTTTTTTTAGATCTCATTTCTTTTGAGTGTGTAAGGTTTGGCTGTATTTTTACAAGTTTTTGTTATGTGTGGGATTACAAATACTACTAAATGAGCATGGCTAATTTAATAGATAACCAAAGAAATAAAAGCCATTGCAACACATAAACATATAACAACATATAAACACATGGAAGATAATAGTTTCTGTACGTGCAAAACTGGTGGTTGATGGAGAAAACTCTTGATTTAAACAATTTAAGGTTTGGTTAATGTTAAGTATGTTTTTCAAATCTACATAAATGACAAACATAAAATGAAAAGAAGTTCAGTTTGTAAAAGTTAAACCAGCTGAAAACTTAGCAAATGAAATAAAAATATTCTGTGTTAAAACTTAAAAGCACAAATTGATGCACTAGAGAGACAGTGCCCATTGAATCAGCGTGCAGTAGTACCTTTTTGATGTTTCAAATTTACAATATTTCCCTGGTAGCAACTGACGGTAACGACCAGTCTCTCACCTGTGTTGTCTTCTGCTTGCCCCCTGTAAACCTGAAGTAGATACCGATGGATGCCGAGATGCACAACATAACTCCGACGACGACATAGTCCCAAGGACCGAACGTCCCAGCAGCCATAGCGGTATATTTATCTATAATAAAAGAGATATCCGTTAGATCTGGCTGTTTTATTTTGTTGAACTACATGTTTTGTACTTGGTTCGTTGACACACACAGTGAAAGATTAAGGATACTGTTTCCATTAAATAGCAAATACTTAATCACCTTGTGCATTTTAGGTTGTTTATTGACAACACTAACACGTGATGTACAATAAACAAACTTAAAAACTAAAATAAATCAATGAACCATTGCATCAAACACATAATTAATGTGCAGGGCAAATTAACATAAAGTCTTTTAATATTGTGAAGTGTGTGTGTTCATCATTATGGCTTGCTATCTATGGTACCTACAGATGGTTACTATCTTAATATTTTAAATAATTTGATGACATGAGTAGCCGCTATGCCCACAGCAATACAACAAACATGATCGTCATAATGCAGAAATAAATAGGCCCTAGTTAATAGTGAAGTTTAATGAGATAGGTAAACAAAGCATAGCAAAAACCTGAATATATCAACTAAGATAAACAAGCGCGTCGGAACGTTTTGAAAGTTGGGGGGGGCAAATCTGGTGTAGCTGGGGTCTGGGGCGAAGCCCCAGCCGCCGGAGGCCCTTTCGCCGAAGGCGAAAAAAATTTCACTATACTACAGTTATTTCGTCTTCGGACTCTGTAAACGATGTTTTACATCAACTATCTGCGATCTAAAAACTCAAAAAATGAACGTGAAGTGGCTTATTTTAATAAATTAAAACCTAATTTTTTATGTAATGACAAAGCATACAGGCAACATATTTGTTGAATGTTTTACTCTCTTTTTTAAAAAAAAAAAGTACTAACTGAAGGCTGTTTAGTACGTTTCATACGGATTCATATTTAAAATTACGATATCAATTTAATCTTTAACACCATTAAACACGAAACAGTGACAAACACTACACACACACACTTACACTTCAGACTACACTACTTATACTCTAAGAGGATATCTTACACTCCACTTTGTATAATCACAGTCATAAACCACTCAAAGATGGTTTATATGCAACACTAGCACATGATGGAACCAAAGCAAGCGCAAAACTCTAGCAAACTATAAAGGAGTCAATAAACTGATTCATTCACACAAATTACTGGTGCAGGGGCAAATAACAAGAGGTCTTTTAAATTGTGAAGTGGCGGTTCATCATTATGGGACTTGCTATACTATGTCCTCGTGGTTACTTGTTTCTTTGAAATACTTGTGACATGATAGCCGCTTGCCCCAAGAATACAAGCAAATCTGATCTTCAATGCAAAATCACCATATGCCCCATAATGAAGTTTAATGGGGGGGACAATGCCCCTAGACCCCCCCTGTTACGCAAACTAAGATAAACAATTATTAAGTCTAGACAGAGTGTGAGTGTGTGTTTAAAGTGTGGGTGACTGTTTGCTGAAATAGCAGTGACTGAAATAATTGATTGTAAGGCTTGGCATTACACTGGAGAATTTAAAACAATTAGGCCTAAAGACCACAGTAAAAGCTTTGAGAGTGATGGCAAGGTTTCAATCAATCCCCGCCCCCCTTCTCTCCTCTCCCATCTAACATCCAAGACGAAAGACTAATAAACAAAGCTTAGCAAAACAAATACTAGTTTATGTTCAGAGCACTTGGAATTAAAATCATGGGAACGTTGGCAAGAATACGTATGGTGCCATTCACGCACTAAGAACCTTCTTTTAAAATAACCATTGGCAAGAAGCTGTTTGCAAATTATTAGGCTATTAATTGTATTTTATATAACCCATCAAAAAAGAAACTCATAAAGTTTAGCGAATCTGTTTCACAAATTAACGTGGGAGTGTTGGCGTTATGCCCAGATGCAAGAAACTACGCCTAACAGAACACAGCCATTAACAGAGTAATAAATTCACTATATTGCTTACCAAGAATTCTAAGAAAAGCTAAAATAGTCTAAAGGCCATCTTCCAGGCACTGTATTTTCCTCAGCATTCTCAGAATGAGGAGCGTGCTATGCTGGGTGGCTGGCTGGCCCTACTCTTGAAACGAGAACTTTCAAAACCATCATATAACTTCCAACATTGTCTAAACAGGCTCACATCACTCGCATCGAAACATTGATAAGACACTTTATAGGCATAAAGTAAACAATCAGATTACAACAGCAAAGGTATAGTAATCAAAGTGAATTGTTCTACTAAGTGATAAGAGCATCTTTACAATCAACGGAGCAATAAGATAAGATGTCTGAGTTGATATTTAGTAGGCCTGCGTATCTAGGTATATAGATGCTGCATAGACGTGAGCAGAGATTTTTTCATTGGGGAAGGGGAGCAATAATGAAACTATCCCTTATTCCCGGCACTCATCCCCACTTCAATTTCCCTACCAGGAGAAAAATAGCTCCAGTATTTTTTATACCTATGTTTTACTGTTTGTTCACATTCTATCGGACAAACAGGATAAGGTCACTCATCATAGTCAACGATAAAAACATTATTGCTGATTAGCCACAAATTAATTCCAAAATTTACCAATTTTTGTGATTTTACAAAAATCAAAAATGTTAAAAATTAATTTAATTAATTTAGAATCTTTTGTGTTTTTCTTTTGTAATTTTGCCACCATTAAAAATAAAGGCCTATGTGTACATGACCATAACAAAACTCTAACATGACCATAAATGTGTAAAGTTTGGCGTCGATCCAGGAAGTGATCCTAAAAATCACTGCTATTGCAGACTAAAAAATATTGAGACATCAAAAATTGCGGTGTCGGACCTTGAAGTTTTTTTTACGTCCAACAGTTTGAAACAAGCTTCATATCCTATATTTCTGGTATGTTTCAGCAACTGTGGGTAGGGCCTACTCATTATGCTATCTTTATTGTACAAGACATGTAAATGTTTTACGTCCGACACTGAAACAAGCTTTGTATCCTATATTTCTGGTATATTTAAGCAACTGTGGGTACTCATTATGCTCATTGAAAATTGTGGTGTCGGACGTAACAGACTGGATAATCAGTTCTGTGACTTGAGTGGGTACTCCAAATACGAATTCATTGATTTATTGCTAGGTATGGATTTTGCCGGGGATATAGACAAGATGAGTGTTCCGAGCTGCAGTTGGAGAAGCTAGATTACAATACTGACAGCTACAGCTGCAAGAAAAACTAACTCTGAAGTTACCTATAGAAAAATGTGTTTACAATGTAGATGACTTGAAGAAAATCAAAGAGTTAAAAGTACGGGTACCAGCAATGATAATGGTAGGAGATAATAATATAGGGGCACAATAAACTTTATTTCACATTGATCTTGAAATATAAAATATGTTCAATCTACTTTATAATTTAACTTAGATCTATGACATTTGTAAATAAAATAAAAGTAGCAATTCTAGGCATATCGATGGGAAATGAATAAATGTAATGTAAAATGTCGCAAAGCGGTCTAGCTATTATCAATTATTTGCTAGATTCTGAGGAGAGGTCAACTCTTGTTTAAGTTCAGGGCATAGAAAACTCGTTGACCCGTGAACTACTAGGAATTGCAATAATGATACAAATCTATCTCCACTTGTGCTCAAGAGATAGATTGTGGAAGGCATATCATTTGTGTTATTGGAAAAATAATTTTACTATCTGTGTAGGCCTACTAAGCCTATATAATATATCAATTAAGTTTGAATGTGCAATTCAATTAATGTATTGACTTTTAGGGTTTTTCGTATAGTTAGTTTAGTGCAACATTGCATTTGACCTCTAACAAATAGTAATTATTTGTAACTGATTTAATTATGCCAAAGTGCACATTGCTCTAGCACAGTGTAATTACTGAAATGATGAATGCAATTTTAAAGTTAAGTTTGTGATTATGATGTCATTCGAGTCAAGCATGTCGAGTAAAGTTTACAAGGAGTCTTAGTCATATTAACCTTTCACAGAACCACACATTGTGAAAGACATTCTTGCAGAATCTGCAATTTCCAGATCTCAACGCTCATAAACAATATTATCTTTGGCTTTAGACTGTTATCCTATGTTTAACACGCACGGGTATGGGAGTACTCAAAATAGGGTCGACGAAGAACATTAAATAAAATCTTATCGTGCATTAAAATCCCTCAGTGGAGGTGCCGAGTTGGTACACAAAAATTTATCTTCAAGAGAAGGCTTTTACCCCCCCCCCCCCCTCCTCTACAACAAGTCACCAAAACATTATGTATCATCCTTGTTGAAGTTCAATTTAAATCTATATCGGGAGTGAAAAATCCTTTACCAAAAGCGGAATTCGAACCCTGGACCTTGTACAGTGGAATACGGGACTATAGCCACTGAAGCCAAACATAATACTTAATAAAAAGAAGTCTTGAAAACGGTTTTATTATGTATTGATCTAATAGCTTAGTTGTGTAGGGCTACTATTTTGCAATGAGAGATTACACCACAATCTAACCACATGAAACCGTTCTGTGGCGGCAGTATCCTATGCTCGGGTGTGTATCATAAGTAACGTAACGTGGGAAGTCGAGATAAGAGAGACAAAATCAATGTTATCTTACAAATAGGTAGAATATTAGTTCATTTACATGTTAGGAAACACAACAAGCAATGTGTGGTTAAACACAAGATTATACCTTGTAGTTTCACACTTCCAAGTTATCTACAATTCTGGTTTCTTTCTAGTTTTACATAATGATTATTTTAATGGTTTAAATCTAAATGATGCAGATTGCTTATTTCCTCATCCACTTATGATTGATAATTTTACTCAGCTGCAGACAGTAATAAAAGTCCACTTGTTGCCTATAGTGACAGAAAGATAAGATAAGTAAGATATGAATTGACCATTTTATCGAATATGCAATTAGGTCTAGATTGTGAAACTTTTGAGTAATTTGCACTGAATCCAGAGAATTTTGCACATATTCTGGAGCATTTTTGACCACTAATGTTTAACGTTGAATAGACCTACAATATTTACAGGTTTCAAATTGAATATACTTACTAGGTAGCTTCGCAAACGCTTTTTCAGGCGCGTTGTTGGATGAGCGTAATTTTTTTTAAACGAAAAAAAAGCGTAAAATTGCAATTTTCATGAGAAATAATTATTCGATTGCGCTCAAATTTCACACGAGTATATTAATTCATAAAATTTAGGTTCTGTGAAAAATTCATCACAATTGGCATGTAGCATGTAGGGCCTAGGTGGAATAAGTCGAAGAAAGTTTTTAAAAATAAAAAATAAATCGTAAAATTGCGATTTTCATGAGAAATAATTTTTTGATTGCGCTCAAAAAAGTGGCAGTTCTGAGTTCAGAGATTTCAAAGGCCTCCAGAAAATTTCATCGCAATTGGAGTATCGGTTTAGCCGGAATCAAGTTAACAAACACACAAAAATACAAACAGAAAAAAAAAAAAAAAAGAAAAAAAAAACATTCCAGATTTTTTTCTCCAGTGTAGTGAAATGGAATCTTCACTTCGCTCGCTACGCTCATCCAATTAAAAGCTTAGGAAATTACTACATATTGTCTCTTTAGGCCTATGCCATTTACGGTCAGTTACTAAAAATAATAATAATATCAGACCCATATTCCAACATGCGTCGGGTCGGGGGGTGACGAGTCACCATTTTCTCGGGCTACGGCTTATCAGTGCTTGCTAGCCAGGCTCAGCACCTCATCTTCTTTGCTGTCTGTTAAGACCGGCATTTCCACTAGTTCTCTCCATTTATTTCTGTCTTCCCAGAGATTTTCTTCATTTGTTCTTTCCCATGTCATCCCTCTTTCTTAACTAGGTATACTCAATTTCATTTGGTCTCTCCACCTATCTCTTGGGCGGCCAACTCTTTGTACTCCTCCTCCCCATGCTCGTTCCAATTCTCTTCTCGGGATTCTCTCCTGTTTCATTCGTCTCACGTGTCCATAGCACCGCAGTCTTTCTCTTCCCACCTTGTCTCATAGCCTTTCTACTCAGAGTTTCTTTCTTGTAGTTTTGCTTCGCACCTTATCCAATATTGTTATGGCCACTGAACTTCATAAAAATTTCATCTCCGCTGCTTGTAGTCTGCACACAATACTAAATAAAAATCTATATCTAATGGATCCTACACTTATGCCACATAAATTGTTTCTAAAATGTGAATATTGAACCTTTCAAAGGGAAGCATGTGAAGCATTAATTCAAAATTGTGTTGACTCTACGTATGAGAAAGTCGACATGTTTTAATAATTGGTTTGACTGTTTCTGTGTGACCATGTTCTGTACACAATAATAAAATAAGTTTTTTTCATTATTCGAAGCGTATTCTCATTCATAAGAGCTGAGAGTTTTACAGATAGTTTGGGTGGGAAAAACAAGTTGTGACGTCACCTCTCATATCACCAATGAACCGAGACGGTGAGATATTTCACATATTGTGGACAAACAAGATTGCAAAATAGAAACATGCAGAGGTTCCAGTTTTGAAATATCCCAAGAAACATAGCCTACAATTAATATAATTTTTATTTATTTATTTATTTTATTGTTTATCCTTGTTGTTATTACATTTTTTAACAACAAGAAAAGGCGTCGACACTAGTAAATATTTTACTAAAACACTTGATATCTTTGTAGAAATCTTGTGCCGCGAAGAGCCTTGTAAAGCACGTGAAACTAACACGGCACTTGTAGTTGGTTCTCCCATAAGTACTCCTTACACATGGAAGGGAAATGACTTACTGGGCAGTCTTTGAGGGCGGGCGGCAGGTCGTTCCATGGGTTAACAACCCGGAAAGAAAAAGCACGTCGGCCGAGCACTCCTTTGGCCGGACGGGGTTGGAGGCGGGGGTGCCTACTATCGTCGCCTCTCAACTCGCGGCCCTGGATGATGCGCGCGCACACGTCAAAATCAGTGGCGCCGCTGAGGCATCTTTTAAAAAACACCAGATCGGTGTATTGCAGGTGCATGGTCATTGGCATAACCTGCTTCTGGTCACAGGGTGGGGGGAGGTTACGGCCATGTATGAAATGCAATGCCCTCCTCTGCAGTCACTCCACCATGACCCGAAAAATTTTTGTCAAACTCGGTACCTAATTTTCAAGCTAGGTCCCATCGGCAAAAATCTCCCATAAGAAATAACATAGAGACGATCTTTATGCCGTGTAACCTTGAAGGATTTTGATCCAAAAACATATTGAGCATTATTGATGTAGGTACCTACTAAGTAGCCTTTTCTGTAAATCAGCTATATTTTATTTTGTTGGGCAAGTGGTTTGGTCAAAGTATGCTGATTATCATGAAAGTGTGTGATTTTGGAATGCATATTTTTGTGTGTTTGAGTGCATATTTGTGCACAGTTTCAAGACACGGACGTTGTAAGTGGGCCATTTTAGATTGGTACGATACTCTAGTATCTATGTGGAACAAAAAACAAGCAGTTTAAAGACTTAAAGCCGATTTAAGAAATTCCCCAGAACGCCAATTTTAGTCAATCTCAGGATAAAAAAACTTTAAAAATTCGTGTAAAATCACAGTTAGGGCCTACAAGATATAATTTTTCAAAGTTTCATTTTAGTGTAGTATTATGCTATAGATAATGTGGTAAAAGATAGTTTTTGGGGGCAATAGCCCTTTTAAGCGCTCATGTGTCTACACTAGTTCATGGTGGACAAGAATAAAGTGCACATTCAATAAGCCAAGTTTAACAAGTTTTGTGTTAGCGCGTATACTTGACAAATATCTAACTGCACTCACCCAAGACGTTAATCTGGGATATAGGCAGTGTTGAGAAACCCAGCAGGCAGTAGGCCTCCAGTCCCGGTACAGTAGATAATAATAATGTTGCGTACGGTCAGAATATGATTCACGGCGGATTATCCTTCATGGAAATAACTCCACTACATTCCACATTACATGAATCTCCTTCCTGCATTCAGCCAACAACATGACAATTCTGAAAAACCGATTTTCCCCCTTACAAAGCCTTGAGAATTCTACCGAACTGCCAGCTAGATCCTTCATCCCTTCAATGAAGGGTAGGTGTATGAGGACGATCATAAAACCTCTTCTTCCAACCACTTTAAACACTATGCCTATTAAAATACCAAGTACTGATCTATACAGTGAGCCTGAATACAAAGTCATAAGTGATTCAATGTTTGAAGGGTGTAGGTACTTAAACAAAAACAAAAACTATGAACTTGTTACCTACCCAGGATCTCAGCCTCAGGACCTACAAATGATATTAGAAAAGCAGAAGCCTGAATTTAAGGTTAAGACGCTCATTCTGCATAATGGAACTAACTCGCTCACTTCCAAGACTTATTCCCAAGAATGCTTAATTGATAGTATTGATCAGTTAATTAAAACCACAACTAAAATCTATCCATCACCCAAAATAGTGTACACAAGCCTCATATACCGAAGGGATGTTGCAGATGAGAAAGTAAATTCGGTGAATGAAGGCATAAGAATCATGTGTAAATCACTAGGTATAGTGTTTGTAGATTCAAATAAATCTTTTGCAAAGTGCGATCTATCCAAAGGTGGACTTCACCCTAGTAGCCAAGGTGCACGTAAACTTAACAAGATGATACTGGAAATAATTGATGCATTAGACTGGAGACCAATTTTAAAAACTGCCTCAGTTACACCTATAGATGCTAGCAAGGTTCCAACTCATTTGCAATCTCCTATCGCTGACACAACTATAGCTTTCAACTCTCCATATCCTAAGAAAACTATAGTTGAATTGGAGGGTAATCTTTTTCATACTCACAAGTCTATTCCCCTTGCATACTGCATATCAGCTGACCTAAGCATGAATGGAGGAATAGCTGCTGGGTTTAAAAGAAGGTTTGGTAATGAAGATGACATTACCAACCAAAAAAATGTGCAGGAGATATGGCTACTAGCACTCGAAGGAAGACTTGTATTTTATCTTTTAACCAAACAAGCATCTCATCACAAACCATGCGTACAATATCTACGAAATGCAATTAGGAAATTAAGATCTTTCTGCAACTTCTACTGTATACCCACAGTAGCTATGCCAAGAATTAATTATGACTCGGATCGGATGTATTGGCCTTTGGTAAAAGGTATTATTGAAGCTGTCTTTAAGAAATCAAATACACAAATCCTCATTTATTCTCAATCACAACCTGAGACTAATGACTTACTGAACTTGGCTGTGCTGTCTTGTACGTCGGAGGATAAGCCAGCACTGCCGCTGTCATCCAAAGCAGCCTTCCCCTCTACATGTGAACATGACACAGTGCTATCTTGTGCGTCGGAGGAGGGGCCAGCAAGGGCGTTGTCGTCCGATACGACTGTCACCTCTACTTATGAACAGGGCACTGTGCTGACTAGTACGTCGGAGGAGATGCCAGCACTGATGCTGTCGTCCGAGACTGACTTCACTTCTACTTATGAACAGTCGTGTGTGTTGGAGGAGACGCCATCACGGGTGTCGTCACCCGGGACTGACACCACCTCTACTTGTGAACAGGACACAGTACTGTATTGTACGTCGGAGGAGACGCCAGCACGGGTGCCGTTGTCCGAGACTGACTTCACCTCTACTTGTGAACAGGGCACTGTACTGTTTTGTGCATTGGAGGAGAAGCCAGCACATGCGCCGTCGACTGATACGACTGTCATCTCTACTTGTGAACATGACACTGTACTGACTTGTACGTCGGAGGAGACGCCAGCACAGATGCCGTCATCCGAGACTGATATCACCTCTACTTGTGAACAGGACACGGTACTGTCTTGTACGCAGTCCCAAGAGTTAGTGCTTCAGCAAAGAACACTACCATCTCGCTTATGTAAAATTAATCATACAGTTTGTAGGCCTACTTCCTCTTCAAATTTTCAGCATGCCAGAACAGACTTAAACCCACCTTAATGATTTCCACAACTAGTAATCCACTTATCATGTCCCTTAATATACAGTCTGTTAGGAACAAAATTAATGAAATACAATTATTTCTTTTTCAATATTCCCCTGACATTCTCTGTTTATCAGAACATTGGCTTTCTGACCCAGAAGTCTCCGCACTTTCAATCCCTCCGTACTGCAACTCTAGTTTCTATTGCCGTAGCACATCCTACGGCGGAGTAGCTATTCTTTCAAAGCCAAAACTTGGATATTACTCCTATTCCTGGCTTACACAAACCTCTGTGTTGAGAGAGTGTTTGAATGCACAGCTGTCCCCTGGAATTTACCTAACTTACAACTTATAATCCTCTCTATATATAGATCTCCTAGTGGAGACATTAAAAGTTTTGGATATCCTTGACACAGTACTTATTAAAATAACTAAACAATATCCCAAGGCTGAAATATGTGCCTGTGGAGATTTTAACATAAACATGTTGATGCCTTCCAATACTAGAAACAGTTTCCAAGATGTCTATAGCTCATTCAACATGCCCCCATCTATCTTCACCCCCACTAGAGTAACCGCTACTAGCTCTACTCTACTAGATAACATATTAACTACCCTGAACCCTGCAATCTTCACCACTAGTACTTTTGACTCTGGTCTTTCTGACCATCTTGCTCTTACCCTGAAAATTTTAACTACACACACCAACCCAAGCACCACGGAATACAAACGTAATTTCTCGGAAAGAAACATTGAATATCTTCTGGAAATGCTCCAAGATGAAGACTGGTCTTCATTATATGATGCAGAATCATTTGATACAGGGTTCTTCTTGTTCCACACCCGGTTTGTTGCCCTATTCAACTTGGCTTTCCCGCTCACTAAGCATAAAACTAATCACCTACGGAAGTGCAATAAATGGGTCACTACTAATATTCGCTTGGAGTCTGAAGAGCTTCGTCTTCTTCACACCTCCTATAAAAAGCAAGCCCGAATTCCATGTTAAAAGCGGAATATAATGTAAAGAAACAAACCCATTCTCGAAACATAAAAATAGCTAAACGCAAGTACAATGATAAAATTATATTTTCCTCCTCAAATAAATCATCCTCTTCACATAGATCCAAAACTGTCTGGCGAATGATCAAATCTGAAAAATGTGCCCCCAACCACATCCAAAACATACATATTACTATTAACGATCAGAAAGTGGATAACCCTACAATAGTAGCTAACTCTTTCAACAAATTTTTCAAGGAAGCCAGCTACATTCCTCCTCCCTTGCCCAGCTCACCTCCTAGCAACACACTTCCCTCTGTTCATTGCCATGAATATGATCCTTCATTAAGCAATGTTAATCGTCCAAATCAATCATTCTTTCTCTTCCCTACAAGTCCTCAAGAGGTCCTTCACATTATTAAAAAGCTAGGTACAAAATATTCATCTGGTTTGGATGGTATTCCTAGTGCAATTGTGACTAAAGCTTCCAGGCACTTAGCTGTTCCCCTTTCTTATGCAATTAATAAATCATTTGAATTGGGAGTTTTCCCCTCAGTACTGAAACACTCGATGATTCTTCCAAACCACAAGAAAGGGAAGAAAGATGAATTGCAGAATTATCGTCCCATTTCACTTCTGTCACCATTTTCAAAAATATTTGAACTAGCTATGCATTCTCGCCTATCTTCATATCTAGAAAAGCACAACCTCCTGGATAACAGCCAGCACGGATTCCGATCTAAAAGATCTACTACATCTGCAATTTTCTCTTTCCTATCTACCTTGTATAATGCACTTGACAGCGGTGATGCTGCAATTGCTCTATTCTATGATTTAAGCAAGGCATTTGATACTATAGATCATCAGATTCTCCTCAAGAAACTGTTTTTCCCTAGGAATTATTGGTCCTACCCATAACTGGATTGCATCTTTTCTTACTGATAGAACTCAATCAGTTAAAATATCTTCTACCGGTTACAATCCAGTTTTATCTTCTCCGCTTCCAGTAGAAACTGGAGTTCCACAGGGCTCAGTTCTTGGCCCCCTATTTTTTCTTCTGTACACTAACGATCTTCCTAAAATTATTAACATAAATACCATGACAAAATTATGTCAGAAGCTATCTTTCACTTTATGCTATGATATTACCAACCTACTTACGATGCCCAAACTTTCTTCCACTCAACCTATTGACCCAACTAACCTGCCTCTTATTAAAATGGCTTCAAAGAAAGCTTCTACAATATCATTTACTGTGAGCAAAATCGTTTATCCTTGCAACATCTAAGACAGTGTACCTCACTTTCTATAACAATCACCTTAAACCGTTGTCTAGCCCATTAATTCGTCTTGATGGAAATAGCATTTCAAGAGCATCATCTAATAAAGTCCTAGGCCTCACCATAACTGAATCCCTCGATTGGACCCCCCATATCAACCGAATTGCTTCCAGGCTACTAAGCGGCTGCTTCATGCTCCGTAAACTTAAAATCATCGCCAGCGAATCATCCCTTCTTTTAGTTTATCATGCATTTATTCATTCAATCATCTCATATGGTATACTTTTTTGGGGCTCGTCTGTCCATGCTCAACGAATATTTATCATTCAAAAAAGAGCTGCAAGAATAATCGCTGGTCTCTCTAGGCGGACATCTTGCAGGACATACTTTCCCAAACTTACGTATCTTACCCTAACTTCAACTCTAATTCAAACAGCTGCAACTTTTGTCCATTCCAACCCTGAGCTTTTCCCCACCAATTGACCAATCACAGTCACAACACAAGAAATGTAGCCAATATTTTCATCCCGTCGTTTGGACATTCATTTATAAAAGTAGTCCACAGTTCCTTTGCCGCATTCCCTACAAAAATCCCCCCCATGATATCAAAAATTCCAAATCATTCAAGTTTGACCTTAAGAAGTATTTGCTAGAAAAATCTTTTTATTCTCTAGACGAATTCCTAAATCCCTCCACTTAGAGTTTTACCATATTGAAAATCATAATTGTTATTGTATTCTTTTGAATTTGTATTTGTTATCTGTTAATTGTTATTTTTTACTTGTCATATGTTATTTGTTATTTGTGAAATGTAACGGTTAGACATATGTATGTATATCCGATATGTGTACCATGTACATGTCCATGGATTCAATAAATAAATAAATAAATAAATACCACTCATGCCAGCACGTTGCACAATGTGATATTACTGAGAAAACAGTTACAAAATAATTATGTTGAACGTAGTTTCTTATGATAGTTTGTGGCGTGCATTTTGATCTGTGACAAATTGAAATAATCATTTAAAAACTCTCTCTCTCCACCTCACCCACTCTCCTGATAAGTATGTACTAGTACGTGTGTAGTGTATTGTGTGTGTGTAATTTGGCAGCAAAGACTGACCAAGTGGAGTAGTGAATAAAGATGGATGCTAGAAGCTAAACCTTGTCAAGTGAGTTCATTACATTGGCGACGAAAAAAGCGTGATTCAATTCGATGTTATACACGAAACAGTGATTGAATTCGGTAGTGTACAACAGTGTTTCAATACGACGAGCGTGCAACGTAACTACAATGGATTCAGAGAACTCCAGCATCAAACCTTTCGTGCCCGGCGTGGATCACACCAGCACCTCACAGCGTGGGACCGCTGGCTCAGGCGTTTGACTTGTACGTCTTGTCGAAGGGCATAACTTCAGGACTAAGACAAAGGGCTCTACTACTACATGTAGCGGGGCGGCTGTACAAGACATCGGGTTTTGCATTTCCGTCGGCGAGCCGAGAAGTAGCCACGGGTGAGTGTGAATATGCTAAATGCAAGTCTGTGTTGGGAAACGAACAGTTCAAGCCTCAAACCTGCTTCGCCCACCAGCGCCAAGTGTTCCGCGCAATGACGCAGGCGAGGAAACGGTGGCCCCAGTTTATTACGCGTCTGAGAGGCCAGAGCTTTTTACTGTGCTTTGGGGATAAAGAGGAAGATAATATCCTAGACAACTGAGGGAGAAATGCCGATTACCCGAGGTACGTAAAGATTTCATTAAAGAGGGAGACAGGTTAACTATTGATAGGGCTCAAGAGATCGCAAGAGCAATTGAAGCCTGCACACAACGTGCTAGTTTCGGCGAGGCTGAAACGTCGCACGGGTGACGTCATCGCCCGGGCCAGTCAAGCAACCGGCTTTTCCGGTAGGCCTGGCTCGAGGCTAGCATGCTATCGATGCGGTAATCCCAAACCATCTCGCGCGCGACGCGAAATGTCCCGCGAGAGGGAGGAAATGTATGAAGTGCGGTATTGAGGGGCACTTTGCTAAAACATGTAAAACCAAGGGTAAACAAACATGGAAATAGACAAGATAAAAATGATTCTTCACGGAAAATGGGATCCAAAGTCCATAATTTAAATGAAGGAGAAGAAAAAGAAGCCAAGGTTACCCCTTTTGCTGTTAGAGGGGAGATCGGGCATAAAGATTGCTTCATAAAAGCTGAGGTGGGAGTGTTTTTCAATTAAGCTGATGATTGATTCGGGGGCTTTCCTGTAAGGGTCCTAGATAGGAGACATGGGAGACTTGCAAGCAGAATAAAATCAAGGGGAAATGTACAGTTACAAACAAAAAACATTTATCCTTATGGGAGTCCCCAAAACCCCTTTAAAAGTATTAGGCAAATTCACCACAGAATTGAAAATTGGAGGGAAAAGGCCAAGAAAAAATATTTTACGTGATAGACGGTGACGGAGTACCGCTCTTGGGGAGCAGTTCTGCCAGAGACCTGGGCGTTTTAAAAACCGGGTTTCCTCTGAATCAATAAGTTCCAGGCCCACAAAGAAAGAATTCTACACTGCAAGAGAATTCTACACTGCAAGAAAATTTCCCTACACTGCAAGAAAAGACTACACTGCAAAAGGTTAAGGAAGAATTCCCAACTGTCTTCACCGCGTTGGGTAAGCTTAAAGTTTTTAAAGGGTTGAAACTTTGCATTAAGACAGATGTCACCCAGTGGCATTGCCAGTCAGGAAGACGCCTAAACCAGCTAAAGACGAAAGTAAGTGAGAAAATAGAAGAACTCCTAGCAAATGACCTTATAGGGGAGGTGCGTGAACCAGCAAGTGGGTTTCACCGGTGGTGTTGATCGACCAATTCAGGTAAGCTGCGACTATGTGTCGACATGAGGTTGCCAAACGCTGCAATTGTACGGGAGCGACACATGATACCACCATTGAAGAGATAACGCCGGAACTACGAGGAAGCACTGTGTTAAAGTAAGTTGGACCTTCGCTCTGCGTTCCACCAGATTGAGCTCGACGAGGGGTCACGGGGGATAACAACCTTTTTTTCCAGCGCAGGGGTGTACAGGTACAAAAGGTTTATTTTTTGGATAAACTGGCGCCCGAAATATTTCAGCGCATAATAGAAGACGTTGTAGCCGAGTGCGAAAGGAGTATGGTCTTTATAGATGACTTCATCGTTCACGGGAAAACCCAAGCACAGCACGACCACAGACTGCGGATTGTGATGCAGACATTCCAGAAAAGGGGGCTCCCCACTTAATCCAGACAAGTGTTAGATCAGCAAACCTAAAGTGGACTTCTAGGGCACCTGATTTCCAGTCAGGGGATCAAGCCACTACATAGCAAAGTACTGGCGGTTTCCCGGGGCTTTAGGGAACCAAAAACTAAAGAGGAATTGAAAAGTTTCCTTGGTATGGCAGGGTACGTTCCAGGTTCCTTCCCAAATATTCTACGGCTACAGAGCCGCTGAGGCGACTTTTGAGACAAAACTTTAGCTTCAAGTGGGGGCAAAGGGGCAAAACGGGTGCGTTTTAACAATATTAAGGGAAAAGTTATCAGACGAGAGAACTTTGGGATTCTATACCCCGGGAGCACCGACGACGATCATCGCAGATGCTAGCCCGTATGGGCTCGGGGGCCCTCTTAGTTCAAGAAACAGGGAAAATGGGCCCCAAAGGGTAATAGAGTTCGCAAGCAGGTCCTCACAGATGCGAGAAAAAGGGTTTAGTCAGGTCGAACGCAGGCACTTGGACTGGTATGGGGGGGCGAAAGATTCACCACTACGTGTACGGGGGCGAGTTTACATTGATTACCGACCATAAAACCACTCCAATTCATTTTCGGGACCAAGTCCAAGCCATGCGCGAGAGTAGAGCGATGGGGGCTTAGACTCCAGTGCTATAACTACAAGGGAGTAATACCCGCCAGGGAGAAGCAAAATTTCTGATCCACTGTCGAGACTATCAGTTAACTCGAGGAATACCGAAACAACAGAAGATCCAGATCATCATGTTCGATGGGTAGCAAGTCAAGCTGTTCCCAAAGCTATGAGCCTGGGAAAAAATCGAAAAAGAATCCAGACAAGACCAGGAAACATCTCTATTAAGGAGGAGCATCGAAACCGACACATGGCCGGGTGAGCTGAAGAAATTCAAACTCTCAAAAGTGAACTATGCGTGTACCAATCCACGGTTATCCGAGGGAAACCCCCATATTCATACCTACAAACCTAAGAGACAGGGTGCTCGAACTAGCACACCAGGGGGATCCTGGCATAGTCTTGATGAAACAGAAATTGCGTTCAAAAGTCTGGTGGCCAGCAGTAGATAAGGCAGTGGAAACGTTCTGCAGACACTGCCATGGGTGCCAGGTGGTCAGCTCCCCAGCCGCCCAGAACCTGTGATTAGAACCAGATTACCAGACAGACCCGGGGAAGCTTGGCGATAGACTACTTGGGACCGCTCCCAAAAGGACAATACGTGTTCGTTGTCATCGACTACTATTCAAGATTCCACGAGGCCGTGCTATCACCTAGCGTCACAACCGCTAAAACTATCGACCCCGTTAGAAGAAATCTTCGCACGATTCGGACTACCAGAATCGATCAAATTGGCATGCGGGATACTTCACTAGCAACGACTTCCATGATTATTGTATCACCAACAACATCGAGTTGAGATACTCGACCCAGAGTGGCCGCAGGGGAAAAGGCGAAGTGGAGCGACAGAATCGGTCCATAATGAAAAGACTTCGCATAGCAGCAGCAACTGATCAAGACATCAAACTGCCTTGAGAGAATATCTCTTCTCTATCGAACAAAACCCCATTCTACAACGGGCTGCACCCCCGGCTTCATTGATGTTTGGACGAAGCTTCGTTTACAAAGTTCCAAGTATACAATCATGTACCTATCCAGATGAAGAATTCCCCAGATCGGGACAGGGAAATGAAGGAGTTAGGGAAAACATACATCGATCAAAGACGAGGGGCAGTAAGCAGCAACATATCTGTAGGAGACTACGTGTTGGCGCGTCAAGAGAAAAGCAAAAAGTTTACCACACCGTATAAAACAGTACCGTTCGAGGTTACCGAGAGGGATGGCAACGCCGTGACGATCTGTTCGCCAGCCGGTGCACAGTACCGTCGGAACGTGAGCCACGTACGGAAGTACTACTCCCCCACAACCTGCAAGCCCTACACTCAATCCAATCCCTTCGACACATATCACAAATCCCGAGAACCATGTTCCCGACCAAACCCGCCCAAATACCTCACTGGAGAACAATCATCACCCTCCTCCTATAGTCACAATTAATCAAAACATAGATGTTCCATTGTCTCCACAGTCTCCTAGACCCGTGCAGGAGACAGATCACCCCGCTCCGACCAGGGAACGTGGGAGCGAAGAGGCCAGGCCGAGCCGCCAACGCAGACCCCCGGGTTTTGGATGAGTGACTATCAACTGTAGAAGATTAATGATCATGTGAGGTGTCCTTATCATTCCATTGACAATTCCGATTATTAGTAGTTTAATAACAAAATAGTTCGTCCACATCAGTAGTTTACCAACGTGGAAGTTTAATTATGTTATGTTAATGAAACGTAGTATGTAGTTCAATCATAACCATAATTAGTGATTACATAAGAAGAAGTGAAGATCAAAGACATTATAAATCATTATCCATTCAATATAATTTTGGAGGTACCTAGTTTGTAGTTTCAAATCACTTTAAGAAAAAGGGAATGATGTAGTGTATTGTGTGTGTGTAAGTTGGCAGCACTGACTGACCAAAGTGGAGTAGTGAATAAAGATGGATGCTAGAAGCTAAACCTTGTCAAGTGAGTTCATTACAACTAGTACGTGTAATGCATGTGTGTACATGGGGGGAGCTCCCATGTCTTTGACACAACAACAAACAATGTCCGTGAAGCTAGTAGACCACACTTGTTGGTGTGGCTGTACCCAGAAGAAGATCTAATCATCTAGACAAACAAATAAATTAACACAGATCAGAGTAGTTTTAACCAATTACTTTACTTGTGTTCGGCATTGAAGAGCTTCAAGAAAGTACAAGTAGCATTGAGACTCATTAGACTACTTTCTAAATGTACATGCTAGCGGCTGTGTTGAAGAGGAGGAAACATTGAGAAGAGGGACTTACTTTTAGGGATTGTAAATTAGATATGAATGTCTGATAAACAAATAGAAGAAGCTTATTCATAAATGCAATAGCCCTACAAACAAGACTCGAATTTGGAAAATCATCAGTTGATGCCAGTCACCGGCAATCCTAGATGAAATTTTCTCAGTCAAAATTCAAACTGGGATCGAGTCCAATATCCCTTACACTCTCCTCACATTGACTGCGGCAAGATGTAGGCCAACCTGGGTAGGTTTTCGGAAAAAAGCTTTGAAAAAGCTTTTCTACATGCCAAAATGAACAGCTTTTTTTATTTTCATGGTAAATCAAAAATCAAATAACTACTTTTATTTCAACCAACTGCATAGAAACATATATTATTCCATCTAAATAGTATACGGCGACAATCGTTACATAAAACTTAAACCGTTTACAAGTGAGCGTCTTGGACATTTAGGCATACGGTACGTACAATTTGTTTTTTGCATCTTATTTCCAATAATGAAAAGTCAATACAGTATCAGGCCTACAGAAGGTTTGGTAATTATAGTTTTGAATCGAATTGACTTACATCACCTCTTAAGCGATGTCAAGGTTAGAGCTCAAGGTTACGGCATTATGTCATTGACTGTTGTTAAAATACCGATACCAACCGTGAGAAATTGAATTTCAATTGAGATTCACTTGTAGAACTATCCCTGACACTTGCCAGTAACAATAGCATACAATATATATGAACACAATACCAGTAACACCAATGACACACCTACACCAATGCCTAATTACAATCACAAAATCACGGTCTCTCAGTCTCACTTCTACTCACACTTACACTAGGGTGACCATAATTCTAAAAGCAAAATCCGGGACACGTGTACTTTCGTGTAGTGTGGACTTGCGTGGGCTACCAGGGGTCTGGGGCAAAGCCCCAGCCGCCGGATACAGAAATTTTTTGGGACAATTTTTCCCTCAAGATAGCCTGTAGTGAAATCTGAGACAGGTTGGGTTGGGGGGCTGGCCTATGCCTTGAGAGTGCGGCGCTTTCTTACTGGTGCATTTAGCAGACAAGGCTTTCTTGTGTTTTTTCTTTTCCAAGCGGTCAACAGTGTCCGAACGAAACGAACACGAGCGATACTGTGCATTCAACTTTATCTACAATCAGAGATTGCTTAAGTGTGGCTCGTTGGTCTTGTGGTTAGCGTATCTGCTTCCAATGCAGAAGGTCCAGGGTTCGATTCCCGCTTAAGTCAGAAGTTTTTTAACTTCTGATTTGGACTTAAGTCCATCAGTTCTTGTCTTAGGAGTTTGTAAACGGTGACTTTGGAGCCGTCCTAGCAACGAAGCACATAATAAATTCAGAGTTGTTCTGAATCGGCCTTGTTGATTCTGGCGTTGATTCGCGGGTGTTCGCACCGTCCATACCACTGATTGCTATATTTCCTATTAAAAATATCGATCTTTGGTTGGTTATCGCTCATTCGTCGGTTGCGTCGGGGCCTACAGGGTTGGCTTGGTCGCTTTGATTTAAAGTCCCCCACTGAAAATCAGTTATACAACTGAGTGGGTAGACTCTTAATACAATTTAAAATTTAAATTTAAAAAATAAATTTAATTATTATTTATTTATTGATACGGAAAGTCCGTTTTGACCGCGAGTTTTGTTTCAGTTTCATCGAACTTTTTAGATGAAAAGAAAATTGTCATTACATGACCGACAGCTTTACCGTGGATTGCAGATTTGTGTTTTTTTGATTGCACATGGCTTTTTATGTCCGTGCGCCCACCGTGTTCGATTGGAAAGGCCGCGTGACAGAGAGTACAGTTAACCTTGCTATTACTTTCATCACAGCAAGCTAGAAATCTTAGATACCTGAGCAACACAAACTCCACTAAGAGTACTATTGGTAAGATTGCTGAAACACGGGCATTTTCAAATTCCGGGACAAAACAGTGTCCCCAAAAAAGTTTTGGGGACACCGGGACACATTACGAAAAAACGGGACTGTCCTGGAATTTCCGGGACGTCTGGTCACCCTAACTTACACTCACACAAACTTGACATTTCACCTTTTATGCCTTGAAATTTGATCACAATTTCCAACTAGGCCTACGCAGATTTTGCATTTTCATCTACATTTTGCTTACAACTTTCATGTTCATATCCAACTTTATGATAGGGTAAGGGAACTAGTTCTGGATCGGGGTTGAGTTGTGGATCAAAATCTTTGGGCTTGTGTAAGTTCTACATGTAATGTACTAGTTGCACTGTCAGTATATTTTTCTGATGAATTGATCCAAGGAGCATTGGAATTGCACACTGTCATCACCAGGTTGAGTCATTTGTCAACTTAAGTAGAAATAGTCAACAATGCTATCAAAATGGTTGCCGTTTGCAACAGACGCAATTGATATACACATGCATTTATCATTGTAATATTTCATCAGTTATTAGCACAGCTTTCAAACTTTGTCAGAATTTTTATTATTAGTTTTGCTAAAAATTGACTATAATAGGTTTACTGTACAACTACTCAAAGCACCCTTGCGGGTGTCTACAAATAAGAGGTTTTTGTTCCGTTTTTTTAGATCGTAACACCATGTTAAATGAATAGGACATATGCAGCAAGCCTAATAGTGTTTAAAAACCAAGTTAAAAGCAATATAGGCACACTCATTTCTAGAGCTTGTCTTAACAGATGCAAATCTAAAAAAAAAAAAAAAAATGTTTTGGTCTAGCCTAATTTTTCTAATATTTTTTTCAAAATTTTGAATTTGATATAAATTTGTGTTAAGAATATTTGGCTTATAAAATTTATACTCAGGTGTTAGCTCTTGTCTTTGTCTTTAAATTTTGTATTGAAAAAAAAATTGTGGTTAGCATAATTGCTGCAAATAATTCACAATTACAATTTTGATCCACAACTAATCCGGGGACTGATTGTGGATCAATGCTGATACCGGTCGTCCAGAATCAAATTTGTCAGGTGCGGCTGCATCACTACTTATGAAACATATCAATGAACCCCTGATATCAATTTGAAAAGTTTTAGGCTGATGATCCACAACTGATACCCAGGTATCAGTTCTGGATCAAAGCACTACTTTTTTTAATTGGCTCATTTTAGTACCTTCGTAAACTTTTTTTAAATTTTTTCTTTTGCAAACATTGTCGGAAAGTTAATCAATAAGAATATAGTATGTGGGAGTAACAAAAAAAAAATCCTGATACTCAAAATTGTAATATTGCTTAACCCGATCCAGAACTAGTTCCCTTACCCTATAGGCCTAGGCCTACGGTACCGTAGTTAGTAGCCCATGCATATCCCATGGGTCAACTGTGGAAGGTCATATGCTTGAAAAAGTAGAAACATTGAAATTGAGAGGGCCCACTCTAAAAAAAATGGGTTTTCAAGCTGAGGAATTGAACGTAAAAAACAGACAGGTTATTTAATATTTACCATGACGTAGGCCTAGCTTATACTGTAGCCCTACTTTGCTAACAGGTACCAAATCCAGGAAAGTATTCGGATGTGTAAGGTCTGTTTTTGGGAACTCGAGCAGCAGTGCCCCTTTTTTTCCAGGACTTCCTACGGGAATTTTTTAAACCTGTTTCGATAGTAGATGAAGATGACATAACCTACTCTGATCAATATAGAAGGCTTTGGACATTATTTTGCAAAACTATTTAAATTTAACTTGGCCGCACTATAATAAGGTATGGTAGTAGGCCTATATAATTTTTTAAATGTATTCTTTGTTTCTTTATTAAGCAGCATTGTAGGTAAGACTACATGGGACCGAATACGGAACGAGGATATCCGAGATCAAGTAGGCGTGAGTAATTTAATGGAGCGAATTGGAGAGAGAAGATTAAAGTGGTTTGGACATGTCAAAAGGATGGAAAGATCGAGATTACCAAGAAGGATGATGGAATTGGAAATTCCAGGTAGGAGACCAAGGGGCAGACCACGACAACAATGGCAGAATAGTGTGAGAAAATAAGATGTAGAACAGCGTGGAGGAGACTGGAATGTGGTGGAAGGAGAGGAGTGGTGGCAGGACAGAAGAAGATGGAGAGGCCTGTCTTCAATGCCGACCCAACGCAGAGCTGGACGTGGCAACAGATAATGATGATGATTAAGCTGGATCCTTGTGGTCACCCAACAATGGTTGGTCAGCAGCCAATACATTGGGTAGGGTTTCTCTCTCTACTTTGACAACATTACAACATGTAAAACAATATAATAATAAAAATAATAGTGAATATTAGGTTTTTAAGCATAAGCCCGCTTTAAGGACATAGTTATTGATTCATACAGTTGTCGAAAAAGTTTGCCCCGACTGGGGTTCGAACCCAGAACCTCCAGCTTAACGTGTCATAGCTTTACCAATTAAGCTACCGGGACCATAGAACAAACCTTTACTAAACTACTATTTGTTGTGACTTGTGACTGTTGTCTTACATGACATAAATCCAACAGAAGACTGCAATGTAGTTGTCAAATCTGAAAGATCGCATGGATAATTCCAATCACGTCTCATCTCCCATGAGTTGGGTAGTATGAATATTAGGTTTTTAAGCATAAGCCCGCTTTAAGGACATAGTTATTGATTCATAGCAGTTGTCGAAAAAGTTTGCCCCCACTGGGGTTCGAATCCAGAACCTCCGGCTTAACGTGCCATAGCTTTACCAACCGGGACCATAGAACAAACCTTGTCTAAACTGCTATTTGTTGTGACTGTTGACTTCCATGACATAAATCCAACAGAAGACTGCAATGTAGCTGTCAAATCTGAAAGATCGCATGGATAATTCCAATCACGTCTCATCTCCCATGAGTTGGGTAGTATGAATATTAGGTTTTTAAGCATAAGCCCGCTTTAAGGACATAGTTATTGATTCATAGCAGTAAATGAACTTTAAATATTGCTAAGGACTTTCGGACCTTGGGCCCCTATGTAGCCTACTCCTCATACAAGTCATGAAACACCACTCGAATAACTCAAGCCTACCAGTTACCACAATACCTCTAGTGTGTTTAATGTTGTCGAGGAGTGTACCGGCCATAGGCAGCTGTTGACTCCTCACGCAAGTCCAGAAACTTTTTTTAACCTGTATCAATGATGCTAAATATTGCTAAGGACTTTTTGACCTTGGCCGCCCTGACGTGGCTGTACGTTGACTTCTCACGCAAGTTATTCACCACCAATCGACAAGATTAAGAAATGTTTCACATGAAACATTTTTTAACCTGTTTCAGTGATGCTTAATATTGCTAAGGACTTTTGGACCGCTATGTACTCCTCATACAAGTCATAAAACACCACTCGAATAACTCAAGCCTACCAGTTACCACAATACCTCTAGTGCAGCGGTTCTCAACCACTGTGTCGCGATCAGTTGTGAGGTGTGTCGCAAGTATTTTGTTTATTTATTGTTAGGGTTTATTGAAATATATTCATAAATGCCACTAAAATGAACGCTTTATACCGCCGATATAAGTTCTAGGGGTGATTTAAAAGTGAGTGACAGTTAGGGATGTGAGTCCCAGAAATTCTGACTTGAGTCTACTATTTGGTAAAAATGTATCGGCCCAATTCGTACAAATGGTGGAGGTGCCGGGTCGCGCGCGTGTGTGAAAAAGTAAATATCGCTATGCATTTTGGATGCTACCTTACTAATCTTGCTTTTTGAAAAACAAAATAGTGTTGTACATAAGCAATAAAGGAAGGCAATATATCAATTTTCCAGCTGCAATGAATGCCGCAAGTAAGTTGGAAATAAAATCTAAAGATCAATTCAAGAAATATATAATTCAACACTTGACCTGCCTTCAGCTGGGTTTGAAGAAATACTTTTCTTTTATTTCAACAAAGGGAATAGAATGGGTTATCTCTCCATTTGCAGTTCTGTTGAGCACATAAACGACGCGTCAGACCTAACGTATCCAGAAAAAAGAATAGTTGATTGTAATTACTTCATATAGGGACAACTCAAAAATCAAGATTTCAAGAGATCTCTCTTGATTCATGTGATCACTTTAAAATGAATACCATGCAATTGTTAACAATGCTCTGTGTGTTTTACTTCCCTTCTCCACTTCATACCTGTGTGAGGCAGTTTTCTCAACTTTAAAAACAATCGAGTCAAAGAACAGATCGAGACTTCTTGATGTTGATAGTGAGATGTGCGTCAGTTTGTCTACCATTCACCCTCGTACTGAGAAAATGTGTGAATTACAGCAGTCCCAGGTATTCCACTAATGAGGAAGCATGTGACGTTTGTACATTGGTAACATTGGCACAAATTGATAAATTACTGTTGATGTATTGTAATTTGCAAAATTTAACAATGAAGTAACGTTCATTTAAGCCGGTTAAATATTATTTCGGTAAAATGTGGGTACACCCACGACGTAGGTGGGTCGCGCACGGGAACGTACTCAACATGTGTGTCGCAGCAGAAAAAAGGTTGAGAACCACTGCTCTAGAGTGTTCAATGTTGTCGAGGAGTGCACCGGTCATAGGCTGCTGTTGACTCCTCACGCAAAGGAAAAATAGGACCTAGCCTTTAAGGGGTATTTAACCGCTAAACTAAAAACATATCTATTTCAACAGGCTAACTAGTAACGAATTTAGCAATCAACAGAAAAATTATTGGGGCCACCATACCCTCCCAAAAAATTGTCTAACATGACATTTTTCGAGCTAGGTCCCATCGGCAAAAATCTCCCATAAGAAATAACATGGGGACGATCTTTATGCCTCGTGACCTTGGAGGATTTTGATCCAAAAATATATTGGCCATTATTGACGTACTCTACAGCCTTTTCTGTAAATTCTCTATATTTTGTTCTTTAATTTGGGCAAGTAGTTCGGTCAAAATATGCTGATTACCAAGATGGGGTGTGATTTTGGAATGCATATTTTTGAGTATTTGAGGGTATATTTGGGCACACTTTCAAAACAAGATGTAAAAAATGGGCATTTTAGATTGGTACTATGCTCTAGTATCTATGTGGACCAAAAAAGAAGCAGGTTAAAACCGATTTAAGAAATTTCCCAAAACACCAATTTTCGCAAAAATTTCTGGATTAAGAAAACTGAAAAATTCGTTTTATATCACCGTTATAAGATATAATTTTTTAAACTGTCATTAAACGAGGGAGCGGAGCGACCGAGTGTCTCCATTCAACTCAAACGGCCCTCATTCTGTGATTCTGTCTGTCTGTACGTCGAAAATCAGCCGAACCGCTGAACAGATTGGGCTGAAATTTTAAACATACATCCGGTACGAGTTTACTGAGAACTGCTAACAAAATCAGCTAGATCCATTGCGATTTAATCCTACAATAAATAAAAATGTGATTTTTTTAAATATCGATAGCATTTGTTTAGTAGCAGCTAGCGGGACGAGATCTACCTGGCTGACATGGCCCAGTGGTAAGCATTAAGCCTACCGCACGGAGGGTTGGGGTTCGATACCCGTTTACTCGAACTTTTTTATATTTTTACACCCACATATTATTTTTGAGGGGTGTTAAATGGGAAATAAAACTTAGATGAATTTGTTTTATCTTGGAAATTTGTTAATGTTTGACGCTAATACGTTTTGAACATGATTCGCATTTTAAATGTTCAATTTAAATAACTAGGGAAACGCCAAAGTGGTTGTTAAACGTGTGAGTGAGCCATGTGTTGAGTACCCGGTTTCATTCTCCATACTGGGCTTGATCCAGCCTTAGGTATATGGGAGTAAAGGGGATGTTCCCGGGTACTCAACACTTGGCTCTCTTCTCACTCGTTTAACAACGACTTTGGCGTTTCCCTAGTTTAAGTGTAGTAATGTGCTATAGATCATGTGGTAAAAAATATTTTTTTGAGTTTATAGCCCCTTTAACCAATAAAATAAACAAGCACAGTAAGACTAGGATCGACTCCTGACAATAACTAGAGGTAGAATAACAAAAAATGTAGGCCTAGCTAAATGAATTTAACCATAATTCTAATAACCTAGGCCTAGCCTATTTCATTTCATTCATTTCATTTTTATTAACATACCGATATCTTTAAAATTCTGAACAATAGGTACCTATGCCTACATTGTTACCTACATAATATTATATATTTTCAAGTGGGGATCCAAATTCCGAATCATCAAAGCTTTCTTCACTCCCCTAATTTGATTGAAAGTTTGTTTAAAAATGAGACCTTGAACGAGTCAATCTGTTTGCGAGACACCATAGGCATGCACAAAGATTTTACAATGGGGGGGCCACAGGCATTTTCGACCGCAAGAATTTCGGCCGAGAAGGAAAAAATTTACAATTTGTATTTGCTGGGCAAGCAAGGGTGGTACAGGCAAAATTTTTGAAAATCAGGTTTTTTTAAATGTGTTTGGTGGATTTTAGAAAAAAGTAGTGGGCTGAATAGGCCTAGGGCTACAATACCATTTAATAATGTAAAATTTTGTGCAGTCGATCGATACTCGAAACTAGAAAACTACTGAAAGGGATCTTAAAGGAAACACTCAAAATATTTTTCTCACACTTTTTTCGTGTAGGCCTAAATTTTAGTTTCACTGATTGATATAAATAGGCATACTAAAATTTTTATTTTATTTGCTTTGTCCGGGGGGCTCATGGCCACAGGATTGCCATACCGATGGGGGAATGGTGGCGGCGGAGCAGTGATGGGGGTGGGGGGGGGTCTGGGGCGTAGACGCCTCCGGAAGCGAATATTTTGGGGGGTTAACTCTTTTGGGGAGGGCTTAAAACGTATTTGGGTACTTGTTCATTAACGGGACCCCCTCTAAAAAAGTAAAAATTCAGTAAAAACATTTCATTAGACAATCATAACTACTACATCTACTCCATCTGAGTTTCAGGAGGTCAGGAAAACACAATTATTTCGAACAAAGCCTCGAAAACATCCTTTCCGGCTACATACTTTGTGCCAGGAGTGACACGGCCTACGCCAACGTACTCCACCTGCAAAACCTTTAACGTCGCTATTTTAAATATAAAGGACTGTCAATGGAAAAGTACTTTCGTTTAAAATAGCAACGTTAAAGGTTTTGAAGGTTCATTTGGTGTCCGTGAATGTCAATGTCAGTTGCACGGCGACGACTGCTCTCATGTAGGCCTACGCGTTCCAATGGACTGTACTCGCCTAAGTCATGTTAAACGTGTGAGTCAAGTTCACTGTCAGAGTCATATTCAACTCCTCGCAAGTTGTAATTATTTATTGTAAACAGAAATAAGTAAAAACAACGACGATGGGGGGACCAATTAACAAAATATTGAGGGGGGTCCCGTTAATGAACAAGTACCCGTATTTGAGAGTAAGAATGGCTATTATTATTTAAGTTACACTTAATAAGCCTACCTTATGGCATTTTTGTTATAAAACTTTTTTAAAGTGAGATGATGAGAGAGAAAGCCTAAAGGATTCGGAAAACTAAGTAGAGCCCAGGCATTTTCAAATTTTTTCAAATTTTGTATCAATTATTAAACGTGATTAGTTATTTGGATAACATTTCTAGGCCTAATGGGGCCTATGCGAGACACTCACAGTTTGCCAGCAGGCGGATTCGCAGGCAATTACATGCAGATCAATAAGATAGATAAATTAGTTACCTAACGGTAGTTTAGGTCCATGCTAATTGTTAAAGTACCGGTACTGGTACCGTAAGCAATCTAAGCATGCATTTATTCTCTTCACTTTCCGTTTCCAATTCTAACATGACAGTTAAAATTATACCGTTTATCTTTTAGAGGTCTACAATTCCAAAAGAGATAACAAATTAGAGCTTTTGAATATTTCTGTAGAAACACAGTAAACCTGAAGAGTCGTGTCATGGTTTAAAATGCGACTTCCATAAACTAAAAAGCGGTATTCTTTTGCTTGACTACTGTACACAATAAAAGTAAGTAACAACCTTTGATCATCAGTTGCAAACTACAATAAAACTTAAATCCTTGTGGCCCGTTTGAACACAAAACAAGGAATCCCCAAGGTGGGAATAAGATGAGTCTAGTTTAGGTATTCAATGTTTGCCCAAGGTCGCTTGGCTATAAATCACAGGCCTACAGTGTTGGCTCCCGAGGTGTTATTAAGTCTGCGTGCGATGAGATGATGATGCTAAATGAGATTGAGGCTGAGACATATAGGTAATCAAAAACTGCTCGATAGGGTTCTCATCTACCTGGTGTCAGACTCTTGTGGAATATTAGGCTACCTAATCCTAGAGGTAGGCCTACCGGCACTTTCTAGAGGAATCAATCTATGGCATTTCCCTTGAAGGGCTATTGCCCCAAAACATGTTTTACTTTTACCACATGTAACATAATACGCCTACTTATGGGAGACAGCTCCACTGAAAAACCTACTAACCTACTAGGCCTAGATTAGAGTTACAGAGATAAGGTGCTAGGCTACCTGTCCCTAAACTAAACTAAAACAAATAGAGGACTCAAATCACCTAGAGAATGCGCTAGTGTCGCGGGGGGCGTAGCACCGTCATGGCCGCCGAGTGAGGATACCTTTGTAAACACCCATATGATCGTACACAAGCACAGTGTAAATATATAAGGTTTTGGGGGAATAGAATAGGTATCATGTGGCTCATTATGAATTCAAAATCTTGTATTTATTTATTTAAAAGTATTTCTAGTATTTATATAGATTTATATCAGCATTTATAATTAAAATACCTACGGATATAGTCTGTCGGGCGCCTGTGAACGTAGACATTGATATAAACCGCTTATTTTTGTGGCCGTAGTATTATTCCAGAGTACAACGTTACAGAGTCCAACATACTTTGAAATAATATAAATATAATGAAATTTATTAATATCGAAGCAAAATATTTAGTTATGTTCTATAAGCTATAATAGGCCTAATATGGAATATAATGCAATATTAGAGTAGCACACAGCGTTTCAATTCAAGCAACAACAATAAAGCCACTCAAGCTTTGTGAAGAGTGAAGACAATAAAGCAGTTAACAATAAACATTAGGCGTTCCTAAATTATTAGAATGCAAAATAAAAAATTACTGGACAAAACACCAATATAAAAGAACATTGGGACTAACAAGTCAACATGGTCTTGTGCTTAATTTTCTCGGAATCATGGTAGCCCAGGTATTAAAATGCAATACTTCAATTTTTTAAACCTTATTCACCCACTCTTGAGGGGATTTGATTGTTTTATTGTGATTACGAAAATACCAATATAAATACTATAGACAAAAACAGGAATTGAATTGAACCCATGGTCTCCCTCTGGCCGGGCGCGGACTATATAACTGGGAGTGGTGATTTAATAAGAATTTGATATTCACTATATTATAATATCAAAATGCACCAATAATTCAGCAACAAATACACTACCGCGGTCTCGGTGGTCTTTTGGGAGGCATGGGTTTGATCCCCGGCCAAGGTTGGGTTTTGTAAATCTGGACTTAGCCCATTTATTGTGTTATAATCTAGGGTTACTGATTGTTTTAAGCCAAAAATGAATTAGTCTTATCAACTAGGTATGAATTTATAGGCCTATATTAATATGAAGACCACTCTTTATTAAGATCTCACTGAATTACCTAAGTGAGAGGGAATGTGTTTGTTTCCGTAATTTCTTGTAGATTCCTTACACGAAATAGCGAATCAGTGCATGTGTTCAGTCACTTATCTACAATAAGTGGCTTCAGCAAATATACACTCTAATGGCAAGTGGGTAGGTGGATTGTGGACAGATAATATACAACGTACGAAATGTGTAACTAACAAAATAACAGTAGGTATAGTATGGTTAACCAGTCGGCGTTTGATTACGTTTTCAGTGTCTCCAATGCATTTTTTCACGGAATGAATTATGTTTCTGTTAAAATATGATGTTGAAGACTAGATTCCATGTAGGTGCTGTTTGTTGTGTGCGCGATAGAACATCACAATACTTATTTCAATTAGTTAATTTCTTATATGTGTAGATTCTATCCTCACTAGCGCGTTTCCAGCGTTCGCCGCCAGAGTGGACATGAGAAGATGGAGCGCTCTATAGCAAATAATAGTTTTACTTTTATGGAAATCAATGACACATTTTTGAAAAACTCTGATACTCATCAGTCATCAGTATAATACAAGAAACAAGGACAACCTACATATGACAACTACTAAATTAAAGATTATAGATAAAGCTCCTGTTTATGCAGGAAAAATGCTATTCAACTACCTGCCAGATGAAATAAAAAATGTCACAAACCTGGTAATATTTAAAAGAAAATTGAGAAGTTACCTAATAGAAAAATGTTTGTACAATATAGATGACTTCAAGAAAGCAGCTTAGCATGAGCATACCCTTGTAGCTATGTAGTGAATAGAAATGTTTAGATGTATGAAATTGTAAATACATAAAAGTAGGTAACATTAAGGCATATTGCTGCCAAATAAATGAATGTACTAATGTTAACGGATTAGTTAAGTAGGACAAGTCAAAATAGCCTACAGATGTATATAGTATGTATATAATATCTTAGTTTATACCTAGCCTGTAAGTATAACTCAATGTATATTCTATTGAAAAACTTGACAATGCCTATGTTACGATGCCCGTAATTGTTACGGCATCACCAATGTAATCTAACAGCTGCAAATAAAATACAATACAATCCAGAAGTAAATAAATCCATCCCATCCAGGTATCAAACCCAGGTCTCCCCATTGCCGGTCGGGTGCTTTACCCCTAAGCTACCGAGACGGTTAACTTCTTAACATCTGGATTTTTGGGAATGTTGGTGCATTGTAGACCTGCATAGATTGGACCGGCAATTGGGACTTGGGAGACCTCAGTTCGATACCCCACTGGGATGAGTATTTTTAATTTCTGGATTGATTTCCATAAAATCAATTACACCTAGACAGGAGTGTTTCTCGATCAATGAAATTGAGAAACAATAATAGTAGGTAGCCTAGGCCTACTTCTTAAGAAATCACTAAAAAACAAACTAGCCTACGGTAGTAAAAGAAAACCAATTTTGGGAGGGGGGCATGGGCGGTGGGAGGGGGTAAAATACACCATTTCCAGCCATACAAACATGTGTCAGTGGCTCTGTGGTCTCTAAGGGTGTGTTTTTTACCTTCAACTTCACAGGGCGGCCGTCACGTGACAGTCAGCCCGTGAGCACGCTCTTGGGAAACTGTGAAGCCGGGTCGAGCACTGTGCGCTCCACTTGGTTATTACAAAATGGGCCAGAGGATTTGGAGGTTCGCTCAAGTTATCATTGAATAAAGTTCCAGTTGGCCAGATTTATAGAGCATGCTTCTCATTTGCTAGTTTTAGTGTCTCAAGGGCAGGCAAGATAAAATCTCTCGTTAAATCTGAGATTATAAACCTTAAAAAATCATGTGAACGACATAACACTATGCGCTTGTTTCAACTTCGATAAACCATTTAAACCTTAGGAAGTTGTGTGCACCGCCACCGGCCAAGGCCTATACCTAATCTAGGCGAGTTAAATAAAAAGCGTGTGCGTTACGTTAGCGTCACGAAGGCTTCTTGTATGAGCTCCGCAGTAGGTCAAGCTAACTGATAATTATTGATTTGTGAACAAGTAGGGCCTAGGCACTAGGCCTATGCCTAGGCTAGGCCCCTGTACCTTATCACAAGTAGGCCTAGCTAGGCCAATTGGATAGGCTACACTTCATTCTACTATCTCTCTCATAATAGGATAATGTGTACTTCTATACCTGGGGGGTCCAACTTTTTACAAGCTATACGTGGAACGGAAGGATTTCGGGTGCGCTCTTATCGATTGTATCCTAGAACTAGCGCGGCGCACTGTAGCCAGCGAAAAGTTCGGCTAACCTAGCGAAAATAGTTGTTAAATATAAGTTGGACCCCCCCAGGTATAGAAGTGCCGGATAATGTGTGTATACTTATAGGGCCTAGGGCCTACTAGGCCTAGGGCTATGTATTGGTCAAGCAAATAAATTACTATAGTACTCTTCTCTACAGAGGCTAGGACCATGCCTCTAGCTGTTAGCACTATTTGAGTCCGATTGCATGCTTTTTTTATTCTATTATTACCATTATTTTTTCTACAGTTTCTACTTACATTGAACGTAGGGCCTACCGGTAGTTTGTTAATTCTCTTTTGTGGAGGGGCCCCTTAACCTCCAAATCGTGTAGGCCTACACTTTCAAGCCCCACTTTTTGTTGCCGAATGCCGAAGAGTTTCGGCAGAGTGGGTGAGTTACTAATTTACAATCGGCACACGCAAATTAAATCGCAAGGAATCTTCTAATTTTAAGTGAAAAATAAATTAAACATGACACGTTTGTCGGCGAGGACCGATGTAAAACTACTTGTCGCAAACACAAACACATGCAAGTCGCAACTCGCAAGACAGCGGCGCGGCGGCGGCGGTCATGTTGGCGGCACTGGAGTAAGTTAGCCACGCCCCCAACAGCTGCTCTGCCGGCCGGTCAAGTAGTATGTTGTTTTGTTATAGTTTAAAATTCTCGTGGGAAACCCATTATCTAGATAACAAATTGGTTATCTATTATCTTTATCTAGACTAGGAAAACGCCAAAGTCGTTGTTGGACAAGTGAGTATCACAATTACTTTTGCAGCTGCAGTATGCATGCAGCTCTGACTCATCAAGTCGAGACTTGTCTAGCTGCTCCACTGCTGAGTTCCCGATATCGCTATGCTCGTGGACGCGGGCGACTCCAAAACAATGAAAACATATCACATCGCCAACGCCAAAGTATTGAAGATACAAATATTCCAAAATATGTGTTAGAAAGGTCAATACATGAACTCGAGTTCGACTCGATATGTTCAGCATCCATCTTTTATGCTCCTCAAATCAAATTCAATTTAGTAAAGCTCTGCAAAACACGATTTTTGTCAGTAATTAGTTTTTTGTAAGTTGGCAGGGCAAGCTATAATTCTGAAATTTTTCACAGTTGTTAACATTCATAGTGGTAACATTGGTAAAAAAAGGGTATTTTTTCCAAAGCGAACTTTCACACATAAACACAACGAAGTGCCGAAAACTTGCCATAGAGGACTCCGTTCGCTCCGCTCACTCGTCCAATAAAAATAACTAGGAAATCGCTCAGTTGGACGCGTTGATAAGCGAGCACGTGCTATAGTAAGACCCACAATGCACATTTTTTAAATTTTAAAATTTGCGACGTTCGCTGTCCACAGGGCCATGTTTCCGATATTATTTTATTGCCAAGGTAGGGGAGCTCTTGTACCTTGGGACACATTTCTATTAAAAATTCCATTTAAAGGAGTATTGGTGAAAATCCTCTAATTTTTTCTCCAATGATTAGGCCCTACCTTGTTTAGTAACAAATCTGTTACAATCATCCTGAGAATATAATATTTGACATTAATAAGGTAGATTTGATACTTTGTAATTTCCTGCATTTGTCCCAAGGTACATGCATAGGATGTACCTTGGGACATCGAGGCTTGTACTTTGGGACAATATAGAGAATGTGGATTTTGAGGAAGTCGTGTGATACAAGAACTCAAAATGAATTGTCATTTTACATTTATTCGTGAAAAAAACATACAATTAGTATCAATAATAACTAGGCCTACTTGTAATGTAAATTATATTATTTTGTAAAAAACAAACCTAAAATCATTGCAAATGAAGATGAAAATACAAACTAGGCCTACTAATATGTAAGCTTATATTGCAACCAACTGAAATTATTTTGGAATGGATTATGAATGGATTGTTAAATGTTATTACATTAGCCATATAGGCCTATGTTGGGCTAATAGAATTCACTCGATTGAGAAATGTCCTAGATTGACCTTAAAATCTAGTAGAAAACATTGCCGTTCAGTTCCACCACTTGTTTCTGGCGTAGGCAATTTCATGATGATGTCTGGTTTTGGAACTAGGAACGTCTTTGGATTATCGTAGCGAAACTTGTTGGTCCCTTCAATTCTTTTAAGGTATTGGACTTGCATCTCATCCTCCAGGATCTCTTTTATTTTAACAGCTATAAAGTAGTGAACTTTTTCTTGCCCGCCAGTTGAGTGACTGAGTGAGACAGAAATCTCCCGCGTGTATAGTGCATACCGATCAGAAATATCAGTAACAGTTTTGTCAGCATCTGCTTCCTCGATCTCGTCCTCATCATTTGACGAGTGTAAATCTTTACCATTTGCGTCAGCATATTCATAGGCTAAGGACATAACATCTGTTCTAGACAACCCATAGTGAATTTTGCTTGCTGTTTCAAGATATGTCACAAGAGCAAGTTCTTCTTCAGCAGTAAATACTGAACATGTAGCATTTAACTAGGATCATACTCAAAATGATCTTCCTCATTTCCACTCTTTTATGTTCAGCAAGATGCCTTGACAATGTTGATTTTGCAACACCATATTTCTTAGCAGATTGTCTTAGTGATAATTTGCCCAACAACACATCCTTAGGGGCAGATATGACATTAGCCTTATTGGGAGCAGCACAAGTCGCACGTTGCTTGCTTCTAGGCATCTAGTGAACAAAATTTACTGATAAAACCTTGATATTTCATGTGTAATGTACCTTGGGACATGTCCCAAGGTACAGACAGTGTTCCTGTCCCAAGGTACAAACTATGACATTTTTAGAACAAAGAACCTACCCTAGCCTCCTGCCACAAGATTTCATAACAACTTTTAGCAGTAAATATAGGTAAAACCCTACTGATTTATACTACAAGTTTTTTTTTAGATAATATTGAAGTAAAATAAACAAAATTAGCTACAAAAAACATAAAGAAATTTACTTACTGTGCATAAAAACAAACAATCCCTTGCCAAATTGTTTGTATGGCAGCCATATGCAATCAAGTGGCATCAAAATGAAGATGTTGACTAGGGCTATAATCTAGAAGGCACTGCATGATTAGGCGGGAATTCAAAACATAGAAAAGGTTCTGTCCCAAGGTACAGTCTGTCCCAAGGTACAAGGACTCCCCTATTTGGGTAAACCCGTATGTAAATCTTTACTTTGTGGATAAAATCCACCGCCATCTATAGGACCTTGACTCATTGGGAAAAATATTTAAACTCTTTGGTGACAAATAATAGACTGCTTCCTCGAAATATTTTGATTATTTCTAGGTGGCAGTGCATTAGAAACTTCGCGCGTCTTTTCGTTGCCATGGCAACGTTACTTTTGTTATAATGTAATTTCCATCTACACTACTTATCGGATCAAACTAAAATTAACATATTCGTGACCGGACGGACATTCTAAATGATTTGGCTATCTCAGATTTTGTCGCCGGTTAGTTTGAAAAAAAAACTTTCGATTAACTTTAATGTAACTTTTTAACTTTTTGAACGATTTTGCCACAAAACTAATGGCATTCAATCGAGAACAAAGTTTGCGGATGGTCAAAATTTCAACTCGATCCGAGCCTCCGTTCGAACGTTATGGCGAGACATACAAACAAAAAAAAACAAAAAAAAAAAAAAAAAAAAAAAAAAAAAAAAAAAAAAAAACGAGAGACAAATTTTTCCGGCAGAGTCAAAAGGAAACGCTCGCGACTATTATATTTATCTAGATGATATTTTTGGTTATGTTTCAATTTTCAATTTCAATTAACTTCTTTTCCAAATAAACATAAAGTAATTTAATTGGATGGTTATTTAATTTTTTTACTAGTGAAAGCTCTTGTCACAAAAAGTAGGTACAAAATTTGTACCTACTTTTAATTACTTTACTTTTTTTTACTTTTATTTAATAGTAACATGAGCTAAACAAGTGAAGTTTTAAACTCCGAGCATCAAGTTGGTATCAAAATCTACTAATAACTATTTATTATAGCAACAACCGTAGCTTATAAAATTGTCTAACTAGATTATTGGTTGATTGTAATACTGGTCCTTAGTTGTAGCATTGATGGTTGTAGGATTTGGAATATAGCCAACACCTTATCATTTTAAAAATAAATTTAAATCTTCACTGAGTAGGCCTCCACCTGAGCACTAATGTTCTGAAATTGTAGACTTCATCTAATAACAGTAATCATGAGCAACAATAGGCCCAACTACAATTACTTTTTATAAGTATAGGATTAATTGGATAAGTTTTTCCCAGGTGTACTTGCAAGAGTACAAGTTTACACGTTGGGAAAGAAAATAAAAAATCACCAGCAAGTTAAAAATGGACATAGTAGCCTTCAGGCTGTTTTGTATCTTCTTTTCTTTCGTAAACCGCTTTTTCCCCCTTTTTTTTATCTGGTTTTTATTTTTACTAGATAAAAAGGTTATCTGATATTTTTAACTCTTTTTATCATCTTCATCTAGTTTTTTTGTGTGTGGTTTTTCTTATTTTTATTAGAAAATTTTTGGTTTATCTGGCCAACACTGGTAATGCTTTACACTATTTAGGAAAATTTTGAAAATGACCCCTTGTATTCAGTCGGGGATGCTGGTCCGGGGATATGAACCTAAAACCTGGGATTTCCCAAAATTGAGTTGTGCGCTTAAGCTTGAGCAAATACCGTCGGAAGTTCACAAGGGTCACTTCTTGTTCATTAGTCATTTACCCCCCCCCAAAAATTCACCAAACAAATTAAAATTTTACAATCCTTTTAAAATATTTTTTTCAATGCCTATTCTTGAAAAATTTAAACTAGTAAAAAAAGAAAACAACAACATATTAATGCCAGATATGAAGCCCCCACCCTCAAAGTTAAAATTACTGGATCGAGGCAAAATATTCAATTTAAAGTCATTTTAATTCTTGAGAATATGTTTTGGGACCCCGCACGTGTCAAATATTGAATCTTGAACAACGTAGCACAGGTGTTTTTAGTCACCATTGAAATCCGTGTACTACAGGGAGCGAGCGCTCTGGAATGAACTACCTTCTGAAGTAAATGAGATTCGGGAGAGCAGTAAAGATAAGGTATCGTCAAGTTTTTGATAATTCTTACCCCCCCCCCCCTTCTCTTTTTCAAAACTTCAGAATGGTGTACCTGGTCACGCCATTCATCACCAAGGCTACAACAACTGAACAACTAGTTTTAGTCAGTAAACTATAAGGTGGTGTGAATCAAGAATATGATACCACTAAATATAACAATGTAGGTAAGCAAGATCATTGATTAAAGAAGTGGCAAGATGCAGAAAGCAGTTAAAGAAGAACCTTCCTCAAGTATGAAATATACCTCTTACCTTACAAAACTTGTTGCTAACAAAATACAGTACACGTATAGGTTAAATGAGCATGTGGAAATGAAATAACAAACATCCAATTGAAGTAAAAATAGTTGTTTTATTTCCAATATATTTCTTAACGCTTAGGTTTAACTTTTCAAACCACACATAGATAGGACATAGGCTTGTACGCAAATGAATACCGATACTGTACTTCTAGGTGTTTTTATCCTAGGTAGTAGGTAATGTGGTCAGTTCAAAGGCAGCAGATATTCGTTGCAGTACTGTTCCATCCATTCAGATGTATAATGCAACTACAATTAGAGATTAAAAGTCCCCTCTGATGGTCTAGTGGTTAAGACGTCCACCTGGAATGTGGGAGATCCGTGGTTTGATTCCCGGTTGGGGCGTACTTTTTTAATTTCTGAATTGTAGTAAATTAAAAAAAATGAATAAAACTACTTAAGTACAAAATGCTATGCTCTATTTATTTATTTATAGTAGCCTACCACTACTGCAATAAGTATAAAACTTACTAAGAGATCTCGATAGGTAATATTAAGAATAAAATTAGCATAATGCATGCGACATGCATAGTAACAGTGCGCAGCAAGCTTCTTTGCGGTTATACAGTACTTAGCGTACTAAAAACAGTCCTTAAACGTTAATATTGTATAATACTAATATTCTTGTAAAAATATATTTGTAGTGTGATAGTTTTGATTAACCCAGCCAAAAGGGCCCACTACCTATAAACATTTCAACCGAGTAACAGCGACCCAGTACTTTTCTGTTTACACCAGTACAAAACACTTAGTTGTACCGTCTGACAAAAAAATCATGTATCAAATGTTATTTCAGCATTCATTATTCATTATGAATTGCTTCAGGAATTTATCAATTGATAAATCAATAGTGAATAGTTGATTGCCGACAACCTTAATTAAAACTTCATCATTTGGTCTCTTACAAGCAAAGGTGATAAGGTGATTAAGGTGATTCAATCCAGATTCATACATTTTCACTTTTTCCTTTCCTTTTTAAAAACAAATAATTTTTTTTAAAAAAATATCACATACAACAGACTTTAAAAAAAAACATTATTTGTATCTAACTAACTAAACAATGCTAAGTAATAGTTGATATTGTTGATTCTTTGTCTGAACAATATGAATCACGGATGTCACCATCAGGAAATGCTTTGAATCTTTCAACAGAATGTCCGTTTGTCAGGTTGTTGGCAGTGGGCGCAGGACCAAATTCCATTGAATTCTCTCTCAGTGTCCCCTGGAGAAAAGATGTAACACTTATGTTATCGGGACTCAGACGAGGGTGAATCTATCCCGGCAAATTAATATAGGATCCACGACGAAGGATTCAAATCCCAAACAATCCCAGAATATCGGGGATAAGTGGCAGACACAACTTTACTTCACACTAACAGTGAGCACACACTTCCCTGGTATCTAGACTATTTATATATATGACAATTAAATATGTACAGTATTTTATGTAGGCCTACAGTAGTAATGTCTCTTGCAATTTAGATATGGCCCGGACATGACTACAATATAAAAGTTATTCCATTGATAAAGTATTTTGGTACGTCATATAGAAGTATGTACTTAAGTATTTCAACTAGTTATCAGAACCCTTCCAAACTCATAAACTCAAATTATGTTTGCAATTGATTGTTCCAAGTTTGAGGTAGTTTGAGGTATCTTAAAGTTAAGTCGGATGTGTGGAACTGGCCAACAAGATGGGAAACATATTTTTGAATGTACAAATTATATCAAGGTTGGAAGGGACAAAATGCCAAGTGGCATGGATCGGAGTGAGGAGTCCTATCTCTACTGGCTAACTAGAAAACACATGATGACATGAATAATGTCAATTGTTGGCATATGAAAAGAACAATAAGAACTAAGAAGTTAAGCTACTATTTGGTTGGTGTCCACTTACAGAAGTAACGTAGCCTGCGCGTAGAATTACCTTATCGGTGTTGTGAAGGTCTTTCTTTCGAAGGTAGTTTCTTACGACGGGTATGAACAGGTCGGGGTTCAGTGGAGCTTGTGGTGTTTTACTGAACCCGCGGTAGACGGAACTCACAGCCATTCCAGTCAACAGCGTAACAAAGAACCCAATCACGATGTACCACATGTACGAGAGGCGGTAGAGATAGAAATAGTCGTCTCTGTAAACAAATGCATTCCTTGCCCCCTTTAAAGATGAGTAGGGGTGGCGGGATCCCGACATTCGGGATCGGGATCGGGAAAAACACCTTCCGATCCGTTCCCGAAAAAAGTTTTTTTTCCCAAATCCGGGGTCGCGCAAAATCGGGAAATTAAATTCCGCCTCTTCAGACATAGAAAACAGTTGGGGAAGGTGCCACTAGATGCAGCACTCGGCCCCTTGCTTGATGCATTTAAAACCAGAGTGCAGTCTTTTTTTAAAAAACGAAATAAAATTCGATTTTCGACCTGAAAAAGCTGGGAAATAGGCCTCCCCCAAATTAACACAAGACTTGACTTACAAATTTATGTAGGCAAGGGCCCAGGTCCCTCTTTATTTTTATTTTTCAATGCTAGGGCCTAGGGCCACCAAATTAATTTTTTGGTTAGAAAAAAAGCCTGTGGTTTAGATAAGCCCCCCTGGATGTAGCTAGGCAGGCCCCAGGCCAAAGCTTTTGGTAAGTTTAAAATTTTTAGTTGTAGCCCCAAAAATAGCAATTTTTAATTTGGGGGCTCTTTCCCAGTTTGGGCCTAGGCCTAGGCCCAACCTTTAGGTAATCTAAAGCACAGGGCCCTTTTTTCTAACCTAATTTTTAAAAGGGCCCAGGCCTATTGTTTTGGGGGGGGCCTAGGCCCAGACTCTTCAAGAGGGCCCAGCTAGGCCCCTTCAGTAGGCCCAGTAGGGCCCAGCTAGGCCCCAAACCTAAAATCAAATTGGAGTAATGTGATTAAATTTTGGGCCCTTTTCAATTTGTTACTGATAAAGTGATAAAAAAGCGCATTTAATTTATTTATTGCGGAAATTCCCGATCCCGTCCCGATTCCCGGATTTTTAATGTAAAATTTTCCCCACCGTCCGAGGAAAAAACCTTTCCCGACACCCCTAATGATGAGTGTAAGTAATAGATTGTGTAGTAATATTATTACTTATTAGCCTACAAGAAATGTAAGAGCAAGCTAAGCATAATAATTTATAAAGAATCAAAATAGGGATCGAAGACACAATCAAAAGATGGTCGATGAGATCCAACACTTTAAATCTATTTGTGCATTAGTGGAGGTGTTGTCTACTTAAGAATTACATACAAAGCCTCCTGGATCCCAAGGATCCCCAACCATGGTTGGGGTGGGTGGTCCATGTTGAATGTCATCCTTGTTGAAGGGCAATGTGTACGGTACACAAATACACAATCGGAGGTCGTCTTGTTCAGATTTTATTGTGCGATGTAACTTGTGCACAGACAGCCGATCAGATGGATGGACTGATAGAGAGTGATGCTTAGGAAACCTCTCCCTAAACACCAGAACCATTATATAAATCAAACACATTTCAAAATTACAATTCAACAGAGGGGGAAATAAATACCAATTTTTAAAAAAAAATGTAGGGATATGCTGTGATTTGGAATCCCCGGGTTTTGCCCTGAATTAAGTAAGTAATTTATTGATTCCATAGAAAATAAAGTTTAGGGAAAAAATCAAGACAGTAACAAATCACATAAAAAAAAACAAAATTAAAATTAAATTAAAAGCCCAATAGGCCTAAGTAGTATACAATCAGTATTTTACTTTTGGTACAAAAACTAACAACCTTCTTCTCTACCCATTTAATCTTTCAAAAGTGACGTATCCCTTTAAATTGGTTTACAAGAAAAGCTTTGAGAAATACGGAACATAAATTTTCACTCCCTAGTACAACAAACATTCCTACAAGTATTTACTTCAGCCGTGTTCGTTGTTTCAAGTAACTAAAAATGCCTACTAACAATTCAATTCAGTTCAATTGGGCTTCACACGCAAAGCTTTCTGCAGGTTGCCCCACCGTAGTGGAGCATCTCCGAAAACCCACTCTCGATACCCCCACCAAACCTTTTTACTCGATACCCCCCTCTCAAGCCCCCCCACGCTATGAAGCCCATGTTACAAAAAGTAAGTAAGCGCTCTCCCCCAGCGCGGTAAAAGCAAATAGTTCTAAGTGCATGTTATATTAAACATTCCTCTCAAACTAATTATTAACATGTATTTAAAATATATGTATGAAGTGAATTGAATATTTTGTATAATTACTAAATTTTTATCAAAGTCTCTCCGAAAATTAAGAATATTATTCAATCTTAGTAGAGTTCATAATTGGTGGAGTCGTGTCTGTTTTATAATATAATATAAGTGGCATTATAGTTCGTTTAGCTATATGCCCAGCTAACCTAACCTAACCTAAACTAGACTAGACTAGACTAAACTAAACTAAACTAAACTAAACTAACCTAACCTGACATAACCTAACCTAACCTAACCTAACCTAACCTAACCTAACCTAACCTAACCTAACCTAACCTAACCTAACCTAACCCCTTTACCTATAAATATTTTGGTCCAAAAAATAGTTGGTGGCAATATCCCCCCCCCCTTAATAATACAGGCAAGTTTGAAAACGAGACACAAGACTGTTCAACAGAGAATTATATTTTTAACATTTGAATTTACCGCGTAAGAGACCGTGCCCTTATATTACGTGGTGTAACATGGGTTTCTTAAGCAGGTAGATGGGGCATCGGAGAGTGGGGCATCGGAGACTAAAAAGGTTGGTGGGGTATCGGAGAGTGGGGCTTCGGAGAGCGCCCCACCGTAGTACCAGCCCTAGCTGCTACGAATCATCAAAATAGTAACTCACTCCGCACAATGTGAGAAAGTGGCAGTGCAAAGCCCAATGGTCAAAATATGAGTTTGCAAGTTGCCTCTTGATTTACCACAAGTTGGGTGTTTTGTCTCAAGACTACCGTTTTCATGAGTTGGGAAAAATCATGGTTCAAAACTGAATGCGAGTTTGAGTTGTGTTTGTTTTTAGCGACACGAGACAAAGTCACGACTGCAAGCTGGCAGTGAGTTCAGCTCCCATGTTTCAAGACTCGGCCTCCTGTACTCACGTTAGTATTGGCGGCGGCTCAGTCGTTGAGCTGAGAAACGAAGTCACGTGGGTGGCGTTAGCCAGCAAGGAGATTGCAGGACAGCCGTCAGTGCGCATCGGCAAGGAGCGAATCGGAGGTTTTGGTCCACCAAACCCTATCCACAGCGCAACTGCAAGACCGGTTAGCAGTCCAGAGATAGCGCCCTAAACACAATCAACATCACAACGTAACATAAAGGGAAGAGTTTATCTTGTGGCTTGTTTAGAGCGTTAAGGCACAGAGAAATATGAATGACATAAACTAGTATCCAAGTGTATTTTGCCAAGTGTGTTGTTTTAATCTTTTCCACAATATAACAGCTTATCTAATTGGCTCCATCTGTTTGAAGACTGTAAAATCTACATATTAAATGGAATGACATCGGTAAAACGGGTTACTCGAATAAAGGAAATGATAAGGATCTTCTTCAGTTAGGATAATTTTTTTTTACAAAATTAAACAAAATCAATACAGAAAAACACTGCAAATTTATATGACTTACATTTGTATGAATCCACATTTTACTATCCAATGTCATCCCTAAAATCTAGCTTAAAAAAGATACTAGTCAAATTGTTTATATAGCTAACAAAGTTTTATTGTAACCCTACTCACAATCTCGTTACAGAATGTGCAGACCATTCCAAGGGTGAAGACGCCAAATAACGGTCCACCGACGACCCCGAATATCGTAAGGCTGGCTTGAAGAACGCCGCCCAGGAACTGGGCCAGGAACGCCATCGCAATGCACACCAGTCCAAAGAACAACGCCAGCACTTTAGATAGGAAGCCGGTGTGTTTCTCAGGCAGAGGGACGCCTTTGCAGAAGGCATAGGATGGCTGGAAAGAAAAACACCAAGAGTTCATGGAATAGTATCACCTAATTATATATATAAGCTTCTAATAAATCAACATAATGTGTGTTTACTGTTTTGGTTTATTGGGCCTTCAATGTTGATATCAGCATCCAATGCCCCTATAGAAGAACAAAATCTCACGGTAGACCGTGAAGTATGCTTCATTGAAATGGAAAATGATTAATGTCGGTAATGTATTCAACTTCTCTCGTCCCTCTGACGTAATCTCGAACAGCCAAAGAGCATTATTTTGAGACGTTAAGCAATATCCAATCAATCAATCTCTGTCGTAAGGGGCTGTGCCTACATCACATGTACATAAGAATCTAAAAACTAGGCCTATCTTCAATGGTACCGACCACAGTGTAAGATCTTGCTACATAGCCACACCTACCAATGTAAATGTCCAATCTACGCTGTGTTTAGTGTAAACTAGGCCGCTTTGCGAACGCTTTTTTTAGTAGCGTTGCTGGATGAGCTTTTTGTAAGTTTTAAGTTTGTGTAGGACCACTTTTTCTTTGCAAGTGCTTTTTAAATGCATTGTAGGTGATTGTTGTCAAGTTTCTATTGTTACTTGTTGTAATAAACCTCAAAAAACTCGTATTAAAACCTTTATTCTATGAATTCTGGCAAATATTTTCAACTTTTTCTTTCAAAAAGCAATATATCACAATTACCTTAATGTCCATGTAAAATATGAACGTTGTAGCCCCACCCGTTTGGTCACAATCGGCCCAAATGTCACCAAAATATCGCACTAAATTTTTTTTTAATCGTAAAAGTACGATAGTTATGAGAAATATTTCTTCGATTGTACCAAAAAACGTGGCAGGTCTAAGTTTAGAGATTTCGAAGGTCCCCTCCAATTTTCATCAAGATCGCATAATTATGCCGTTTGCCAGGTAGAGTGCGAACAAACAAACAAAAAAATACCCAAGCTAAATTTTTTGGGGGGTCAGTGAAATTGAAGTCTTTGCTTCGCTCATCCAATCATAAAGTAACTTGTTTGAACCTAATTAAAACATAACAATATCAACAATGCTAAGATGAATGGCGTGAGCCGGACCTAGTGTTGACCTTGAGATAGTCCTCCAGAGTGACAGCGGCGAGGGAGTTAAGCGCAGACGACACGGAGCTGAGTGAGCCGCTGAATATACCGGCGTGAAGAGTCCCGCCAGGCCCGGATGTCCCCCAGGGTCTCCACCACGTAGAGGGGCATCAGCTGCGGATAGCAAGACAAACACATTACTATGAAGAAATAGAATAGAAGTATCCTACAACTTCTCACTTTTGTGGTAGCCCCTATGCAGACAGTTTTTTATATATTTTTTTATATATATACGAACATTTCACCTTGTGACTCTTTATTTCACTGAAAAGAATCACAAAAGTTAGACAAATATACCTGTCGGAGTTGAGAGAGAAATGATCAGAGACATTGTATAAATTATCAAAAGTTGATAAAATAAGTTTTAAAACTGAAACCAATTGCTATGTTTGTAGGTAGCTAATAATGTGGTACATTCACATTCACACATTCAATGACGTGGATCACATAATTTAATCTTCATAAACATAAAGGCCGGGCATACATAAATAAATGAAAATTGAAAATCTATAATCGTTCATGTAGATGAAAAAGTAATTGTTATTCTGTGTCTGAAATGCAACCTTGATGAAACAGGATAAAATTTGTTTAAAAAAAATAAAAATAAAGTTATAGGCCTACTACACATACAGGCAGAGACTAGAACAGTTAAAACTATAAACACTTGCCTGATCTGGAGAAGAAATACGTCCTGCGGTCTTCGGATCACATTTGTAGTAGTTTGCGTAGATGACCAGGCCAGCGAAAGATGTGCTGAAGCTGAGTATCGTAAGTATTGGCCAGCTGATCCACAGAGCCTTCTGGGCTTGCTTTACGTCCCTGCAATCATACACATAATATATTCTTAACTTAACGCTTCAATAAACCCGGTGGGGCAAGAATGTGGTGGGACCCTCGGCCTCCCACCCCCTACCCAACTTCAAAGTTGAAAATAGGGTTAGATATTGATTATTAACTCTAGAAGTGCCAGAGTCGATATTTTCGACCTTTAAAACCCCACTTTGATTGCCCGAGTCAATTTTGTTGACCTTTCTATAAGCGCGCTTATTTTACGTGATAAGATACAACTAGCGCTGCACCTATTGTTGTATTTTAGTACTAGATGAGCAGACTTCAACTGCTCCACCTGCAAAACATGACTTACAAGGTTTAAAACAGTTATTATTATGGGCTGTATTGTTGAAAATTTTTATGTTAGAACAAAATGGCTCCTAAATGGTCCTAGAATTCTAGATCATCGTTCATAACTTTTTTGTTATTGATCCGATCTTCTTCGAATTTTCAGCACACCATTGTTTAATTTTCATTTCATATATTGTAGCAAGCAGAATTTTTGTTTTACACGACTTTTTTTATTTCTATCTGAAATCAAATTTGAAAAACAAAAGACGAAAATTAAGGGATATTTTCAACAAATAAATGTTTGATTTTTTTACTACAGTATATCATATACAATGTCATCCCAAATAGTTTGATACAGTACTATAATTATATTGATTTTGGGTCAGAGCTTTGGCTGCTAATGACTTATAAAGTTAAGACTGCATTTTCTGGGTATTAGCTTGGCACTACAGAGCATTTTAGGCTGGCACTAACCTGCATCCTAGCATGCGTTACACCTGCACTAACCTGCATCCTAGCATGCGTTGCACCTGCGCTAACCTGCATCCTAGCATGCATTGCACCTGCGCTAACCTGCATCCTAGCATGCGTTGCACCTGCGCTTGGTTCACTGCGTACAACGACAGGTAGGTGAAACACCCTCCGATGATCAGGCTCCACCAAGTGTGACGCACAGTCGGGTCGGGGTCGATACTGCAAACAATTCAACACAGATCACTCGTGGTCGTGGGCATTATGTAACTAAGCTGTGTAGTTGTTTCATTCAGATCCAAACATAATACTCTTCATTTATCATTTGTTTATTTTCTTCACAACTTGAAACAATGTTGTCTAAACTAATCTAGCCATGATTAGGACTTGAAACTCAAATCTTCAAATTGCTGGTGTCTGATATTTTATCTCTATTGCATATGGGTATCAATATTTCTTAAAATTACTCAACGTATATTGCATCATTTGTACACGTTACTCGCATCCGGCATTCAACACGTACTATTACTACTTAAGTGTGTGTCTCTCAGGACAAGAAAACAGCCGCAAAGATAGTCACCTGTCAAACTCAACTCGATGTCCGTCTACAGCGATGCGCCAGACCTCGCCCAGTCCTCCAACATCTATAGTTCCCTTGATCACCACCATGTAAACGGCTGAGAACATAAGCAAGGACTGCAAGGTAAACAAGAAATACAAGTTAAGCAAGCTCGGAGCGCATACAGCATTTTAGTTTAAATGTATTACTAGGATAACGCCAAGGTCGTTGATCGTACTAGTATCCAAAGCGTACATCACACTCGTGGAAATTGCTCTAGTGTAGATTGGTTATTTAAAGTAAAATTAATACTATGGAATAATACTTTATGTCAGGGGTGAACAAATCCACTAAAAAGTTAGGGGCCAGTAGTATCGCGGTATCCGCCGGAGGCAAATTGTTGAGTATTGCACAACGTTTGATTGCCTAAAACGCGATTTAAAGTGAATTTGTATCAATAATAACTTGTGGAAGTAGCTAGCCAATGTTGCATTGTAAAATTAAAAAAACACTCACTTATATATGCTGCAAAGTGCTTGTTTAATAAAAATAAATAAAAAAAATAATAAAAAAAGTTTTATTATTAATTATTATTTTTTACTTCTTGTTGATTTAGGGGCCAGCATGAAATTTTTACTCGAGCGGGCGACTGGTAATTTTCCACCTCTGCTATATATGGAAATCAATCCAGAAATTTTAAAAAAATCTATCCCAGTGGGGTATCAAACCCCGGTCTCTTGATTTCTGGTTAGGTGCTTTTACCTTACCCCTAAGTTTCCAAGATGGTGAACATCTGGATTGTTGGTGCATTATAGATCTCAATAGATTGGAACAGTACTGTAAGATTCTGCTGCCTTTAAACTGACCACTTAACAATAAATAAACAATATTTATAAAGTCATTACCTACATTACATTAAAAATATATTATGTAGATTGTAGAGTAATAATAAAATCACCTGAAAGAGATCTGTAATAACGACGGCCTTCATCCCGCCAATAGTTGAGTAGAATGTGCAAACCGCCCCCACCAACAATATCGCTATCTCCTTGTCCAGACCGGTGACGGCTTCCAAGGCAAGCGCAGGGGCGTACAGCACAATGCCCATGTACAAAACCATCTGGAGAGAGAACGCGAAGCTAGCTGCCAGGCGAGTCTTTGCCCCGAAACGTTGCTCCAGGTACTGGCAACAAAATAAATCTTGCTAGATGCGGGAAAAACCAGATGAACATGGTATAACTTGGAAGTGGGGATGGCATTGAAACGGACGAAGAACAGAAAAGTGGCAGGAGTTGATGAACCGGTGGTAGAGATGATAAAGGCTGGCGGACCAGTAACCATACAGTGGCTGTATAGAGTACCTATTTCGAGTTGTGTGCAAATAAAATAAAATAGTACTGGGAGACTTGAAGGAAGGAGTAATGGTGCAGATCTATAAGAAAGGTTATCAATTTTTGTTTTAATTACAGAGGGATCACATTACTATGCCATACAATGAAGATATCTATGAAAGGATTATTGACAGACCACATGCTGAATGAAGGACAATATGGATTTAGATGGGGAAGACCCACAAAATAAAATACCCTTTATGGGCCTATACCCTATTTGTAGGTATACATACTGGACAAGTCATGGAAAAGAATTGCGAGCTTAGCAAAATAATTAGTATGGTCTTTCTAGAGTCTAGACAATGAAAATACATAATATAATAGTGGCCAAAGAATGTGGTATAAAAGGGTATGGAAACACGGTCATGGGACAAGATGGGTTTTTTTTCCTCTTTCCTCGCCTTTTACGATTAGCAGAGCCATGCTCTGGACCAAATTCTACCCAAGACGGGCGTTATTTGGAGTTGATTTGTAGAGTGGACAATTGGATGTGTGAAGTACCGGTAGGCTACAGTCAGGGTTGTGAAGGTGGTTCCAAATAACACAAGGGTTGATACCACTATTGCTATTTATTCATAAAAGTGATGGGTGACGCACAAGGATGTGGTGTTTGTTAATGATTTTATTTCAGTGTTGTCACCCCCAGACCTTCATGCTGGGCTTTATGTTCTCTACTATTCTATACCAACCTGTCAAAACTAAACTAGCCAATAGTTGGCCTTTTCCACACTTTTTTATTTTGTTTTATTGTGGCATAAGAAAAGTATAAATGTAGCAATGTCTAATGTTTCATGTACTGCATTTCGATAATGGTTTCGATGCGTTGTGTATTTTGGACTTTGTGTCAAAAGTCCAATCTTTTTTAAATATCTAAACAGCCATAAATAAATGTGAGATTTTCTGTGAGTTTCTTTGTTGAGGCATACATTATCTTAGACAGGGGAAATCCTGGTTAGTCCCAGGCAATGACCAATGAACTAACGCTAACATAAACAAAGGGTTTAATACTTCTTCACAAGATTGTGTAGAAAATATAGTGATTAATAAATGATTGATTGAAATCATCATGTTAAACAAAAATCAAGCCATAAATTACAGTAGTGAACTAGGAAGCATGATTAAATGAGATTACTAAGCCACATCAATCAGTCTGCAAAAGATAATAATCAAGGGGTCATCATCAGTAGGTGGATAGTTAGTTATAAATGTGTGCTGTTTCTTCCCAAACTGTTAACCTCTTCACTAACCCAAGTTAACAAAATCCATTTTCCAAAATATATGTGAAACAATACTTATGAAGTAAGAATATTATCTTTGAAGAGAACCAAAACCATTTGGTTATTTTTTTTTAAATTGTCCCCCTGCATCATTTATAGCCCATTTTTGTAGGAATGAAACTCAAAAACTAGACATTTGGAAAGCTGATTTCAACACTTCATTCTTCATTCAATAATACTGACTAGGAAAACGCTTAAGTCCCGCCGCGTTGTTGGATGAGCGTAATTGGTGCATTGAGCTGCCATGTGTTATGCGAATTTTCTGTTGTTCTGTGAAAAAATTATTACTAAGTTCAAATTTTGTTTTAATTGAAATAAATTAAATAAAAAAGAAACTTAAATTTTAATTTTTTTCAATTAATCGTAATTTTAAAAAAATAAAAAAATCGAAAAATTGGAATTTTTATAAGAAATTATTATTTGATTGCGCTCAAATTTCACACGAATAAATAAATTAATAAAATTAAGGTTCTGTGAAAAACTTATTGCAATAGAATCAAGAATGTAGGTGTAATAAGTAAAACAATTGTTTTAAAAAAGAAAAAAAAACACAAAATTTATATTTTAATGAAAAATAATTTTTCGATTGCGCTTATATTTCACACAAATATATTAATTCATAAAATTAAGTTTCTGTGAAAAAATCATTAAAATCGGATAAAGCATGTAGTTGTTATAAGTAAAATAAATTTTCAAAAAATCCAAAAAAAATCGTAAAATTGCGATTTTCTTGAGAAATAATTTTTCGATTGCGCTCAAAAACGTGGCAGTTGAAATCAGAGATTTCGAAGGCCTCCATAAAATTTCATCGCAATTGGAGTATCGGTTTAGCCGGAATCGTGTTAACAGACAGACAAAAATACAGAAAAAAAAACATTCCGGATTTTTTTCTCCAGTGTAGTGAAATGGAATCTTCGCTTCGCTCGCTACGCTCATCCAACAATTCGGCTAAATGGTTAGGTTTTATTACAATATTAGGGGAGTTTATTTCTGTTATAATTGCCAATGGTTAAAATTTGACGAACGACAACCATTTCTTTTGCGTTATTTCTTCTACTAGGAAAACGCTTAAGTCCCGCCGCGTTGTTGGATGAGCGTAATTGGTGCATTGAGCTGCCATGTGTTATGCGAATTTTCTGTTGTTCTGTGGTAAAATCATTATTAAATTGAAATGTTTTAAATTAAATAAAATAAAATAAAGAATTAACTTTATTTTTTAATTTTTTTTTAATTAATCGTAATTGTTAAAAAAAATCGTAAAATTGAATTTTTTATAAGAAATAATTTCTCGATAGCGCTCAAATTTAACAGTAATATATAATTCATAAAATTAAGGTTCTGCGAAAAAATCATTTCAATCGGATAAAGCATGTAGGTGTTATAAGTCGAAGAATTTTTTTAAAATCGAAAAAAATCGTAAAATTGCAATTTTCATGAGAAATAATTTTTCGATTGCGCTCAAAAACGTGGCAGTTCTAAGTTCAGAGATTTCGAAGGCCTCCATAAAATTTCGTCGCAATCGGAGTATCGGTTTAGCCGGAATCGTGTTAACAGACAGACAAAAATACAGAAAGAAAGAAAAAAAAAAAAAAAAAAAAAAAAAAAAAAAAAAAAAAATTCCGGATTTTTTCTCCAGTGTAGTGAAATGGAATCTTCGCTTCGCTCGCTACGCTCGCTACGCTCATCCAATTATGACGTACCGTAATAAATAAATAAATAAATTTTATTTAGAGTCTACCCACTCAGTTATATAACTGATTTTCAGTGGGGGACTTTAAATCAAAGCAACCAAGCCAACCCTGCAGGCCCCGACGCAATCGACGAGTGAGCGATAACCAACCAAAGATCAATATTTTTAATAGGAAATATAGCAATCAGTGGTATGGACAGTGCCAACATCCGCGAATCAACGCCAGAATCAACAAGGCCGATTCAGAACAACTCTGAAATTTATTATGTGCTTCATTGCTAGGACGGCTCCAAAGTCACCGTTTACAAACTCCTAAAACAAGAACTGATGGACTGAAGTCCAAATCAGAAGTTAAAAATCTTCTGACTTTCGCGGGAATCGAACCCTGGACCTTCTGCATTGGAAGCAGATAGGCTAACAACAAGACTAACGAGCCACACAACAAGACCAATGAGCCACACACAAGACCAACGAGCCACACATAAGACCAACGAGCCACACACAAGACCAACGAGCCACACATTACTTTTACCGGTAGTAACTATGTTTTGCATCTTCATTCTACGTCCATCATCAAATCTAATTTAACCATGTCCTCAGTAATCTTTTACTGATTCAAAGCAGCTGGAAAATGTGACATACTCAAATGGCAATTATATACAGTCTCACTGCACACCAAGAACTTATTTCGGCAATGGGAATATATCTCTAACTATTCTAAAAGTTTACAAATATTAATGTGAAAGCCGTGCAATAGAACTAGTGTTTTGGTGTCATGACCAGATGACACAATGGTCACAAACGTACCTCATATACACTGGTATTGTGAAGTTGGAAGAAGACTGGAAGAAAACTGTATGCTGCTATTGGCGTCGCAAGACCATACGCAAGGTTGATCACCACAAACTGAGTTCCTGTGGAAACAATCTCAAATGAACAATAGACTCTTAAAGCAGGGTTGCCACTTTCAAGGATATTATCCATTTTCAAGGATTTTTAAGGTGTCTCCCAAGGGTAAAAATAATAACTTGGTGGCAACCCTGTATTAAAGTAAGTTCTAGTGTGAAAAATGCCTATCGGCTAGTTAGATTGGAGAAGGGTTGACAGGTTGGGAAAGCAAAGAGAACATAAATCCCAGCCTGAAGGGCTGGGAGCAACAAAACTTTTCACCTGCTGATGACAACTGCTGCTAATTTAAAGTTGTTACCTTACGCATCGTGGATTAAGGTAACAACTTTAAATTAGCTGCAGTTGTCATCAGCAGGTGAAAAGTTTTGTCGCACCCAGTCCTTCAGGCTGGGATTTATGTTCTCTTTGCTTTCCCAACCTGTCTACCCTTCTCCAATCTGTATTACAGTACCGGTAAATTTGTAATTTTGTGAGCTTCAATAACTGCGGAGATTTATAGATATGTAATTCATGAGTCGTTGCACGACAGGTAATGCTTTGAGTATATTACATGTCACTGTTACAAATACTCATATACAAGTTCATGATCATTTTTTTAACATTAAAAATATTACATCGATTTTGAGTTCTCTAACAAACATTTACATCAAGTACCTAGTTCAATATGTAGGCTACATGTACTCCATATGAAAATAAGTACCTAGGTAGGCTACCATGGAAATATTTTAAAGCATAACACATGAAAACAATTTATAACTTTAGCATATCCTATCACATCACATCCACCAACTTGTCATGAAATATATAGAGCAGAACATATTTATACAGGGTCCCAGAAGGACGAAACACGTTGTGGATTAAGGTAATAAACGACTTTAAATTAGCTGCAGTTGTCAATCAGCAGGTGTAAAGTTTTGTTATGTTCTCTATACTTTCCCAACCTGTCAACCCTTCTCCAGTCTAAATTATACAGGGTTAAAATGAGCCTTGCCTTGCATTTAACATTGTGTAGCTACTTTACCTTGCAATGATGAATTTAAATTGAATGCTCACAAGAAGTCTGGCTGGCACTGAAGGCCAGTAAACAGTAATTAGTGAGGCCTACCTAGTACCTACAAGAAAAGAGTTCTGGAAACCCTAGGCCTACCCAAGTACAAGCATATTTTATTTCATCGTTTATTTATCATTAATTAGGCAAAGTTGTGTAACTTAAAATAAAATTTTATATCATGATTCATGAGTGAATATTTTATCTCTTACCATACGTGTAGTTTTCTGTGCAGACACCGAGAAGAGTAATGGCAGACATGAAGCTAGCCATCAGTGAGAAGCTGACGGGCATGACTGTCAGACTGCGATCTCCAAGCAGGTACTCCTACAAGAACAACAAAATTATATTATTACCATAGTATAAGCACTTAGAATACTTGATTGGAGGTCTACACTCGTAAGTTGGGTCAACAATGCTGTGGTATTGTCGCTTTAAACATCTTGCAATGCAATTTTGCTATTTTAATTGGTGACTGGTGATAGTTGAGAATGAATCCATGCCTTGTGCAGGATTCAAACCCAAGTCCCGTGGAGTCGCACACTTTGGTCCTGGGAGGCTATATGCCTACCTGAGATTGCCAACAATGCAAACGAGATGCGACTATTCATTTCACAACTTATTTCTTCAAGTGAATTTTTAATTTAAAGTTAAACCACAAATCAATGACCTTAAACTAGCAACATATTGTTAATCAAAACTAAACTACATCAGTTTGTTAAATGCTGCTTTGAGTTTATGGCTATTTTTGGGGAGATCACCATGACGGGTGTTTACTGTTTAGAGAGTCTGGGAGACGAATGTCCATGAAGAAAAATGTTACAGAGGATAAAAGAAACAATGTTGCTCCATAATTATCTTGATTACTAGGCTATGGTACCAGACCAGTAGGCCTAGAATGTATTTGGTTAAATAAACCACAATGACTTTAAATTTTGTCATTGCATTTAAAATTATAAACTAAGCTCTTATGAATCAAAGAAAAGCATCAATATAAACTATAAATTATTTCTTACCTGCGCAGTCTTCTGCTTGCCCCCTGTGAAGCGATAGTAGATGCCAATGGAGGCCGACACCAGTAACATGAGGCCCAGGACCACGTAGTCCCACAGGCCGAATGTTCCCTCGGCCATGTTTCACGATCTGTAACAGAATGTTGACTTGAAACAAAAGGCTGTGGCTTAATAAGCTCAAACCAAACCAGCTTCTTCTCCTCGTTAAGATTACTAGAGGTTTCTGTAGCGGGATTCGAACCCGGCATCTTCTGCTTTGGAAGCAGGGACACTAACCACTGGCCTAATGGGTCAAGTAACACCTACAAACAATAAAAATTATTGTGCCCGTATTGTACCCTAGCTCTTACCTCGGTAATGAACGGAGTGCAAACAACCAAACAATGCACTGCTTTATCTACATAACCTAGATTGCTTTCAATAGTCTTGTCACATATCACTAGAAGGCCTTAGATTTTTATTGCTTCCCTTTCCATTCCGAAATAAGAGATTGCTCCGAGTATTTAAATATTTTATTATTATAGGCCTAGCTCTTATCTAACTTGAAGGAAGAAAAATAGGTCTACTATCTTATCTTGGAAGCTGTTAATTTTATAATACTTTAATCATAAGGATTAGGTGTGTAAAGCCTACGGTATAATAAAACTATAAAAGAACTTGGCACGAGTTTCAGCTTTTTTGGATGAGCGTAGCGAGCGAAGCGAAGATTCCATTTCACTACACTGGAGAAAAATATCCGGAATGTTTTTTTTTTTTTTTTTTTCTGTATTTTTGTGTGTTTGTTAACACGATTCCGGCTAAACCGATACTCCGATTGCGATGAAATTTTATGGAGGCCTTCGAAATCTCTGAACTTAGAACTGCCACATTTTTTAGCGCAATCGGGAATTTTTTTCTTATGAAAAACGCAATTTTACGATTTTTTTCGATTTTTAAAAAATTCTTCGACTTATAACACTTACATGCTATATCTGATTGTAATGATTTTTTAACAGAACCTTAATTTTATGAATTAAGATATTCGTGTGAAATTTGAGCGTAATCGAAAATTATTTCTCATGAAAATCGAAATTTACGGGTTTTTTCTTTTTTAAAACAATTCTTTGACATATAACACCTACATGCTTTATCCTATTGTAATGATTTTTTTATAGAACCTTAATTTCATGAATTAATATACTCGTGTAAAATTTGAGCGCAATCGAATAATTATTTATTATGAAAATTGCAATTTTACGATTTTTTTCTTTTTTAAAAGTTACGTAAAAATTACGATTTATTAAAAAAATTTAAATTAATTTTTAATTTAATTTAATTTATTTTAAAAAAATCTTCGACTAAGTAATGATTTTTTCACAGAACAACAGAAAATCCGCGTAACACAATGCAGCTCAATGCACCAATTACGCTCATCCAACAACGCGGCGGGACTTAAGCGTTTTCCTAGTGATTAGGGCCTACCATGTACATTGTAGGCTACAGTTGTCACATGTGTCAGAAATAGGTCCCTGAGCAGACTAACTGTTCAAGTTATGCTCAATTAAACAAATGACTGAAGAAAGACCTATGCAAGATGATGCTCACTAATCATCATTATCTGTTGGCACATCCAACTCTACGTTGGGTTGACATTGAAGATAGGCCTCTCTTTTCTCTCCTGTGGCCTGCCACCCTTCCACCATATTCCAGTCTCCTCCTCACTGTTCCACATCTTTTCTCACGCTATTCTGCCATTGTTGTCGTGGTCTGTCCCTTGGTCTCCTACCTGGGATTTCAAATTCCATCATTCTTCTCGGCAATCTTGCTCTTTCCAATCTTTTGACATGTCCGAACCACTTTTCTCTCTCCAATTCACTGACATTAAATTTCTTATGCCAACTTGATCTTGAATCTAGGCTATATTCAACTCTGTATTCTGTCCCATCCATGTAGTATCACTACTTGACACTTCTCAAAAAGTCCATAGCTTGTACGTCAGTATTGGAACAGGTCTGGTACCTATGGCAACCTTGCAATTCTTTAAATCTACTCTATATTCCATACAGGTCTATGTTATTTGTCCCCGTCTGGGTCCGGGTGGGTCCAGAGTCCAGACGTCTGGATCTGAGGAGTAGGAGGCCCAGAGCTTTCCTCTTAAATGCTCATCGTACAAGGCAAAAAAAGAAAACGTCGTTGGGGAACTTTCCCCTTCCCTTTGACTACCTCCCCAACGACGACGACGACAATCGACAACACGAACAATGAACAATGACACAGATGAAGACGACGTGGGGGAACCTCCAACCCCTGCCTAGGTTATAGGGGATACTGGACAGTAGCCCCTACATATGAGAAGTACTAGGGAAGCCCTATATTTACAGCTTTTGCCAAGAAGCCTTCCAGTTGTTTCTAGGCTTAGCCCTGGCCATTAGGGACCTACACAAATGACTTTTAGACCTAGCCAAGCTTGTAGATTTTCACCCACGGACATTATTAATGAATAAAAAAAATTATATCATGGACCACCACCCCCAAGGCTAAGTGGTACTTCTTCGGCTAGGGGGGTCCAACTTTTATATACACTGTAAGTGTAACGGAAAGGATTTCGGGTGCGCTCTTATCGATTATATCCTAGAACTAGCGCAGCGCACTGCAGCCAGCGGAAAGTTCGGCTAACCACGAAAGTACACCTTTAACATAAGTAGTAACAAGGCAATATAGCAGTGTTAACAAGGTGTATAAAAGTTGGACCCCCCTAGCCGAAGAAGTGCTGGTAGGGTAAGAGTAGGCCTACTACTGGTACTTACTTGCCATATCCATTTTATCAAGGAATCCGTGTGTACAATCAATACTTGTGTCAAGTTCGCCTTATTCTGCAAACCCAGAAAGTCTAGGGTTCAAATCCTGGTTTGTAGGCCTAGATAAAAAATGTAAACGCGTGACAACAAGTGACAGTCGGGCATCAACGGCCAAGCAACAGAAACACATGGCCACGGCCCACCGCCGTCTGGATGTAAACGGTAAAGTCCAGACGGCAGTGACATCGCAGTATGGCCAACTAAACAAAAGCATAAAAATGAACCCGCGTGATTCAAACATGAACTTCGGTACTTCTTCGGTTCAGGGGCCCCAACTTGTTTTTTCATGCTTATTAGTTATTTCATGCTTTTTAGAATCACGTAAAACTAATTTTTATACCTACAAAAGCTTTAACGTTGCTATAAACTGGTGTACAAACCTCGCCACGGCGCTTCGCGACCCCCGCCCCCCCCCCCCAACTTAGGCTTTTCCAAGCTATATTTTTTGGGTTCAATTTCTTACATGTTAGATAATTTGGATGACAATAATTTTGTATTGTATTTCCCATTTTATGGTTTAACTAGTATTTGGCCCATTATGATTTTAAAAATATGTATAAAATAAATAGTGTAGACTCCAGTTTGTACCTACAAGTCAACTGGTGAATAAATATCTTAAATATCATTTTTAAACATATTGACATGAAAGAACCACACGGTCATTGAATTATGGTCCAAGACTAATTAAATAAATAAATACTAATCGCGTATGGAATGGACTGAGATAAAAAGTCAATGGTAAATGCTACAAGTTCGATCTTAGTCCAGACGTTCAATATAATTATATTGCGACTTTCATGACGTGTCCCGCGTTGCCGGAGTAGAGATTATTAACTTTTTTTGAAAATTTATTATCTTGGTCTCGTCGGGATTTGAACCCGGGACCTCCCGAGTCAGAGTCTCCGAGTCGGTCTGGGAATAGGATAGGACACAATCCACTAGAGATTTTAGCAGATGAAAGCATCAGATATGTATGATAATTTACATAATTTTAATTTCTCGTCCCCCTCCCCCCCAACAATAACAAGCATTCCCCTATAAACGCGCGCGCCAGAATAAACAATCAAACTCAAAATTTTGTCTAAGTTTAATTAAAATGTTATTAATAATATCTAGCCATGCACTCACCAAAGCTGCAGGGCGCAGTCATACAAGCTGGAACGACAACAGCTACTTCCTTCCATCTGGCTCCTGCAACGGCAACAGGAAGGCATCATCATCATCGGTATCGTTAGGTTATCAACAAAGAATGCCGATGCGCGCGGTTTCGGCGGGCCAATGAGCGACCAGTATTTTAGATTAGGGACCGCTGATTGACTGCAATCCACCCGCCGGTGACGTCATCATCGGCTTACAGCTTCGGAAGAACAATAACACCAACCAACAGAGACTCTGATTCGGGAGGTCCCTGGTTCAGTTCCCGTCGGGACCGGCAATCCTGACAGAAGGGAATGGGTCCTCAAACATCCATTCACAATAAGGTATAATATTACACCTGTAGAGGGGAATTTATTGTACCCTGGACAAGTTTCCCACGAGAAATTAAATAAAGTAAACAATCAGCAATAATTCCACCCTCGCCCGTGACGGGTGGGCAGGTGGGCACAACATACATGCAATACATTCATGTCTTGGGTTGCCAAATTGCGCGGGTTTGGGTTTCTGGTTTGTTGGATGAGCGTAGCGAGCGTAGCGAGCGAAGCGAAGATTCCATTTCACTACACTGGAGAAAAAAATCCGGAATGTTTTTTTTCTTTTTTTTTTTTTTTTTTTTGTATTTTTGTCTGTTTGTTAGCACGATTCCGGCTAAACCGATACTCCGATTGCGATGAAATTTTTGGAGGTCTTCGAAATCTCTGAACTTAGAACTGCCACGTTTTTGAGCTCAATCGAAAAATTATTTCTCATGAAAATCGCAATTTTACCATTTTTTTGATTTTTAAAACATATCTTCCACTTATAACACCTACATGCTTTATCTGATTTAATTCTTTTTCACATAACCTTAATTAAATGAATTAATAGATTCGTGTGAAATTTGAGCGCAATCGAAAAATTATTTTTCATGAAAATCGCAATTTTACGTGTTTTTTCTTTTTTAAAACAATTTTTTACTTATAACACCTACATGCTTTATCCAATTGTAATGATTTTTTCACAGAACCTTAATTTTATGAATTTATATATTCGTGTAAAATTTGAGCGCAATCGAATAATTATTTCTTATGAATATCGCAATTTTTGGATTTTTTTTAAATTACGATTATTTTTTTTTTAAGTTAATTTGTATTTAATTTAATTTAATTTAAAAAAATTCATCAAATTAGTAATGATTTTTCACAGAACAACAGAAAATCCGCATAACACATGGCAGCTCACTGCTCAATGCACTAATTACGCTCATCCAACAACGCGGTGGGACTTAAGCGTTTTCCTAGTTGATAACTTCAATACAAGTTACTTGCAAAGACAAACAAATCGATATCGAGAGTACATTCTTCAACTGAAAAAATGAATTACAAAAATGATTTTACCTCGTTTCCTTCAGCGCTGTGGAATATCACTCTAATGACTGAGCACTAGAAAATATTCTTCTGTATTTAAGGGGAATCTATCACTGATGGCTAATATTTTGTATGGTCTTTAATTTACTCAGTATGATAAACGATGATGATGTCTTCGATGTAAAAAAAAAAAATTGATTTTTTTTGTCACTGTTTCGGGCTGTCCCGGAAATTTAAAACGTTAAAACTAAAAAACAGGACAAAAAAGGCAGCCTTGGTTGTCTGAGATCCAGCAACGTTATACTTTGTAGAATGTCACACACACATCCAGGAAACGACCTTCATGTAACATGTTCCTTGGCCACCATTCCAAGGATACCAGCATTGTAGGCCTACCATGCACGCAATATCACCTGGGATTTTACTGCAGTGATATAAGTTGTTATAATTTGTAAATACATCAAGACTCAAATGCTAAGTAAAGTGCCCGATGCTCAGCGTTAGCGCGCGAGGAGTTTGACTCCCACAATACGAAGCTAGGACAGTGCACATCGGAGACATGTAAGCAAGGTATAGCAGTAGCACCCTACTCAAGAGAGAGCGATACTAGCAAAGAAGAAAACAAAAACAAAATAACGTGTTTCTTCCCATCGTTCAAATCTCGTTGTTGGTGGGGGTGCCGAATATAAAGACGAATACACAAATAATAAAAATATGTTTTTGTTTGGGCATTCAATTTGCGTTGTTGGTGGAGGTGCCGGGTTCTTCGTTGGGTGGCGCTGCCCCCCCCCCCACGGTGACCTCCAGGGTCACCAAAACATTATGTGCAATGTCGACAAAAAGAAAAACGCGTCTCTCTCTCTCTCATCAACGACATTAATTTGCCTAATTTGCGCTCATGGGTGCTTTGCATGCACACGAACGGAAATATACAATGTTATTATTGTTATTTTATATGATCATATTAATAGCGGAGTAATCATTGTGGGGGGCTGTGTCCGCATTGAACCTCTCCAGTATTGGTGTTTGTTTTTAATTTATTAGCACAATACAGATAATAAAAATCTAAACCTAATTAAATTATGAACCAATTAAAATTATACGCGCTGTCTCCATCAGCACTTGTAAGGAGTGAGCCTTGTTTGACTTATACCTTCTTTGTGGGGGGAGGGGGGTACATGCGAGTATTAAATTAGCACATCCCCTTACTATTGCTGACACCTTAGAGCAAAGCATTAAGTTTATGAATCTTTGTTATACTTACACCAAGTTCCCAATTCTGTATGTGAACGACCTTGTTGGTTGAGAATGAGATTCGGTACTTCCGTCCATCAGTATAATAGTCAGTGGCGTAAGAACTATTTTTTCAGTGGGGGGGTCACACTTAAGTTGACTAAGAGGTTGGGTGGGCAAACCGGGGTCTGGGGCGAAGCCACAGCCGCCGGAGGCCTTTTCGCCGTAGGCGAGATTTTTTTTAAAGGTGCCCTTGACAGGTGGCCTAAAACACGTTTTCAGGCGAATTTTAACTATGAATTAGGGTTACATTTTGAAGCTAATATTGCATTGAAGATTGATTACCTGACTGAAATCGGTCGACAGTCTGCTTGGGAGTGAAAACACTGCTCACACAATATAATGATTAATGAATATCTCGCAAATCACTTCTCGTACTGAATCTTTCTAAAAAATGTTAACAAAAACCTTCCATTCTGTTTGCAAGCCCGAGTGCTTGACCCCCCCAGTGGGGGGGTCAAGCCAACAAGTGGGGGGGGGAGTTTCCCCCCCATCCCCCCCGTTCCTACGCCCCTGATAATAGTGACGAACGTGAGAGCGTCTTGACTAATCTTACGCTTGGCGGGGAATCACTTGAAGACTTTTTCTTATCGAGGATATTATAAAGTTTGTCATAAACAAACAAAAACCATTTTGCTAGCACATTATTTCTTGGAAGATTTTTTGTCACTGAAAATATTAGCTACATTATCTCCAACACTTCCGGCGAAATACCACCAGCTGTTAAACTAACTAATCAGTTCGTAGCCCAACCAAGCAAGCCATATGCACACGTGCACCGCAAGCCCCCCACTACCCTTCATTGGAATCAGTCTAGTATTATGGGGACCTACCGAGGTTATATTATTGCAGTTGGCCGAGGGATGCGAGGATCTCATGAACCGATAGCACCGTAGTTGTATCTTTGAATAGCACGCCGCGCTGGGCGTTGTCAGGTGGTCGCAGGAAGATTCCAGAGATCGGCAATCATAACTAAAAATGTCTATCCAATTTTTTTCTAAGTCACAGGCGAACACAGAAATCGCCCTTGGGCATTTTTCCTAACTATCCAAACGCCCTAATTACCCAGGAAATAGTTTATTATTGTCTCCATAAGAGGGTCACTCGTATAGATACTACTATACCCTGTCACACGTCACACTCACCGGGTATACGCAGAGGAAGGGAAGACATCCTCCGAAAATGTTTTATTTTGAGGTGGGTGTAATCGATCCCTCGACCAGCTGCATCCGAGTACTGCGTGCAAACATTGAGCCATGTCCACTCACCTTATAGTTTTCCCGATCTGCTCTGTGGTCTGGTCATAGCTGATGTTCGAGCGAGTACTGCGTGCTAACATTGAGCCATGTCCACTCACCTTATAGTTTCCCGATCTGCTCTGTGGTCCGGTCAAGCCGATGCCTTAGCGAACGTCTTGCGACGAGTGGTAGAGATGACAAAACAAATAAATTAGAACTAGTTGCTCTGGTCGAGTCAACCAGATGATTATGAATCACTCAATTCCACCAACTACTGTGAATACAGATCTGGACAAGTGAGGCGATGATTCTGTTGGATGCAACACTCAAGATCACTACATCCGACTGACCATACAAACAACTAATAAGTGAAAGTTATAAGTTGATGAGAGACCTTTAACACGTCGTGCCACCAAGACATGTAAGGACAACTTGTTTTAAAAAATAGCTCAATTTTGATTTCGTTTAAAACAGTTAATCGGTAATGGCATATTCATATTCCCCCGCCTCCGCCCTTCGTTCTTAGTGGGTAAATAAATGATACGGGTTTTAAATACACAGAAAAATGTAACATTTGTAGTGAAACTTTTTTTAAAGGTCGATAAAACTGCCCAATTTACCGCAAGATATTGCCAATAAAACCGAAATCAATTAGAATTCTTTATTGAATTATAGCATGGTCGTGAAGGTTTGCTCCGCCTGGGGGTCGAACCCAGCTCCGGCTTTATGTACAATGCCCTGGAGGTTCTGGGTTCGATCCCCAGCCGGGGCAAACTTTTACTACAGTCGCTAACATTCAATGATGTCCACAAAGCGGGCTTCTAAAGTTGGTATTCAGACAATTATTTATTTTATTTATTCATTTATAAAAAGTGATTTACAAAGGTGGCCATGATGGACCACATGGTTATGCATTGAATACTGACTATCCTGCTTGGTTTTTTGATGATTACTCTCGTCTCGTAGAGTATTTATTTATTTATTTAACGACTCCTATTCAGTTAAAAATCTTATTTACAAAGGAGGACAAATAAATGAATCTAATTATGCAAACACAACAATGAATATTACAATAGCAATAGTAAAAAAGAAAAGAAAAAAAATGATTTATTAGACAATTACATTGCCAAAAATCAGGAACAGCAAATCAAGGAATGAACAAACATTTAAGAAAGAAACCACCAAACGTGAATCTTCATTCTTCTGTTCAAACATATAATTATGTATTTATTATTGTTAGTACTAGGAAAACGCTTAAGTCCCGCCGCGTTGTTGGATGAGCGTAATTGGTGCATTGAGCTGCCATGTGTTATGCGGATTTTCTGTTGTTCTGTGAAAAAATTATTAATTAAATTAACTAGGAAAACGCTAAAGTCCCGCCGCGTTGAAGGATGAGCGTTTTATAGTTTTTTGTTTGCGTGGCATATCTTTACTTTTGCAAGTGCTTTGTTTTGTTGCCTACGCATTGAAGTGATTGTTGTCAAGTTTCTATTGTTTCTGTCAATTGGTATTATTTACCTTAAAAAACTTATATTAAAAGCTTTATTTCTATATATTCTGGGGTAACTTTTCAACTTTTTCTTTCAAAAGGTACTACATCACCATAACCTTAATGTCCATGTATAATATGAACGTTGTAGCCCCACCCGTTTGGTCAGAATTGGCCCAAATGGCAGGAAAATATCGCACAAAAATAAAAAAAACTTATATTAAAAGCTTTATTTCTGTAGCTTCTGGCTAACTTTTTCAACTTTTTCTTTTAAAAAGCAATACATCACCATTACCCAAATGTCCATGTGAAATATAAACGTTGTAGCCCCACCCGTTTGGTCAGAATCGGCCCAAATGTCACGAAAATATCGCACTAAAAATCGAAAAAAGATCGTAAAAGTACGATATTCATGAGAAATATTTCTTCGATTGTACTCAAAAACGTAGCAAGTCTAAGTTCAGAGATTTCGAAGGTCGTGTCAAATTTTCATCAAGATCGCATATGCCGTTTGCCCGGTAGAGAGCGAACAAACAGACAAAAATACAAACAAAAAAAAAAAACAAAAAAAAAAAAAAAAAAAAAAAACAAAAAAACAAAAAAAAAAACACCCGAGCTAAATTTTTTGGGGGTCAGTGAAATTGAAGTCTTCGCTTCACTCGCTTCGCTCATCCAATAAATTATATAATAAATTAATGAATTAAATTCAATAAAAAAATAACTTTATTTTTTAATTTTTGTTATAAATAGTAATTTTAAAAAAAGAAAAAAATCGCCAAATTGCGATTTTCAAAAGAAATAATTATTCAATTGCGCTCAAATTTTATACGAATACATTAATTCATAAAATTAAGGTTCTGTGAAAAAATTATTACAATAGGATAAAGCATGTAGGTGTTAAAAGCTGAAGAAATTTTTTTAAAAATAGAAAAAAATCGTAAAATTGCGATTTTAATGAGAAATAATTTTTCGATTGCGCTCAAAAACGTGGCATTCTAAAGTTCAGAGATTTCGAAGGCCTCCATAAAATTTCATCGTAATTGGAGTATTGGTTTAGCCGGAATCGTGTTAACAAACACACAATAAAACAAACAGAAAAAAAAAGAAAAAACATTCCGGATTTTTTTCTCCAGTGTAGTGAAATGGAATCTCCACTTCGCTTGCTACGCTCATCCAATAAATGAGGGTAAGGAAGCAGATTATATTCCCTTAATGTATGATAAGAGTTTAATGTTGAAATAAACGCATTGTCGACATTAATATATTTATCATAGCTTATATACTTACTTATCCTTCCAGAAGAATGTCGGACCCTGCGAGTCTTACTCGCGAGGAAATCCAACTATACTCGATCACTCTCTCCAGGGTTGTTTTAAGAAAAATAAAACTGTTACTTGCCACTATCCAAATCAACGCGAGCAAGAAACACAACTTGTCGCCCGAGAAGACTACGCGGTTATGACACAAGGTTTGAGTGCGAGTGCCAACAGGAAGCTGGTGGGTGACACTTATCTATCATATCATCCTTCCGTCTGACGGTCGGTACGGGAAGACATTTTTTAAGGGGGCTATCTTCGGAAGAGGATAGTGCACAACTAGGTCACTTGGCGCTTAGAGAACGGTCGCGTTGATGGAGGAGCGCATTTCGCCAATAGCTCCCAGCATTCGAGAAGAAATCGTAACCGTGCGATTTTCATGAGCAATTTTTCTCAGATTGCACTGCGAGAAATATTCACTCAAAAAACAAGTTGATTGATTGATTACCAAATTTCATGAATAATAATAACAATAATAATAAATAATAATAAATAAATCATCAAAATATATAAATGTTGTGTTACGGAAAGTAGTCTCTAAGCTAGAACAATAAAATACAATAATGCCCATTGCCTATTTGTTTATCCCAGCATCACAAGTGGTTGATTTAAAGTTTTTGAAGATAGTGTGACAAACATGAAATAAGCATTATGTCCATTTGTTGCCTGATAAACGTAATTGTTAGTCTGTGTTCTCTAATACATCGGGAGCTGATCTGAATACAAACTGTCTTGGACCAACGGAAGCTAACGTACAATAAACAATATCTGTCCGAGCAATCACAGCCAGAGGTACGAACAACCTGGGGAGAATCTTTTGGAGAACGGTCGGACAGACACAGATGGTGTTGTCTACGTTTTGATCTCTGCAGCTCAGTTTATATATATTTACAATCAGAACAACGGTGCAACGCAAGGTAGCTCAGATCACTGATCCGTTTCTAAAGAACACTCCGGAGATTTTGATTTATTTACTACTGACAACAGGTACAACCACCCACAGGTGCCTAAACTAACTAACTTAAATATAAAAATTTAAAATACTACATAATCACAATTAAAAACAATACAAATACGTTACACTAACATAGAAAAAGTAAAAATTGAATAACAAAAATGTAAACTTAAGTAACGACTAAAGAACAGGACGGAGCCACCAGATGTATTGGAGAACAGGACCTTATTGTACGATGGACTGCTAAAGAAGGAGAAGTGGGGAAAACAACCATGCCCAAATATAATGTGCGAGCATAAAAGCCTCAAGGGACAACACCACTGATGTTGTTAAGAGCATTTCATGTAGTGTAGCCAATAATAACAGATGGAAAATTAAACTGCACATATCTCATACACAGGCAAATCATAGACACTTGTTTAAAAAGTCACAATAAATACATTTAAAACAATTTATTATTATTAATGCAATTTAAAAAAATTAGATATTTTGATAATTTTGAATTTGTAAAATGTCATTACGGTAATGTTGGAATCTTTTTCCGACTAGTCAAAATGAAAAAATAAAAAATAACAATGAAATGGTGTAGGGCTTGCTTGCTGGAGAAACGTGCAGTAAGATATCTGTGAGGCTGCCTGGCAGTGGCATCACGAAATGCTCCCAAACATAACAAACGGGTAACTCCTACTTGATGAATACCGTCGAGTAGCGGGAACACAGTCTTCTACGGCCAAAACCAAGAGTTACATCGAAAACTAGGCTTGATTGCACATTAGTTTAATCTTCGATTTTACATTGTTGCTCTCATTTTAATATGTACATTGTTGCATTATTTAAATACATGATTTTCATTAGCATTTCACGTCATACAACACAATGATAAAGGAAGCACTATGAACACTGTAGTTTTCAAGTGTGGTGCGATGAACTACCATTAAATCTGACTGAGGGGAATAATAATAATTATATTTGAGAGGAATTAAACCAATGGATGCTCAGGAGTATGTGGCTTTCAGTATCAGCAAATTCATTTTCAACAATGGAAAATTCTTCTCTTGCTTGCATTCACTGAAAATGCAAAACTTGTGGGTAGGGTAATGTTGACACATTCCTTACTTTAGGGTGTATGGTCAGTAGTCACTAATTTGGAGAGTATCAACAATGTCCAGCTAATTTTGTGTCGTATTTAAAAGATATAATATAGTAATAAATAATGGTCTATATAAAAGCCAAAATGTGTCATATTTAAAAGTTATTATTATTAATAATTATTAATTACTATTTGTCTATATAAAAGAAAAACTTATCAAGGCCTACTGTTGAAATGCAGAAACAGAATTACCTCACAATTTACCAAATGGTTCTAAATATTTGTTTATACCGTGTGGGATTATCCTAGGAGTAGGCCACGTGGCAAAACTTTTTCAAGCTCTAACTTTTTAACCATATCAAAAATTAATCAACGACTTTTATAGTGTAGGTAGGTATGTTAATAATATATTGTAAAGAAATTGTTTTTCAATGGAACAATAATATAATGCTCATTACGAACGCATGTACGACGTACTACGTGTAGAGGAATAACAATCAACCATGTAATATAGCGGGCTGACTGGAGGCACAGGTCTGATACTAGGGTGCAAAGGTTATCTGTTGCCGTGTGTGTTGCTAGGAAAGTTAATGTTACAAAGTCAGGGATGGTTTAAAACAGTTTATCTTGGTTTTGGAATAAACAACATGTGTAAATAGATGTAACAAATTAGTGTTCTAGCAAATGATTATTGAAGATGAACATGGCCGTCATTCTGACCCGAGTTACATATTTAATGGTGTTTTCCATTGGCAAGCACTCAAGCACTCGTTCCGCGCGCAATGCTATCGGAGTACAAGCACCGACTCGGAGTGGCCATTGTAACTCGGATCATCAGTTTGAACGTGTGGCGTACATGAAACGAAGGGAAAACTGTACTTGACTTGAACATTTATTTTAAAGCTCACCAACCCCGAAAGTCACATCCACAATAAACATCCAGAATACACAAGATTTTTAAATTAACAATGTTGGAAACAACATCAGAGGTTACACTAACAAAACACAGCACCAGGTTTTCTTAGGATATTTGTATCAGCTTCACATTAACTTACTAATACGTACAGGCATATTGGAACAATATTCTGCCCACGGCAACATTCCATATAGAAGTGACCCAAACAGGTTTTCTTAAACGTTTTAACTTAAGAAATTACAAATTCAGTATTATTCTATTAATTTGGGAATGTAAAAATTGCTGAATAATAATTAATTATTACATCAACACAAATAAATACTGGTCTTTACAAATTAGACAAGTTGCCAAAACTAAGATATGCATCAAATCTAAATTATTAGTAGGCCTAATCTCATGATGACTAGTTTGAGAAGCACTGGGTCTGACTACAAGCTTGCTAGTATTTGGAGATTGAGTTTAATAATAACATAGAATGACATTAATTGAGTTTAGAGGTTGGCTAGCTAGCAAATAGGCCTAAGTAGGAGCAATGTTGGTGCAACTAGTTTCAAAACTATGTCGTTTCCGCATGGATGAAACGTTAGAAAGTGTAAGGCACATGCAATATTCGAAGTATTTTATATTGTACATATTACTCGAAAAATCTCAAGTACAGTACAAGCAATGTACTTATCACTATTTTCATTTTCAGTCTCCAGCAATTTGTTTGTAAAACTACTTTCAATTAGCTAAAGTACGCATAATATTATACATCTACCAAAACCAAATTTTGAATAAACTATGATCATGAATAGCTACATTGATTTTGCTTGTAGTATATATACACTGTACATTCACTGTAGGCTGTTCATGGCAATAAGCAATCTGTTCTGGTCACACCCACAGACGCGAGATTCCTTGCTTTATAAAGCTATGTAGATTATTAGTATACCTAATACAATCATATCAAATAACTACTACTTAATTATGTAAATGGTATTACGTGTGCAATCATAAAAACAATATAATATTCAGTAAGTACTTGGCATATATCACACATACATTATGACTTGAAATTCTTGCCAGCCTAAAATAAACATTTATTTCAAAATAGAATATACCTAATGTACATCAAGTTAAGGCAAAAATGTTCACAGTACAAACCTTATCAGCAATAGGTCTACCTCAGGTAGGTCAGAGGACCCAAATTATTTATAAATTATAACGGGGTAATTTTAATTATTTAACATTATAAATATAAAAAAAATAATAATAATAATAATAATAATAATAATCAACACATAATTAACAACTATTTAACTAACCATCTCGCAAGATGATTGATAATAACAAAACTGCTACCAGCAACATAGAAAAAAACAATTATTACATGTATGAAGATGGGTACCTGTACATGAAGACAAATAGTGCAAAAATAGCAATAAAGCATCTATATAATAATATGCTAAGAATTGAGAATTGGATAGAACACTAGCAGCTTTACTTGAGGTACATATTTAAGGCTGATCCACCCTGTTTTTCCATTTTCTCAAATATGCAACTATGTAAAAAAATAGTCAATGAAATTGAAACCTGGCACTATAAGAACGCCAAAACAATTTTTTTTCGAATTTTTTGATCGGGCACCCGGCATATATTGCATCTTCAAAATAGTTTCAAACTGCAATTGTATCCAGCACATCGTTCAACGTAGATTGTTGTGTTTCTGTGACATTTAAGTTTGACTGTTTTTCTACGCTTTAACAAAGAGAAAACATGGGATTTTTCAGAACCGCGTCCCCTGCGAATTTCTCCGTTTTCCGGTACAAATTGACAAAAAGTACCGGTTATCTAAAAAATTCGTGGAACATACCAAATCGTAAAATCCCAAGTTTTCTCTTTGTTAAAGAGTAGAAAAACAGTCAAACTTAAATGTCACAGAAACACAATTATCTACGTTGAACGATGTGGTAGATACAATTGCAGTTTGATACTATTTTGAAGATGCAATATATGCCGGGTGCCCGATCAGAAAAATTTGAAAAAAATTGTTTTGGTGTTCTAATAGTGCCAGGTTTCAATTTCATCCACTACAGTTTTACATAGTTGCATATTTTAGAAAATGGAAAAACAGGGATGGAACAGCCTTAAACTAGCCTGCTGATAAGTAAAAACATATTTAATAAAGGACATGGCTAGAGGTTTGACTCTACTACGGTATAATTATGTTTTTTTTCTTTGCAAAAAGTAAAATTAGAAATATTTAACGGCACGTAAAAATCCAGAAGTAAAATTTACTTTGAGCATTAAATTGTCAAACCCTGAAGAAGAAAGTTAGTTTTCTTCTCCCTTCATTAATCATAGTAATAGACAACATGACATGATGATCAACAACTTGTAATACGGTATACAGTACGCTTACTCAAAAGTATGTACGTAGATGCATAAGTTACAAAAATATTTAAATTTCATACTTTATAATATGTAGTATTATTGAATAGGCTGGGGCATTTTAAATACCAAATATATTTCAATCGTTGTTAGCAATACCAGAAACTTATGAGCAGCAGACGGAACATCAAAATCTCATTCTGGAAGTAAAATTAAGTTAAAAGTAACAAACAGTGATAATTACACAGTTATGCAACATCTAGGCGATCGATTAAAGGACCAAAACGTAAATGATTCACATTGTCCATGTAAGTTGTGAATCTCTTGATAAACCAACCAGTTTCTTAGGTCACACACCACATTGAAGATTCCAATATACACGGTATTCAGTTTGGCATATTTCTTTCTTGCTTAGAACTCTAACACTTAGATATATGTTCAAGCTCTTGATACTACCAGAATAATCATACAAAATAGTAACCCAATACCATAAATGTAAAAGAAAATCTCTTTGTGTTGTACAATGCTATCGGGTCATTCCGTTATTGGTATGGTGGTGGACATGGTGTGTAGTTAAATATCATAATCAGGTTATACCCAAACATTGAACAATGTTTGTTCAAGATAATTAACCTCAGTGCCTAAACATTCAAGATGTTATGTAAATTATAATTCCATAATTAGTATAGCCAGCTGAAAATACTGCATTAAGCTGTAATGCTAATCCGTAAAATATATCGTTGAAAACTCTGTAATGTGCAAATTTTTAAAACTTTGAACAAAGGTTGTTAATTTCTTTATTAATAGTATACAGGCCTAGCATAGTAAAGTTTCAGTTGATTTTAAGTAAACCTTTAAGACAAACCTAATTTTGAGAGGTGTGTGATTACTCTATTTTTGTCTTCGTTCGAGCCAAGCACAGACTCGATTTATTTGAGCCAAGCCTTAAAAATCTCCAAGCTCTTGGACTACAGGGGTGGGGCTTTATCCTTATATCTTGTGTTGTACATGTGTTGTAGGTCTTGCAGTGGACATATTGAACAATAGGGACATTAAGGATCAATTAAGCGCATTTTCAAAAATATCTACTAAAAAGTCTAGATTTCATCTTAATACTCGGCTTGGCTCGACTTTATAATGTTAGATCGCTGCTTACCCACCCCTAAATTTATTTTACAACAAAAACCTTTGAAGGTGGGTAAAACATAAGACGCTACAAAGCCAAATGAAAGTGAAAACAAAAATTGAAATGCTGCATACATGGGTCTCTACCAACAATCAGAATCAATTATATTTCAAGGTGTGTCACTAGTCACTATATAAGGGCCTACATTCATCACTTGCATCTAGCAGACACTTTGTGAAACATAGGTCTCTCTCTTTACCTAATCTAGGATTGACAGGTAGTACGTCCAGCAGATAGTTAAGACTGTGGTCATATCCATGCTAGCGTTGTTGGGCGGATGAACTGTCTACCTTAGATCGGAGTTGTGGTTTATATTATTGCAAGTGCTACCTGAATCGTCTACGCATAGCAAATATCTATTAATGTTATTTGTTTGTTTAGAATAATGCCCAATGTACGGTTTAATGGCCGCCATCGGTTGGAAGGCAATCCGTGATGTACGGCAATATGTCGGCCAATAGCGATTATGACATTAAGCATGGAACTAGAATATCAGCATGGTTGAGGGAATATCGAAATATTTCCTAGTAAAAAGAAGATACGACTGATGGACAGTTGCCATGTGTCTCTTGTCCCCACTTTCACAAGACGAAACAAGCCGGTCTACCCAAGTTGTATTTCTGTTCTACCAGCTTCATTCACACTTGGTGAAGACTACGTATGCTAATACGAAAAAAAACAGATTTTGTAGCCAGCGGCAGCTTCAGTTCAGAATGAAACAGCACGAGACATTAGTCACTGTAAGACTGAACATATCCATGCACAGAGGCTAGTCAAACTGACATTTGACTCTTCCAAATGGTAACTTGGCCGCATTATCATCTACTTGACACTCAGTGGCATTTAATAGGAGTATGATTATGAAGGTAAGACAACAAGTTACCACAAGCATTGTTAAGAAGTGTTGGAATACAGCTCCCTCAATGATAACAATGATAAACACCAAAAGAAAAAGATTCACCTTCAAACCAAACATTTTCATAAATATTGATATAATTATGAATTGCTTTAACAAAATCCAAAACAGATTTCAACTCTTAAGTCTAAGGGATGTAACCTACCCATACTGACCCATAATTAATTCAACTACTATACTAAGCTACTGTAAATAAATAAATAAATCAATTTAAATTTGAGATTTTTAGGATTTTCTTACAATATTTAAACAATATGAGATAATTTTGGATTTTTGGTTAAAAGCAAAATTAAAAAACAACATTTGAACTAACCTTGTTAAAATTTCCCATGAATGTAGGTAATTTATAACAAATTTTGTCTCTATTAGCTCTCTTAATGGCTGTGCATTTTTAATCTTTTCCAAGGAGGTACAATCTCCCTTCCCCACATTGACATGGCAAAGTTAAATTAATTTCTTATATATCGACTATCGAGGTCTACTCAAATTCAAACCCCTCAAAATAGACCAAAATTAAATTCCTAGGTTAACGGGATAGGTCCATTATAATAACGGTTAACGTATTGTGACATAATCTGATTTCTGAATGAGCGAAGTTAAAAGACTATTATAAACTACACAGGACAAAATATATCAATTTAGCCTCTAGATGCGGTCACGTTTTCACCCTCATCACGTCAAGACAATTTGTTACAGGCCGTCAATCAATTCCATTTATGAAAATAGTAAATCAACGTAGAAATGTGGCAGGCAAAGAAAAATTTATTGAAAAAATAAATTAATAAAAAATAAATAAAAAGGTCAAACCTTAAGCATCAATATCAATCATTACAATCAAGTAAAATGCAAAACATATTCACTTCATAATGGTATAAACAGTTGTCTGATGTTTTTGTTCCCTGCAATCAAGCTCGGTTTAACCAAAGTATCTGGCAAACAAACATACAAACAGCTGACAGTTGCAATTTGCCATGTAAACACTTTCTTGACCATTACATGAGCTACTCAACGGGCAAAACCTTCGTTGCAATGCTATACAAGTTGCTGATATTCTTGGTCATCGTGTTGTGTGATCTACGGGTTGCAGATGTGCAGCCTGGATACTCGTAGTACGATCAATGCATTGCGTTGTGAAATCAAGGCTATGTCCATCTCTATATGGAGCAACTCTACTTGAAATATACAAGCAGTTGGACAGGTTCCCGCCAACAAAATAGTACGTACGTGTACCTACTCCTCGTTTATATAAAGCAATACGATCGATATATCAAACCACGTAACTAATTGACAATACTATATAATATCTTGCTTTTAGATTATCGATCTGTAAGTGCTGATATTGTGTAGGATATCTGCTGGTTTGCGGACTTGGATCATGTCATCCAAAGTTTTAGAAAACAAATACGGTACGAACCTTGTCGCACCTACCCACGCGATATACTTATTATGTAATTATTGTTATGTACAGTACTATAATGTATGATTAATCGGTAATGGAAATTTGAGCAAATCCAATTAATGCCTTGTCATCAGGAACTTCATTATTCGCATGGCCGGAATTCTGTGAAAGAAAAATGGATTGATTAATTATTAAGTTTAGAGTCTTGGTAGACTAACATGATGATAATTGATAACAAATAACAAACAATTAAAGTCTGGAGAATGATTCAAGATTATTAAGTACAATCATTAACAAAAGGTAAGAATCAATCATCAGTCAATTATGTCATGTAGGCAGTTTTGTCAAAACAATAATTTATGCACAAGTATGTATTATTGATGATTATTTAATATTTATTGATTAGACAAAATTCGATTTGAAATTTTTCAATGGTGTATCAAATCAACTTGAATTCATTAACCATTTTATAACAGAAAGAACAAAAATAAAATTCAATTACTATGTAGGCCTATGCCTAATTGATTATTGATCACTTAGGGCCTAAAATTGTATTCAATTAATTTCTATTCAATATCTAATGATCAGGACATATAACGTTTGAAAATTACCGAGGGGCTGACAACACGGCATTTTAAAGAACTGTACACAGATTGTTTTTATTTCAAAGAAATATTGATTGATGGTTTAACTTGTGATTTTGTATGTCTTTTGTTGGATTGCCATGACTTTTTTGGTGACTGATTAGTGATTAGTGATTCACTGATTACTGATTTGTATGGAGATGGAAGTAACAGTCTACATTTTTATTTTACAAATCATCTTATCTGCCACTCTTTAGAAGTAACAAGATTCCTAACACTGGCTTTGGTGAGACTTCATTTCTTACTTGAGGTTAATGTAGGAAAGACAGGTATCTGAAAATTTCACCAAAATCAATCGTTTGGAAGATGCTTGTAAGACGGGGGAGGAGAAGGAAGAGATGGAATGATATCAAAGCAGACAACTTAAAAGCAAGAGGAGAGAGCTGCGATTGTAGGAGGATAGAAAGAAGTGGAAAGTTTTAGTTGCTAAACCCAAGCCGACCCTGCCAGTAGCAGGAAACAGCGATGGATAATGATGAATGATGAAGATGTATCTGCCACTCTTTAGAAGTAACAAGATTCCTAACACTGGCGTGGGTGAGAGACTTCATGTCTTACTTGAGGCTAATGTAGGAAGTGGTTAGACAGTTATCTGAAAATTTAACGAAAATCAACCGTTTGGAAGATGTTTGTAAGATGCGGGAGGCCAAGGAAGAGATGGAATGATACCAAAGCAGGCAACTTAAAAGCAAGAGGAGAAAGCTGCGATTGTAGGAGGATAGAACGAAGTGGAAAGTTTTAGTTGGTAAACCCAAGCTGACCCAGCCAGTAGCAGGAAACAGAAATGGATGACAATTATTTTAACTGGACTTTATGGCTGTGCGAGCCTAGAATTTTTAAGTCGAGCCGAGCCGAGCCGAGTATTAAAAAAAAGCTTGATTTTCAAGCCAAGCCGAGCAGAGCTCTTTCAAAAAAAAAAAAAATTAAAAATTAAATGGTTAGGCTACATATTTTCTAGGGATGTCATCGGGTACCCGGTTCTAGAAATTACCCGGAGCCGATTATAAGATCAGGGTATTTTTCGCGACCGTTTTTAGGCTAATTCACGGGTTTATTATTTTACGCGCTACGTCGATGCGATCTTTGAACTTTCCCGCGGAGCCTGCCCGCTGCCTGCAGAGTCGATAAAGAAGACCCGGGGAAACTTCTTTGTCGACTGCTAAAGAGTAACTCGAGTTGACAACAGAGCGCGTTGTAAGCCAACACGTGACACCTGCGCGAACTGCGTGCGCGTTCGGTCGATCCAACCAACTCAACTCACAGCTGACGAAGAACAAAGATGCTCGGTGTGGAACTAGTTGGAAGAAGAATTATTGATCGTGTTTCTAGGATCACAACGCATTGGATTGTTATTCCTTGGCTTATCTCCTTTCTTTCCTAGGCTTATTTTGCGACGAAAGCTTCGGCGCGGGCGATAGTGTGATAGGTTTTCCCACATGAGAGAGACACGTTTGCATTCTAGGCCTATCGCATTCTACTGCGTCGACCGTCGAGTCGACTGTTGATCGCTGGCTCAGGCTGCCGCATTCTTCCGCGAAAGTCTTTGTTGACAAGACTGTCTGTTGAGTGTTGATGAAAATGAGCGCGTGTACTGCGTGTTTTTGTAGGCTCGGCTCGAATAAGTTGAGCATAAAGCCAAGCTCGGCTCGGCTCGAATAAATCGAGCCTAAAATCAAGCTCGGCTCGGCGCGAGCTCAAAACTGAAGCTCGAGAAATCGAGTACTCGCACAGCCCTACTGGACTTCAATTCCATTTCAAGGGTGATTGTAATTTAGCTAGGCAAGTGCATTATCGGTAACAAGTTGTAATGTTTTCCTACCTGCCAGGGTTCGTGGTCTATCTGTAATGTATCCAGGCAGCACAGAAACAAGTATAACAATCAGTTGTGACATGACATCCCAAGATGAAGTCAGCTCTTATCTCAATAGGCCTATCACAAATAACACTACCTAATATGTTGAACTCTTCTTACCTTCTTACTAGGGTTGCCGTTCGATATTTTTTACGTCGATTGATATTCGATAATCGAATAAAAATTAGGCCTATACTTTCTTGCATACCAATCCGGATCGTGGACTTTTCGCGAGTGCATGCCATTTTTTGTTCCTTCTATTTGCTCAAAACAGGGTTTTTCCGTCTTTCACATAAGCGCGAGCCCCCTCCCCCCCGTGGCTGGCCGGCTAAACGAGAGCGCGCTGCGTAGAGTTAACAGATGCTACCCAGCTAATGTGTTGTTCTCGGAAAGCTTAGTTCTGTGAAGTTTCATTTCAGCTTTTGTTGTGGTTGTCGTTCAATCATTTACAAGATATTATCATTCAATGCTACGATATTTATTAAGTGACTAGATGAATAATATTCAACATAACTTTGGAAGATGTAATATTGGCCTGAGATAAGATAATATAACCGTAGCAGTAGCACTATGGAACGAAGTAAAGCAATAACGAGTTGAGTGGTGGTGGTGTACTGCAATATTGGTTGTGACGAGGCGAGGTTGAGCAAGCGGCTGCAAGCGCGGCGAGTGAAGCCGGCCGGCAACACACGAACGCCATGCAAGTTGCTCTTCGGACTTCGCGCCTTAAGCGAGTTGTAGATCTTGCAGTGGACAAATTTTTTACAGAATAAAGCGATTTATGTCTTGACTGGAAATATTTTATTAAGTTCTGCAGAGCGAATGGTTAATAACAAAATTTTGGATGGGCGAGCTTAGATATTCGATTATCGATAGTTGATTCGGGAAAATTTAATCGATTATCAATCGTTTAGGGAAATAATCGTAAAGCGATCATCAAACGGCAACCCTACTTCTTACTATGTAGTATTATGTACGATGTAGGACCTACTTCTTACAGGGCCTATTGATAAGTGTTACAAACCATTTTGTAATTTACATAATTTAAAAAAAATTATTTACCCACGCAGTCACAGAACTGATTTTCAGTGGGACAGTCAGCAAAATCAATTATATGCCCAAGTTTTTCTCAGGAGAATCAATAAATGCAGCAAAGCAGACCAAAGACAAAAGATAAAAAACTTGTACTTGTTTTCTATCCAGGGTGCAAACAAAGCCAAGCATACAGTGCAATACTATGCTTGAACTTGAACTGAATGAACTATCTCGATCGATCGAGATACGAGGGCAGGACTTTGTTATCACTTCAAACTCACACAGTCTCATACAACACATGTATCATATTTATATTGTAACATTTAGATCAGGGGGGCCATTATTAATACGTACAAAATGTTGTTGAAACTAGGAAGCTTTGCAAACGCTTTTTAAGTTTTTAGTTTGCGTGGGATATCTTTACTTTTACAAGTGCTTTGCTTTGCTGCCTACACATTGTAGGTGATTGTGGTCAAGTTTCCATTGTTACTTGTCAATTGTTATTATTTGCCATAAAAAACTTATATATAAAAGCTTTATTTCTATGGATTCTGGCTAATTTTTCAACTTTTTCTTTCAAAAGGTACTACATCACCATAACCTTAATGTCCATGTATAATATGAACGTTGTAGGCCCACCCGTTTGGTCAGAATCGGCCCAAAAAAGCACAAAAATATTGCACTAAAAAACGAAAAACATTGTAAAAGTACGATATTCATGAGAAATATTTCTTCGATAGTACCTAAAAACAATACACCTCTAAGTTCAGAGATTTTGAAAGTCCCTTCTAATTTTCATCAAGATAGGATATGCAGTTTGCCCGGTAGAGCGGGGGGGGGGGGGGGGGAAACAAAAACACCTAAGCTTAATTTTTTGGGGGTCAGTGAAATTGAAGTCTTTGCTTCGCTCATCCAACAATATTGGTGACCCTTTATTAAAATGCATCTGTTTGCAACTGCTTACTACATAGTCCAAATCCATATCTAAACGTTAACAAGCCGCCTGGCCCATCTTACATAACTTACTGGTTTCATAAAAGATAAAAGCTAGTACCATTAGATTACTCACCAGAGGAAAGGTAACTGATCTTTGCTGGCCGTTGCTGTCTATTAGTTTCTGTAGGTTGGCCGCAATGACGACGATGTCCCGACCGTCCACTAGTCCGGCCCCGACCAGCTCGGCCGCGATGCCCTCCGCTGAATCCTTGCCGACAGCAAACTCAAACCGAATGTCGTTCAGCTCACGTTTCGGGTTTCTGTAGAAACAAAGTTAACATAACAATGCGAGCTAATGTGCGGACGACCACACAGAGCGGTGCTCTACATAGAGCAAGATGCACTTGCAGTTTGTGAGTGCGGTTGCTTATCCTCATGATGAGTAGAGAAGGCCTACAGTGAATCTTAACACATTTTGTTTGTTTTTAACCTGCGGATGCAAAAAAATAAAAAACATTAAATTCTTATTTATCATACATTCCCAAACGTAGCCTTTTCCCCCCATATTACGGTAGTCATTTTGTCAAGTAAGTATGAATTAACATTTTCAGCTAAGTTTGAGCTAATCTTACTAATCTAGGACTAAAATGTACAGTAGTCCCACTTTGGTTGGGCTTCCTCTCTCTTCCACTTGTTCCAAGTTTTACCATGTGTTTCTTCTAATACAAAGAGAACCAAGAAGACAAGCCCTAGCCACAGGTTCAAATACTTGTAAGGGTGTGAAGGAATAGGTACAATGGATGGAAGGGATTAGGACTCACCGATGAGTGCACAGATGATGATGCACAGGTCGTCTGGATAGAACAGAAACAGGCGGCAATTAGAAAAACATGGTGGGAAGAAAGCTATAAAAATAAACAAATTGGATTGTCTATTTTCCAAAGAACTTAACAAATCTAGAATTACTACAGCCTAAAACATCTGGGAAACCGAGTCTTTTGAGGCAGTGGATCTTGTGTCTTGGAATATAACCGCAAACCGGGTAGCCTAAGGTTCAAGCTTTTAAACACCAGTTAAACGTCATAACTGTTACGTTGCATGTCCAAGATGTAAATCTACAAAGCCGCCAAACTCTTTCAAGGTAAGCTGTTGGCTCCTATCAATCTTTCCCACCCAACACTAGGATTTCAATAGACATTTCAGTTGTGACTGAGTGGGTAGACTCTAAATACAAATTTATTTATTAATTAAAGTGCGCGAGCCACTCCCATACATTTAACCCCTTTACAGACAGTTAGTGGCCTTCAACGTTGTACAGCCGGGGACATATTTACATCAAGAGGTCTGGAAGATATCTCTTTCGCCGACATCCCGTGGTCAACTCTCTGTGCACGTGATTTGTATCACCTTGTGAACTGCATTTATCAATCGATAGTAGCCATCTGGACTATTTGAAGTTATTAATATTATTTAGGGGGCTTTGAAAGACCAGGACTTCCACTGCATGTCTTACCTAAATATAGTTGCATTAGTCTCCTAAAATCTTCAAAATAGTCTCAAATAGTCTCCTAAAATCTACAAAATAGTCTCCGAATAGTCGCCTTAAATACACAAAAAAGGCGCATTTAGTACACAAAACAGTTGCAAATGGTAGTCTCTTAAAATAAATATCGCCTGAAATGTGCTGAATCTTTTGTACCGTACCAATAACTTCAAATCAGGAATAAGAATAACCTAAACAATTAATTATTAAAGAATAAACAATTGAAAGGAAGTCTAAAATCCGTGCGTCAACTCTCCGAAAATAGAAACCAACTCCAAAACGGGAAATGTTGGAATGTTGGCACTTTCATATGAAATAGGCCCAATATAATTATGTTCAATGCACAGAGGAAATGAGAAATGGTGATATAAAAACCCAAATTTCGTTTAAAAAAACAAATTTCGCATTTGTCACGATTTCAAAAAAATTCTCAAAAACATAAGTATCAAATAAAAAAAATGAGACCCTTAAACTAGGGATGACACAGATTCCAAAAAGTTCCAAAAAGAAATCTACTCAGAATCGATTCACAACAAAAAATAAATATTTGCAAGCACCGTTATTTTGGTGGACTATTTCCGCGGAGTCCGTGATACACACCTTCATTTTGGCGGTCTATTTCCGTAAAGCCCGAAATGGCATACCGCTCGCGTAATATTCGGTCTGGACCGGCACCTCCACCATCCCCCTACATTTTGCACACTAAAAGGTTCAATTTTGCGAGTTAATTCGCGTTTATACCAGTTTGATACAATTTTGTTCGTTATTTCGCGAGTAATTCGCGTTTTCAAAATGTGTTTTTCCATCTCTAAAGTAAAAATAGTCCCATTTTTACTCAATTTGCCGAAAAAAGTCGCTTATAGTCGCATTTTTGCTAATATTGCCAAAAATAGTCGCCAAAATTGGGCCTTGCTAAAAAATAGTCGCAAAATAGTCGCACAGTCGCCTCAGCGGAAGCCCTGAAAGACTCTTGGTCAACAAAATAGTCAATATCTAGAAGACAAGAAAAATATAATTTTATAAAAACAAAATCATAAAACAAACTTTGGTGGTTGAGCGGCCTTTACACGGGGAAGTTGGAAAAGAAAAGAGGGGAAAAAAGCTTTTTTGTAGTAGAGATAGCGTGCAGCTTATGTGACTTTTCGCGTTGCCTTCACACGGGGAAGTTGAAATGTAAAAAGTGAAAAGTTTCCCAACTTGTGAAAAGTGGAAAGTAGAATGGCCTTGAAGAGTTGACCGTGATTGGTCGACAACGTTGTCATTGAGTTCAACTTTGGCAAGAAATCGAGATGCAGAAAAACGTAACACCTTTGCCACAGCTTGATATATAAGTGGCGGTGGAAATTCCTGCCCGACTGTCAGCTGAGTGTCATTCTGTCAACTTGTAAAATACGCGCAAAAACTGTGTTTCATAGCGTCTACCGAACTAGCACATTTAGTTTGCCCCAAAATAGAGAGGCAAGTGACAGTAATGCGGAACCCGATCGCGGCTGAAGAAAGGCTGGCAATGACGTTGCCGTTTTTAGCATCAGGTTTGTACCTAACCTAGGCCTAGGCTCCACTAGGCCCTAGGTTTTAGGCCTATAACCTAGAATAGATAGTAAACAAACACGCGCCAGTACTGTGTGAAGATCAAGATTGAAGAAAACAATTGTCATGGTTAGTTACCCCTACTTGTCGCATCAGCGCGCGCGTCGCAACAGTTTCGCACAAAGGCCGAGAGGTGACGCCAGGCACAAACTTTTTCTCTTCGTCCGTGTGAAGGCTTCGAAAAGCTACTCGCTCTTTTCACTTTTTACTTTTTTCAACTTCTCCGTATAAAGCGGCCTTTAGCAAATGTTGGTTGACAGCTTAGATAGAATTAATATAAATTATTTGTAAACTAACCCAAAGGTAAGAACTAAGGCCTAGTCATAATACTATGCCTAGGCATCGATATACATATAATGCTCTCTTTACGTTCCATATATCATATTTCTTCTAGGCTTGATAGGCTAGTTCCTCTGGTGAAAAGTGAATTTTTCTTTGATGTTAGCATCCATGTTTTTTATTTATGTTGATCTTAGCAGTTCACAGGGCGATATAAATCATGGCACAAAGAGTTGACCACGCAATATCGGTGAAAGAGGTATCTTCCAGACCTCTTGATTTAAATATGTCCCCGGCTGTACAACAACCATGCTTGGTTCCTCTGCTGCCACCTCTTTCAAGTTTTATACTACCTAATAAACGCACCAGCGAACTGTGAAGCCGCATGTCCAATCATGACAATAACAATAAAATATATTAGGCCTACCCGGATACAAAAATATTTTACTGCTACTACTGTGGCATAATATATGCCATATGGTAATGAGAAGGCCGACTACCTAGCCAAACAAGGTAGCAAAAAGCAACAAGAAAGTAAAAAACTGTCACATAGGCCTAAATCTCTCAAATCTCACCTGCATGCATCAACATGCAAAGTGGTCCGTAAGGAATGGCAGGAGAGGGGGCAGAATAAACTGTGGGAAGATTACACTAAAACGAGGCCAACTGGTATACGCAAGTGTTACAGAAGAAAAATAGAAACAGCTCAATTCCGGCTTCAAACAGGACATGACCTGCTCGGAAAGCACCTCCATAGATTTGGAATTTTTGAATCTAGTGTCTGTCGGTTGTGTGGAGCTGGCGAACAAGACAGGAAACATCTTTTTCAATGTACATATATCAAGGTTGAACGGTACAAGATGCCAAATGGCATGGATCGGAGCGAACAGGAGTCCTGTCTCTACTGGCTAACTAGAAAACACATGATGACATGAATAATGTCAATTGTTGGCATATGAAAAGAAGATTTTATGAACCTAGTTCAATGTAGTGTACTTATCTAAATCTCTCCCTCCAAGTAAAGTTTTGTCATTCAGTATTCCCCCATGCCAATACATAAAACCACAGATCATTCACCTCATCCTAAGCACCAGGTTGACGGGAGCTCCCCCCTGGCCGTACAGCTGGTTATCACTATTTCTCGTTCCCGTGCTGTCGTTGTCCGTGAGGTCCTTCTCGTCGCTGCCCGACGACCCCACGGTGTCGATGTTGTTCATAGGCTTCTCCGAGGATTCCTCGTCGGAGGATTCGCCACCTTCCTCTTCAGACGACCACACCCACTCTCCCGTCACCTGGAGAGAACAAGCTCGTTGGTTGACTCTGAATACTGTACCTCGGAAGACAATACAAACCACAATAGACCATTTTCAGAATTAACTGCGCATGCGCGCTCCGTTGCAAAGCATTATGGGAGAAAGGGCAATTACATGCTAAATGCCATATGATTGGGATTGTGGCTGACTGCACTGCCATTGTTGGAAACACAGTTCTCCACACACCCGAGCATATGGCATTTAACATGTAAATGCCCTTTCTCCCATAATGCTTTGCACGCGCGATATAGAGGGCGCTGGTGATTTTGAAAATCGTCTATTCATTTAATCCTTTAAACCTTTACATTTCTGAAGTAGGTCTACAGAAAACAACCTTGGTATTCAGAGACGTACACAACAATAATCAAAACCAATTGAAGAAAGAACTACTGGTAGTAGTAAAATGTAGGGGGCAGTAGGGTAATTTTTTCATTATAGGGCAATGGTCAAACTAATTTCCTACCAGAGCGCAGAACGATCCGGGTTTGGTCGCAGTTGTCTGGACGTTGATAAAACAGGAAATTTACAACATTTTGAGGGCAGTGCATTATTGTTGTGGTGGGAGACATTTCCCCACCAGAGTGCAGAACGATCAACGTTTGGTCACCGCCGTGTGTAAGTTCCACTGGAACCACAATGTAATCAAACCCCGATCATGCGATCCTGGCAACCAGCTTGGCATTGCCCTATGTGTGGGTATATATTGCATTGGTGATTGTGCTGCTACAGATGGCCAGTACAACCTTAACAACATAGCCATTCAACACCTTACAAGAACAGGATGTGAAAACTAACATTTTGTACCAAGAAGACTAGGTGACCAAACTGTAGGCCTATTTACTTACTGTTCTGTGAAGTCTGCCCGAAGCCCCTGGCTGCCGTTTCGACGCTTTTTGCACCCTAGTTTCCAAGCTTGGTCCAATTGCCACCAGGGTTTGTTGTAAATACCTCCGGTCCTTTGCTTTCTTAAAGAAAGGGTGCTTTAAAAGTTCATTTGCTGTTGGCCTGAAATATAAACAATATACAACACCTTTACTATGACTCAATTAGTACAAAATTTGTAGGCTACATGTGGAGAAGTTAGGTGACAGGATGGGAAGGACACGACTGAGATGGTTTGGGCAAATGAAACGAATGACGGAAGAGAGGATGCCCAGGACAATGTATGAGAAAAGGATTGAAGAAAGAAGAAGGGGGAGACCAAGGAAGAGATGGAAGGAGACCATAGCAAGAGACCTACATACTAGAGGAGGGAGCTGGGAGCATGTAGCAGAGACACGATTGTCAGAGGATAGAAAGAAGTGGAAGAATTTGGTTGCGAAACCCAAGCTGACCCTGCCAGAAGTAGGAAGCGGCAATGGATAATGATGATGATGGTTGATGAATAACACATCATCACACAATTCTAATCTCTAATACATGTGTGTAGTACAGTGTGGGAGCCGCTTCCGTGGTTCTTCCACGGTCTTTGAGTTCGGAATTTGTAGCAACAACAATGCGGCATGCGTTCGCTCTGGTTTTTTCTCCTTCCAATCTAGTACTGGGTAATACAAACCTTGGGGAGCCGAGCTGTAACGGCTCTCTGTTACAGTGCCTTCCTATCATACAACCTGGGTATTGACATCTCCATCTCAAACCAAGACTTGACTATTGTGTAGCCTAGAAGAACTCTGAGCAAGCAAAAATGTAACAAACCCACCTCACATTTCTTGTGCACCTACTATCTTGTTATTTTCAAACCTCAATCCAATCCATGGATCAATAATTTAGGTGGATTTGAACAATAATCAATAGCCATATTGTAAAACAAGAAAGAAGAAGAGTTTTAGTAGAGCAGGCTTAATACTACCATATTTTACTCCATGCTTCTTTGTATTTGCCTGTATGTAGGCGAGGCCTACACTACACGACTAACAACTTTTATCGTTCATTATCAAGTCTGCACTGCATTTATGTATTTTTTTCTTTTTTTTCTCCTTTGTACATCATTTATAAAGAAATAAGTTATAGTTATAATAACGTTAAATAAATAAATTAAAACTACCTTTTTGAGGGGTCTTTCTGCAAACAGTCTATTATCATTTTTCGGAATGTCTTGCCATAAGCTTTATATTGATCTTTGTCGTCTGCGCCGGTGTCCAATGAGGGCGGTTCGTTCTGTAGTGTCAGCATTAGTACTTTCATAGGTGGGTATTTATGGTAAGGAGCTGTGCCAGATGCCATCTCAATGGCTGTGATGCCAAACGACCAGATGTCTGCCTTGAAATCATAGCCATGGTCCTGAAACAAACATAAGAAACACTGTCAGTAGGTCTCCAGATTTAGAAAATCATGTCTAGCCAAAGCCATTTCGAATGATTTGAAAAGAAAAACCCATAACCCACCGAGCCCAGGCGGAGTGATTGAAACTAAATCACTAAAAGTAGGGCAGCCTCTCTCGTTGCCACGGGTCTTGGTTCAAATCCAGGGTAAGACATGGTTCTTTTGTCGCCCAAGCACCAGAGTCTAGGAGGGAAGCCCCCTCACTGGTTGTGCTGTGTTGTGACTTTCCACCCTTCCTATCTCTAACCTTTTATTTTAGTATGAATGAAGAGGCACCCTTGCCCAGCAACAGCAGGAGGGGCAGCTTTTCTCTTGTTGCCAAGGGTCCTAGTTCGAATCCAGGGTAAGTCATGGATTTCTTGTCTCCCGAGCACCAGAGTTGGGAGGGAAGCCCCCTTACTGTCTGTGCTGACTGTGTGCCCCAGTATGAATGGTGTGTGAAGTAACCTTGCTGATGATGACAACATGCTGCAGAATTTACTTCTTGCGTGGCCCTACCACAGGTTTGGTTATGTGTTGTGAGTTTTGTTTGCATGTAGTTAGCTGATTTTTAGTGGCCACCATCCGCCTGATGAGTCCCAGAAGGACGAAACGCGTCGTGGATTAAAGTAACAACTTTAAATTAGCTGCAGTTGTCATCAGCAGGTGAAAAGTTTTGTCACCCCCAGCCCTTCAGGCTGGGCTCTATGTTATCTATGCTTTCCCAACCTGTCAACCCTTCTCCAATCTAAACTAAAAGTAACTAAATCACTCTCCAAGTCCTTAAAAGTCAGTAATTTAAAATTTACCATTGATTGTAAGTTGTTACTGATTGGAAGACCGGCTCTAACAAGATAATGGCACTACCGGTACGTAGGTCTACAACGTACTACATAAGCTAGGAGCAACAACGCTAGACGAGATGATTCATCGTGTCAGTCTCACCTGTTCCATAACCTCAGGCGCCATCCAGCAGGGCGTTCCCACGAAGGTGTGTCGCACTTTCTGCCGGGAGAGGTCTCGGCCGGTCGCGAGCCACGCGGACACTCCGAAGTCGGCTATTTGCACCGTGCCGTCCTCTCCAAGGAGGATATTACCTGCTTTCACGTCTCTGTAGAAGGTAAAACATTAATTAGATACTGTTATAGCAATGTCCAAAACCATAAATATTCCCAGACATAATAACAATTTTTAGACAGAATTATAATAGAATTTTGAGTTTACATTCACATTACAAATAAATACAGTTATTTCTAGAGGCTAGAGAAAATGAGTAAACCACCAACACCAATAGCCGGTCAGCACTCATCTAGGCCTGCACATAGAAAAGAAAGCTTTTTGTTTAACACATTAATTAATAATTATGCCTATTTAGGGCTTGACAATTTAAAAAAAATCAACTTGCCCAGCTGGGCAAGTGGCCCAAAATTCTAGTTGCCCAGACTCAATTCAAGGTTGACACAATTTTCTTTATTTTTACATAGGCCTACCTATGTAACACAATTTTATTTATTTTAACAATAGCTACGAGCCATTAACTTAACGTACCCGCTTTTTATCATACTCTCGGTCATATTTTACTTTTTTGGCAGGTTCATTAGCTAGGACTAGGCCTATCCGCCAATCTCATCTTCATTAATTGTGAGTGGCTTAGTAGGCGTAGGCCGAGATGTTGAACCTACTCCGCTAGGCCTACAGTTGAAATAGTTCCGTATATCTAATAAAGAATGGTTCAATATTACGCGATAGTTTAAAAGTGTAAAAAATGGTTGGAATTTCACGAAACAAAGAACGTAAACAAGTCTCAGATTTCCATTTTCTCAACAGCAGTGAATTATGGGTAAAGTAAATAGGTTGATATTGACCGAAATGCGATTGTAGTGTTGCAGCCTGTGGCAAGTGCTTGGAACTACGTCGAGCGTCTTGTCGCATGTCGATAAAGTAGGTTTCTATTTAGTGAAATCTTACGGGATTTGAGTTTTTAACTATAAATTATGGTTGCCCTCTGCCTGGAGTGTTAGTTGCCTCAGGCAACTCGGGCATAGGAATTTTCAAGCCCTGAAGGGTGTGCAGGAAGTTAATTGTGAAAAATATAGTTCACAATATCATGTAAAAAATTAACAAAAATGTACAAAAGCCTCTTGATGCAGTAGAACCACATGTCCAGTGCAGACAATGATGAGACTGTTGTTGAACTTCTAATTATGAAGTAAATAATAAAATCCATTGTAATTAAATAAACTAGTAGATTCAGATTTAGAGTCTATCCACACAGGCGCTATTTACACGCTAGACCGCAAAAATAGAGCAGTCTCCCAATGAGTAACATAACATGCGAACGTAATTTGCAGCAAACAATTTTCATTCACAAGGGACTTGTGACTAAGATTGTCGAGGGCTGGGAGAGTCAGAGTGTCTGAACGAGGTTCTGAGCGCTTTGTACTAGTTGAGCAATTCTGGCAGTTGCGTGGAAACCTGCGGACTGCAACTATAGTTACGTTTGTTGAATCCCCAAACCTACTACCCTATATTATCACCATGGATGGACTGAACTAATCATATTGGGACCATATTGGGACCTAGGATAGGTAATGTTTGTCACTCTTTGTTCAGTGGTGTCATACTTACACTCATCCTGCTTGCATGCCTTAGTGACGCTCGTACATATTAACTAGGTTGCGAGTAATAACCCGCCCTGCCGTATTAACCGAGTTGATCACATGAAAGATCAAAACCACAATGTTACAATGTAACCTACACGGATGCTAATAAAACTGAACTGAACCGAACAAATATAACTACAGTGAACAACATTTAGCATAAACACAGGCTGTTATATTTAAATAGGCCTAGGCAACTAAACAATTCAATTGAAGGTTCAATTACTTTAGAATCACCATCAAACAATGTTTATCAGTTGAAAAAGCTTGCAAGTCAAGAAAATAAAAGTTGTGGGCTCGACAAGCCTATACAATCAAACCTCTTTAAGACTCACCACTCGCTTAACAAGAGGAACAGATACAAAATGTACGATGGGTCCCGGTTTATTTCTGTTTAGTATGTACTGACTACGTGTATACCAAACCACCACAGACAGTGGTGAATTAAGATGTGAACTTGCCTACCAGTGGACTACAAATCCTGCCACAAACCAAATTTAAACCTCCTGAGATTCTCCTTCCCCTCCCCATCCCATTCATTCATCTTTCACCCCAAACCATAGCCAACAACTAAACTAGATTCTCAAGTCAGACCTTCTTCACTCACTGAGGAAGGTCACATAAAACGAACATGTTGTGAAAAGTAGATACCGTATGTATGTGTTTTTCTATCAAGGCCTGTCTACTCCACTTCACGTAGCCTTATCTCTCTCACTCTCACTATCCAATCATTTGGCATTATTAACATAAACTACATTACAACAGTGTTATCATTATATTACTTATAGTAGCATAATAGACCAACATTTAAAATTATTGTAAGGGCCTACCTGTGTATTTGTCCATTACTATGAAAATACTCCAACCCTTTAAGCACTTCTTTGAGTACTGTTGCAATGGTTGCCTCGTCAAAGACGCCATGTTTACAGTTGGATGCCCTCATCTTGTGCTTGATGATGTCGAGTAGGGAGCCTCCCTCTAGGAGACGCAGAACTAGCCACAGCTCCTCGCGGACAACAAAACTAGTGTAGTAAGTAACAACGTTCTCGTGATTGCATGACGACATTGCCTGGATTTCTTTCTGAAAGCAATCAAAGATGGAAATATTATTAGCAGGGCGTACATATAAGTAACACACAGAAATGATGGGTTATAACTTAGCCCTATGTTGATATAATGATGATGATGATGATTACGTGTTGGGATAGGATCCAACAGATTGCCTTCGTGGTGTGATAATAGTTGCCAATTTTGGTAGGCCTACCGGTAGGTAAAAGACTAAAAGTAACATGAAATAATATGCCTAGGCCTACCTATCCACAGAAATAAAAATTACATTTCAACAAAATGACAAGATCATTCAGAAGAAAAGAAAGAAAGAGAACTAAAAATATATTCTAGGCTAGAGAATTTATGACAAGGTGCTGTTGGGAGGTGTGGTCCGGATGCGACAGGTCAGATGGAAGATGAGAGTGGGTGGGATGGAACCTAGATGATGTTGAGGTCAGGTGGCAGCCGGGCACTCTGTTCATGTAGCACTTGTTGAATGCCAAGCTGTGGGATGCTACTGTCCAGCCACTGATCTGCCATTGTGGGCAACCTTCACGAACTCGCTCACTTCTTGCATGAACGGACACAGGCAAGACACAAAAAACTTGCTGGTGGACAATTTAGTGGCTGAACAGTACAAGCAAAAATGCTACACGGTCCGAGTGGTAAAATCACTTTCTGCTAGCTCCAGCTTAGAAAATAGGAGTTAGCATGTATCAATGCATCACCAGATCCAGGCTCAACTGCCACATAGCCTCAACATCCAATATAGGTTGCAGCTCACTCCTCCGCTCCTATAACTCTGCCTCTAGGTAAGCTAAGGAGGCTACACTACCAGGAGACTGGTGAATAGTTGATCTAAATGTTGTTCATAGACACTACGTAAGAATGATGGAAAGCTTCAAGGTCGCAATGTACCTAACAAACTTCATTTTTTCAAGTTTAGGCTTGTACTAGTAGCGTAGATATGCAATGATATTTAATATCTATAGCTAGTAGGCTAGATCCCCAGTCATTGGAAACAGGTTGTAGTGATTTGTAGCCCAAATATTTTTCAAGCGTGCTGTCAGGTTGACAGGAGAGAATATTATTGGATGAGCGTAGCGAGCGAAGCGAAGATTCCATTTCACTACACTGGAGAAAAAAATCCGGATTTTTTTCCCTGTATATTCTTGTGTGTTTGTCAGCACGATTCCGGCAAAACCGATACTCCAATTGCAATGAAATTTTCTGGAGACCTTCGAAATCTCTAAACTTAGAGCTGCCACGTTTTTGAGCGCAATCGAAAAATTATTTCTCATCAAAATCGCAATTTTACGATTTTTAAAATTTCTTCGACTTATAATACATGCTTTATTCGATTTTAATGAGTTTTTCACAAAACCATAATTTTATGAATTAAGATATTCGTGTGAAATTTGAGCGCAATCGAAAAATTATTTCTTTGGGTTTTTTTCTTTTTAAAACAATTCTTTGACTTGTAACACCTAGGCCTACATGCTTTTCCCGATTGTAATCATTTTTTCAAGAACCTTAATTTTATGAATAAATATATTCGTGTGAAATTTGAGCGCAAGCGAATAATTATTTCTTATGAAAATCGCAATTTAACGATTTTTTTCTTTTTTAGAATTACGATTTATTAAAAAAATTGAAAATTAATGTTTATTTTTTCTTCAATTTAAATTAATTTTAAAAAAATCTTCAACTTAGTAATTATTTTTTCACAGAACAACAGAAAATCCGCATAACACATGGCAGCTCAATGCACCAATTACGCTCATCCAACAACGCGGTGGGACTTAAGCGTTTTCCTAGTTAGCCATTAACAATAAATGATTACTAAATTCCCTTATATGCAATAACTTTTTGTTGTTTCTGTTTGTGCATTCCCATGCTGCACAAGCTAAAACCATATCAAAACAATCCCGAAAAAGAAAAATATGTACCCCTACTTTATCGCATTTAAAACATAATGTCAAGCATACATTGAAACGCCAAATCACCATCTTGAATAGGTCAAGACAAGACATCAGATTAACGCTTCAATTTGCTACGCTAGCGCCTGTACGGACGTATTGGAGACAGGCGATCTAGCCTACTATAGCCTTAGGCCCCCTAGATGTTAAATATAATTGCGTAGATGTATGAAATTCTTACCAATAATTCATCCATGCTCGTATTCCATTTTTCGAGGTTGATTCGCTTGATGGCACATTTTTCCTGGCGTGGTTTGCAGAATGCTCCATGCACCACAGCAGTTGCACCAACACCTGAAAAATATTGAGTTTTAAACCAGGCTATAGGCCCTACTAATTTGATCCATGGAGAGGGAATCCAGTAAGCACGGGGAATTTAAAAAAGTACGGTAGGCCTGCCTATGTTTGAATGGCTGGTCAACCATTTTCTATGTTATTTGAAGTTATTTGCTTAGCTAAAATATAGGTCTACTACTTGCAGAAAGTTGTTGACCTCTGCCATTGTGAATCCCCCAATCACTTTGTAAGAAATTGTTTTAGTAAGAAATTCAATGTCATGATTGGTTAGTAGGCCTACCCTAATATTTTATTGGCTGTGATAATGAACTTCTAGGCTACTCCTTTTGATTGGTCGTCGTAAAGATAATTGACGTCCGACTGGTCCATCGTAAGAATTTTGTTGTTATAACAATTTCTTATGACAAAAACTATTAAACACTGAAGTCATATCCCCTTATAACAATAACAATTCTTACGACGGTGACGGGAACTGGGTCTTGGTAACCTATGTCACCGAGATTGTTTGTGAAGACCTCTTTATCAGAGAAGTTCTACCTTACAAATTTTAGTTTAACTAGCACTTTAGGCCTACTATTAATCTGGTCTCAATTACTCTAATCTAGGCTCTAAATGTCAGATTAGGCTTAGGCCTAAACATGAATAAAACAATTAGATTTCCTTCCTACAGCTTCTACAAATTGCTCCATCCAAGAGATTCCATTAGACTAGGCCTACCGGTAGGCCTACTAGACGATAACCGTCACATAGGTCTACACCACTTGAATTTTGAAATTTAAAACATTGAGATGTTTGTGGTGATTTTGCATGCTAAAATATAACGAAAACAAGAACTTTGGAGTCCCCAACCGAAGAAGTTCCGCTACTCGCTTGTTTGTTTTGATATTGGTAGGCCAACTCCCATGAAGTAATGAGGGCTAAACTTCACGAAAGAACTAGACCTAGTACCAAGACCGAGACCAAAAATAAGAATTTAAGAGTATCGTTCAGACACCTACTAGCTAGCCATTAAGAATTATGACTGTTTAAAGACTTAGGACCTAAGGCTCTGAATACTTGGTTTAGACCTAGTCTAGACTTAAACAAAGCATGTGGAGTAGGGCCTAGGTCCATTAGGTAGGTAGGTGGGCAGGCCTGTGCCTGGGGCTAACAAAAACCACAGCTGGGTCTTGGGCATACAAACCAACAAAAACCACAAGCTAGGCCTAGGTCTTGGGCATAGGCCTACAAACCAACAAAAACACAACTAGGCCCTAGGCCTTGACCTTATGGCCTCGTTTTTAAGAGATGTTTGAAAACATGCCGATGTTAATAATACATACATCATTATTCTGTCCTCATACAAAAATAAACCACCAGCGATATAAATAAAACGAGGTCTATGATTTTATTCCATGACGGTACCACACCGGCATTCTTCAGCGTGACGTGCAAATGGTGTGTCACGTACAAAAATTCACAACACGATAAATTCGGAATGTGACGAAAACAGCTCAAGTAAATTATCTACCTGAATAATTAGAGTTTAACCAATTAAGTTTTTGTTAATATTTACCTATAACTTCTAGTAAATCGTAGTCTTCTTTAGTATTCGGCCACCCTTGTGGTGTTACGCCTGTACCAGTTGACGCCATCTTGTGTGCAAGAATATTTCCGTTTAGGCACGCTCTGGTGGATTTTTCGTAAGTTACTGAGAAAGGTGGGAGGTGATCACAGGTAGACGATTTGCGGCAATAAATTCCTGGTGATCCCGATGGCATCAATCCAGGGGAGATTTTTCTGTAAAAAAATAAAACAACAAATCAGGAGTGAAACGGCAGAATATTCACCTTATGCGACGATTCAAAAACACAATAAAAATAATAGAAACCAGCTTGAAACAAATAGCGGGAAATTGAAAAAAATATTGAGTTAGCCACAAAGCATATTTTTTTGCAAACGAGAAACAAACCGTTGAATAAACACATTTGTTTTTTACTTATTGCTAATGATGTCGAGACATACATCTGGAAGCTGGAACGAAGTTTTATATCTTCCTCATTAGTCTTTATTGTACTGTGTACTTAAACATAAAGAGGTGTAATAAATAAAAACAGTTCGTGACAGCAGCTGTTGACTATACGCGCCGCAAATTGACGAAGGTTAAATCGTAAAGCGAAACGTAAACTATAAAATTAATGAACAACATTTTTATCTGCTGGATCAGGCCAACAGAATATCTTACGAAGCGATGATAAAACTAAACGTGCCTAATATATCAAGATGTGCAAGTTATAAAATTTAGAATGACTGAGAATACATGATTTTATGTTCGGGGTTCGATCCCCGGAACCATCAAACTGGGGCTATTTATTTATTTATTAATTAATCAATATTATATGCGGTAATTAACTAACTTATTAAATTTGAAGTTTTACTTATATTTTTTTCTTTGATGTCTATTCCGTGATTAAAACACATTTGCTATAAACTCTCATGCATTTTCTTATAACAATAAACTACTTTTTAGTTACATGATTACTGCAATTTGCCAACAAAGTCGCGTGTAATGCGACTTCTAATCTCCTCCCCCCCCCCCTCACCGAACCATCTAGAAAGACATGAACTACGTTTATCACCATGGGCGTCCCGCAGTATTTTTCGTAAGGGGGGGGGCAACGAACACCAGGGGCCTCCAAGGCGTCTGGGGCGAAATTTTTTGCCAGTTATTGAGCGAGCGTAGCGAGCGTCTCCACTTGACTCTTATGGCTCGAATGTCTGGTTTTTTTTCTGTTACTGCTTCGGTACAGGTCGCACCGTTTCTCCGATCGACCTAGGCGAGTTGCTGTATAGTTTTTGAACGAAATCCGATCGTTGGTTATAAAAAATAAAAAATAAAATAAAAAAATAAAAATGTACCGATCGTTATGAAATTTTGTAGGGTCAATAAGTACAACATTCTCTCCTATTTTCCAAATTTTCAGCTAAATCGGTTAAGACCTTAAAGACTTATTGGTAATCATATTTCGAAAAATGATGTTAAAAAATGAAGGAGGCAGTGAAGATACAAAGATACACTTTAGAAGGCATGACGTGAATTAGTACAATGCAAAGATGTTGGAATAGTATAAAGTGTACAATGTCAATATCCAGTTAGGCCTACACTGTGTGGTGGGCCTTATGGGAATGTCGTACTCGGGTCATGTTGCACGTACCGGTGCTCGCTCAACAACGCGTCCAACTGAGCGTTTTCCTAGTTTTATCCTCGAGACGTCTTTTACAGCATTTTAGTTTGAAAGGAGAGATGAAGTGACCTAGACGTTAAAAATAAATATATGGCCCCATTGCTTTTTATTTGAGTTTAAAAAAATAACAATTTAGGTTTCAATATACTGTTATGCATATTATTTTTTTAAAGTCGCAATGTTTAATCTTCAAGGCGGATTTTACAGAGATTTGATGGAAAGATGAAGTGCCCATAATTGTCACCTATTGACTTTACTTTGACTTGACATTACTTGGCATTATAAAATTTGTTCTCTTCACATTGCAAGGGGGGTACCGCGCCCCCCTTGCCCCCCCCCCCCCCCCGTGGACGCCCATGTTTATTACGGACATGTTTTAAATGTGCTTATCACGGCACGGTTATAATGTTTTAGTAAACTCAATTCATTTTTAGCTAGGGTATTCTAGTCAGGGGCGTATGCACAGGAAGGAGGTGCAGGGGGTCGGTACAGTTGCACTCGACTCGGGCCCTGAGAGATGGGGGGCCCACGGCAAGAGGGGGCCAAGGGGGCAGGAAGCCTCGCATTCCTAGTCCTGTGCAACTCGGATTACTGAGGTTATATCACGAAAACTAACCAACAATATAATAGAGATAATAGAGAATCTAGTTCACTTTCGAACCGAACTACACAAAATAGAAAAAGATATAGCATTTTCAAGTGTGATTTTAAGCGTTTTCTAGCATCAATTTTTTGGCCAACTTCACAAACTTGTGTACTATGAAGATTTTTCATATTTTTATTTTGAAATTATGTCGTCAATAAGGTCGAATTAATACCAACTGAATACAAATGTTTATAAACAAATTACATGATGTATGTATGTATATATGTATAATATGTATTGTATATGTATGTAAAATTACATAAAATAGGTCTGGAAAGCCTTAGTTTAAAGTAAAAAAAAAGCGCGTTGTAGCATGTAGTATTCACAAAAACAAAACTCTATTTTCCGACTAGTTCCTTTTCCTGGCTGAAGAAACGTGTGATCAATATATTAAAATCTGGGCCAATCCGAACTATATTTCTACCGTACCATCACATGAGACGTAGAAATCACTTTTTACATGTAAAATATTGCTGAAATCAGGTAGTTCCGCTTGGATTTAATATTTGCGGAATGGGCTAGTCCTTTATCTCGAACGACAAACGTAAAGCGATAGTTCGAGGAATGAGGAAAACACCCACCCACACTTGACCAGTTGATTGGACTCGGGTACGCTGCACATTTCATTTGCACTTTTATTTATACATTCTAATCTTTGATCAACAATGATTACACGGAACCTGCTATTTGACTAGAGATAGACAGGCCTACGTCAAGCCGACAAGCAGGGTTCGCGTCATATTCCATCGAACTGTGCATGGTCTCGACAATCAGGGACGAGATAGCATTGTAAATCCGACAACTCCAGATAATAATATGGAAGTTGGGGGAAGTGTAGACGCCCACTAATGGCTGTAATCGATGTGATCAAATTAATTAAATTAAAGTAATTGAAGAGCTCCCCGGAACTCGGATGATTATCCAAAATAAAAAAATGTCAAGGAGAAGCCAAAAACTAATTAAGAGAGTATAGGACATGCGTTTTAGGCAATTGCTGTTCACTTGGCCGACTGACACCACAGGTGTCTGGAATTTTGAACATATGTCACAAATGTGGAAATATAGGGCTCTGCAGTAACACATATTTTCCCAAGTTTGTTTTAAAATAATTTATACAAAATAAATTAGTTTTCACGAATTTTGATTTTTGGATGAGCGTAGCGAGCGTAGCGAGCGAAGCGAAGATTCCATTTCACTACACTGGAGAAAAAAATCCGGAATGTTTTTTTTTTTTTTTTTTCTTTTTGTATTTTTGTCTGTTTGTCCACACGATTCCGGCTAAACCGATACTCCGATTGCGATGAAATTTTATGGAGGCCTTTGAAATCTCTGAACTTAGAACTGCCACGTTTTTGAGCGCAATCGGAAAATTTTTTCTCATGAAAATCGCAATTTTACGATTTTTTTCGATTTAAAAAAAATTTCTTCGACTTATAACACCTACATGCTTTATCCGATTTTAATGATTTTTGCACAGAACCTTTATTTTATGAATTAATATATTTGTGTAAAATTTGAGCGCAATCGAGAAATTATTTCTTATAAAAATCGCAATTTTACAATTTTTTTAACAATTTCGATTAATTAAAAAAAATAAAAAAATAAAGTTAATTTTTAATTTAATTTAATTAAATTAAAAAAAATTCAACTTAGTAATGATTTTGCCACAGAACAACAGAAAATTCGCATAACACATGGCAGCTCAATACACCAATTACGCTCATCCAACAACGCGGCGGGACTTAAGCGTTTTCCTAGTGTTAATATCTCTAAAATTGACTTTATTCGTGATTTTTTTGTGGCTGATTAAGACAAAATTTTGAAAATCTATGACCGCAGGGCCGTCCATGTATGCTTTATTGACAACTTTGCAAAGTTTCATGTAGGCCTATACGTCAGATGCATCTTGGCCGAGCGAAAAGCAATTTGCTAACTGCCAAAAGTGTCCCATTCCCTATTAATTGCAGATGTAATGTTCAATGGAATAATTAACTATAACTACAAAGTTCACTTTTGTAACAGTTTCTACCACTATGTGCACGCAAGTTTCCACAAAGCGTTGGATCAACCAACGTTTTATCGACAAAATTGTTCCGTTGAGCTGTAAAGAACTTTAATAATTTTAATTTATGTATTTTCCAATTTCCAATTAATCTAGTCCCATTTTACATCATCCTTCTGCTAATCAGACAAAATGTTAATCCCACCGCCTTAATTTGGATAGTCGTGGGGTGCAAAATTACCAGCCGATATTTTGAAGCCCATCAAAAGTAAGAAGGGATAATTTCCTATGACTGCCAACGAAAAAATAGTATAGCCCTAAGTATCACAATTGTTGCACTATTCTACGTTTTTTTTCGGCTCTAATTTCTATTGAAACTGTTATTTTCTGTTACCATGTATCGATCGAATGAATAAATTAAATTGAAAAATTGAAATTGAAATTGAAATTGAAAATTGAATTGCATAATAATTCAGTTGTAATTGAGAGTGTAAAATGTAAATAATTACAATATTTTGTATAGGTATTTATTTTAGTTTGGAGACCCAAACAAACATTCGTTCAGATGTAATAAAATAGATAAGATCATTATACTCTACTCACTGGACCATTCCTTTAATTAAAGTCATAAAAGCATAACAAAACCAAAACGTTAAATTAAATGTATGTTTTTATTTTTATTTATTTGTCCTCCTGTGCAAAACAGTTTTTATTACCGAATATGATACGTTTATTTATTTATTTATTGGTTCACTCAAATACAGCATTGCTGCAATTTTACATTGAGTTAAATAAAAAATCCCGAAACATGTTATTTCCTAGCGGTTTTCTAATCGAGTTTTGCTCTGAAACGTTCATTCTTCATTCTTCAACCGTGAGATTGAAAATAAGAGTCGTGTTCTGCTAATAAGAAAATAGAAACGGTTTTAATCTCGCGGCTGCTTAGTGCTCACCAAGCCTAATCTCTCTCTCGTTGCAATCTTCTAAATGGAAATAAACCGCGAGTCGTGACACTCACAGTCTGCCAGATAATCACACAAACGCATTCATTCAACATCGGCCATGCAATTAATATTACCGAGAGACAGACAAGGTTGTTTAATAACATTAATTGGTGCAGACTGCTGCAAGAGATGGTATCTTGAGGTGACATACATTTCAATCATTATTTCAAGATTTAAATAGCAATGACTGACTTGTTGTTTTAAATCCTACCTCGACAGGTCTCTCACTTGCTAGCAATCTATGTGGTTAGTGGGAGACCCAGGTTCGACACAAGGTGCGAGTTGGATTATGTAATTTATACGTGATGATCATCCCCGATATGAAAAACTATTAGCTGATGAAACTGTGGTTCATTAGTCAAAATATCATATCATTACAATCGTACAAGACGATTCAAGAAAAAAGTCCACCTCGTAAACATCAGCTATAGTAAGAAGGGAAGAAATAGAGGCGAGCTCTGGCAATCGTCGTCGGTGACACCTCTTCCTACCCTAGACATCCTCCCCGACGACGGTGACAATGACACCACGAACGATGATAAAGACGATGACGACAGCGACGTGAGAACCTCCCCCTTTTTCCCCTACCCGCGGCTGGTTCTGACCAGCATGGGCCTGTCCTCCTAGACTAGAGAAGTGCATTATGGCCTAACGGTTGACGCGCCCTTAATCAAAATAAACCACCAAAAAACTTTCTATCAATAAGTATATACAGAAGTTTTAAGACGTAAAGAAAAAGTGTTTTTGTATTCTCGTAACCCTGAAGTCGTCAGCTGTTTTAAGAAATCGAATAATTAATTAAGCTAAAAAAGGGTACTGGGTATTGTCCATAACCCTACATTTGCCGACCTGTCTCGTCATGGGACATATGAATGACTTGCAGTTGACTGTATATACTTTCTTATAAGAATCTAGCGCGCGGACACCTAAGTTTAGTGCTATAGGTGCTCAAAGTTTGGACAGACCAGTACGAGGGATTTGTATGACTTGATTACCTTGTACCACATTACAAATCTAAAAGAACATCTGCAGTTGTAACCTCAAGTTTTTTTTACATTTTAAGTTTAGTTGGCAGAGTCAATTGAAAGCACTCTAGGCTAAAGTACAAGTATGACTGGCAGACATGGCCATTAATTAAACCGTGCCTTGGGAGACGAAGTACTAAGTGGTCTGCTTAGTCACAGCCGAATCATGCATTAGGCGTTATCATTATCATCAACTACAACAAATATTTTAAGACTGTTACGCAACGTTCTTCTCGGAACACAAACCCCACGCCTACAAGACGAGACATAAGGTTGACCCGACCCGACGTATACGGTCTCCGCTTCAGATATCTTATTTGATCTTGTGTTGAGATGTTATCATGAGTGTAACAAGTAAAGGCTTGGGCTCGTTTAGATTTACTGTGTAGACTGTATGGAGAGATGAAACGTTTACGCAGGAAGGCAGGAAGTAACATTCAAGGTGTGTTTTCCATTTTCGGGGGGAAAATAATCGTTTTAATCGTTTTTAATACCATCAAATTATTCAACTAAATTGTTATAAAATTGTGACTTCTCAACAATTGGGTACGTAATAATGTTTTCGCTTTAGTGTAGACTCCTGTTGACTAATTAAAAATGTAATAAATGAAATTTGAAAATGTTTGGGAAAGTCCAAAATTGCCAATTGCAATTGATCAAAATTGTTTTTCAGGTTGACTTTTTAAATGCATTCTTATCCTAAACTTTATTTACACAGCCATATTATGAGAAGTATTCTTTTGAGGGAAAATGGTTTCTTGGAAGCTGCGTTTGATCATGTGCACTACGAAGTACGCACAAACTTTCAGTCAGGACTACCCAGGGTTGGGATCGAACCTGCTCTGTAAGTCAAGCACCAAGCCTTTCACTCGACCTTGCTTTCAATTGCTTCTTCCTCTTCCCCCCCCCCCTCCCTCCCTCCCCCACTCAATCAACGAAAATAGTTTAAATTATCCTTATTATCCTTCCTTGTTTATCGTTTCACGTCTATGTTATTGTAGTCAGTAAGTCAGACCATTCAAGAAGATGATGGATGATGATTAAAACAAGATACATAACCCCATTTGACCTCGACATTCTGTGGACTACTGCTAGTTGGGTTGAATAGTTCGGTTATATCGACTACTTTGTTTTTTCCTGTCCGTCCGTCTGTGTGTCACGTCTCACGATAAACCGAACATGACACTCGTTGTTCGGCACCTCCACCAAGAAATGTCAATGTCATCGACAACCTGTTGATTAAGTAGTTCCGCTCCATATTTTGGCTTGTTCTTATAAATCTCGATGCTAGACTATCCTAGGCGTCCTGTTACAGATCATATTATACTTTCTACGAAACATTATTATTCCAGTTGAGAGATGAAGAAAAAACATCATTAAATACATTTTAAACGTCTTATTACATCAAATCCTAAAAACTGATCTTTGAAGCGGTATATTACAACAATGTAGGGCATGAAAAGTAAGTCAACTGCAATTTTTGATAACAAACAACTCTACCATGGAAACAAGTTATCAACGAAAAAAATATATAGGCCTACAACATTGACTTGATTAGGCATGGAAAAAAATATCATTGGAAACCTGCTCAAGGTGCAATACTTCTCCATTTTCGGTGGGCAATTATTGTGAAGGGATGACCGAGGGCTGTTTAAGAGGACTCAATCCCTTCGGCAAAGAAAAACTTCGGAAAAACCTTCAGTCAGAATTGCCAGTCTCGACGGGATTTTACTGTACTGATTAAAATGATCAACTTATTGGCCAGAGAGTTAAAAAAAACTATTGTTGTATCTCCCTAATATTGTCCCCTTCTATTTAGTACCTAAAAAAATACATGAGTACATGTACAAACAAATTGTAGGTAAAGCATTGTGGATTTAATTGCTGGTTTAACACGGATCTTCGTATTAAAGGTTAGATATCTTGTCCTTACCCAAGAAATATTGTAGACATCTTCTGTCAGAAGTGCCGAACTTGGCATTGAATCCCTTTTGAGTTTTAGTAGCTGATGTAGTATTTGTAGCTGTGATTTCATCAAACGTGATTGAAATTGTACCTACAATAATAAGTTCAATAATTTCATAGTATTGATTGAGATTTGAGAGAAGGCTATGATGATAACAGAATGTCGGCTTAGCAATGTTATTTGCGCTGTGATAACGAATTAAAGCAATCATGACAGAAAGTGTAATAATTAGTCCAAGTGTTTGTATACGGGCGAGGGACGGGGATTACAGGGAAGGTAATCTCGGGAACAACCCCCGTATAAAGCGTGGGCACGGGTTTCTCACCGCTCAGTTCTTTCTCAGGGGAGAAGCAGTCAACAATGACAGCCCGGCCGGACCAACAACACACAGTGAGTGTAGAGTAGGCCTATAGGGGTTTAGTTGGGTGAAGGGCGCGTCAACCGTTAGGTCATGATGCGCCACTGTAGCCTAGGGAAGGAGGGATCCATGCTGGTCAGAACCAGCCACGGGTAGGGGTTGGATTAAGGGGGTTCTCACGTCGCGGCCTTTCGTGTTGTCATTGTCATATCGTCGTCGGGGAGGTCGTCAAGAGAAAGGGGAAGTGTCCCCGACGACGATTGCCAGAGCTCACCTCTAGTTTCGGGGAGTTATATATCCGCTCTTATATAGCTGATGTTTGCGAGGTGTACTTTTTCTCTTGAATCGCCTTTTACGATTAGCAGAGCCATGCTCTGGTTTGGACGCGTCAACCGTTAGGTCAATGCACTCAGCCTAGGGAGGAGGGTCATGCTGTCAGAACAGACACGGTGTAGCGGTTGGAAAGAGGGGTTCTACGTCGCGTCGACATCGTCTTTGTCGTCGTTCGTGTGTCATTGTCATACGTCGTCGGGAGTCTCAAGAGAAAGGAATGTCCCCGACGACGATTGCCAGACTCACCTCTAATTTCGGGAGTTATAGGCTATCCGCTCTTACTACTGATGTTGCAGGTGCTTTTTCTCTTAAATCGCATTTACGATTACAGAGCATGCTCTGGGCCAATTCTACACCGGTCCAACAGATTGATAAATACATTTTAGACTTTATAACGTTAATATAAATAACGATCTTCTGGCTATTTTTCATACCCTTCTAAAGGCAACAATTAAAACATTAAACCCCAACTCCTAGCCAAGATCGATACATTACAACAAACACGGCCATCTTGGTCTCATTAAAATTATACGATGACAAAACAAACAAAAAAATTATATCACAATCATGACCAAAATAGTTGGGACAAACCCCTTCCAAATAGCCGGGAATCAAGCCGGGCATTTCGTATTATTTTATTTATTTAATCTTATAAAGAACAAGTAAAAGTCTTAAATTTTTTCCATAGTCACCTCTTCCAATGATATTTAGCATCCCCCCCCCCCCCCCCACTATATTTAATGTAACAACTGTAATAATTTATTTTATATATAATTATTCGATTGCGCTCAATTTTACACAATATATGAATTCATAAATTAGGTTCTGTGAAAAAATCATCACAATAGGATAAATCTGTAGTGTTTAAGTCAATGAATTGTTTTTAAAAAAGAAAAAAAATGTAAAATTTCGATTTTTATGAGAAATAAATTTTTCGATTTGCGCTCAAATTCACAAGAATATCTTAATTCATGAATTAAGGTTCTGTGAAAAAATCATTAAATCGGATTAAGCATGTAGTGTTATAAGTCAAAGATATTTTTTTTAAATCGAAAAAAATCGTAAAATTGCGATTTTCATGAGAATTTTTTTTCGATTGCGCTCAAAAACGTAGCAGTTCTAAGTTCAGAAGATTTCGAAGGCCTCCAAAAATTTCATCACAATTGAGTATCGGTTTAGCCGGAATCGTGTTTACAAACACACAATAATACAAACAGAAAAAAAAGAAAAACATTCCGGATTTTTTTCTCCAGTGTAGTGAAAATGGAATCTTCGCTTCGCTCGCTACGCTCATCCAATTAATTTAAATTAAATAAAAATAAACTTTAATTTTTAATTTTTTTAATTAATCGTAATTTAAAAAAAGAAAAAAATCGTAAAATTTCGATTTTCATATAATTTTTCGATTGCGCTCAGATTCCACGCGAATATATAAATTCATGAAATTAAGGTTCTGTGAAAAAATCATTACGATCGGATAAAGCATGTAGGTGCTATAAGCCAAAGAAATTTAAAAAATCGAAAAAAGTCGTAAAATTGCGATTTTTTAAAGAAATTTATCTTTCGAAAACGCTCAAAATTCACACGAATATAACAATTCATAAAATTAAGGTTGTGTGAAAAAATTATTACAATCGGACAAAGCATGTAGGTGTTATAAATCGAAGAATTTTGTTAAAAATCGAAAAAAAATCGTAAAATTGCGATTTTCATGAGAAATAATTTTTCGATTGCGCTCAAAAACGTGGCAGTTCTAAGTTTAGAGATTTCGAAGGTCTCCATAAAATTTCATCGCAATCGGAGTATCGGTTTAGCCGGAATCGTGTGGACAAACAGACAAAAATACAAAAAAAAAAGAAAGAAAGAAAGAAAGAAAAAAAAACATTCCGGAATTTTTTCTCCAGTGTAGTAGAATGGAATCTTCGCTTCGCTCGCTACGCTCATCCAACAATTTGATTTTTGAACCATTACAAAAACCACTCTAACCATTAGAATTTAACAAGGAAAAATTCTACCAATTCCGAACAAAACAAAACATAACAGCCTTTTACCCGGGTTAAAAGTATGCTAAACTGGCATATTTAATAATGTGTAGATTTTGAAAAGTGGTAGTGAATATGTGTACCACTGACCAATAAAGGGTTAAAATTAATCCATGGATGTACCAACCAACAATACAAGGCCAACAATACAAGGCAAGAATGCCCAACAAGTGGTTTAATGAGAGTTTTATCGAAGTCAAGACTTAAGAAATTATACGTATAAGAGTGGAATTTCCATGGGAAAGTTTAGTCTAAGGTCATAGACAGTGGAGGATTTCTGCCAATACATTAATTAGCTGGCAGAAAGCAAAGAAATGCATTGCAAATTGCAATTATTGATAGACGTGTGCTTACTTAATTGGAACATGGTTTACGACTATGAGTGAAAAAGATTAGTGCTAATTATTTTCAACGACTCGAATATCCCGAGGCTATTGAAGTTCATTACACGCCATAATTGCGACAAAGATAATAATCAACAATAACAAATCTATCCGATAATAAGTTCTACAAAAAGTGAAATGCGCATGCACTATTGTGTGTTTGTTAAGTTTATGACTAAGAAGTCCACTATTCTATTCGATTCGCTAATCGATAATAAGTAATGACTATCCTTGGTTCGAGCCTACGTTCATGGTAATTTTTGAGATCATCGATTCGATTTGGTGAGTTTTAGAGGTTTTTGAAACCCTCTTAAAGAAACTTACATTAGTTGTTTTTGTGGTGAGAGCATTTCAAATTTGATTGAAATTGTTAAAGTCTGGCTAGGCATACATTATTTTTATTTCTCCTTTGTATGTACGCCATGCAAATTACTGTTGACCTATATTGCTACATTGGTTGGTGTTGTAATATAGGCTCTTATTAAAGGTGATGATGTTGTTTTTTCTAAGTGGTTATTATCTAGGGTTTGTAGGTTTACAATTACTACAACTGGAAACATTGTTGTATTTGATGACTTTATTTTGTATACTTCGAAAATATTCGTCCCAACAATAAATAAAAATTAGCAAAATACAAAATGATAATATGATATGTGTATATGTATATGTATCATGTATATGTACACTAGGCTATACGGCCTTCCAGGGTAAAGTATATAAAAAAAAGTATAAAATGCAAAACATTAGATTTAAGTTTTAAATAAAATCAAATGATTTCTGCTGCCAATCCGACACCACCAACAAAAACAAACAACACAATTTTTGAAGTGTCTTTAAACTGAGTTTAAAGAAAACTTATTTTGCAAGTTTTTTTTATCGTGTTTTGGCGAATTTCATTGTGTTACGATGTTGTAGTAAGTAGGCAATAATAAACTAAAAAACTAACTAGGCATACAATTTTTTGTGTGTGTGTGGGGGGGGGGGGGGGGGAAAAGCTATGCCGGGCGGCAATGAATTTTTGCATGGCGAGTGATGATTGATTTGATTTTTAAGTATGAATAGGAAACAGTTTGAAGTATTGCGCGTTGCTTGATGAAGGATGATGCATTGAGCTGCCTATGCTATGCGATTTTCAGTTGTCTGTGAAAATCTACTGTCGACGATTTTTTTAAATTAAATTAAATTAAATTAAAAACTTAACTTAATTTTTTTAATAAATCGTAATTTTTACGTAAGTTTAAAAAAAGAAAAAAATTAAAATTGCAATTTTCATAAGAAATAATTATTGATTGCGCTCAAATTTTACACGAGTATATTAATTCATGAAATTAAGGTTCTATAAAAAAATCATTACAATAGGATAAAGCATGTAGGTGTTATAAGTCGAAGAATTTTTTTAAAAATCGAAAAAAATCGTAAAATTGCGTTTTTTATAAGAAAAATTTTCCCGATTGCGCTCAAAAACGTGGCAGTTCTAAGTTCAGAGATTTCGAAGGCCTCCATAAAATTTCATCGCAATCGGAGTATCGGTTTAGCCGGAATCGTGTTAACAAACACACAAAAATACAAAAAAAAAAAAAGAAAAAAAAAAAACATTCCGGATTTTTTTCTCCAGTGTAGTGAAATGGAATCTTCGCTTCGCTCGCTACGCTCGCTACGCTCATCCAAAAATGAGCAAACAAGTTTGAAGTTATTGCGTTGCTTGAGAAGGGATGAATAGTAACGTACCTGTTCTTCCCTATGACGAGTTGTCCGAGGATCCCCCCTCTCTCCTGGAAGATGATGGGGGACTCGCCGTTCATCGGGTTCATGGTAGCCCCGCTGCGCCGGAGTCGCACGTCGGCCCTGGAACAAACCACGTGACACATGTCAGTACACACATGTCAGTACACACATGTCAGGGCCAGGATCCCCCCTCTCTCCTGGAAGATGATGGGGGGTAGCCCCGCTACGCCGGGGTCGCACGTCGGCCTCGGAACATTCAGACATCCCTCAACTCGAATTCATCAGGCTTATCTGCTTATTAAAACTCTTTCAGGCTCGGTGTGTTACCGATGTTGACCACCAACTTGCTGATTTTATGTATTTGTTGATGCATGGGATAGCATCAATAACCTTTTAGGAAATAGACTTCCCTCCTATACAGTTTTCGAACCCCCTCCTCTGGAGTATGGGGGACGCGTTCATGGTCATGTACCCAATGCAAGGAAATCGAGCCTGGAAAAACCGTGCATTGTCATAACATGTCCGATGTGTACAATGTCATCAACGGAGATCCCCTCATTCTAACAAAATGATGGGGACTGATCTTAAACGTTCATGGTAGCCCGCTCGATGCACGTCGCTGGAACAACACGTGACACATCAGTAACAACATTCGACAAATGTCAGGGCCAGGTCCACCCTCCATTTGAAAATATTAAAAGGGGGTAGCCTGTACGCCGGGTTGATCGTCGGCCTCGGAAATTCAGACATATCCCTAACTCGAATTCATCAGCTTAAGTATAATCTTATTAATGAATCACATAACATTACTTTTCATGATTAATAATACTCAACCAGTAATTTAAAATATAATCGAAATCGATGAGAACTCGCTGCCCCGCACCTTAGCCTCGTCTTGCGGAGAGCGAGGTCGACAGTGCTACTAGTTTAGGCATTTAGGAGTTAATTTGAAATGACATCAAAACCAAAGTATAGCCACTTGTGTGTAACCGGGTAAAGTAGAGTAAGGTAGACGTGTAAAGATTTCGAAGGTTTGCTAAATATGTTAGAAAGATCGTAGTGCGACAGGGTTGGCTTGGCATTTTAAAGTCCTCATATGAAAATTAATTTTGTGAATGCAGAGTAAGACGACTCTAAATACGAATTATCTAGGCCCTACTTTAAAACAAACCCAAAAATCATCCGAGGTAATTAATACAAGGTATTCAAATCTAATTGTTTGCTTCCCTATATACAGACGACACTCATGGCTAATGGGTGAGATAGGGGTGAGAAGTACTCACTAGAAAGATAGTAGCAGTTAAAATATTATCTAATAGACACTAGGTGATTCTAGTTCTGGCTTACGTCATACAAGTTCACAAGGCCTCACTCCAACATCAGAGAACTAGTATTAGCCGGCAAATGTTACAACTACAGAGTAATCCAAATGAACTTTTGCCCCAATTTCAATTCTAATTTGCCCAAGACGGTTAGAAGTCATCATACGCTTCATTGGATGATGTGTTGTTGTAGCTGATGTTATGACAGCTACTGTACCATCATCTCCGGGCCGTCGTCTCCAGTACTTGATGCTAACCAATTCAACCCGATTATCATTGACGTTTGCATAGCAACACATGTCTGAAGCCAAATATGAAGAGTTCCCAAAGCCTGGAGCGCTAACACTAGTTTCGATTTAATTCTAAATCTACAACGTAGTTGATTTATTAATTAATTTCTTGGCCCTAATAAATAATAATATACCGTATAAAAGATATGTTCAGTTTCTCATGTACCAAGGCATGTGGTTTAGTTAGTGGCTCTATGTCTGCAGAAGTGAGACCGCACAGCTAGGCTTATTTGAACAATACCGTGCACATAATTATGGGATTAAAATAATCGTGGGAAGCCTGCCTAGGGTGCAATTTATGCCCCTCTTCAATGTCTAACTAGGTAGGCCTATATTGGAGTAAGGAGTGAAAGGGATGTCCGAGGGGGACTCAAACCCTAGCATTAACGGCCGAGGAAAACCTAGGAAAAAACTTCAGACAGGAACACGGGACTCGCGACGGGATTTGAACTCGGGATCTCCCGAATCATGGGGAGTCAATTTGAAGTAAATTTCTGAAATATAAAGGCCATGTTTACCTAGGAAGTATTAATAACAACGAAGGCAAGAATCGAAAGTGAGATCTCTGAATGAGAGGCATTAGGGGTGAACCACTATATCGGCGAGCCTCGCACTCGGTCTGTGCCTCGTCTTGTCAAGACACAACTGTCGTCGGTATCGTCTTCCATCTCAAACACACACAGTCACTACCATGCATGTTGTCAAAGACTCGAGTTATTTATTATGTCTGCATATCGTCACTGTCTAATGTATACAGATAATACTCTAGGAAGTTGCATCACTCTCTGCATAGATTAAAATAATGATTGAGAACACTACAACTTTTATAATACATGCAAACATATGCGGATATGCCATTGTCGAGAGTAAAATATACGGATGTGGAACATCTAAATATTAATTGATAGTTTCAGTTATGTTTTTCAAACGTACTTTGGTAGTTTATTCGGGAAAAAAGCAACATTCAAAAGTAACACATAACTTAGGGGGCATCCCTAGACCTAAATATGATTTCTAAAGAATGCAGTAAAGACGTCTGAAAAGTTAGTAGAATGTAACAGGGTCTTAATTAATAACAGATTATTAAAAAAACAAATTGACTGGATATAACATTATAGAATCAACAATTATATTCAAATTTCCCGAGTCAATCCAGCTAGTTCAAAATTGATTTTCGAGCAGCGGTTTTTTGTATATTGTTTCTACACTCCTTTATCTACAACCTAAATATAAGGACTAATGGTTTTCTATAGTTTCTAGCGTTGCACGATTTTGTTTTTGCCTGCCGGTACAATATCAAATTTTATACCGTTTAACGAAAAAAAAGTACTACATTAGAAACTACAGACAACCAGTTTCTCTTATATTTAGGTTGTAGATAAAGGAGTGTATAAACAATAGGATATACAAAAAACCGCTACTCAAAATTCAATTTTGAACTAGCTGGATTGATTCGGGAAATTTGATCTGTAGTTGTGGCGTCTGATGCTGTGGAGTCAACAGTTGTTCCATCAGTAGCTGAAGACTCTGTATAGTTGTGTCATCTGATGTTGTGGAGTCGAATATAATTGTTGATTCTGCAGCTTGCCCCTTTAAAAAAAATTCAATTTCAATCTGTTATTTTATTAAGACCTCTTTCAGTCTATTTACTGTTCAGACGTCTTTACTGCATTCTTGAGAAATCATATTTAGGTCTAGGGATTCCCCTTAAGGGGTGGCATATGCTGTCAAATTGATAGTCTAATAAAAATGTGTATAAGCAACGCAATTAAAATCGAATATAACTGTCAGAAAACATGTTTCTGTCGAGAAAGGACCAAATGCGCGAAGCAGCTATTTAGTAATGATGCCCAAGAGAAGTCCTTCCATTTGTCGATCTGAAATTTCTTTTTGATTTAAATTTAAATTTGCTTTACCAATTTCTTGCGAGAATAAGTAATTGTGTGTACTGCAAAGTGCAACTCTGCAACGGTGCAAATAATAAAATATCACAATGAAGTCTGGAGTGTTTGTAGCATGTGCCAACTACGACCTAAACTATTTCCTCCATGCGTCGTTGGTTTTATGATTTGTATCACGTATGCTAGTGTTGCGAGTGAACTCTTGGAGGAGAGTAACTTGTCATCTCATCATCTCATTACGTATTCACGGAGAAGAGAAACAAACATCTGGTCTTGTCATTACGACAGAGGTGTGATAAATACTTGGCACTTTTCGTTCATGTCGTGTCATTGCCATCTGAACTGAGTACATGGCTCTCGGCCCACTTGCCTTCACATACACTAACCAATATGCCATGTATTTAGTTACTTATTTGACGTCTACCTAGTTATAAAAACTTATTGACAAAGAAGAACAAATAAATAAAACTAATGACATAAATTGTCATCGTGAGCTTCGTGAAATCTAATGGACAGGTAAAATAAATATGCATAATCGTATTGAAGTAAAAACTATACACTATAGACAAAAAAAACAATTTTTTACTTCGATAACATTTCTAATAAGATAAGTCGTGAAAGCCTTAAACACTCGATACCTGCGTTTTATTTAATACGAGATTAAAGTTATTTCATTACAAAAAAATTATTTAGATTTACATAAAAATGTGCTGCTCATAAATTTGGACACAGAATAATTTATAAAGTTTCGGTACTTATTTTAATAGTGTTCGATACATAAAAGTAACAAATATTTGTCATCGTATATACGCCAATACGTTATAGTCTTCGAGAGTCAGCCAATGAACGAACATCGTCTTCTGTGACAACAATTCCATGTTGATTCCAGCTTCTAAAACTATTTACTATTTACTTTCTTAAAGTCGCGTCGCGTTGGTTGATAAGCGTATTTTATTTTGCATACCTCCCTACATTCGAAAACCATCTCAAAAGTGTGATTTTCATGCTAAATATTTCTTTGATTGCACCCCAAAACGTATAGATAATCTAAGCTCATACATTTCAAAGGTGCCCTGAAAATTTAACCAGCATCGGAGCAGCCGTTTGTCACAGTGATACAATAAATAGGAAATATAGAGAGTTTAAATGATAAATATTTTCTCGATTGTAGCCTATACATAATGTTCAAAGGTTTCGAAGGTTTCCTGAAAATTAAAGAGATAAGAGTAACTTGTTGTCCGGTAGATAGCGAACAGTCAGGTAGAAATTGTACTATAATACGTAAGATTCTTGTGAGAAATATTTCTTCGGACCGCAAAATGTTTCCAAAGTCCCCTGAAAACTTCACCGATATCTGTGTAGTCTGTCTGGTAGATTGCAAACAGATATATAAAACGACACACACATGATCCATGCGCACATAAACACACCCGAGCTATTTGTCTCAGCACTCTTACCGATATTTTGAAATTTAACGGAAAATGGCTGAAAGTTGGTTGGATGAAAGGTGAACTTGAATAAAAAAGGAAAAAATAACTTTTTTTTGGACGGGACAAAAGCTCTATTTTGACAAAAATATGCAAATTTTAGGTCATTACGGAAATGAATGTTTTAGATGCAATATTTAATTTTTAGCTATGATTTTTTTTTAATGCTTCAACACACCTTTGTCTCTGAACTGAGTACAAGAGAAACTAATTTTATGAAATAACTTTTGATGAACGATTTTTTTCGTGTTCCGGTTCAAAACTCTTTTTTGTACCATGTGACAAAAAAATCGTACATCGAACATTATTTCAGAAAATTCTTTTCCCTTGTACTCAGTCCAGAGACAAAGGTGTGTTGAAGCAATAAAAAAAATCATAGCTAAAAATTAAATATTGCATCCAAAACATTCATTTCCGTAATGACCCAAAATTTGCATATAATGGCCAAAATAGAGCTTTTGTCCCGTCCAAAAAAAAAGTTATTTTTTTCCTTTTTTATTCAAGTTCATCTTTCATCCAACCAACTTTTAGCCATTTTCCGTTGACTTTCAAAATATCGGTAAGAGTTCTCTGGAATATAGGACATGCGTTTTAAGCAAATACCTGTTCGCACGGCCGAATGACACCAGTACCACAGCTGTTTACAATTTTGTCTAGTTCAAGGAAGCGGAAACATAGGGCTCTATTATACAGAACCACTTTTCAAGAAATTATTTTGAAATAATATTGAAAAACTTAATTGATTTTGAAGTTTTTGGATTTTCTAAAAAGAAAAAAAGTCTGAAAATGACCACAATCGTGTAATGATCCTTGCTGATTAACATGAAATATTGACAACTATGTGAAGTTTAAGATACGTCGTATTCTAAACGGCCGAGCGAATATAGCTATGTGCCAACTGCCAGATGTGTCCTATTCCCCCTAAAGCAATGTTTTGTGTCGTGTATAAGTGCTTAGAAGAGTGTGAATTATCCATATATATGTTGCTTACAGAACAGAATGACCATTACCAACCTTGTTATTATAGGACAGTGTATAATGTCCAGCGTGAGTGAGAACTGAATGTAGAGTTACATGGCTATACCTACCACACGCACAAGCACATTCTTTCGCGCCTGCCACCGTTCAACACGAGAGTGATCGAATTCAAAGTGGAAATAAACGAAATCTCATTACGCTGTGTTATCAGCAGGTTATCGTATGAGTTTAATACACATTTTCCAGTCTGTATTGTCTTGCCGTATTCACAACGGCTGATGGAATAATTGGATGAGCGTAGCGAGCGTAGCGAGCGAAGCGAAGATTCCATTTCACTACACTGGAGAAAAAAATCCGGAATATTTTTTTTTCCTTCTTTCTTTTTTTTCTGTATTTTTGTGTGTTTGTCAGCACGATTCCGGCTAAACCGATACTCCGTTTGCGATGAAATTTTATGGAGGCCTTCGAAATCTCTGAACTTAGAACTGCCACGTTTTTGAGCGCAATCAAAAAATTATTTCTCATAAAAATCGCAATTTTACGATTTTTTTCGATTTTTTGAAAATTTATTTTTCTTATAACACCTACATGCTTAATCGGATTTTTATGATTTTTTCACAGAACCTTAATTTTATGAATTAAGATATCCGTGTGAAATTTGAGCGCAATCGAAAAATTATTTTTCATGAAAATAGAAATTTTGTTGGTTTTTTTCTTTTTTTTTCAATTTTTTTACTTATTACACCTACATGCTTTATTCTATTGTAATAATTTTTTCACAGAACCTTAATTTTATGAATTTATATATTCGTGTGAAATTTGAGCGCAATCGAATAATTATTTCTTATAAAAATCGCTATTTTTCTATTTAAAAAAAAATTAAAAAAAAATACAAATTTAAGTTCATTTTTTTATTTAATTTAATTTAATTTTTTTAAGTAATAATTTTTTCACAGAACAACAGAAAATCCGCATAACACATAGCAGCTCAATGCACAATTACGCTCATCCAACAACGCGGCGGGACTTAAGCGTTTTCCTAGTGTTTATTGCTTTACACGATGTAAGCGTATAGCGCGCGGGACTTGGTAGTCGTCGCTTCGATGACCGCCACAGTCACCGGGAACCCTGCATGTCTGTCTGCGTGTTTACACTCAATAAGACGGATGCTTCAGCTAAGAGTTCTTTAGAATCCATCTTCATAGCCATTTTGTTGGATGCGTCTAGGAAAAGTATTGTAAAAACTTTATATTATTTCACCAAGTGTTATATCGATTACATGGTAGTTTGGTTGGTTAATTATTATTAAGGGGAACATATTCAAAATATCCCTAGTATATTTATCACAAAGTCACAAATAACTTCATCTTATTCCTAGTTGGTCACGGCCATGAATGTTGTTCCGGTTGATAAGGGTTGGTTGGTTCCAAACCTGGAAATGTATCTAAATAAATTTTTATTCCATGAAGTGTGAACGATCACAGACAGTAATGGAAGCCGCGTTCCGACCCGGGCTACACTGGTTGACCTGGACCGTCATGGGGCAGCCAAACTACAACTTCGAAGAAAACATTCGAACCCGTGACTCCCGAATCAGAGTTTCGCGCTAGTCAGGAGCGTCACTCGAGTTTGGATATTGGGGGCGCAAATCCAGCAGTGGCACATCACTAACTTCATAAGGGAGGGGGGCGTATCCAGGAATTCATATAAAGGGGATGGTGCAACCAATTAATTCATAGATGTACCGAAGGGTAAGGGTGCACCCGGAAAAAAATTCTCCTTCAAAAATGCAAGAAAGTGAATCTTGAATAACTTTGGTGAAAATCTGTGCATTTTGAAGAATCACAATAACCAATTTTGTATCAACTAAAATCCAAATTTGTAATCTAAGTATTTTCGCCTTCGAGATCATTTTGATGAAAATCTGTGTGTTTTAAAGGATGACCAACTGTCGGTTGTTAATTGGAGAAAAAAAGGAAAACGAGGAAATTATTGGTGGGGGGGGGGGCGGATTGCGATTAAAGAAGCGCACGCCCCCCCCCAAAAAAAAAAAAAAAAAATAATAAACTAGTGACGCCACTGCGGCGTTACACATAAGAGTTATACCTCTGTCGGTAAATAGATAAACTAATAACCCACCCTATATATAGTCAGTGACATTGATTGTCATCAAAGTTCTCTAGACTTTAGAGTAATCACATTTGCAAAGTATTTATCGTTTACCTGTATTCGTAGGAGTCACACGCCGGGAACTTACTGTTGTTAAAGGTCAACACTAAAAAACACGCTTTTCTTGACCACAGACGGACTAAACAAATATGACTAGGAAGTAAGCTAGGCACGAGCTGGACACTGCTGACAAAGTGTATGTCGTCGGTAAATAGATAAACTAATCAGCCAAATCAAACTAATCAGTCAGTGACATTTATGTCATCAAAGTTCTCTAGACTTTAGAGTAATCACATTTGCAAAGTATTTATTGTTTACCTGTATTCGTAGAAGTCACTCGCCGGGAACTTACTGTTGTTAAAGGTCAACACTAAAAAACACGCGTTTCTTGACCACAGACGGACTAAACAAATATGACTAGGAAGCAAGCTAAGCACGAGCTGGACACTGCTGACAAAGACGTATGTCGTCGGTAAATAGATAAACAATAATCAGTCAAATCAACTAATCAGTCAGTGACATTTATTTTCATTAAAGTTCTCTAGACTAAACAATCATCAAATTTGCAAAGCATTTATCGTTTATACCTGTATTCGTAGAAGTCACTCGCCGGGAACTAACTGTTTGTTACAGGTCAACACTCAAAAGTTTCTTGACCACAGATGGACTAAACTATATTTTATCACTAGCAAGCTAAGCACGAGCTGGACACTGCTGACAAAGACGTATGTCTGTAGAACGAACTAGAAGACGTAACACCCCCTTTCGACCTTGAAGAGATTGCCTAATTAGAGCAGTGTTATTACTCACTTAGGACATCCACCATGCGCGGAGATGGCACTAATTATAGCAGTGATAATCATGCAGCTATAATGCATCATGGCGTTCACTTAGCAAACAGACACGTTGAAAAACCCTGACATTGAGAAAGATATTTAATTATGAGTTTTTATGGTGTCTCTTGTTGTATAACCTTCATTTAAATGATATATTTAGCCAACACTATTAAGCTATGTATGGCCTAGCTATGTTTAAAACCACACATAGGCTACAAAATAATATTGTAAAAAATAAAAATATAGCAAAACCTTACATAATCTAAAACATATTGAGATGTAAAAGAAGGGCCAAGCTACGCGTACCATTTGACACTTTCATCACTTTGACCCGTGCTTGCAGCTTGCAAAGCTTGACAAAACAAATTAGCACAAACTATTACACCTACATTTAACAATTTGTTGCTATAGTACAATTTTGCCATGTTTTGTTTTGCAAGGATGCATGTCACGGAGCAAAGTGAATTAATGTACAGGGTACATGCGCTTAGAACCCAATGCTTTTGAGTGCGTAATTGGCTATCTTTTTACAAGTTTTGTGGAATATGTGCACAGACCATGATATTTTGGCCATTCATATTATATGGAATATGTAAATAGAGCAAATTGGAACATAGTGTAGGATTAATGTTAGATTATTTCGTTCACTCTTGGATATATAAATATCACCTTATCAGATCAAAGTCAAGTAAATATTTTCATACTATTAAAAGAGTTTTTAATTGCAAGTAAATTTAAGCCATTGAAACGGGGTTGCGAGAGAAAGTCTATGGCAAGACTATCAAAATATAACTTCAATGACGTACACTCGGCGGCAACCATTGAAGTGTGTTTGATATCTGACATGACATCACTTACACCTTGTAAATGTTGATACTTGTCACTAACACCAAGATAATCACCTGGTTTGTTGCTGACCAAGGCAGCTCACGAGTCGTCTATCCCTAACATGGCGATGACCTCTCACAATCTCAACGGGGAATATCAATGCAAGGCCACGGACAATGCGTTCACGGGAATTTGCATGGGGAAAGCTGATATGTCAATTCTTTACATACCTAATGTTGATAAACCAAAGCAAGGTTTTCAGAATGTAATGCCTAAAGCAGGACAGTCGTGCCCCGGTGTCACCCCCCCCCCTGACGACACGATCGACGACCTCGACGTGAGAGCCCCGTCTCCCCTTTCCTCCCTTCCCGTGGCTGGTTCTGACCAGCAACACCCCTTGGCTAGAGTGGCGCATTATGACCCAATGCTATATTATATTGTATATATTTATTTCTATCATATTCAAGAGAAACACTATTGACAATGGCGCACCTAATGTGTCCGACAGTTACAATATTGGATTCAATATGGGCAACTCGCTAGCTACGTGGGCCAATGCTAATTGAATGTTGCACCGGGACTCGGCCTCCATATTAGACCAGGGCAGCGGTTCACACTGTGTCTTGCTGAATACCAAGCAACACATGATAGGCTGGATGTACATCCTGGAACCCAACTATATAGCTCGGTGCGCACGCAGAGCCGAGGAGGTTCTGAGCTCGAACACCGGTCGCTCGGGGAAGATTCCTACCGTATTGCTAAATAACCGACAGAATGTAGCTCAACTCAAGCGTAACACGACAGACTCCAATTAGAGAAGTCGACAGGTTTTATCGGATGTTACTTTTTGCATATAGTATGTTATGGCCATGTATACATTATACAGTCTTCTGTAGAGGCACATTGAAAAAAATCACAAAAAATCTAAATAAATTAAATGGATTTTTGGATTTTTGTAAACTCATCAAAATTGGTAAATTTCGGAATTTATTTGTGCGTATTGCGCAATAATGTTTAGTAATCTTTGATTATAGAAGAGTGACCATATCCTGGCTTGACAATACGCGAAATTATCGATTGGATGACAACTGGAAGCAGGAAATAATCCCAAAAATGTTTCAAATAGGTATAATTGTCACAATTCCAAAATTCCAAGTTTAAACCTGAATAGGGGCGTGCCATAGCACCCTGAATTCTGAATAGGCTGTAGGGTGTTGTGCCGAGACAATGAGACATTATTCAAAATAAAATGGTAAAAGCGAATACAAGTTTATAAACAATTATTCATAACACACATAACAAATTGTATATAAAGACATTACATGCAATTTAGCAACAAACGGCTTCAAGAACTCAAGTTTACCGTTGCAATTTAAATAAATTACATCAGCTTCGCAAGTTCGCTGTTATGGCTAAACGAGAGCGCGGGGGGGGGGGGGGGGGTTAACATTTAGCTCACCTCGGTTGCACGCTCGTCATGGCTTTAGACTTTATGTAGCATAAATAATTAGATTTGGAATACATAATAAATGCGTTCTACAAATTATTACATAACTAGGCCTATTGAAGAAACGTAAAATTTATGATGAGATGTTTATCGAATCGTAATGGTGAAAAACCTAAATTATTCCTTATTTCCAGACGTATAGCGCGGTGGCTGTGGGTGACATTTTCCAGGGACTGATGTTCTTTAGTTTATTTGCCATTATTATCAACAACCTCACTTCTTCTTGCAAAATAAACTAAACTGTTGTTGTTGTTGTTGATGTTGATGATGATGAATGATGATGATGATGATGATGATGATCTTGTATGATCAATCCCTTGCAAATGTTATCCACAGCCACAGTGACGCTGACGGATTCGTCGGGAAACAGGGAATAATTCAGATTATTCACTCCTAACAAGACAAAACACCCCTTCATATTATAGTGATAATTTTCTTCAATTACTTCTGGTCGCGAAAGTATAACATGTGAACTAATATACACGTTAATATATTGCCATCACGAACAAAAGAATAAGTCTTACCGTCCGTTCATTGGCGTTCGCACCAGATCTGCCGACATGGTGGCCGAATAAGAATCCTTGGAATGTGTTTGGAAGACGTGCAATTAGCGAATCATTTCGCCCTTGTAGACCCTGGTCACCAGGTTTACTTGGAACACTAGAACCCCGTTCATGTTTCCCTAGGTACACACTACACAACACTATCCCAGACGGGCACTGTACACAATAACAATATCCACAGCAATGGCGATCACTTTAATAACACACTAGCACAAGATGGATGATTTCACTCAGTCGCAGACCCCCCAGCACTGATTGAGGCGACGCTCAATCAAATCACACTGACGCTCAATCAAATCACACTTTGACGCTCAAAATTGTGGTAATATTCGTCTAATATTGAAACAAACCCCACACAAACTGCATCCACCACTATATCGAAGTAGTTAAGTCTTATCGACTGGTCACGTACGACCAGACATCCTCACTCCCGCACTCGCTTCACGCCCCTCTGCATATCATAGAATAGTGATTAGCTCCGTCTGTGTCCACACAACTCCAAGCTGACATCCAGTCAATTACTCGCTCTGGCCGAGCTGCGATTTATCAAACCTCACCCTGGTTGACGCTTGAGTATGTTCTATCTCCACCTCACCAATTAAAGCTAGTTAAGACCAGCCAAGGACGAGCTCACTGTCGTCCGTGTCGCCTTATTGCCTATAGCCTGCTGCACACACTGGCTGTCACATGTACTACAGCTACCGAACAACACCATAATATTATTAAATATGCATAATTATGCGATAGTTTCGACTCATATAAGGACGGTGATTAGGCCTACTTGCCGTAAACAGCAGTTCACTGACTAATGCGTGGTATATAAGCGTGATACATAAACAATAACACACTCATAGTTGTTGATACCCATGATCCAATTATATTTGATATCCTTGTACCATGGTTGATACCCACCCAGGCTAATCAAAACATGAGGGTTGGGGTGTGAGTTCTGTGCGATAATGCCGTCCGCGGTGACTCACAAGTTTAACTCTTCGCGGACGTGGGTTCCAATCCCGTACAAAACAAGATTTTTTGGTAATTTTACTTCATCGTCATCTATCACCACTCAATTAAGAAATCATCGTCGGTGCGATTATAGAATCATAGGCAAAGGCATAGAGAGTATACGGCAGAAAGAGACGGGCATTGCTTTCGTAGTCGTGGTAATATTGAATACTCAAGATGTATATATTTTTATTAGTATGCCGTCTCATGAAGTACCATTTTACAAAGACCTTAACTACATCTAAATAAATGACAAGGTTTTAATGACATGGCGAATGATACACAGAGATAAGAAGGAGATCGTTATGAACAGTTAACAAATAAAAAATATAAATAATAAGTTATAAAGATAACATTGATAATGCAATGTGGCTAAAAAGCTGTAAAGCCATTACAAAATTGGCAAACTTCATATAGGCTATCATAATAAAAATATAAAACATTGATTGTCTGCCAAAGGACATGGGACGTACACACTACACAGTTATGTTCATAAATTCCATGAATCCAATCCAAATATAGGTGTTTTATACATTGTGTTACAAAACATTTTCCTTATGAGGATGATGACCGCATGAGTGTTGCCCAACGTGACCCTCGAGGGTCAGGTGAACAACTAGGCTGTTAAGGTGAGGGCCAATGTTCAAGGGCAGTTTATCAGGGACTCGATCCCAGTATTCTAATCAACGACTGAAGAAAACCCCGGGGAGAATCTTTTAGTCGGGATTGTCGGCGAGGTATCGATTGCGAGTCACTTCACTAGTCTCGCGCGTAGCCTCGAGGAATCTTTTAGTCGGGATTGTCGGCGAGGTATCGATTGCGAGTCACTTCACTAGTCTCGCGCGTAGCCTCGAGGAATCTTTGTCGGCTAATTAAAAAACACAATTAATTAAATGATTCGAGCATCGGGGGGTTACCCCCGACCCCCACCGGTCTGTGCCCCTAGACTCCACGTGTCCCTTAATTTCTCCGTGTTGATGAAACAGTGTTGTGTCTGGTGACATGTCTTGTGTGTAATGATCTCGAATGATGGGTCTCGAATAGCCAAAGTGCCTTATACATCGGGGCCTGCAGGGTTGGCTTGGTCACTTTGGTTTACTGTCCACCACTGAAAATCAGTTGTGTGACTGAGTGGGTAGACTCTAAATACGGATTTATTTATTTATTTAATTTCGAGTTGGTGAGATTTGAATTTTTTAGATTAAAATCCTTGAACTCAAAGGAATAAATGTTAATAAATGATTATAAGTTAACTACATTTCATTGCCAATGTGGGTCGTGTTTTGCCCAGCGGTGGATTGTTTTCTGAAATAGGCGCCCAACCCCCACCGTAACTCCGCCCCTAAACCCCGTATGGAATTGGATTAATGTGGATTTGTAACTTTTATTTCACACTGCTGCGGTTTGTAAGAATGCAAATACCGGAGCTCGTCATGACTCACACGAAGCCCATGCACCACCTCGCATGTTCTAGTATAGTTACGTAACTGATCGTCCATCCGCCGCAACTTACGCGTTACTTCTAGCAAGGAACCTGTAAGCACTGTTAGCTGTTATCCCTGGAAGTCGTACTTTGAGTACAACACAAGATTGAAGAATTGAAAAGTTTCAGAAAATGTTTGGAGGAAGTAGATAAAGAATAATATTTATGATGTCAACGTTTGTTATTTTTGATGTTGTAATTAAATGTTAATTAGAAATTTGTTTAAATTAAGTTAAGATAAAAATGTTAAGGATGTTTGGAAGAGTTAGATATCATAACATTTATGATGTGAACATTCTGACTATTGATTGAAGTTATTCTAATGAATTGTTAATTTTAAAAAAAAATGTTAAGTTAAGATAAAAAATGTAAAGAAGCCACTTGCCACCATGTATAATACATATTTGCAAGGTATAAATAAATAAATAAATAAATAAATAAATAAATAAATAAATAAATAAATAAATAAATAAGATCTCTCTCGTTGCAACTTAATATGTGTACAGTAAACCTAAAGGTAGACCAGACCACCGAGAAAGTTATAAAAATTGTGAAGGGAATGTCCGAGCCTGGTAGAGAGGAATCATTTTGAACACATGTCACGAAAGTGGAAACATGTGGCTCAAAGTAACATGTTTCTAAAATTAGTTTTAAAATAATTTATAAAAAAAATAGCTTTCACGAATTTCGATTTTGTTAAGTCCAAAATGGACTTTATTCGTGATTTTGTTTGAAAAATCTATGACTGTAGGGCTGTCCATGTATGATTTATTAAAAACTTTGCAAAGTTTCATATACGTCAGATGCTTCTTTTCGAATTGAATTGATATTGCTTACTGCTCAATTAAACTGTGGTCCTAATCAGACGAAGAGGGACGTAGGAGACGCTGGTGGAAAGGTTGGCCAGTGACTGAGCAATGAGTCAGAACACCAACAAGCATATGGGATCAGGCAAGGTAACCCACAGTCGTGGTCTCTCCGTCTGTTCAATCAGTCGTGTTGTCTTTGTCGTCGCGTCGGGGAGTTAGTCAAAGTGATAGGGGTTCCCGACACGACCGAGTCGCCATAACGTTTCGAGTGAATCCTATTCACGGCAACGCTGATGAAGTTGTCGAGTTGAATTTTGAAACGAATTTGCTACTGCCAATGTGTCACTATGCAGAACACCTGGACTTGTTAGAATGCCAGTACGAGCAATATGATTAACGAACTGCTATCACCAAAATTAAAAATCAGTCTTCTACTCGATTAAAATATGTTCATTCATTGGTGCGTTCTAATCATAACGATTAATTTACTAGCGTCGCACGTTTTTTAACGTCGCGTGATAATGTTTAAAAATAATTGCCAATGTACTTCAGAATCGGTTTAAATATCACGAAAATATCGTAATTAAACAATCGGAGAAAAAAATCGTAAAAGTACGTATATCAAGAGAAATATTTTTCAATGTCTCAAAACATAACGTCATATAATTCAGTGATTTCAAACGTTCCCATAAAGTTTCATCAAGATCGGAGTAGCCGTTTGCCAAATATCACGAAAAGAATCTAATTAAAAATCGAAAAAAAATCGTAAAACTACGCTAATCATAAGAAATATTTGATCGATTGCACCCAAAAACGTGGCAAGTCTAAGTTCAGAGATTTCGAAGGTCATCTCCAATTTTCATCAAGATCGCATATGCCGTTTGCCCGGTAGAGCGCGAACAGACAGACAGAAAAACAAACCAAAACACCCGAGCTAAAATTTTTTGGGGGTCAGTGAAATTGAAGTCTTTGCTTCGTTCATCCAAACCAATCACCTTCAAGTTTCTATATACCAAAATACATTCCTTATACCCATTTGTTCTTGTCTTACTCTTAAACATACATATTTTAATAGCACGTCAAACATATCGTGTTGTGATTGACACGTATACGTAATGTACGTGGTCTCTTGACCGACTGTATTGTCCAACCTACAATCTATTCACCAGTGCAACAAAGCGATGAAAGTTGTGTCGGTTATGCAAATATTAACCACACTTTGTGAGGGATACGTCTTTGTTATTCCTCGAGAACGTCTCAACTCGCTAATTGACGCGTTTAAGACTCCGAGTGCACGTACGAAACACAGCGATGCACCATTGTTTCTTCCAAGTGTATTCAAGAGCTGTCTGCATGGTGAACACCTTGGCCCACAAAGACAGGTCGACCCCATGCATGATCCAATGATATCCTTGTACTGGGCCGACCCCAGCCTCGAGGCCTGAACTCTGCAGGGTGTTCTTGACGGGGACCGTGCATGTGAAGAGGAGCATGTGCATGCATCTCATTACAAGTTGCAGACTCTCTCTAGAATGTGCAATGTTATTACAAGGATGTGATATAATCGTATAAATTAGCGCACACTAAAGCCTGAATTAGACGGTCCAATGTTTCGTTCCTTGAAATCAAAGACAAAATATAATTGAACGAGTGAGCGTAGCGAACGTAGTGATTTCCATTCGACTTAAACGGCCCTAATTGTTTTTCTGCGTGCGTGCGTGTGTGTGTGTGTGTGTGTGTGTGTGTGTGTGTGTGTGTGTGTGTACGTTGAAAATCAGCCGAATCGCTGAACAGATTGCGCTGAAATTTTAAACAGACATCCGGTACGAGTTTATTGAGAACTGCTAACAAAATCAGCAAGATTCATTGCGATTTAAACCTACAAGAAATGATAAACTGAAAAATAGACTTCCAATGTTTAGAAATTATTTTAACGACAATGTTTTAGATTTTGAAAATATATTTTTTGTTTGTTTTTCGCCTGGCCGTGTAATGCCGTGCCCATGCAAGGTCTGTCGAATGTTGGACGTCAAGGTACACCCAAATTCCGCTCGTAGATTGAGTAAAACCTTGCAATATTTTCACGTATTTCGTACTGGCTATGTTTACCATAGTAGGCCCTATTGCCACAGATGATGGACTACACTGCGTTATATGCATTTCAAAACATGTTTAATTATTTTTTAAATACAATCTAGAAATTACAAAATCTTTCCCGACCAGGGGATTGAAACCCACGCCTCCCACATTTCGGCTACAAGGGTGCTTTAGCCAACTACACTAGGAACGCCAAAGTCGTAGTTGACGAGTGAGCGAGTCATGTGGTGGGTACCGGGAACATTTGCATTTAGTTTGATAATTATATGTAAATAATGGTATTGGTGAAATCACTGTGCCGGAGGTTGCTGTTGTTGCAGTCTTCAACTGAATATCGTGCTGCCGGGTCTTGCTATGGTAGATTGTTGGTCCGGAGTGTGTAAAGTTTAGGCATAGTTTAGGCCAAAATGCTCCACTGTAGCCAATGATAGCTATAGGGAGTCTTAAGGTAGGGAAAAAGAAATTTACCGGTACTCAAACCAATGGCTACTCACTGTTCGTTACTAAATGACTTTGGCGTTTCCAGTAATGTAATGGAGGTATTGTTTGTTCTATTATTCTATTATCTTTTCACATTTTCATTATGTTTTGTCCTTGAATTCAAGGAATCTTGAACGCAACATTGAACCGTCAATTCAAGTCTCGATGCAGAATCTCCAGCTCATATTATGTATGCTCTTGCCAATTGAGCTAGGGCCACCGAAGCACTGACCACTCTCTCATTAATTAGTTGGGTTGTTTTGGTCATTCGTATGTCATTGAGCGTAATGTTTTACACTTGCCTTCTTACTATATATAAACGGTATTTGGTAGACGATGTTTGAAAGAAGGCTTTCACGACCCGTAGATCAGCTTCTGGTTCATCCTTGCGCTGTTGCTTCGTGTCGGTGATGATCGACGTTTCACGACCCCAAGTCTTGGTGAAGCCATCAACAGGTCGAGCAATGCCTTCACCATCGACACGACGCCACTGGCCAACCCCGAAGGCCCAAGGGTGCGTCAACTGTTAAGTCGTAATGTACCAGTCTAGCCTAAGAGATGTATGTAGGAGGGTGGAAAGTCACATGCTGGTCAGAACCAACCACGGGGTTCTCACGTCGTGGTCGTCATTGCCTTTGTCATTGTTCGTGTTGTGGTCGGCGTCATCAGGGAGGTCGTCAAGGGAAGGGGAGGGGTCGCCGACGAAGACTACCAGAGTTCGCCTCTAGTTTCGGGGAATAATATACTACCCTTCTTACTTGTTGATGTTTGCGAGATGGACTTTACCTCTTTCTTCGCCTTTTACGATTAGCAGAGCGATGCCACACACTTATTATTGCAGGGATGAACCACTAGCTAAACCAACGTTTAAACAAATGCGCATGATGAGACTTGGAGCATTGAATTTGACTCGAGTAGGCCTACACATCGACATTAGAATGCGAGTAGTAATGAGAAGATTGGCCATGTCGTCCGCTCCGCTGACTGGCTGCTGGTGCTGGTGTGGGTACATTGTTAGCTGGATGTCGTAACGCCACATTGGGCGTAATACACCCGACCAGAGTCATTATTATCAACATTGTAGAGGAGCGATTATCAACCCCACGTCTATTGATAGACCTGAAAGCGAAGTAATTGAGGAAGTTATGTACAGGCAACTGAAGAGTTGCGAATGTTTCAACCAGGCTGAAGGGGCCCGAGTGTGAATGGGCTAATCGTTGTTTATCCTGATTTATTATCCACTTGCCGCGAACAATTGAACCATTGAAAGTGTAATTAGAGTAGTAGATATGTAAAACCAAGTAGGGCTACGTAGTAACTATACTACCCAGTGATGTTACTCTGCTACGGCTCAAGGTTTGCATGCGCACTGCAGACTCTGGACACCATTTTATTACAATAATAAGCAGAGACAGGGTTTGCTCAAAACGAAATTTCATCGCTGAATCGAAATTTTGAATTTATTTTCATCATCAATAATAATTTTGGCATTTTGTTATTTCGAAAAATAAAAAGATACACCACTTTCATACACATTCATTCAACATTGTGTTCGAAAAAGATTTTTGAATAAAAGTCGAAATATCACAAAGAGGTGTTTCGTCCAATAAACACTTATTGAAAAACATTCATTAGAATTATATATTTTTCCAAGGAAAATTGTAAGAGCAGAAGACCCGGCACTTACACCATTACTTCACGCGCGAACTGGCAACGAATCTTTTTCGTGTCAAGTACCCGGCGCCTCCACCAAAATGATTACGCACGGCCAATTTATTCGTATTCATCTTGAATTTTGTGCTTGTTTACGAAATACTAATTTTGTCAGTTGATGCTATAGAACGTTGGCATGTTTTATAACATAACTCTGATACTATTTATTTACTGTCTGCTAATCTAGGTAAAAGGCTGTTGTGACTACAGCTTGACAACTGAACACACAGCCGACTCTTGTTATCAGTATGATGATAGTCGTCTGCGTCTATTACAAGTCGAGGGGCGCCCAGCGAACGAGCAGCGAGATACGGCAATAAGGAAACGAAACCAATTAAATGTTTGTTTTACGGACGCACAAGGTCACATATTTTCTCCGGCTTCGACGACCGGAATAAGAAGACGTAAACGAGATTTAAATGGCAAAACGAGATTCCAGAGGAGACAAGTTTTAGCCAACTACGCTGCGTCACCATCACCAACTATAGGTATAGTTGGAGAGTCGTGAATAATTATAATTAGAAGCAATAACATCATCAACACACAATGAGGTGGTGATATTTCCAGGATCTGATATGATTGGTTAAAGTATTATCAATCATTATAAGTAAACATACTTAACAAACTATTCAAAAACTCATAAATACGTTCAAAGTTACCAGAATAAAAATATAAAATAAAATCGAATAAATTTTGATTCATGTTCCAAAATGTAAATGTTGGTATTTTTGTCTCGGAAGTTTTACAGACTTTTACTGGCTACACGAAACTGTTTGCTCATTGCTTGCCCTGATGCTGGTAAACAGATAGCAGCAATATCACAGTTGCACGACAATTATTGATAGTTGAGGCCAGGCAGGCGCATAGGAACGTTTTGAAAGTTGGGGGGGGGGGGGGGAGACAAATCTATTACAGATTTTGTGAGCGGAAGCTGGGGCAAAGCCCCATCCGCCGGAGGCCCTATCGGCGAAGGCGAATTTTTTTCTTCACCATTCTACAGTTATTTCGTCATGTTTTAACTGCATTCAGTCCGAATAATCATTCAGTCGAATTCAGTCTGCAAACGATGTTTTACACTTTACAGTAACTATCAGCGATATAAAAACTCAAAAAATGAACATGAAGTGGCCCATTATAGTAAATTTCAACCTAATTTTTTTATGTAATGACGAAGCAAACAAGCAAACTTATTCGTTTCACCAAGGTGACTGTCGAATTGTATAAGTGTATGTGCATATTTATTATGGAAATTCTGGGATTAATATTTTACTCGCGTTATTTTTGCCCCTCCCCTGCCCCAAACTTGGGGGGGCATTGTCCCCCCTGGTTCCTACGCCACTGGTTGAGACAGAGAGAGTGACTGTAGTCGCAAGTGTTGTCAGTGGGTGTACAGGACAGGAGATTGCTGTCATTCCACGATATCCGTGCTAGCTTTGTCTCATCATCAATCATCTGTCCCTCATACCGACCTTCAGTACATGCACGCGAGTACACACTACACTACACAATGCTACATGGATGATTGGGTATCGAACCCGGGTCTCCCGATCACGTGACAACATTACCATGACCAATGTAATAACTGCTATATGGATAAAGGTCGCGTCAACAATAATGCGCCACTCTAGCCTACAGGAGATGCCGGGAGGAACGGACAATGCTGGTCAAAACCAGCCACAGACAAGGAAGACACGTCGTGGTCGTCATCGTCTTTGTCATGGTCGTCGTGGTAGGAGAGGTGGTTAGCTGACAACGACGACTGCCGGAGCGCCCGACAAATGTCATAAAACACACTCATAAAAATATATAGAAATGATGTATGTAGCCCTACACAATTATTTTAAAGATATCAATGTACAAAATGTTTATTATGCATATTTGAAACAATTTGTTTTCATAAACGCTTTCACAAGTGACGTGTTATGAGTGTAAGAAAACCTCGGAATATTCTTTCATTAAGGATTGCCGGTGCCGGGGTTCGAACCTTCCTACTCAGCGAGTCTCGCGCGCTACTCGTGAGCCACCTCGTGTATATTATGCTCATCTCTCATCGCGTGATGCACACAGCTTAGATGATTTATAATAGGATTTACGTAACCACGATACAATATCGCCCTGTACTGTACTGTATTGCAACAGCTGACTGATTGGTGACGGAAATAGCCGATGTACCTGTAGCTGTGACTGGTGAGGCGTGCGAACATAGCAAGCAACTACATGCACAGAGGAGGTATAGCATTGGGTGGCGCTATAGATTAGCATACCTATTACCTAGTCCTTTTAGACAAGCCGCATAGGAGAGGTGGCGACGACAAACAAAGGACACAAATCATATACGACTTTACATACATAACATATATTCTTGTGTATTTTGCTTTTTGAGGCGAAGAGTGGTCATAGATGACGATGGACAACAATGACAAAAAGATGTCTTATGCGGGTTTCGAAGCCACATCCGATAAAGTGTCATACGCTTCGGACCATCGCCCTAACCTAATCGATGTGCCACCGCGGACGGGGACATTACATAATATATATCACTACACTTTGTTCCAACATCGTTTAGTTATTATCATTATCATTATCATTCTTTATAAATAAACCAATTTAAACATAACAATATACAAAAATATTAATTTTCAATACCAAATTTACAAATTAACAATTTGATAAATTGACATATTTAACAAATTTCAGCAAATTCACCAAAGTAACAAATTAACAAAATACCAAATTTGCAAAAAATTAACAAAATGATAAATTTACAAATCTCACAAATTCAAAATACTCTATTTACAAATCAACAAAATGATAAATTTAAAAATTTAACAAATTCGTCAAATTTACCGATTAACATAATATCAAATATGGGTAAAGGGGTGTTTCCACCTAAATCTTGGGCATCACCGAATCAGCACCGGCCTGCCAAGCTCGGCACCTCATCTTCTTCCTCATTTTCTTGTCGTAACACCAACTCTCTCCACTTTTTCCTGTCCTCCCATCATCTTTCTCTCTCTTCAACCACTTCCCACTCCTCTCTCCTCCACATCTGCCTGTACTTGATCTTGCCACCTATCTCGAGGTCTTCCCACTCTTCTCATATCATTCTTTAGTTCAAATGCTTGTCTTGGGATTCTATTCTTCTCCATTCTTCTCATATGTCCATACCATCGTAGTCGCTCCTTTTCCCATCTTGAACTTTAGGCTCTCTACTCCTACTTTCATCCTTATCATACCACTTCGTATATCTTGTCCAACTTACTTTGTCACAACTGCCACACTGCGTATGAACTTCATCTCAGCTGCCTGTATAGCACTTACATTACACTAGGAAAACGCTTAAGTCCCGCCGCGTTGTTGGATGAGCGTAATTGGTGCATTGAGCTGCCATGTGTTATGCGGATTTTCTGTTGTTCTGTGAAAAAATCATTACTTTGTTGAAGATTTTTTAAAATTAAATTTAATTTTAAAAAAATAACTTTAATTTTTAATTTTTTTAATTAATCGTAATTATAAAAAAGGAAAAATCGTAATATTGAAATTTTCATAAGAAATAATTATTCGATTGCGCAAAAATTTTACACGAATATATTAATTCATAAAATTAAGGTTCTGTGGAAAAATCATTACAATAGGATAAAGCATGTAGGTGTTATAAGCCGAAGAAATTTTAAAAATCGAAAAAAGTCGTAAAATTGCGATTTTCGTAAAAAATAGTTTTTTGATAACGCCCAAATTTCACATGAATATATCAATTCATTAAATTAAGGTTCTGTGAAAAAATCATTACAATCGGACAAAGCATGTAGGTGTTGTAAGTCGAAGAAATTTAAAAAAAAATCGAAAAAAATCGTAAAATTGCGATTTTCATGAGAAATAATTTTCCGATTGTGCTCAAAAACGTGGCAGTTCTAAGTTCAGAGATTTCGAAGACCTCCATAAAATTTCATCGCAATCGGAGTATCGGTTTAGCCGGAATCGTGTTAACAAACAGACAAAAATACATAAAAAAAAATCCGGATATTTTTCTGGCTTGGCCATTGAATTTGGTTCATGGCCAAGATTTTTTTTTATGATTTCGAGTTTAAAAATTTTACTTTTTTACCACAAAAATCGTTGGCTTGGCGCTCGTCAACAGGCGAAATGATCTTACTTATTTTCAAAGCGAAACTAGGGAGAAAGAATAAAAAGCTTGGCTCAACTTCTATATCTCACAGCATTCACAGCCGAAGACTTTTGAAGGAGAGCTTGGCTGCCGTTTTTTTTTTTTTTACAAATTTTTGTATTTGGTTGGATACGGGACTTCGTCTGTCTCTGTATAGTATTGAATAGTATACGAAGTCCATTCATCGCTTTAAATAGTAAATATAGAATTTGTTATCACCCGGAGGTTATCAATGCGGTGAAGCCGCAAGGACACGCTGGATTACGACTTATATAAATAGAGTTGTGCAGCACGTGTCACTACAGTACAGGCTGCTACAAACACGCCACAGTATTGAGGGACTGCTTGCATTCAGTGTTGAGTTCAGGAATATATATCGGGGGGGGGGGGGGGGGGTCAAGATCAAGATGTAGCTACAAAATGTACTCTACAAACGATGCAATATCCCCCCAAGTGGTTTTTAATGTGTTTTAGAAGAAGATAACGTGCTTTGCTGAACGGAAAAAATTAATGAATGTATTTTTTTTGTACACCTAATAGATGATTGCAGAATATAATAAAAGCTGGTAGTTTTTTTGAGGGGGGGGGGGCGATTGAGGTAGCGCAATGGGACGCCGGGGGGTCTGGAGGGAATGACCCCCCCAGAGACTTTTTACAAGGAAGTTTTGTACAAAAGAACGTGTTAAAATGGATTTAGAGAGGGTATTTCAATTATGTTTGATTATATTTACCATACAGTTTGGTTTGTTAGCATCAGGTTGCAGGCCTGTTACAATATAATAAAACTGAACCCTTTAAAGAATCAAGGGGAGGGCGATCGCCCCTACCACCCCCTGGATCCGCCACTGGAGGGGATGGGAGGCATAGATGCATAATGCAAGAAGAGCACTTTCCCTCACAGCCTATCACTTCTATTTTCGAGTGACTAGACTATATGAAACAGAAATCACGGCGACCTAAACATTATCATTTAATTTTTTTTTTTTACCCTTTCAGACCCAAGTTTATTTGTTCTAAATAAGGTCATTTTAGGCAAATGTATTCAAATTTCTATTTTTTAAGATTTTAGTGTTTTATAAGGAATTTTGGCTTTTGAATTAAAGCTTAATTTTAAACAAATTCAAATTTGAAACACATTCCCAAAACAAGATTTTTTCTTGTATTTTTTGTAGCCTATCTCAAATAATTTAGCAATACTAAAAATGTATTACATTTCCGGGACAAACCAAATTTTTTACATTTTTAGCCTTTTTCTGCAGATGTGTATTTTACAATCTTTAAAAAATCCACAAAATATAAAATAAACAAATTGTGGCCAAATTGAAAAAAAAAATTACCTGGATTAAAATCTGAAGTAGGCTACATTTAAATGTACAAGGATTAATCAAAATTGTTATCCCATTGTGTAGTAATCTACTCTAGGATATAAAAGATAAACGGTTGTAAAGTTTGCTTGGATTACTGGGTATTACTCCCTATACCGGAAAGAAAAGAGTAATTTATAATTCTGATTGTCGGGTTACACCTGCCCCCAGCGATCCAGACATAAAGAGGATTGAATCTCCTTCCCTAAAACATCCACTTCCACACACGGTTACATTAAATAATTAGCAGGCCTAATGTCACCTTTGACAGGCATGAAAGTTGTATATGGACGGGTGAAGCCTATCACACCAAAAATAAAGATGTATTTTAACTAGCCGCGTTGATGGATGACCTTTTTTGTAAGTTTTTAGTTTGCGTAGGACCACTTTTCCTTTGCAAGTGCTTTTTGAATGCATTGTAGGTGATTGTTATCAAGTTCCTATTGTTACTTGTTAATTGTTATTATAAACCTCAAAAAACTCATATTAAAACCTTTATTTCTATGGATTCTGGCTAACTTTTTCAACTTTTTCTTTCAAAAAGCTATACATCACCATAACCTTAATGTCCATGTGAAATATGAACGTTGTAGCCCCACCCGTTTGATCAGAATCGGCCCAAATGTCACGAAAATATCGCGCTAATAATCGAACTAAAATCGTAAAAGTACGATATTCATGAGAAATATTTCTTCGATCGTACCCAAAAACGTAGCAAGTCTAAGTTCAGAGATTTTGAAGGTCCCCTTAAATTTTCATCAAGATCGCATATGCCGTTTGCCCGGTACAGAGCAAACAGAAAAAAAAACACGAAAAAACAAACAAAAAAAACACCCAAGCTAAATTTTTTGGGGGTCAGTGAAATTGAAGTCTTCGCTCTGCTCATCCAATAATATTGAAATATAAATGTGTTTTTCCAGCGGCTGGCCGTGCTTGGGCTGATGCTGGCTTTGATTGCAGTCTTTGCCGGGACAGACTCCGTGTCCTTGGATCACCTACAGTCTCAGGTACCTAATGTAAACAACCTAGCGTGACTGCCCTCTTGCCCGTGATAGAATGACACGATACCAGACACTGCATGGCATTGCTGACTGGACGAGTGACATAAATAATAGGGAGCAGGCCTTAGTTTTGAATTTACATTTTAGGTATTCATGTACTTGTATTGCCCTACATATTTAGGAAACAGCACAATTTAAAAAAAAAAAAAAATTAAAATTAAAAAAAAGTTCTACTGCTCAAAGTAGTTAGGTTTAGAACATAGAGCTAGGACGATAGTTGTGAGTTGTGTAATCCCACATGGAAGACGAGGCCCAACAATCAGAATTGTGAGTATTGAAATAACTCTGACTTGACATTTTACATACAATCCACCAGTCAAGGAAACCCACCTACAGGCAATCCTGGCCATGTTGTGAATACATCGACCCACTCAGATGATTCGCACCACTGATTTTCAGCGGGAGACTTTTTAGACGTTGAGATCCAGTACGACAATTAGCTGCAAAGTAGACAGAGTCAACCCTGTAGAGGTCGACATCATCGATATGCAAACAATGGATCACTGCTATTGTAATATCAATCTATTAAAAATTAAAATGCATCAATTATTTGTTACTTATTTTACGTTATCTCCAAGCGTCAGTCGAAGTGTTTAGTTAAAATACGATACAGCCTTACTCTCATATCAAACTGTCTCACTCTCAGGACAATATCCGCGAGTTGGAGCGCGCCCTGTGGGAGAAAATATTGCCACCGTTTAGCTACGAACGCTCGGCGACTGGCGACTTCCAGCACGTGAGCGGATCAATGCGCCGAGAGGACAGAGAAATCACCGTGGTAAATATTACAATAATGCAATACAAATATACAAATTTTTAATTTTTATTCATACTACCTAGCAAAGATCAAATTTAATCAATAGTTGCAAATTCAATTTTGTCAACCTTTCCAAGGAAGTAGTAACGGCGCAGTGCAAGTTTTATGTATTAAGAATGCATACAATTGTAGAAAGGTACATGAGCTTGAACTTTCTTTTACATCTCAATTCTTCCGATAGTGTACGGACCGCTTGGCTGTATTTTTAAAAGTTTTTTGTATGTGTTATATCTCATTTCTTTCCAAGTTCAATCTGCAAAATGCATTGCTAATTACAGTATTAATTGCTATAGTATTACCACACAACACATGCTATTTGTATTCGTACATTGAAGATGATTTGGCAAAGTTTCTGTAGTTTAGTTAAGTTTTTAAGAAGCCTGTAAAAGACTTTATAAAACCTTGGTTTCGATGCATTCCCGTTTTTAAAATACGTACGGTATAGCTATTAAGATAATGTTCATGAAAAATTTAATGTTGTAGACCCACCCGTTTGGTCAGAGTCTGCAAGCAATTTACATTGACGAATAAGGCTTGGAGTAGGAGTAGGTAACAAGCATCATCCAGAAAGTGAAGTTAATATACTATTTGGAGTGAGGAGTGACAACGCAAAATGCAATATGTCCATTGAAAAATTTAAAATAATCTGAATTGCAGAAGCTTCACAAAATCAAGATTACAAAACTTTCTGCTGGTACAAAACGCAATATCTACCAAGCTATTTGATGAAAAACATGAATTGTTGTTACAAAATGCAGTATGTCCCATTAAATAAATAAATAAATTTGTACTATTTAGAGTTTACCCACTCAGTCATATAACTGATTTTTAGTGGGGGACAGTAAATCAAAGCGACCAAGCCAACCCTGTAGGCCCCGACGCAATCGACGAGTGAGCGATAACCAACCAAAGATCGTTTAAAAAATATATAATATAGCAACCAGTGGGTTATGGTTGTAATTGTGTTCTTTTTTTAAATCTCGATAGAAAAATTGCATTTTGCGTCGTCGCTTATGTTCTTAAATAATAAAATCATCATTATCCATTGGCGTTTCCTGCTTCTGGCAGGGTTAGCTTTACCACTTCTTTCTATCCTTCCACAATCGTGTCTCTTCCACATCTTCCCAGCTCTCTCCTCTAGCCTCCAAGTCTCCTACTATGGTGTCCTTCCATCTCTTCCTTGGTCAACCCCATCTTCTTCTTCAATCCTTATTTCATACATTTTCTTGGGCATCCTATTTTCCCCCATTTGTTTCATATGTCCATACCAGCTCAACAGTGTCCTTCCTATCCTGTCACTTAACTTGTCTTAACTTAATGTCCGCGTTTCTTATTGTATCTCTTCTCGTCTTGTCCACTGTGCTCCTCAGGAATTTCATCTCTTCATATAAAATAAATAATAATAATAATAAAAAAAATAATCTCATCTCTTCATATATAAAAAAAAAAAAAGAATAATCTCGTCACATCATATAAAATAAATTAACGTAATAGCTTGGCTGCAGCGCTCTAACGGGCACCTACATGATCACTTACAACAGCCATATTTTGAAGTTACCTTGTTTTACATGCACCAGCTTAAACCTCAATTAAAATAAATAAAATGTTCAAGATAAATTAGTCTAAAATAAAATGTATTGCAAAATCGATTTCTTACAGAGTTTTCTTCCTCTTTGCGAGACTGTTGTTTCACGGAAAGAATTCAACCAAACGATAACTGGTCACGAGTTCCGCCCACCGTATTACCATGAGGTCCTCTGCAAGCACAGGCAGTACCGTGAGAGTCCAATAGGCCTACCCCCCCAGTCGATGGGTACCAGTCAGGTAGGCAAATTACCCGGACTTTATGCTAGACCGACTAAATAGGTCGACAGGTTTGTTTGTCAACGAGACTTGTGTAATTCATCTAGTTTAAGTGTTAACTTGTAGTTAGTAGTGTAGTAAAATAGTACTATACATGTGTTGTAGCTTAATATATTAAACATGTAAATGTTTGCTCTATTATGTAATGTTCTCTGGAACAAAAACCATGTATTGGATTTAGATGAATAAAGAATAATAATTATAATAATAATAGTAATAGAGAAATCATATATTTTGGGCTGTGTAAGCATGAAGTTTGTATGTGTAATAAACAAGAATAGGCTCATAAAGATGTGAAGTGGATTAATTTTGTGGTTTTGAGTTTCAAGAATGGGGTTGATGGTAATAAAAAAAGTAATTCTTCAATTTACACTGTGGTCTACCATATTAAAAGGGAACTCTCCACTGAAACCTTTACCTTTACCCACTTTAATATAAATTGTATTATATTTACTATATAGGGATACCACACACAATTCTGTGTTTAAGGGCTATGCTCGTTGTGATATTCCTAATGATGACCATAAATAAATAAATAAATAAATAAATAAATAAATTTTAAAAAATATGGACCTAATGACTCTAGGCATGTAGGAACTCTTTCTTGATGAGCTGATGAGTTTTATGCTTGAGTGTGCATCCTTCCAACTAGCCACAAGTCAGCACACCCTAGGAACACAAAGCCCCACTGTATTGACTGCTACTAGTTTTCCAGTTGTAGCCGGTGTTTGACATTCTGAAGCAAGGGCGTTATGGGAAGAAGTGGGGGGGTATTCTCCATGACTGAATGACCTTGATAATTTTATTGTTATTTCTAAACTAGGAAGCTTCGCAAATGCTTTTTTTAGTCGCATTGATGGATGAGCTTACTTGTAAGTTTTTAGTTTGTGAGGGATCTCTTTACGTTTGCAAGTGCGTTTTGAATGCATTGCAGGTGATTGTTGTCAAGTTTCTATTATTACTTGTTAATTGTAATTACACACCTCAAAAAACTCATCTTAAAACCTTTATTTCAATGGATTCTAACAACCTTTTTCAACTTTTTCTTTCAAAAAGCAATACATCACCATTACCTTAATGTCCATGTAAAATATGAGCGTTGTAGCCCCACCCGTTTGGTCAGAATCGGCCCAAATGTCACGAAAATATCGCACTAAAAATCGAAAAAAATCGTAGAAGTACGATTTTCATGAGAAATATTTCTTCGATTGTACCCAAAAATGTGGCAGGTCTAAGTTCAGAGATTTCGAAGGTCCCCTCCAATTTTCATCAAGATCGCATTATGCCGTTTGCCCGGTAGAGTGCAAACAAACAGACAATAAATAAATAAAAAAAAAACATTGGAGCTAAATTTTTTGAGGGGTCATTGAAATTGAAGTCTTTGCTTCGCTCATCCAAAAATGTTTTATACTGTACTTTTGAATTACTACACTAACATTAAAGGGTCACGCTCCTCCATATAATTTAAAAAAAATTGTAGTCAATGCGCACATGGAATTGCAGCATTTTCTCTCGCTCTGTGTATTTAATTTCAGAGTTTCGGGACTGATCAAGTGTTAAGAATTTAAGATATTATTTTAATTGGACTTTTTGCCGCATATTATTATTAAAGAATGGGGCATGCACTTACCCTTCCCTTCCTGATGTTTCGGTAAATCTCACTTCCCGTCTTCAGAGGCCCTCGCTCGTCTATGTGTGGCGTTGAGCTCGGACGCTCGCGAACTGGTTGGTCTCGCTGTTGTATGAATAAATAAAATACATTGGGGAAATAAATATTAATATGCAAACACTGATTGCTGGTTGGCATTATATGCGCCTCAATGGCAACAATGTCGGCGTCGACAGGAATGGTTCAGAACCACTTTTACTGAAAAACAAGTCTTAAGGCAGAGTCGATCCACTCCAAATGGTACACGTTAAACTGAATTTTGATCTTGTTGCGGTATAAACCTAGCCAATAAGATATAAACTTGAAACTTCAGTAAACCTGCTTTCACGGGTGCACACTTGAAATACATACAACCATTGAGCATTATTTTGAGACTCAACATAAACCCCCCAAACACTGGTAGGTTGGTAAAGTGGAAAAACCTCGCTACTCGTTCAACTCGGCTATATCAGAAAGAGAAGCAAAACCATCACTTATATGTAGAATTATTTAAAAAGTGACTTATTTTGAAAAAGAAATTAACTAAGCAACAAACCCAACCACCGAACAACATTCTCTTTTTCCAATAATCCCACAATCGAAACATGCATGTCCAATCAAAACCTCTAGGGGCATAGCCAATGACATTTAATATGCTAGACTCTCAGTATGGCCGTGGGGAGCGTGCCAATTAGAAGCAATCATGAAGGGGGAAAACAGCTGTCTAAATGACAAAATGTACGTAAATTTGTGCATATTTACATACAGACAGCGGTGCTAGCCCACCACCTCAACAACAAACACAACTCCACAGCCACTTAAATTGTCAGATTAGACATACTAGTTGAAGTATCTATGTGGCAGTGAAATGATTTTCCCCCTTCATGATGGCTTTTAATCGGCACGCTAGCGCTCGGGGTAAAGGATAGGAGACTGAGTGTCTAGCCATAGCAAAGCTTGTGTATGTCATTGGGCATAGCCCTCATGAAACACATGATATGCCTTCTGTAAAGAAATAAATTAGGAGAAAGGAAAACACAGAAATATTGAGTAGGACACATACAAAGAATGAATATCAAAACAAGACTTCAAAGTCTACAACACCAAGACAGCACAACCTCAAACCCACAAAATTAATTTGGCATTGTTTTCAGATGTGCATGTACCCTGGGTACTCGTGTATTCAACGCAAGCGCGAGATGGCTGTAACGCGCCGCCCGTTCGGCGAGAGTTGCTGGGAGCCCGCAACTGTGACAGTGCCGTCCAACTGTGAGTGCATGTGGCCGAAACTACATAAGGAGGGTTGGAATAACAGCGTTACAAACCTATTGCTGCTGGTGCTGGGAGCCCGCAACTGTGACGGTACCGTCGAACTGCGCGTAGGCCTACACGAGGCCGCAAGGACATGAGGGAGGGTTGGAGTAACAATGGTCACCACAGCTCAATAATATACGTTGTTGCAACTCTATCGAATCGAAATGGACAACTATTTGCCATCACTGTGGATAAACAGATCTCAATATATTGTTATAGTATAATATTAGATCACATGAAAACACTAATAAGTTGATAGGATTGGATGAATGTCTTTTCTCATACCTAGAGATGTGAAAAATTGTGTAAAAATATGCGCTTAAAATTGAAATTGTGATTTAGAAAAATTGACAATTTAAATCTCATCAAGTTAAGAAAAAGAACAAAAAAGTGTTTGGCGACTGGCACATTGCAAATATTATTAATTGATAAGATAACATTTTAATGTATTTATTTAAAATTAAAGTACTGTATTTGATTTAATTTTACTGATACGGACAATTCACAAAATAAATTTGTTCTATGTTCTGTTATCAAATATCTCAACTGAATGAAAGTGACCACTCCTTAACTACGGTTTTATAGCAACCAACGAGCCTGCAGCAAGATACCAGACCACAAGTTCCACAGCGACAACATGCATAGATAGAAACAAAAATTAAAAATATTTTCAGCACCAATTCACCGATTTTGGACATAAAAACTTCAATGCCTCTGCTAATAGAATAGGGTAGGCCTACACTTCCTTAACAAAGATCTTCCGTGAAGGAAAAAAGGTACTAAGAACATACGGTCGTATACTGTGTCAATTTTATTAAATGATCATAGTCTCGACTTCAATTTGACTACATTCAGAAACATAGCTTGGGAGTTTGTTCTGTCTCTTGGATCGCTCTCTCCCGGGCAAACGGCTACTCTTATCATTTCATTTTCAGAGGACCTTCGAAGCCTCTATACTTTTTGGGTAAAATCAAAGAAACATCTAGTGAAAACTGCACTTATTACGTTATTTTTTCAACGTACAAATGCAGGGAGAAAGGCTTAATATGCTCATCCATCAACACGACTAGGCCTATTAGAAACATTTAGGAAGGGCCTAGGAATGATTATGAACTACATATGAGCAATTGATTGATTGATCGAGTCTGAGAGTTTTTAATAAGTGCAAATTTTATCGCAAAGAAGATTTACTCAAGAATACAATATCTCACCCAGCCAGCCTTGTATAATAGTTAGGCTTTCCCCTTGCCGTCACAATTACATGGGTCAACGTACGCTTCTGTTGACATGCACAACCAAGTTACAGTGGCAAAGAGTAGCAAAAAAGCATTTTAGTATACTATGGATGTTTACTAGGGAAACGCCAAAGTGACGAGTGAATAACCCATGTGTTGAGTACCCGGGAACATTCCCTTTCCTCCCCTATACCTAAGGCTGGATCTAGCCCAGTATGGGGAATGATACCGGGTATTCAACACATGGCTCACTCACTCGTCTACCAGCGACTTTGGCGTTTCCCTAGTCTAGTTGGCTAAGGCGCCCTTATACCCGGAATGTGGGAGACCTGGGTTCAATCCCCTGGTCGGATAAGATTTTGTAGTTTATGGATTGTATTTTAAAAAATATTTAACATGTTTTGAAATGCATATAACAATACTATGGAAAACATAGCCAGTACAAAATACAAGTAAAGATTGCAAGGTTTACTCAATCTTCCAGCGGAATTTGGGGGTACCTTGAACATGCAAGTTTTGATAGACCTAGTTTGTCACTGCATAACTGCAGTACAAATATTTTTCCACTGCCTCCATTGCAACCGAGTAACATCTAAGAAGCAGTGATTTTTTCAAAAGAAAAACCATTGTCGTTAAAAGAATTCCTACACATGATAGGCCTATTTTTCAGTTTATTATTTCTTGTAGGTTTAAATCGAAATAGATTGTGCTCATTTTGTTAGCAGTTCTCAGTTACCTGGTCAGGGATGTATGTTTAAAATTTCAGGTCAATCTATTTGACCGTTCGGCCATATGGGATCGGGGACAGACAGACAGACATACATACATACATTGGACACAGTCATGACCAAGGCCCGATCGAGTAGCGTTATAAAATCCTCATTCGCTTCGCTCACTCGTCTAATTATGGTTTGTTTACTGTAGTACCATAATAGTAAATGATAAATAAAAACCAGTAAGTTAACTTTTCACACACTACCGGCAATAAAAGAGTAAAGACCAGATTGAAGATAATGTTAATGTTAAACGAAAATTACCTGTCTCATTAATAATTTATGTTCACATAAATTGAGTTGGTGAAAAGATCTAGGTTGGAAACAAAAGTTTACATCTACAAATTATTATTTTATTCAGTACACTATTTCTATTAGGTAACATTTCTTTCTATTGCTTAAATTTCAGTTTACTTTATAGTCCAAGCTGTAGGCAGTGTGCAAATATGCTGCATACTGCATTACAGATATCACTGAGATACAAGTACAGTACCACACTTATTTGTAATCAGCAAACACACCTTACTTTCAGTATCAACTTTTACAACCTCGTTTATAGGTGGCTTAAACTTCCAACCCAACCAACAGCCAAAATACTGTCAATCATCACTGAAGTGAAACGAAACCGATGGTTTTGTGCACAACACAGATGTAAATCATTCCCATTCTGTCCATCTTGACAGTTTCAAACTACTACGTGGACAGTGAAGGCCAACATCTGGGGTCCCGCGTCGCCTATATTCGAGGTTCTCTTTTGTAACCGTGTGTCCAACCAATGTACTGATACATGAAGATTTATGAGTGGTTGACGTTCACAAGTTCGAACAAAGCCTCGAAGCAAATGGCGTCTTTTAAGTTTGATGATCGACAGCCCGGAGTTAGTTGCGTTAGCTTATAACTTGGAACCACGTAGTTGGTGACAAGTGACAACATTGCCAGCCGAGGTTGGTAGTTACATTATCGAGATAATGGTGTAATTAATCTGCTTATATTGACTGACTTTTACTATACATCATCATTATTATCCATCAACGTTTCTCGCTTCTGGCAGGGTCAGCTTGGGTTTAGCAACCAAATTTTTCCACTTCTTTCTATCCTCCCACAATCGTATCTCTTCCACACCTTCCCAGCTCTCTCCTCTTGCCTCGAAGTCTCCTGCTATGATGTCTTTCCATCTCTTCCTTGGTCTACCCCGTCTTCTTCTTCCTTCTTCAATCCTTCTTTCAAACATTTTCTTGGGCATCCTATTTTCCCCCATTCGTTTCATATGTCCATACCATCTCAACCGTGTCCTTCCTATCCTGTCACTTAACTTCTCTATACCTAGCATTTCTCTAATATACGTGTTTCTTATTCTATCTCTTCTCGTCTTTTGTCCACTGTGCTCCTCCCGAATCTTATCTCTGCTGCCTGCATCTGACTCTCCTCTCGAATCTCCCATTGTCCAGGTTTCTGCTGCATACGTAAGGATCGGTATGAAATAGGTTTTACAGTGACATCTTACACTGGATAGGTAAGTATTTCCATATCCCTTTCACACACTGGTAGAAAAAGTAACTGGTCTTTTCTATTCTGATGTTTATCTCCTTTTTAATCTTTCCACTTGCCAATTGCCATTATTACTTCACTCACTTCCTAGATAGCTAAATCTATCCACCACTTTCAGGGTTTCTCCACAAATGTTTATCTGTGCTTGATATTTCTCTGTCTCCCCTTCTCCTAAACAATAAGCTAAACAATATGAAGCCTAATGCTAATGTGAAGAAAATCACAATGAATAAACAAAAGCACTAAATGTAGGATGGCTAGGCCTATAATGCCTTCAATTCAAGGCTTAACTTAACCATTAGGGTTCTCAAAAGATAAAATACAATTTTGCGTGAAATATACATACGTACAGTACACTGTACAGAGTCAATATCAAATAAGTGGCAATGAAAACAAAGAAGAAATGTCAAGATTGAATTAAAAAAGGTTTAGGGTACTGTATTTAAGTTACGGTAATCAAGAGGCGGGAGAAAAAGGGGTTAGTTTCTTAAACGTTTAACCGTTTGACCTAATCACATTTGGCTGTTTTATACGCACAAATTGTTAACTATTTGCTCTGTTATTCCGAGTGGTCTATTTTCGCAGAGCCCCCCACCTCCCTTGTCATATACGGTCTGCTAGCAGTGTTGAGTCACTCATCAGTAGCCAGCGAGTGCTCGCCGTACGGAATGCCAATGTACGCGTCGGACATAATAACATTGCACAGCCATTACTTTACGCTTTATGCTCACTCGTCGATTGCGTCGGAGCCTACAGGGTTGGCTTGGTCGCATTGATTTAAAGTCCCCCACTGAAAATCAGTTATATAACTGAGTGGGTAGACTCTAAATACAATTAATTTATTATTTATTTTTATAATGACTTGTGTACCAATCAAGACTCCTCGTCTTTTTTTAAATGAAATTCCTATGTTTGTTTACTTTACTAACCGTAAGACAAATTTAATAACCTCTAGCCGATCCGACTACCTACTCAACATTTCTAACTTTGACCGACGACCATCTAATTCCTACAAGAGGCTGCAGTACTTCTTTAAATTATATTTGCACAAAGTTTTAAAATTAAATAAGAGTGGAAATAGATTATCAGCATTACTGATTCATGAGGTAGCATAATACACAGTCTCTGTCTTGCCCGTCTAGACACACAGTCTCTCTCTAGCCCAAGTAGATACATAGTCTCTGTCTAGCCCATCCAGATTTGGAGGTGAATTTATTTGGAATTATTTCCGGCTTTCATAAACAACTTACAATAAAAACTTTTGTAGGGCCTACAGTACAAACTTTATCTAGACAATATTATTTAACAGGTTGTCACAAAAGTTGTATCTCCAAATTAAAAGCTGTAGTGAGTGGTACTATCTCCACTTTGGCAATTAATTATGGTAAGGCCTATAACGCACATGAGACAGACACTTGTTTGGTTTTCAACTGAACGTGGAAAATGATGTTTGATTTACCCACTATTTCCATGAGCTGGCCTTGTGCTTTGGCAAGAAGTTGAACTGTTCAGGAACCGGACCCAAAAGCATTTCACTGTAACAGAAAGAAATACATACAATACTTGTTCATAGCTATCTAAATTATTGAAATTGTACGTTATTGTAATATTTATTTAGCATTTACCGTCTACCCTATTCAGTTATATAAACTAAAACTGATTTACAATGAGATCATACTATATATTTAGTGTTGTTTATTTGCAGTTGATAAATAAATAAATAAATAAATAAATAAATAAATAAATAAATAAATAAATAAATACAAGTAGATATTTAATTAGACTACTAATTAGGTGTATTGCGATAAATACACAATATTAAACTACAAGTAATTGTAATAGATAAACGTAGGTTAGTTCCTATGTTAATCACAAACTAGTAACCTTCTTCAGTCCATTATTTTTATGGCCCCATCCGCCGATCTCCCCCAAGCAAGAGACAGACAAACGCGTCGTGGATTAAGGTAACAAACAACTTTAAATTAGCTGCAGTTGTCATCAGCAGGTGAAAAGTTTTGTCGCCTCCAGCCCTTCAGGCTGGGTTTTATGTTCTTTATGTTCTCTATGCTTTTCCAACCTGTCAACCCTTCTCTAATCATACTAACAAGAAACAACACCACTCAACCCGACATAGTTGGATAGTTGGGATTATTAATATGTTGAATGGTACAAACAAATACAGTTAGGTATATGTGCATTATTTATTGGGCCTTTGATTACAATAAATAAAAAAAGTTCCATGCCAATAAGTGTGATTTAAGTTTTAAAAAGCATTGCATTTATTAGCCGCCATAGTTATCCTAAAGAAATGTTGATTTCATCATATAATACGCTACCTTATCTTGATCCAGTCCCCACAGTTGTTGCTGGCCATGAGCGTCTCGAGCTCATCTCGTCCACAGTAGAACGGAGGCCGATCATTGATCCGCTGGGGCGGCTGTTCAAGAACGCCAATCGGGATGTATCGATACAGGAATCTTGAATTCTTGAAGAATTCGTGAAGGAAATTTGCATAGCAATCTGTGATACCTACTACCAATTTTTTTTTTTTTTTTCCCCTCCGTAGAAATGTCCCATAAATCCAAAGATCCTAGTTTGGATTTAAAATAAATACATTCAAGCCCAGCCAAAGCATCTGTAAGGACTCACTTCACAGATTTAAATAAACGGGGGCTAACTGTACTGTACCTTAGTGTCAGATCCCCAGTGCTCTAGGCCATAGTTGACGTATCGTTTCAAGATATCCAACCTCTCCGAGCTGGAGATGTCCCAATGTCTTCTCTCCTTGATTTCTGTGAAGATCCACGGCTTGATCAGAGCCCCTCGGCCCACCATAGCTCCTGAGACTGTCGGGCACTCCCTACGCGCTCGCTCGTAGTCTTCGAAGGAAAGAATGTCTCCGTTCAGGAACAGCGGCACGGGCGCAGACAGTTTGGCGCACCGCTCGATGTACGGCCAGTCGGCTAGCTTCGTGTACCGCTGTTCACGAGATCGACCGTGAATCTGTGGCACGAGAACAACAAGGTAGAGAGCAATAGAGGAGCTGTGCGACTGCTTTCAGCGCTGACAAACTGTTACAGAGAAAACTACAGGTTTTATGGCAGTGACAGCAATCTAGATTTTAATTAGGCTAATACCTACTTTAATTAATACTTTTTAATTAAAATCTTTGGACATAGCTAAAATTATTAATTAACTAACTATTAATCAAGCTCCTTGGCAACAATAAAAAAGACATCATAACAAACTAATATTTATTTTTGCCCTTGAACACTGTTACAACAAATATTTACTACTTTGACGGGTTTGATGGAATGCCGTTCACAACTTTTTTTCGCTTGCAATATTTTTCAGGGCAGTCAATACACAGTGCCATTATACTTGGGCTCCAAACAGTCTTGTAGGGGAGGCATTGTGCATCCCTCAACAGTTAGGCTCGTCAAAGATCAGATGTAGCCTATGTAAATGGAGGATAATGACACTTGTTCCTTTGAGTTGACCCTTTCTTTACAGTTTAACAAAACAGAAAACACGCCCAGAGAGCTGAGCGGACAGAAAACCCAAAAGGTCGGCGAGTCATTCAAGAACTCTGCTCACAATGGCCCTAGATCAGACCAAGGCCTATATTGAGGGTAAGAAAAGTAAATGAGCTTGGAATGCAACAGTAGCCTACACAGAGAACAGCTTACCGTGATGAGTGACGCACCCCACTCCTTGAACTTGGGCACTAGATTGTGGGCAATGTTCTTATCAGTGAACACTCCAGTGCGAGACTTGACGGTGAGGGGGATCGCAAGAACGCGACTCATACACTGAACAACCGCTGCCAAGGCCTTGTCTCGACGCAGCAGGCCACTTCCTTCCCCCTAGAAGAAGAAAAACACTTTTATTTATCACTGTCTAATTTAATGGTTACGAGAAAATACCAGTAGTACCCTTAACACCAAACCATCAAATTCAAGAACCTGCTTCGGGATACAAATAAGTAAAGAACTGTAATTTTATTGTAGGCCTATTTGTATTTATTTAACCTCAATCATTCAGTTAGGCCTACAAAACTGATTTACTCGATTATAGGCAGCAGATCAAGTAGGCCTGATGTCCGCACCCCTATTTTGACCACTAACATTTAAACACTTGACAAAATGGCTTACCACAATGGCCTCACCTTATTTTTGGAACAATTTATTTTAACCCCCCCCCCGGCAGAGATATGAACAATTTCCTAGGCTTTTTCAGATTTATTTCCTCGTCTTTTCCAGGTTTTCTAGTTAATTAGCCTTGGGTCAGTGATTGGCTACTTACCCGCTTGTAGACGAACTCTATAGGGCAGCCCAAGTTGACATCAATGAAGTCAATCTCAGTCTGTTCCTCCAACAACTGTGCGCTCTTTGTCATCACGTACGGATTATTGCCACAGAGCTGGAAAACACAGAATTTAGCCTAATCAAGTACAGTGCATGCACATCAGTTATGCAACGATTCTAATTCCAAGGTAGGTCTGTCTATACATGTATGTCACATTTATAACAGATTTCTAATGTTAAGGGACCCTGACCCCAGTAGCCTGTCATTGTATTACAGAGAGAAAAGTATGATTTTATACCATCAAATTGTGTATGAGAAAATCACCTGTGCCTATATGTTTTACCTATCCATACATAAGAAGCCAGACTTAGATCTACAAGTAAAACATGAGAATCTCGATTTCTCCATGAGTTTACACATCATCCGACGTTACAAAATTCTCAACGAAACCTGCTCTCTTGCTTCAACTAAGTCTATAGGCTATTTAAAGGACACACAACACAAGGTTTAGAACTTGCTTGCGTGCTCACCTGAACTCCAAACAGATCCTCCGAGGTGTGCCGTTTGACCAGAGCCCACTCTTGAGGCGCGCCACGCAATATCGTGTTGGCCATGGCCATTTCACCACAGGTAATGTCAACTCCAAATTCTTTACAAATTCTTCGAAATGGCAGATTACCCACTGTGGTAAGAGGAGACAAGTATAATTTATCTCTCCAGTCAATCTGAAAAGAAAAAACATATATACCCTATAGGTTAAAAATTACTGTTCCAAATAAAGCAGTACGGGTAGGCAACTACAGGCACCACTACCGGTAATCATATTTTGGCATTTATTCTTTTTTATCGGGACTGTTTGGCCTACTTACAACAACTTTTTCTCGAGGTTTGATCATGATAATATCATTATCTGAAACTGGCCCCAGTTTTTTCTCCTCATTTTTAGTTTTAAGATTGTTTGGCAACATATCCACATCTTCCCCGAGAGTTGCACAATCATTTTTACCGGTTTTCGTTTCGACATTGTTGCCGAGATCCTCGGAAATGCTGCCAGCTGTGGAGATTCTCTCTTGCCCTGAAGATTGATCTGTTTCAGCAATATTTTTCTCTATGGGTTGTTCTAGAGAAGGTACACTCTCATTACCACTTGGTCCTTTTTGTTCCGTGGGAAGTGTGTTTTTAGTTTGATCTTTCTTTCTATTGTTGTCTGCATCGAGCTTGTCAATAACACTTTGGCTGGCATCAAAGCTGTACTTCCACTTCCGCAGCTTATGTTGCAGCTCCATCTTGAGAGAGTTTATTGTCGTCAAACCTTCCGACTGGTATTTCTCGAACACTGGGGTGTTTGTGATATTCCTTCCATCAGGGTCTATGTGCTGGGAACCATATCTGGAACAGAGGAAATGATTGTTGACAATGACACGATGTAGTGTTGTAAAGATCATTTGCAATCACAGTCATAGATAACAACTAGTGATACAATAGGTTTGAATGAGTGCTAGTTTTCACATTTCTTATTTATATGCCTACAAAAAAATAGTGCATTTTTTGAACCAGCTTTCACATGGCGTGTAATTACAGTAGGGTCTCTCTAATTCGGGCCCCGTTAATCCGGTGTTCCGTGTAATCCGGAGCGACCCGTGTCATAAGTAAAAAAAAAAAAAAAAAAAAAACTGGATCTGATGTGTTTATAGTTGAAAATATCACGTGCTACAGCCGTCTTACATGGCACAAACTATAGGCTCGCGGCCGACTTGCAGCCGGACGTACCGGTAGTAGCGGGTGGAGCAAGGGGAGGGTGGAATAACATGAATGAAATTCTTCAGGCCGACTGCCCATTGGCCAGTCTCGTCTCAGTCGTCTGTCCTGAGTCAAGTGACAAACAAACCAGTGACGTTCTCGTAGCTAGACGTGTGTTTGTGCGCGAGTGATATTCGCGATGAGTAAGCGCAAACATAAGTCTGCCTCATTTGAGGATAAATTAAACGCCTTGAAACGTCTTGATCAAGGAGAGACAACAAAAAAGATAGCTTCCGAGATGGGGGTCGGAGCGCAAACAGTGGGGGACTCAAGAGCCACGACTATTTTTGGATGAGCGTAGCGAGCGTAGCGAAGATTCCATTTCACTACACTGGAGAAAAAAATCCGGAATGTTTTTTTTTTTTTTTTCTTTTTTTTTTTTCTGTATTTTTGTGTGTCTGTTAACACGATTCCGGCTAAACCGATACTCCAATTGCGATGAAATTTTATGGAGGCCTTCGAAATCTCTGAACGAAGAACTGCCACGTTTTTGAGCGCAATCGAAAAATTATTTCTCATGAAAATCGCAATTTTACGATTTTTTTTGATTTTTAAAAAATTTCTTCAGCTTATAACACCTACATGCTTTGTCCGATTTTAATGATTTTTTGACAGAACCTTAATTTCATGAATTTAGGTATTCGTGTGAAAATTGAGCGCAATCAAAAAACTATTTCTCATGAAAATCAAAATTTTACGTTTTTTTCTTTTTTAAAACAATTCTTTGACTTATAACACCTACATGCTTTATCCTATTGTAATAATTTTTTCACAGAACCTTAATTTTATAAATTCATATATTTGTGTAAAATTTGTGCGCAATCAAATAATTATTTCTTATGAAAATTTCAATATTACGATTTTTTTCCTTTTTTTAAAATTACAATAAATTAAAAAAAATTAAAATTTAAGTTAATTTTTCATTTAATTTAATTTAATTTTTAAAAAAATCTTCAACTTAGTAATGATTTTTTCACAGAACAACAGAAAATCCGCATAACACATGGCAGCTCAATGCACCAATTACGCTCATCCAACAACGCGGCGGGACTTAAGTGTTTTCCTAGTTTTACGTAATAAAACTTCATATCTCATTGGGACAAATCTTTGTTTTGTTTATTTTACAGTGATAACTCAATCTCCAATTCACTCCGCTTACACTCCTCTCTCTCTCTCTGCCTCACGGGCTCTCACTCTCTCTGATGCATGCAGCCAGCCACAAGGTCGTGAGCACGGGGCCATAAAGAGAATATCTGTCTGTCGTAATCGCGCTCTGCACTCTCTTTCTCTCGATGTATGCAGCCAGCCACAAGGTCGAGCTGGTCTGTTCTTATCGCTTTTAAAGCCATAAAGAGAAGTATTTATGACAGCGGAAGGGTCACGAATGATACACTAACCATTAATGTATCAAAATACGCGATAAAAAAACATTTTCCGTCTAATCCGGGGTTTTCACTTATCCGGGCTACATCTGGTCCCAATTAGCCCGGATTAGAGAGACTCTACTGTATTCACATTTTCCACATGAAGACCACCTAGCTTACCGTAGCCCTACCAATAATATAAGAATAAAAAGTAAGCGTAGCCTATATAGAGCTAGGTAACAACGGGAGAAAGCCGAGCTTCAGTCCAGGTATATCTATTGGCACAACAAGTAGGTAGGGTCTACTTACTTACCTACAGGTAATGCCTCGTTCACACCGACCTCGGAGACAGTATACATAGCAAGTAGGGCCAATGTCAGGTGGTTTGATAGCCAAATAGTCACTGACATTGTGAATAAACGTGCACCTCTCGTTTTCGCATTTTTGCAAGACATTGCCATCACTTGCAACGTTTATCAACGAGCGACATAGATTTTGGTTTCGTTCAAACTTAAAAGGAACAGGACGTGCTTTGTTTTGACCACGTAGTTTCTTTTTTTCTGATTTAGAAAGTCGTGGTCTTTTGTTTGGAGGAGCTTCGCCAGCAGCAAAACTGGATTCTTCAGTATCATCCTGGTTTTCACTCTTGTCAACATTTAAAAATTTCTTTTTATCCTCTTCTGAAATGCATTCTAGAGTAAGTTTCCTCTCGTGATCCGAAACAATAAATCTGAAACAAAAACAACGTTTTGAAGTCGGCCCCTACGACTGTCACAATTACAAGGCAAGGGATGGCTTAGGCCTATGAGACACGAGTTACAGGTAGGGGACCGTAGGGCCTACAGTAGGCTAATTTTGAACTATGCTTTTTAATTAGTAAATAAATCAACGTTACAGGGTAGGGCTGCCCAATTTAGTTTAGTTAGTTGCCTAAAACGTTTCGCCTCTACTAATTGCGTATAAATGTGAATTCTTCTCCATACAGTACCAATCGATCATCAGCACATATTTCCTCTTTGAGTTGTTCCAATTATCCCTAGATACTGTTGTCTGTCAAGATTTACTAGTACGTTTACATGCAGGTTGAAATGGATTTCAAAACGATTAAACGATTTGAGTTTTAAAAACAGCATGTAGGCCTATGTATTAGGGTATATGCTTTGAAAATGGATTTAACTCAGTTCAAGTCAAAACCATTTTTCGTGGGTTTGACTTCAAAAGTACCGGTAGGCCTATTTTCAAAACGGTCATGTAGGGCTTTACACACATTTCATTGCCACCAATAAAAGTACCATAGGTGCTAAGCATAACAGCTAAAAACAGTTTTGAAAATGTTTCGAGATCGTTTTGAAACCAGTTCATGTATACGGACGTCAAATTAGTTTTGGTTCAAGTAAAAACTTCTTCAAAACTGCATATAAACATAGTAATGGTTGTGTTCAAATGGAGTGAGGGGTGAGGCTCTGCTCCTGGACTTTGTAGACACTTTCAGGCGTCCAGGGGTGGAGGCTTAAGGGAGTGAGGGGTTAGGGGGCAACGCCGCCATTTTGTGGACAATAACCTTAAAAAACAACACATGAAATATATGCATAACAACCTGAAACCAGAATAACATTTGAAATGTAAAGAATGGGGGGAATTTCCCCATACCCCTTGCGAGTCCTTTTGGTGTTCAGAAGCACAGAGTCCTAGATAGAGGGGGCATTTGTGCACAGCCTTCACAGACAACACGCGAATAATCTTCGCTGTTTGAGCGGTCTAAAACAAGTTCAATGTACCTACTGAATAAACTCAATCTATTTCAGAAACAGGCCTGAATTTCTTCTTGAATTTCTTCCTACTAGGCCCTACTTCGATGTCAATGCTAGCTAGTGCAACGTGCAGAATGACATTCTTTCTTTACAGGTTATGTACGTCCACAGACCGATGCTACAGACGAAGAAAAGTAGGCTTACTTTACTTTTAAAAATATGATTGGAAGTATGAATGTTTGTAACATAAGAACGAAAGATATAACATTAGTGCCTAGACCCACTTACTCTGGTTTAATACGTGCTACACCACTATTTTCAACAACCGGAATGATTTTCGGCAAGGCAACTACGGTAGACTCCATTTTACAAATTTCATTCCAGAATCCAGCGCCTTCGAAGCACTAACTTCACAGCCTTTTTAATCCAGATGGGTATTCCGAAACGCGCTTCATTTATGACCACGTCCGTTCGGACTTCGGGGAATTGTGGGTAATCAAATCCTATACTTACCAAGGGTTTTAAAGCGAGCTATTCAAGCCGGTTGGGCTTCAAGCCGACTCAACGTTGGTAAACACTTGAAACCGAGCTATCTCAACGACCTACCAAAGTGAACTGGCTTTCGAAACTTTAACGAAGCTAGCCGAGCCTTGCCAACTTATAGAGAATAGATATCCACTGTGCCGTTCTAGAACATCGTGCGAGAATTGTGCTTTCATGCAAAAAAGTCATAACAGGCTATTTCAACAACGGATGAGCATAGAACTACGTTTAAATTGTTCTTACAAATTTTTTTGGGAATCAAATGCTTGAAAACTGAGTTTAGTTGTTTCAGCAGACTGTGACGAAATAGGCTTTTGTAGCCACGCCTCGTCTAGATGAAGCGGCTTGAGATAGTCGCTTTAAAATCGTTGGTACGTGGTGAACGCAACGGAATACACGGGAAAAGTCCAGTGGCCCAAAGGAAACGAAAGCGTTAATAAATAATTTTAAGTAACCAAAGTTAACTATTAGCAAGTTAAAAAAGTGATTTTTCTAAAACAACCAATATTTCACAACACACTTATATGTGGACGGCTTAATACCTAATGTGTACACATGATTGGTTGACGTAGCCATTTTCTACACGCTTCGCCACGCGAAGCGTTTTCTTGTACTTCGGTCCGCCATATTGGCGCTTTGACGAACGCTCGTCGGCTCGTTAAGCTCGTTTCGGAACACATCCCAGAAGACAACAACAAACGTGTCGGAGCGAGTTGTTTTAGTGGATAACCTCAAAATTATAATTTGGAAATGTTAAGCTTGTACAGGTGTAAACAGACAATATTGTTCTCAGTATTTTCCTTTATTGCCGGTTGCATGCTGACTTGTTTTTTTATGAAAATAGATGATAATAGCAATAGACGTTTACCTAAATATGTACATGATAGGCCTAGTTTTTCTGCTGTACCAATAAGTATAGGCCTAAGCCAAGCTAATGTAAATCATAACTTTGGCCTAGGCCCGTTGGGTGCAGATCAAGACCTACCCAACGCTAGTATTGTTTTAGTTATATTGATAGTGACTAGCCCGGCTAATATAGGTAAAAGAAATTCTCTTAGAGAAACGTGGTTACAATTCTGCAAGGACAAGGCCGATGTGCGATATTACTTTGTCATTGGAAGTGCCACACTTGATGATGATCAAGAAGCAAGACTATTTTCGGAACAAGAAAACAATAATGATTTACTTTTATTACCAACCGTAGTTGACAATTACACATTGCTTGCCAAAAAAGTCCTAACCGCGTTTGAGTGGGTAGACGGAACTATTGAGAGTTATCAATACGTTTTGAAGTGCGACGATGACTCCTTTGTGAAAGTAAACGAGCTTGTTGCCGAGCTTAAATCAAACTTTAATAATGCCAAAGGTGTGAATTTGTACTGGGGTTTCTTTTCTGGGAGTTCTCGTGTATACAAACGAGGGAAATGGCGCGAAGAAAGCTGGAACCTTTGTGATCACTATTTACCTTATGCATTAGGAGGTGGATACATTCTTTCACAGAAGCTGATAAATATTATCTCAAGGAACTCTCAAAATCTGTTGTAAGCAATTTGTTTTCTTTTTAGTTTTATGTAAATCACAATTCAAAGTAGATGCAGATAGTGCGTCCTACAATATTAGTTAAACATCTCACGTTTTATAGAATTCATCGCCATCATTGGTCATCCAAAGACATGTAGCCGATGACCTTCAGATAATCTTGTGTAAATGCCTCGGGGCACTGATCATGGACTACCGTTAGCTCAACAGTTTGCAGTCTGTATGACTATACAGTATAATTACATTTCATTACTAAATGTGTGGGTATAAGGGTAATTTGACGGAAATGTTATTTTGTATTAAATTTCTGATTTTCCTTCTTCTAACTGAATATTATTACGAATTTTCTTGGTTTTAGGCCGCGGAAAGTAGTTTCTGGACTTATTTAATTACTTTTAGTTTGCTTGAATCGGTCGTTTTGGTACTAGTTCACTTCGTGCGGTCCAACTTTTCAACACTGCTTTTTTCAAAGAAAACAATAAAAAAACAACTTCAAATGAGAAATAAATAAAGAACTCATTATTAACGATTTATTTTTGGGTTTTACTATTTACTATGAAAATATACCAATTATATAGAATAGTGAACACAAATTGAACACAAACACTAGCTCATTTCACTGTCATTTGGTCGCCATGTTTGCTATTTACGTCTTGAAGTTACTTACTAGGTTTACGAACCTTTTTCACTAAAATACTCCACCTAAAAAGCCTTTAACGTCGCTATTTTTAATATAAATGACTTTTACCACAAAAGGACTTTAGTTTAAAATAGCGACGTTAAAGGTTTTGAAGTTTTTTTTTGTTACTATAACAGCAAAAACGTGATGATTTTATTTTGGATTTTTTTATTATGTTCTTGTAAAGTTATTTGCAGTGAGCACAAAATCTCAGCAGGTAGGCCTAGGCCTAGGCCGCGTCACTACTCGCTTCGTTTTTTTATGTTTTTTCTTTGGAAATTAAAATTGTCGGTAAAAGTGGGTTTCCGCGTGTTTATTTTTAATTTACTAGTGATTTTGCATGGTTTTGAACAACAACAAAAAAAATTGGTGCAAAATTAGCCATTCCGTCATACTACCCTTGTTCCAAATGTGTGTATGTAGGCATGTACTTAATTTTATTTAGTTGCCTTCCATTATAGGCCACTTACATAGCCCAAGTTTTTATGGATATACATTAAATAAATAACACCAAACACCTGGAGGATGGGACAATTTTAGCTTAGGGGGTACCCTATGTCCAGAACTCTTGAGTTTGACAGAAGATTTCTAAAATCATTCATCCATTGTCATTTCTTCTTCCGACAGATATTTTATGTCTACCGTAATTCACATTTTTACCTACGTAGGGTACTTCCGAGTCCAGTTTTTTTTATTTATACAAACCCTTGATTAACTGCAAAGTGCACTTTTACTTCATTTGAAGCTACAAACACAAAAGTTGTAGGTAATTAATTATATAGATTACAGTTTTCCGTGAAAAAGGGACTAAAACTTTCTCAACTTGTGTGTAAAATTAATATTTCTTGATTAATTTATAGTTGGCGCATTTTAAACTTTCAACTAATTGTTGTTATTGGTGTAATTCCTAACGGAGGTAGGCCTAGTGTAGTCGCGATTTCAATTTTGTCCGCCATATTGACAATGATGGTAGTGGTAGTGACATAATATGCCAGCGTGACGTCTTATTAATAATAAAAAACTACAACTTAACCTTAAAGGTCGCTATTTTTGGCGAAACTCCTTTTGAGTTGAAAAGTCCTTTATATTTGAAATACCGGTAGAAATGTTAAAGGTTTTGTAGGTATTTCTTGTTTTGTATTTTGGAGTATTTTAGTGAAAAACATGTTATATTTTATTTTGGACACCCCAACCAAAGAAGTCTCGACGTAGTTAGTAGTGCGTCACCTAAAAATTAATCCCAAAAACATTTATTACACATATAGTAGGCCTATCTAGGCCTACAAGCAGAGAAAGTTTTAGGCCATTTTTAGCGGAAAACTGTAATCTATATAATTACCGAGTTGGACTACCGGTACCGGTATGAAAAGTTTTCCTATTAAAAATAATAATTGAATTTCTGAAACGCTCGTGGAAGTATATTTGAATGGCTCACCAACTTGACAAGTTTGAAACACTGATTGTTGACTTAGGCTAAATTAATAATAAATTCTTAAGTACCGGTACGGTAAATAAAAGTTCCATTTAATTTAATATTGGTTGAGGAGCCATTCTTTGGGTTTTCTGATCACCCCCAGCATATTATGTTGTGTGGCCTAAATTTGTTCTTCCAGTTTATTTATTTCTACCTCACATGCAGAAGGTCCCGGCTTTATATATCCCGGCCAGGATACGCATCGTATAATATTAATGTAGCTATTTTTCATTTACAGGTGTTTCAAAAGTGAAGATGTTTCAGTAGGAGCTTGGCTTGCACCCTTCAGCGTCAACCGCGAGCATGATTGTAGATTCGACACTGAATATAAATCCCGAGGATGCTCAAACCAGTATCTTGTTACTCACAAGCGAACAGAAGATGAAATGCATATGCTTTATACCTCGCTTAAGAGTAATGGCAAATTATGTCTTACAGAATATCAGTCACGACCTTCCTACATTTACAATTGGGATGTGCCTCCATCACAGTGCTGTGCCCATGTTATGGACAATCCAAATATTCCTTAAATTGTAGAAGGAACTGTTAAATTTTGTTTTAATTGTTAACATCTAGCCTTGACTGTCTGGGATGTGCCAGGAAAACCAGGTTATAATGTGGAATGCAAGAGCATATTCTGGAACACTTTTCGACTTCTAATTTTAAACCTAAAATTTGAAACTTAGCCCTTAGGATGTTGTTTAAGGCTATTCCAGAGCACTCTTACCGATATTTTGAAAGTCAACGGAAAATGGCTAAAAGTTGGTTGGTTGAAAGATGAACTTGAATAAAAAAGGAAAAAAAATAACTTTTTTTGGACGGGACAAAAGCTCTATTTTGGCCAAAATATGCAAATTTTGGGTCATTACGGAAATGAATGTTTTAGATGCAATATTTAATTTTTAGCTATGATTTTTTTTTATTGCTTAAACACACCTTTGTCTCTGGACTGAGTACAAGAGAAACTAATTTTATGAAATAACTTTTGATGAACGATTTTTTTTGTGTTCCGGTTCAAAACTCTTTTTTGTACCATGTGACAAAAAAAATCGTACATCGAACATTATTTCAGAAATTTTTTTCCCTTATACTCAGTCCAGAGACAAAGGTGTGTTGAAGCAATAAAAAAAATCATAGCTAAAAATTAAATATTGCATTGCATCCAAAACATTCATTTCCGTAATGACCCAAAATTTGCATATAATGGCCAAAATAGAGCTTTTGTCCCGTCCAAAAAAAGTTATTTTTTTTCCTTTTTTATTCAAGTTCATCTTTCATCCAACCAACTTCTAGCCATTTTCCGTTGACTTTAAAAATATCGGTAAGAGTGCTCTGGAATAGCCTTAAGAAGCATGTTCGGCCATCATCATAGAGTATTTGTTTAATTTGTTTGGGATGCATAAGATAATCAATATTACCGCCCGATAATTAACATTCAAAATCACTTCGATTCGATAATCGAGGTACTTTTTCGGTTGGGGGGCCCCAACTTTTTAACATTGCGATATTAGGGAAAAGTAGGTTAGGGAGGAGGGGGGGGGCAAAGCGCGTATGTTTTTCAATATTATCATTATTTTTATTATTATTATTAAAACATACATGCTTTGCCTCCCCCCCTCCCCCAACCTACTTTTTCACGGTTGGGGCCCCCCAACCAAAAAAGTACCATAATCGATCTGTACCGGTAATGAAAATATTGAATTGCTTGTTTTCTGAAAAAACTTCTCCATAATGTGTCATATCATATTTCGCGTGCTAACGTGGAAAGCCATACCATCTCTAGAACCTATACAATTTGTGTCTTGTGTGAATGATGAAAATGGACATTTTGCGATCAATGAGGCTCTAACATAAGTTATAGGCCTACTGTAGCTAACCTTTATCGGTTAACTTACAAAAGTTATTGGGTTTACATGTTACGTTGTTTACTTGAGAGGGTTTATGCTTTTGAAGAAAAGGGGAAAAATGCCAGATAAAACAAATAGTTAACGACCAATGTTAACTTCCCTTCTGTGATAACTTTTAAATTTTTAATTATATTATTTTTCTCATAACTTACTCAGCTCTGGATGTCAGCCCCACTTCTGTTTAGATCAAGATTGAAGGTCACAATACCAAATGTTTCCCCTCATACAAATAATGTGAAATCTTAGAGAATCTGTGACACAAATAGGCCAGTAGCCAAAAATTGTCATCGGTTTTACTGAAATGTTTGACCAAAAATGCAATCACCATTTTGACGGTTTTTTGAGCGAGCGTAGCGAGCGTCTCCACTTGACTCTTATGGCTCGAATGTCTTTTTTTTTTTTTTTTCTGTTACTGCTTCGATACAGGTCGCACCGTTTCTCTGATCGACCTGAAATTTTGCACACATGTATACCACCTAGGCGGGTTGCTGTATAGTTTTTGAACAAAATCCGATCATTGGTTATAAAAAATTAAAAATAAAATAAAAAAATAAAAATGTTTATGAAATTTTGCAGGGTCAATAAGTACAACATTCTCTCCTATTTTCCAAATTTTCAGCTAAATCGGTCAAGACCTTAAAGACTTATTAGTAATCATAATTCGAAAAATGATGTTAAAAAATGAAGGAGGCAGTGAAGATACAAAGATACACTTTAGAAGGCATGACGTGAATTAGTACAATGCAAAGATGTTGGAATAGTATATAGTGTACAATGTCAATATCCAGTTAGGCCTACACTGTGTGGTGGGCCTTATGGGAATGTCGTACTCGGGTCATGTTGCACGTACCGGTGCTCGCTCAACAACGCGTCCAACTGAGCGTTTTCCTAGTATTTTATTGTTGTATGCTTAGTCCTACATCCCTATTCCCTAATTAGTAATAATATTAATAACTAATGACTTGTCAATTTTATTTGTCTCATTACGGTAAAGGCCCTATTTATGTTGTTTCTAGACATGCACTACTGTCATAAGCATAAGATATTAATGTACTGTACTGCCTTATGTTGTAATAAGTTATTTTGTGACTTTGTTGTAAATGATTTGAATGACTTTTTGTGATTTTTTATTAAATTGAATCATAATCCTAATCTAGGTTTGCTATTTATTTAGACATACGTATGGTATAGCTGCTCCATCGGAAGTTTGCAGGTGGTGACGTCACCGGCGGGCTAGTTCTAGCCAATCAGCGGCCCCTAATTTAGAATACTGATTGCTCATTGCGTCATTGGCCCGCCCAGCCCCGCCGATACCGCTAGCATCTGCATTCTTTCGATGGAGCAGCTATATTGCCAATTTGTATTCCTGTAACACTAACAGTTTAATGTAGCAACTGCATTAAATGCAACAAAGTTATTTGGACTTAATTGAAACAATGGATGAAAAGAAACTGGGTGAATCTTTGAGAATATGTATCACGCTACAAGTAAATTTAAATAGGTAGGCGGGCCTAGTAGTAAAATCATGTCAAATACTGAGGGCATTCTACGTTCACATACCAATTCACAGATATTTAGTTTATTTAAAACTTGTAATTTTTGACAGAATTATTTTTTCTCAGTTTATTGTTGATCTATTATAGTACGGTTGGCCTACTCGGACCCAGTATGGCATTCTTGTGAAAGATTTTTCCGGGGAAACTTGCTTCCCATTGTGGTGCGAGTGCTACGCAGCAGACCGCGAAAACCTCTTTCCATAAGCACAGCTGCTCGACAAAGAGAATCGTGGCGGTGATCAAAAACAGGATTGGCATGAGCTCGATTTCAGATTGTTTGTAGGTTGTTAGGAAGAGATTAGTCAGACTAGGTGCCTCTCTGAAGATGAAACCCTTGAGGCAAACACACAACCACGAGATAAACCAAAGAGGGCATCTCTCGTGATGCCCGATCACTAGAAGGGCCGTGGCCAAGAGGGCAACAACAATATCGCTCCTGTTGTACGTGATTGTCGACTCCACTCTTGGTGTAGGCCTAAGTGAGTTGTATAGTTGCTGTATCGCCTCACCGCGGTGTGAAGCGGGCTTTGCACGGATGCGTCGTGGCTGAACTTGTGGTTGTACGACTTGTGGTTTCTTCATAACTACGCTCACCTGGACTTCGATGCAGCTAAGGAGTGCAGTAGAAAGGCACATCACTGCCAACAGAATTGCTTCTTTTTTAAATCGCATTTTAGGAATATAAGTACATGTTTGGGGAGGGAGGGGGATGTTTTTTAGGAAGTTAAATTTATCTTTACATTTTTCTAAACTTGTTGACAATATAACAATGGCAATGCCAAAACAATGGTGTCAAAACACTGCCTCCTAGATATTTAAGCTATTTCCCTGCCAATTTATTCAACAAGTTTTGATTGTTGACGTGTCATTCAAAGTCGTTCAAAAAAATTGCAAAATTATATTTTTGTAGTAGTAGTAGTAGTAGTAGTATATCTTTATTAGCATTTTTGCTATTTTACATGTCATACAACACATTATCATCACATACATCATACATTCTGTATATAATTATAAAACAATCAAATTTACCACCATATCATCATCTCTGGTGTAAAAGAGTTTGATAAAATTTCCAATTGAGATTAAAAGTGTAAAAAGTGTAGGATTGTTTATTCAAATGTATTTACTGGGTGCAACAGCAGGTTTTATAGAAATGTTATTAAACTAGGAAAACGCTTAAGTCCCGCCGCGTTGTTGGATGAGCGTAATTGGTGCATGCATGCCTTTTGTTATGCGGATTTTCTGTTGTTCTGTGAAAAAATCATTACTAATTTGAAGATTTTTTAAAATTAAATTAAATAAAAAATAAATTAAATTTTTAATTTTTTTAATCGTAATTTTAAAAAAAAAAATCGTAAAATTCGATTTTCATAAGAAATAATTATTCGGTTGCGCTCAAATTTCACACGAATATATTAATTTATAAAATTAAGGTTCTGTGAAAAAATCATTACAATAGGATAAAGCATGTAGGTGTTATAGCCTAAGTCAAAGAATTGTTTTAGAAAAAAAAACACGTAAAATTTCGATTTTCATGAGAAATAATTTTTCGATTGCGTTCAAATTTCACTCGAATATCTTAATTGATGGACTAAAGGTTCTGTGCAAAATTCATAAAAATTGGATAAAGCATGTAGACTAGGTGTTATAAGTCGAAGAAATTTTTAAAAAAATTAAAAAAATCGTAAAATACAAAAATAGCGATTTTCATGAGAAATAATTTTCCGATTGCGCTCAAAAACGTGGCAGTTCTAAGTTTAGAGATTTCGAAGGCCTCCATAAAATTTCATCGTAATTAGAGTATCTTTTTAGCCGGAATCGTGTTAACAAACACACAAAAATACAAACAGAAAAAACAAGAAAAACTAACAAAAATTGTAAAATTGCGATTTTTATGAGAAATAATTTTTCGATTGCGCTCAAAAAGGTGGCAGTTCTAAGTGTAAAGATTTCAAAGGTCTACAGAAAATTTCATCGCAATTGGAGTATCGGTTTAGCCGGAATCGTGTTAACAAACACACAAAAATACAAACAAAAACAAAAAAGAAAAAAATCGTAAAATTGCGATTTTCAAGAGAAATAATTTTTTGATCGATTTTTCGTACGGTGCAGTTCTAAGTTCGGAGATTTCGAAGGTCTCCATAAAATTTCATCGCAATCGGAGTATCGGTTTAGCCAGAATCGTGTTCACAGACACACAAACATACAAAAAAAAGAAAGAAAGAAAGAAAGGAAAAAAAAACATTCCGGATTTTTTTCTCCAGTGTAGTAGAATGGAATCTCCGCTTCGCTCGCTACGCTCATCCAAAAAACAAACAAAAATGTTATTAGATAATTGTTAAGGTACCAGTATAGGTTATATTATGAAATGTTAAAATGTCAAATGTGATGAATGATTTTATTTATTTATTTGGACAACAAATAACAATACAAAGTACAGTTAAAGTTTATAACAGTTTTCACCGTGTAGTCCATTTTTGCTAAACATAGACTAGTTGTTACATAAGTATTAATATAATATAATATATAGGTATTTTACAAAATAGTATAGGCCTATAGCCTATTATATGGTACCTCCTACTAATTGGATGAGCGTAGCGAGCGAAGCGAAAAACTTCAATTTCACTGACCCCTCAAAAAATTAGCTCCAATGTTTTTTTGTGTGTTTTTTTTTTTTTTTTTTTTTGTTTGTTTTTTTGTCTGTTTGTTCGCACGATTCCGGGCAAACGGCATAAGCGATCTTGATGAAAATTTGACAGGACCTTCGAAATCTCTGAACTTAGACGTGCCACGTTTTTGGGTTCAATCGGAGAAATATTTCTCATGAATATCGCACTTTTACGATTTTTTTCGATTTTTAGTGCGATATTTTCGTGACATTTGGGACGATTCTGACCAAACGGGTGGGGCTACAAAGTTCATATTTTACATGGACATTAAGGTTATGGTGATGTAGTACCTTGTGAAAAAAAAGTTGAAAAAGGTAACCAGAACCCATAAAAATAAAACGTACTTTACGATTTTTTTCGATTTTTAGTGCGATATTTTCGTGACATTTGGGCCGATTCTGACCAAACGGGTGGGGCTACAACATTCATATTTCACATGAACATTAAGGTTATTGTGATGTAGTACCTTTTGAAAGAAAAAGTTGAAAAAGTGAGCCAGAATTCATAGAATAAATGTTTTGATATGAGTTTTTTTGAGGTTTATAATAACCATTAACAAGTAACATTTGAAACTCGACAACAATCACCTACAATGCATTCACAAAGCACTTGCAAAAGAAAAGTGGTCCCACGCAAACAAAAAAACTTACAAAAACGCTCATCCATCAACGCGGCGGGACTTTAGCGTTTTCCTAGTAATAAAATATAGCAATTATTAGGTAGTTCTGTCTGTCATAAAGTCTTTATGCTGTAGTATGCCTTTTGTATTAGGAATTTAGTAGTTCATTTTTTGAATTTGATGTGTTCTGTTATGTTTTTTATTGATTGGGGGAGTTTATTGAATAGAGTTTTATTCAAATAATCAGAGTTTTTTTGACCTAGGTTTGTACGATATTGGTTAAGATGGAGGTTATTTTTGTTCCTTGTGTTGTGGGTGTGTATGCCACTGTTGAGTGTGAGAGTGTGGATGTTTTTCTTATGGCTAAAATTGACTTGAGAATGTAAAGGCATGTAACGGTAAGAATGTTTAGTGTAATAAAGTAGGGTTTGCAATGCTCCGTCGGCTTAAGGGTACATAATGCCCTGATTGCTCGTTTTTGCGTGATGAATACCTTGTCGATATGAGTCGATATTCCCCAAATTCGATTCCATATCTCAAGTGCGATTCAAATAGAGAAAAGTAACATATTTTAGCAGTTGATATGTTGCTTATTTGTTTGATGCTCTTAATTGCAAAACAAGCTGAGCTGAGTTTTGGTATTAGGGTGTTGATGTGGGCATGCCAGGTGTGAAATAGGCCTACTATTGTATGTATTGTAAATTGGCTACTTTGCCAGAAAATAAACTAAACTAACTAAGTACGGTAACTAACTAACTGTTAACTACTAGGAAAACGCTTAAGTCCCGCCGCGTTGTTGGATGAGCGTAATTGGTGCATTGAGTTGCCAAGATTTATGCGGATTTTCTGTTGTTCTGTGAAAAAATCATTACTTTATTGAAGATTTAAAAAAAAATTAATTTAAATTAAATAAAAAATAAACTCTTTTTTTTTAAATTTTAATTAATCGTCTTTAAAAAAGAAAAAATCGTAAAATTTTGATTTTCATAAGAAATAATTATTCGATTGTGCTCAAATTTCACACAAATATATTAATTCATAAAATTAAGGTTCTGTGAAAAAATCATTACAATCGGATAAAGCATGTAGGTGTTATAAGTCAAACAATTGTTTTAAACAAAGAAAAAACCCGTAAACTTTCGATTTTCTTGAGAAATAATTTTTCGATCGCGCTCAAATTTCACATGAGTACCTAAATTCATAAAATTAAGATTCTGTGAAAAAAGCATTAAAATCGGACAAAGCATATAGGCCTAGGTGTTATAAGTCGAAGAAATTTTCAAAAAATCAAAAAAAAAAAAAATCGTAAAATTGCGATTTTCACAAGAAATAATTTTCCGATTGCGCTCAAAAACGTGGCAGTTCTTTGTTCAAAGATTTCGAAGGTCTCCATAAAATTTCATTGCAATCGGATTATCGGTTTAGCCGGAATCGTGCTAACAGACAGACAAAAATACAAAAAAAAGAAAGAAAAAAAAAAAAACATTCTGGATTTTTTTCTCCAGTGTAGTGAAATGAAATCTTCGCTTCGCTCATCCAATTACCCCTATTTGGCCATGGCATGGGAGAGTTTTTATCCCTAGTCTGGTAGTCTACTTCCCAGAGAGCCCTGTTTTGTGTCAACTGCACTGCACAACATTAATGCTTGTATGTTAAAATGGGTTATGTTGATAGAAGTATGCCAATCGGCTGGGATATATAGTGTTAGGATAGGATCCAACAGCTTACCTTTGAAGTGTGATGGAAGCTGCCGAATTTTTAGAGGTTTTAAAGTTACAAAGATATATACAAAACACATAAAAACGAGACGTTTCGACACGAGGTCTTGATCACTCAGGAGAAAGATGGCCACTGACTATACTAATCAAAATGGCGGCTAAAGACTAAAAACTAAAAACTGAAGGCCACTGACTGAACTAGTCAAAATGGCTGCTAAAAACTAAAAAACTAAAAAACTAAAAAACTATGTACAGTATATTTACAAGGTGCTGTTGGGGGAGGAATAGTGACAGATGTAGGTGAAGGTGAAGGGTGGGAGAGAGCTGGTCCTATCGAATGTTGATGTTAGGAGGCAGCCTGGATTTTGTGATCCACTGGTGTGCTAACTCCCATCTTCTCAGTTCACCTGGGTTGCAGCTGGCTGGGAGTGACTTGACCACTTTGGTTGTGTAGCACACGTTGAAAGCCAAGTTGTGGGATGCTGCATGTCGAGCCACTGGTTTGTCCATGGTGCGGTTTTTTGTGTCCTGTCTGTGACCATTCATGCGCGATCTTAACGAGTTTCTGGTTAGGCCTATGTATTCGGCAGGACAACGTTTGCATTTAAGTTGGTACACCACATTGGTGGTTTTGCAAGTGTTGTGCTGTCGAATGGGGTAGGTCCTGCCAGTGGCCTGGGCACTGAAGGTCGTTGAGGGTTGATGAATGTGGCATGTCAGACATCCATTTCCCCCTTTACAAGGAAAGGAGCCGGCTGGTTCCTTCTCGGAAGCTTCCTTTTTCCGGCAGTCTCTCTTGACAATAAGGTCCGAGATGTTTGGGGGGCGTCTAAAGGCAACTCTGGGTAAGGTTTTAACAAGATTTTGCGTCTTGGTGGAGGATGTTAGTATATGAAGGCCACTCTTCATAATGCCGTTTAGTGCCTGTAGTCCGGGGTGCCACTGAGTGACCAGAGGTATGACGTCATTGGGAGTGGAGGTGATCTGCCTGACGGGCTTGTTGATGCGTTCTTGGACGTTAGCCTTACTGTAGCCTCGAGCCACAAACGCATTGGTAATGCGCTCGCAATACTTGGCAAGGTCTTTTGGGTCAGAGCAGATACGGCGACCTCTCACAGCCAAGGAGTAGGGTAGGGCTCGTTTAGTATAGGCCGGGTGACAACTGTCGTGGTGGAGGTAGAGTTGTTTGTTAGTGGGTTTGAAATGGACATCTGTCCTCAACAACCCTGATTCTAGATGGATGTCCACATCTAGGAATGCCACAAACGAAGCGGAAGATTCCCAGGTGAAGCTTAACACGCTGGCATTGTTGAGATCAGTGAGAAAGATGTCCAGATGTCCAGATGTAATATACTGTACATAGTTTTTTAGTTTTTAGCAGCCATTTTGACTAGTTCAGTCAGTGGCCTTCAGTTTTTAGTTTTTAGTCTTTAGCCGCCATTTTGATTAGTATAGTCAGTGGCCATCTTTCTCCTGAGTGATCAAGACCTCGTGTCGAAACGTCTCGTTTTTATGTGTTTTGTATATATCTTTGTAACTTTAAAACCTCTAAAAATTCGGCAGCTTCCATCACACTTCAAAGGTAAGCTGTTGGATCCTATCCTAACACTATATATTGTATGTTAAAATGTCAAATGTAGTTTTTCTCAATTATCCATAGGCCTAATCAATTGACAAATAAACAATACAATACGAATACAATACATAAATCAGTGAACAAGAATGCATTAGGTATTAGGCTACAACTCATTGATATCGCAAAATTTGGAAAAAGCAAAAGCAGTTTAAAAAGCATAGGCCTAAAAGGATCGCTCGGGGTGGAGGGCTAGAGCACTTTAGTACCTAGCAGATTATGTCACCAGGGGCATGGACAGTTATGGAAGGGAGGCATGTCTCATCTGGAGGGCTAGAGGCATGATGCCGTAATAATATAAATGTGGGCACAGGAAAACAACTATTAGGGTACTAGGTATGTAGGTCTATATATAAGCCTACAATTAAAATAATGTGAAACTTAGCCTCTAGTAAACAAATATTTATTTAAAGTTCACAACTCAACAACAAGCTTACAGTGTGTGACAATACCGGAGTAAGGCTACCATTTACCAGCTACCGGCACAGGAATTAATGGAGAAATAAGTTTGTTACCAGTTTTATTCATTTGAAAGATCTACCTCACCATCTAACGTTGTAAAAAAAGTATGAATCTTCTTGCTAAGTTCGGGCCCAATACGGCGCACTGACGACAGTGCCCCAACCCCTCGACGTATGGGGACATCTTGCAGCATGGCCTCTCTCTCGGTTTTGGACGAGCAAGAATCATACGCTTGGAAGAGGGCCTGAGGGGAGGGGTACACAGAAGTTATGGCCTCGGCCATTTGTAATCCAGCTAGGTTAAACTCGCACAGCTGTTGTTTCCAGAGGCGCATCAGACCATTGCCGTTTTTGTCAACTCGCACACAGTCTTTACTATCACTCTCACCGAACCACTCTAGTTTGTCCGATTCCTTCTTTTGTTTTTCTAATCTAAACGGTATTTCTGCTATAGCTTTAGAAAACTGAGAAATAGTAGTTGCAAGTTCTAAACAGCTTTCAACAAAACGATGGTCACAGTTGGCAAACAATTGAACTTCAACTAACGCTTCAGTCACATCTTCCTGAAGTATATTAGATTTATCCTTGTCTTTAGTTTTTTTCTGGGACCTGAATAAGTTACCAGTGCCATGTACTAAAAGAGTTAAATTATTTTTTGGTACAATGGCCTGCACCCCTTGTACGTAATCACAAAGTCCTCGTCTCTGAATGAGTTGCGTCAGTTGACTACAAGGCAGAATCAACAGAGAGTGCTGTTCATGTTGCACCTCCTTCCCTCCATCGGAAGTGGTGCTACCCACCTGTCGCACCCAGCTGACAGTCAGTGGAACTAACTGTGATTGGACGGTGTATGTCACACCTAATGCTTCGAGTTCATTGTACAGGTTACCGCATAGATCATGTTCAAACACGTTTTTGTCTATTATAGCTGACAAATGTTTGATACACTCTTCTGGTTTAAGAAGCTGACGAGCCTTAGCTAATGCTTGTTTTGAAGCTTTGATTTGAGCTTGTTCTGCTAGCTTACTGACTCTCTCTGCCTGTTTAATTTCCCTTGCTATTTTGGCTGCATGGCGTTTTTGTTCAGCAATAGATTTCTTATCAGAAGGTTTTGTTTGGTTTTCATCACGTAATTTACATTCTAGGCCTAGATTGTAAACGTAATTGGGCCTTTTCGACAACGGTTGAAAATATGCGCCTTCACAGTCGGGCAACATTGGAATAGGCCTAGCATCCCTTTTGCTAAATCCAGACAAAGTCTTACTCCCTGTTGGATCACTTTCACTGGGGCTTGTCCTAGGACTATTAGTTGTCAAGCCTAGCCCTAGGCCTATCGGGGGCCAGCACGGCGAGCCTGGATCCGTGTCTTCATCCGAGTTAGTAGCCCTAGGCCTAGGACTAGGTTCACTTTTAGCTTCCTCATTGGAATCTGAATCCGACAAGTCATGGACATTCCTGATATTGAAAGAAGAAATGTGTTCTTTGGTCAGAGACCCATCGCTTCGAGATGAACCTAGGCCTCCTAACCCCCAAAAATCTGTAGGCTTATTGTTATCGCCGTCACTTAAATACGAACCTTTTGTAGGTGGTGAGTCGGAATCGTTAGAATTTGACTCACTAGATATAGATATAACGTCTTCCATTATTCTAAAATAAATTGTAGGTCTATCCTCTGTATTTCTTGTCCCAAACTGAACGCGCGAGACTTTTTGACAGCAGCTTATGAAAATTGCAAAAGAAAAGGGCGCCAGTGTGAAGCTAGTTGCTGTTGATTACGTAACAATTCATACATTCATTGTCGCCAACAATAAAACATGTACCTTTTTTAATCACAAGCATTATTTAATTTAAAATTAATTATATAAAATGAACTGTTCTAAAAACTTGTATCTACTTTCTTATAATCATATGCACTTGGAAAGCTTTAAACCCGTGCTTTAAACTCAAAACTTGCACCAAAGAATCAAGAAGTGGGCTAGGCTAGGAATATTTTATTCTATCACGTTTTAAAAGATTTGATTTCTAGCGGTTTTTAGTTTGTTTGTTGGGGTTGTCTTTCTGCATGCTGGACGCAACCAAGCTGTGACTGAGGGCCTGAAGCTAACTTCACAGATAAACAAACGCAGCTGATGCGCACGTGTTATTGTTTATACGTCTGCTTTTAAGTATTTATGGTTTGAACAAGTTCTAGCCACAGCTTTTTTGAGCAACGTAAAATAGTCTATTAACAATGGAGGTAAGAGATAAACGAAAATGATATAGGCCTACCAAAGACCAATACCTACTTTTACTGGAACTCCTTTGGTTGGTTCTTACTTTTGCAGTTGGAGTGCAATGTTTGGGGAAAAGGGTATACTTACGTAGTTGGTGTGACCCAACTTTTCAAATTTTTTTTTTACTCAACCTACAAAACCTTTAACGTCGCTATTTAAAACAGAAAATGACTTTTAATGGAAAAGTACTTACGTTTAAAATAGCGACGTTAAAGGTTTTGAAGTTTTTTTTGTTACTGTTACACCAAAAACATGATGATTCTATTTTAGATTTTTGGTTCTGGAATGTAATAAAATAGTACACAATGAGTTGTTCTTGACTTATTTCATCAATAGTGAGTGTTTATGTTGCTTTTAGTTGAAAAAAACGGTATTGAAAAGTTGGGTCACACCAACTACGTAAGTACCGGGAAAAGTAGGTTAGGGGAGTGGGGCTCAAAGCGCGTATGTTTTACAATGATTATTAAAACATACGCGCTTCGCGCCCCACTCCCCCTAACCACCTACTTTTCCCCTTCTAAAAAAGTTGCCTCACTTCAACTGCAAAAATACCAGTTAGGGGGTCCAAAAGCTTTTTACGATGTTTTGTAGGGAATCGTAGGTTAGGAGCAGGGGGGGACGAAGCACGTTTGTTTTACAAAATGTATTATATTTCAATTATTCAATATTTCAATTAACTCCAACGCACATCACGCAAAACATCGCAAAAAGCATTTGGACCCCCCCCAACCGAAGGAGTAGGCCTACCCTTTTAGTAACAAATAGGCCCGGCAATGCTCGAATAATCTTTGCTGTTAAGAGGGGTCGCTGAGCGTGCCCAACTCAAATGCGCGCACTCAGGTGTTGACGATTGCAGCTGAACGGTTGGATATATCATAACCTTATTTTGCATTAATGTTAATCGAGTACCTTTATATTGATATCCACACTTTGTTGTCAAGAATTAGCATTAAAAAATCAATGCAAGAGGTCAGTCCAAAACGTGAAAAAATGGATAATGGAAAACATGGATTGCAATTTTGGAAATTCCCACCAAACCGTTGTTCTTATGATAAAACCAAATTAACCTGCGCGTTCACATTGATTTAAACGTAGATATCCAGTATGAAAATTTGCATGAAAAAAATCTGCACACATCGAATGAATTCCCTTAGTTGGCCAAAATTTTGTAAATTACGGAGATTTAACGATTTTTTTATACATAATCAATTAGGTAGTTAATTTAAGAATACGCATACTGAATAGCATAGATTGATTCTTTATTAAAGTTTGTGTGAAATATGATAGGCCCTACCAATGTTATTAACTGTTTGCCTGGAAAATCCAGAAAGCTGATCGCCTAAACTCGTCTCCGCGCCAGCCTCATACCCCTCTTCAAGCACCCTAAAACTAATAGGCCTACTACTACATAACGCGAAAGAAGGCACCGTTCTAAGGACAAGGCTTAAGCAATGTATCGTTATGACTTTTTTGCTTTTTAGTTACCGGTACCGGTCTCAAGTTTGCCATCGCTCAGATCCAGGAGTCGAGTCAGAAGTACTTTGGCTCATTCAAACTTTTTCCTGAAAGTGGATACTTACAAACCAGAGCGCAAACCGCTGTTCAAAGTTTGGAAAAGGGCCTTTACACCCGAGCTAAGAGCATTGTTGGAAAGTAAAAATGATACCGATGGAGAAAATAACGAGTGGGCTGGTGATATTTTCAATGCTAATTTATTTCCAGCAAAAATTTCCTTTTCACAGGTAAATAGCTTGTGGTGATGTAGCATATCATTATTAGGGTAAGTCTAGGGTACAAATAGTACTATAGGCAGTGCTATTGTGAATGATTGTGCCAGGGTTACATGCCATGTGTATGCAAGCACTTAAATTTAGTATTTTATAGGTATGCTCTAGAGTCTTTAGAAACCAATGCTACAAAATTCAGAACTTCTTAAGTTGGAGGGGTCCAAAATAAAATCATGTTTTTCACCTACCTACAAAACCTTTAACGTTTCTATTTTAAATGTTTAGACAACCGATTAGGAAAAATAGAAATTTAAGGTTTTGTAGTTTTATTGTTAATAAAACAGCAAAAACATGAAAATTTAATTTTGGATCCCCCCCTCCCCCCAACCAAAGAAGTCCCCAAAATTCTGCACACAAGTTGCTTGTTACTTTATAGGTCACAAGTAAACTTTTCTTATCTCAGAAAGTACTTTTCCACTTCCCCCCCCACCCATAAAAATAATCCAACAAAACATAAAGGGGCTGAATTACAGCGGAGGACTTTACAGGCAGGCAAATCAGGCTTAAAATGCATTTATACGTGGTTTAAGACGTTCAAAAATCACTAACCGGTCCGAACATTCCACCTGCACGCCTCTGGCGGCTGGAGCTGTGCTTCTGACCACTCTCTTGCCCGCTAAGTAGTAGGACTTCTGTCTTGGGAGCTACTCTCAAGGGTTGACGCATAGCCTATAGTGCACCCACACAGAAAGAAGTAGCACCTTTGAAAGTAAACCAACCTTCTTGTTTATACCACTAAGAATTAACAAGACTAGGTAGGTAGAATTTACATAAAGTGAAACCTTTATGGCTTGTTTACAGCTAGTGTGTGCTATAGTGTGACTACAGGACAAGTATCTGCCTTTTTGTGAGAGTGAATTCAATAATTTATTTTATTATAGTCGGTTATTATAGATCGCATGTATAGGATGATAACAATAGGCACATCACATTCAAAATTATGACAATGGTGGGTTAAGAAGGCCTATAACTACAGTATGCTAAGCTAATCATAACATGCATGCAGAATCTAGCCAAATTTCACCCTGAAAAATACTCAAATATTTCCCCACTAAACATTAATAAACAAAACTTTAAACAACCCTATGAAAGGTAGGCCTCGGTATCCTAGATATTTAATTGTTCTCATCTCAGCTCAGAAGCACGTACTTGACAAACAAGCAGACCCAAATCCTTGCTGCACTTCTCCCGAATGAGATAATCTACACCAAGAATCCAACAAAGAATGAACTGCAAACATTTGTGGGAGTCCTGATGTTTGCTGACGTTTCCGGTTTTACTGCTCTGTGCGAAAAGTACAACAATACGGGCAAGGGTGGAACGTACAGGCTCACTGCGACTCTCAATGGCTATATCGGTGCCATGGTTGAAGTTATCTACTGCCACGGGGGAGATGTTCTCAAGTTTTCAGGTAAGGTTACATTAAGGAGGCTGTATAGTGGGGACTGGGGAATACGAATAACTTCCAGTAAGTAACTTTGGAGTCTTCTCCGGACTCTATGGGATAAAATAGCAATGAAATATGATAAATTAATATAGTATTTCCTTTATTATAATATTAGCATGTTTTATCCGTTATATTGAAAAAGAATGGATGCAAATATATTAATAATGATAAATAATCCATTGTGAAGCATTGCCGCAATTAATTGCCTTCAAGGTGTACACACGTTTTGCAATATACATTTAGAGTTAGACGACTAAATAGAAATTGCCATTGCCAGCAAAAATTGCTAGCTACAGGATTCTGCTCTACTTTTGGGTAATATTGCTTTGCTCGCATTCAATTCTAGTATGTGAATGGTATGATGTTACGTGGACATTCCATTCCATTGACTAGGCCTACCTAGTTTCTAGTTCTACACACAGAATCTTGTGTTATGTCGTGGAGTTTGAATCAAAATAAGACTTCTGAACGTCATATTAGATCCACGTAAAGTTAGGCCTATGTACCGTACCTAGGCTAATTTTTTGTTCGTTTGAGCATTTAAACTTGAATTTCTTGGGCTGATTACCCCACCGTTGAATTTGATTTAGATTGATTTGATATTGCTTAACGTCTCATATTAATGCACTAAGGCTATTCGAGACGATGAGTGGTGATAGACGAGGATTAAGTGTGAATAGAAGGGAGGAGGGGTAACCCGGTACCGGCATGTAGCCTACTCCTTTCGAAAAGTACCAAGGGGGCTAACGGCTTAACGTCACATCCGAAATGACGGTGTAACCTTGACAGTCATATAGGTTCTTCCACTAACCCGGACTGCCGAGCAGACGTCGAGGAGAACGAAGCTGTTACACTAGCTCTCGAACCCTCCGTCTGCTCTAACCAGCGGTATACGTGCGTCTCCCACAGTTGAAAGTGAAACCGTGCCTTGTGCTGCTCTAGGTGATGCGTTTCTCGCCCAGTGGAAGGTGAAGAAGGGCGACGTGATGGCCCACACGATTCACCGCGTCATCAGTTGTGCAACGTACATTCAACAGACTCTGGGCAGCTTCGAGACAGACGTCAAGGTGTTATGTAAACCCTCCGTCTGCTATAACCAGCGGTATACGTGCGTCTCCCACAGTTGAAAGTGAAACCGTGCCTTGTGCTGCTCTAGGTGATGCGTTTCTCGCCCAGTGGAAGGTGAAGAAGGGCGACGTGATGGCCCACACGATTCACCGCGTCATCAGTTGTGCAACGTACATTCAACAGACTCTGGGCAGCTTCGAGACAGACGTCAAGGTGTTTTTGAAAGGTAAGTAGCCTACTAAATAGCAGCGGAAGTACCCTAGTACGGTAAAAAGTCTCCAGATAGAAACGCAACATCTAATCCATTACCCATTCTACCCTAGTATATTGTAGGCCTAAGTGAGATGTGTCTATCTGCACCTATACGAATGACACAGAAAGAGATGTTTTATTCTCCGTGGCTTGGAGATTTTGAGGCTATTTTTCTACATAACGGTATTGTGAAATGTTTTGTCCATCATGTTATAAAGTTCTTTGCCAGGAATTAGAAGTGGTTGCATGACTCAAGACTTTCTTTGTTAAATAATGCTATGTCATAGGTAGAGATGTGCGTAAATGTTTTTATTTTTTCCAAAATTTTGTTTAAAAGTTGTAAGAATGGTGTTATGTGTTTTTACTTTATTTTTGCATTCCTCAGATTGCAAAACAGTTGCAGTTGGGAAAAAAATGTAAATGCCATATTATCACAATTTGGTGTGTATAAAGTAATTAACATTTGATATGTATTATTTTTGTTTTAGCATTTTTTTATCAGCAAGTTTAGAGTGGAAATAATTGCATTACCTATTGGGAAAGCAAACAGCAAAATATGATTTTCATCGATAACATTAATTTCTTTATACAACTCTCTTCTAGTTAAGCTGGCGATTTCTGCTGGCAACTTGTACTTTTCTGTGGTGGGTAATGACCAAGGCCGCCATTACATTTGTATTGGTACTCCCGTTGATGACGTGAAGGCTGCCGAGCATACATGTGTGTCGGGAGACATAGTTCTCTCTCCGTCCGCGTGGGGGCACTGTAGCCCGCTTAACTACGAGCACTCCTTCAAGGACCAGTATCATGTGAAGGTAGGTGTTGCTGTTGCCATTGACAAACGTGAGACGACCATTGCCTTCTGGTTAGGGTGGTGTAGAATTTTTCAACTGGGCAGTAATAGGGATAGGAATAGGATCCAACAGCTTACTCGCGGGGTGATGTACGCTGCCAAATTTATAGTAATAATTTATTTGTATTTTATTAAGTTTATGCATTTTAAGGGGTCATTTTTAAGGCATAGTAAGTTAGACACTTTTATTAGCCTTTTTTAAACTTTCAATGGAGTTGTAAATCTTAAGTTTTCAACTTCAGAAGTAAATAATAATACTCCCGATGTTGCATTCCAATCATACAAAAGTCCCCTCACAAAATCCCACTGACTCTTTTCTCTACCGGACTAATAGATGCATCAATAAAATTTTCCCCGCGTGATATTGAAACTTTTAAAGCCAGGGGCCACAGATCATCATCACCGTAGCCTAATTTGATTTTGAAGTAGATAATACTAAAATAGTACTTTTGATCCAGTGTTGTGGCTTGATCAATCAATCAAACGTACATCCGATGTGCTATCCGACTACATGTGCCAGCTACACAGTCTACCGGTAATCTAATTGTTATTTCACTGTTCTAGGTCACACAGATTCTGTACGACCCGAGTGCAAAGAAACGACAGATTGTTGGAGTTTCTCGTTTACCGGCAATATGTGAGTTTGCAATTAATAATATCATTTCTGACAGTTACAGGCTCTAGAGGTGGGTTCTGGGTCTCAAACATGGCGCTGCCTCTGTTTCTAGTTCAACTTGTCCGAGAAAGCACGACTAGACTACAAATAATGTAATAATAATTAATAAGGTTACAAATTCATAGTATTTTTTAAGAGAATATCCTTCATCTAAATTAGATGGGTATTTGCATACGCTTGAGAAAGTTGTGAGTCTCTACCAATCTAATTTCCTTAACGTTTGCCGGTCAGATTCTTTTGTTTATTATTATCTAGAACATGGTAGAACTTTTAACTGTAGAGTATTTATTATCAAGCCTTCATTTGCAACAGAAAATATTGAAAGACTTACTAGTGGGCAACATATGGGCATACATATGGGCAAATTATCCTTTTTTATGGGGGTGTAGTCAAGCTCTCCCACATATGAGCGTAAGAGTGAAGGGTATAAAGCCTTAGCTCAAATGTTACACGGACCACTTTCTTATGTTTTTGAAATAAAATGCACGTTTCTTGCAGCCGTTAACATAAACCTTCATGGTACAAGGGAAAATGAAGATAAAGAAGACGAGACGGTAAATGAAGAAGAAGAATATGAAGACGACAACGCAAATGGAGAAGGTTGCAGGCTGCCGACGAAGATCGAATTCAAGCGGATTCAACTACACGAGGCGGCAAAGAAGAACATGGGAGCTGCGATGCGCCAGTTTCTAATCCCTCCCGTTGTGCAACAAGTGGACGCAAATCAGCCACTCGAGTATCTAACGGAGATGCGACAGGTTACAATCATGTTCATCAACATAATTCCAGCCAAGATGACGCCTGTTGAGCTCGCCGAGATGTCCGATGCAGCGTACACCACTATTAGTACGTAAGTGTTCCCTCTGGCGGCGTTGTAGGACTATGTAAACTACAGCCATCTATCCTATTCCACATCTCAACCAGAAGTAGATCAAGGGCTGGGTATGATAGATACAAAACAATACAACTAGACCTCTTAATTTACTTATGGCCAATAGTGTACTAGTAGGCCTATGCCACAGACTCGAATTAAAAATATTGATCTTTGGTTGGTTATCGCTCACTTGTCCATGGTGTCAAGGCCTACAGGCACAATGTTCTTGGTTGCTTTGTTTAAATGTCCCCCACTGAAAATAAGTTATATGACAGAGTGAGTAGACTCGAAATACAATTTCGTAATTTTTGGTTATTTTTTATTTGAGTGAAAACGGTTTGACTCAAAAGTGTATATATATCACTGATGCTCAAATCGACTTTCTCAATTCAATCTTGATTTTACTTGAATTGTTGTTGTGGGTTTTCGTGGGCTCTTAGTTCCTTTGTAATCAATGCAGCATTGGTATGTTTATGGTAGGCCCTGTGTTATTGGGTTATTAAAAGTAAATTGGAAGTTATACTCTTATTTTATACTACATGGCATCGTTTATCTGCGCAGGCTGGTGCGTAGCTCAATGGGATGCGTGAACAAGATGTGTATGTTCGACAAGGACTGCATGCTGCTCGTGATATTCGGCCTCCGAGGCTTCAAGACCGAGCTCGAGGGACAGAATGCTCTAAAGTGCGGTTATCGGGTGCGAAGAGAGGTCAGCGACATTAAGGGAGTTGCCTGCATTTCTATCGGGGTGACTACAGGTCAGTGCAACTCGCCAGGAACAACATGTGCCCTTATCTGTGCATTGTGAATGAAGACAATAACTCGCTACGCTCCCTCGTCTAACATTTACATTAATATTTATTTACCACTCTAATTTTACCCTATGAATTTATTATTGTTAGCTAAATTTAGTTAGTTGGCCTATTAATGAAGAGAATCAGGTTTCATGCATTTTTATAACTTGTTATGGGGCCAAGCCCTCTCTGATTCTAAACCTTAATTTTTTGGAAATAAATAATAATAATAATAATAATAATAATAATAATAATAATAATAATAATAATAATAATACTCGAAGAGAGCTCAACATATTTGTGGTCACTGTCACACCGACACCTGACGGCACATTGTGAGGTATATTAATTTTATCAATAGGGTTTTGAGTGTCGGGGGATAAAACATTATAAGTCTGCAGGACTTCCCCCCCCCCGTATTTTATTTTCCCTCGCTTCCCCTTGAAATGATTGATTATTGCAGGGATGACATACTGCGGGGTGGTGGGGCACCCCCTGAGAAAAGAGTACACTGTGATTGGTGGCGTCGTGAACAAGGCAGCGCGTATAATGTGCGCGTTCCCAGGTAAAGTGACCACCGACCAGATAACGCACCAGCTCTCAAAGCTGCCAGCAAACTGCTTCATCGCTCAGGATGCCGTAGAATTGAAAGGCCTGGGAACCGTTCTTAATATTTATGAATATACAGAGGATACAAGGTTTGTATTAAATGAAATTAGTTTCATGATTTTAGTAACGTATTACTTAACATTTTAATTTCAGAAATAAATACAAAACCCAAGCTGACACTGGGACGGAGCCGAAATCACTAGGGTTTACTGAACTTGGCTTTGTTGGCAGTGCTCACCATCTGACTAGCGACGACAATGGCAAGAAATGGCAAAAAAACTCCCTTTACCTTATGGGCAAAGTGCATAAATTATCCGCAAGGTTGCGCCACCTGTAAGCTCAGGGGCCATATTCGGTGCCTGTACTGTACGCCGTGTTATATATAGGCTAGGTAATAGGTACCTTTTTATCGCAGTTTGACCCATTTTGGTTAGATTTTTTTGTTTATTACTAAAACGGCAGTGGAACTATTAACTGTAGAAAGTACATTGAAAGACTTGTATGAGTAGGTCACATATATATATATAATATATATATATATTTTATTTTTTTTTGGGGGGGGGGGAAATAGAATTTGATTTTCTTTATGGGTGTTTATATATATGGAGATATATGACCGAAATAGTTTAAACGTCGAAGGTCTGTTAAATGCTTGTCGCGTCTAGTTACTTGGAGGAGCAAGCTCTGGCTGAGGGTGGACGCCTCCCGCTACTCGGACGCGAGGAGGAGATGAACGTGTTCACCAAGACGTTCCTCGAGTCCACCTGGCCGATCGTCCAGCAGCAGCGAGGGATGATGATCACCGGTCACGCCAGCATGGGCAAGTCTCGCCTCCTCGAGGAGGTGACGATCGAGGCCAAGAAGTGGGGCTACCGGCCGATCACCGTCACTCTCGACCAGTACCACTCGCGCACCGCCTTCTCACTGGTGTACATCATCATCAAACAGGCAAGCACTTGCACTGATGAGGGGCTAGAATTTTACTATGTTTGAATTAGGGCTGCCATTCGAAATGAATTTGAAAATGAATTTGAATATAAATATTTGAAATGCATGGCCAATCAATTATCGTTATTTTTTTATATCAATGAATTATCGATATTTTTTAAATCAATCGATAATTTAATCAAAGATTCAAAATGAGACTTTCTCACGCGACCACGCGAAGTGAACGCGGACCTTTTGCCAGTGTATCCTTTCGATTGTTCTAGAATATACAAAATGGGATTTTCTTCTATAGCATAGCAAAACCTTTCACTGGCACTGACAAGAGACAATACACATCATCCATCCTTAAAATGTTGTTATAGTATACACATTTTGTATAGTGACTTCAGTGACGTTGAAGCTTGTGTCAGTATTTGTCTATATCCATCACTATTATCTCACATACGTGCCTTTTCACGTTTTTGCTCCTTTGGTGGCATAGTGTGACGAGGCCTAAATTTGCAACTGCTTTTGAAGCACCATCAAAGAAGCAAAAGTATGAATGGAAACAGACTAACTTGAGGTTGAAATTATGACACATAATTTACACAATTAATTATTTTTGAAATTTCAATCCTTCAAGAACGAGTGTGTGAGAGAATATGGTGTTGTAACGTGTAGGTGCTGAACTTGGACGACAAGTGCTCTGTGCGCGACCGAGAGGAACGCCTTCTGACTGTGCTGGGAAAGTACGTCGCCTCTGAGAGGCTGTGCTACCTCAACGACATGATGCAGATCAAGCTGCCGCACAGCATGGCGTACATCTTCGACGAGGTGGATGATCGCAAGCTGGGGGCGCAAGAAGTACTACAGCACATGATCGATGTGGTGAGCCCAACGGTTACTAGCACCTTCACTAGTGATGTCTGTGTTAGTCTTTTAGGCGGTGCTTCAAATATGATGAAATAGAAAATTTAAAGTTTCAAAAAGTTAATAGTTTTTAAAATTACTAAACATTTCATGAATTCAAAATCCAAACGAGCTGAAATGAACAAGGAAACAAACATAGAAAAATTCTTGGCTACTTTTAAAGAGCCTCAAACGTTCAATTTTGTAATCACCTGTGGCCTATATCAAACAAATTGTAGCCTAATGAAGTTTTAGACTAATGAAGTTTATTTTTTCTTTAAAATCCAAGAGTTATTTCAAATAAAAAAATTGCCAAGTGTAAAAAAATATCAATGAATGAAAGAAACCCCGGAAAAAATTAAATGAGTATAATTCATGGAGCCATTTTAAGTAGGTCATTCATTGTTGTACACGAGATCTCGTTCTGGATTATGAGTTACAAATTCCGTCCTATATCTCTGTATAGAACCGAGGCATCAATGTATTTGTAGTTATGAAATGTATCCTATTTACAAAATATATTTTTTGAATGATTAATTATGATTGTATAGAAAGCAAAAGCATTTCAGGAAAAAAGCATTTACACGCTAAATGCCATATGCTCCGGTGTGTGGAGTACTGCGTTTCCAACACAGTCAGTGCAGTCCACAACAATCCCAAGCATAATATGACATTTAGCATGTAAACTCTCTTTGCTTTGCAAAGGAGCGCGCATGCACAGTTAATTCTGCCCGTGTTCCAGTGCAACGAGAAGTTCATCATCTGCATCGACGACATCCAGAATGTGGACCCCGAGTCTCGTGAGATCTTGGTCCGCTTGTTGGATCAGAACACGACGCTGATCGTGATGGCGGAGCGACCCGGGCCGGCCACGCGCGAGTTGTCGGGTCACAAGAACGTCAAGCTCGTGAAGCTGTCGGGACTTGATATCCGGCACCTGGCCCCGCTCGCCTGCCAGTTCCTCAACGTTCGCGCCATCCCGGTCGACGTCGACAAGTGAGTACTCTTGCTCATAAACCCTCGGTCAAGGAACTTACGGGGGGGGGGGGGGGGGGGGGGGGGAGGAGAGAAATTGTTTAGTAGGGAAAAATTAAAAAGTTTTTTTGTGATGCCTAAAACGATAAAAGTACTAATCGTTTTGTCTTGTAATGGAAAATGCACTTAGAGAAAAATATTCATGTAAGTTTTATAGACTGTTAAGAGGGATGTGCAAATGAAAGAAACTTTCAAAGTATTATTATTATTCCAAGTATATTTGTATTAATTTGATTAGATATTTAAATAGTTACTACAGTATTTTTATTTTAAATCCCCCCCCCCCCCCTAATTACGTAACCGATCAACTGCTGGAAACTACATTTTCGATCAACGTTTTAACACCCCATTATGATCATTGAATGCCTACAGTAAATCAATAAAAATGAAGTGTGGTCGGTCAGTTTGTTACAGTCTCGCAGTGGTGGCAATCCTGGCTGGTGTGAAAACTACTTGATGTCGCTCTTACATAGCGGTGGAATTGTCAAAAAGGATATTGTTCTCAGGTGAATTATATATATATAAGAAAATACCAAGGTTGTAATTAAAACTCTTGTCAGTGCCCTGCATTTGTGCAGAATATGTGGTTAATGGTTATTGTTGTAAATGGTTGGTAACCGAGTTGAAGAACTTAATAAATTTAATCTAAGTAATCTAAATCTAATGTAACTGTTCTACAATCAATTAATTTTTATCTGGATAAATAATTTACCACACAATTACAACATTATTGTTCATTCAACATCCACCAATACAAGATTGTAAAGATATATAAAATAAATTTCTAACAAGTGTTTTAGTAGCTTTTTACCAACGAGGTGGACCGTATAGTATAAATCATAGAGAGGCTATAAGACCTGCTTTCAGCGCTGCCAAACTCTTACAAGGGCAGTGACACCCACGATGCCATCTAGATGTAAAAAATACAGATAACATCTTTGGACAGTTTTTATCAAGCTCTTTGCCAACAACATAACATGCTCTGAGTTTTGATTTAGAGGGCTGACGTTTTATTTTGTTTAGGCCGTCTGTGAACTGAATAACGACAAGAGGTCCAGGTATTTAACTAGTTATTGTTTGATTAAAAGTTTATATTTCAACTCTAAAAATATCTAGATGATGGTCATATAAGTCCGCGCCA